>CM060373.1:171447221-172647221 GCA_030545235.1 Helianthus tuberosus | reverse complement strand
TTTTTTGTTTTGCATTCGTTCAAAATTTTGCGAGTTAACACGCCGCAACGTGCATGTGGGGTACAAAGTTTGTTCATCTATTTTTTCCCGTTTGACAAGTTCGTCGCAACCCGCGGGTCCTAGATGGACTTAGTTATTTTTCTATGTTTTACGTTTTAGCCTAAATTTTTCGCATTAACACGCCGCACTGGGAGTGCGTGGTTCAACGATTTTACATCTACTTTTCATTCGGTTTTATTTTTTCTATTTATTTTGTTTTTACGAGTTTTCCAGTGTTCATCGCTGGCAGTGTTGTGCCATTATACTTTGCATGGCTTTACGCCTCCCGCCGCAACGCGGGGGGCCTAATGCTAGTTTTAATTAAATTATAGGTTAGAAAATGGTTACGGGGATATAACTAAGACCACGTGACTCGATTATTTTGTTATTTATTTATGATATAAAAAAAGGAAAGGAGAATTTCCTATCTATAGTGATACGGCCTTGAAGCCCATCATGTCCCATCTCTCTTCATATGGTTAAAAAAAATTCTTTTAATTTTGGTTTCCATTTCTCATACAGATTCTAATGGCATCTTCATCATCATCTTCACGCTCTTCTCCGGCCTCTTCTTCTAGAGCTTGTAATTATGACGTATTTCTTAGTTTTAGAGGAGAAGATGTCCGCAAGACTTTTGTTGATCATTTATATAACGCTCTTATAAATCGGCAAATCTCTACTTACAAGGATGACCAAACGCTCCCAGTAGGTGAATCCGTCGGTCCATCCCTCTTCAAGGCTATCGAAGAGTCAAAGATTGCTGTCATCGTATTCTCTAAAAACTATGCAGATTCTTCCTGGTGTTTGGAAGAAGTTGCATATATTATGAAATGCAGAGCTGAGAGAGGGCTTATTGTTATGCCTATATATTATGATGTGGAACCCTCCGAAGTGAGAAAACAAAAGGGGAATTTTGGAAAAGCATTTACCCAACAAGAGGCACAAAACATCAACAAAGCTAAGCTATGGAGAGAAGCACTTGTCGATGCAAGTAACATTTCTGGATGGGTGCCCAAGAACATCGCAAACGGGTAATTTCTTTTTTTATTTAATTTGAAATCATTATAAATCTTTATTGCCTTTTTACAACTCAATTGTATTTTCATCAAATAATTTCCCGGTTATATTTAATTTTCATTTCTACAAGGTGTATGTATAAACGAGGTGAGCCGAGCCGAGCATGGTCTTTGTCTTGATTTAGTCATTTAAATTAAGCGAACTCGAACTTGGCCTAGGCTTCAGCTAGACTCATATAAAAGTTATTAGTATTATATCATTAGTGGAGAGTTCAAATGAGAAGAATTTTTTTGTAAGAATAAAAAAGAAGAAATTTCAACCAATAAGAATGCTTCATTTTACTTTATTTAATTTTTGTATTTAACATTAGTGTAAGGGTATATTAGTAAACTTAGACGGATAATTAATTGGTAGTCTTCCTTTTTAATAGCTAACCACATTAAATTTGTAACTTATTTTCAAAAAAAAAAAACATATTTTTTCAAAAGAAAAATATATAATTTAAAGTATAGCATAAATTACGAGATGTGTAGGATAAATTTCAATATATGTAGGATAAATTTCAAAACGTGTAGGATAAATTTTGCTGTGTGTAAGCAAAAATTTAAGTGTGGAGGATGATAGTTTTTATGACTAATTAGTTAGTCAAAGATAATAATAAATGAGTTTAGAGAAAAACTATTTAATGTTTTACATTTGTACCCTTTGTTCTTTTTCTTCTTAATTTAATTTTCTTCTCAAATGAACCTTCCCCTATATCATTATTAGTATATAAACTTAGCATTAGAAATTTATTAATATTACTATTATTATTATTTGTAACATAGGTTAGTAATTAATTAAGTTAGATATGGGGTTGGCAGTTAACCGTTAAAGAAACGGTTATCATGGAACAATCACGACTCTTCCATAAGATCACAACCCCTCCATCGTTTAGTATATATATATCCATATTGTGAACTTTTTGTAATTACCAAGATATTTCATTATAATATCCATATATGTATGCTTATCTATTTTCTGTATGCACACACACATACACAGAAATCTATTCAAACATGTATACGATGATGGAAGTAACACCGACTTCCGCTAACAATCATGTACATACATAAATAGATTACTTTTTATGATATCATTTAATTTCTCGCACCATTTTGTTGGATTTGTGCCATCAACTCTTTTTGAACTATTAATTGTTATAAATATTTGTGATTTTGTGGCGTTTGACTTTGGTGTGGTGATTCTATTCCGTTTGCATTTTAATTAATGTGAGCCATATGCTGATTATCTATATATCTCTAATCTACAGGCATGAATCAGAACTCGTAAAAAAAATTGTTGATACAATTTTAGATAGAATGCATCCCTTAAGTTTAGATGTTGATGAACATCTTGTTGGAATGAGGGCTCACTTCCAAAAACTGGAAACAATATTAGATATGAGGTCAGGTGGTGTGCGTATGGTTGGGATATGGGGGGTTGGGGGTAGTGGTAAGACTACTCTTGCATATTCTCTATATAAGAAAATCTCAAAACAATTTTTTGATCATTGCTTCCTAGAGAATGTTAGAGAGAAAACAAGCCAATATGGTTTGGAAAAATTGCAAGGAATCATATTATCAGCTCTTTGGAAAGAAAAAATGGAAGTACATAGTGTTCAGGATGGAATGGGCATGCTGAAACGTACCTTATGTAATAGAAAAGTGTTGCTAGTTCTTGATGATGTCGATACACTTGGCCAACTAGAGGCGTTAGCTGGAAAGCATGAATGGTTTGGTACTGGGAGCAGAATAATAATAACAACTAGAGATGAGCATTTGTTAATAACCCATAGGATAGACCAAGTTTATCCTATGACATTATTATCAGACGTGGAGGCGATCCAACTCTTCAAAAGACATGCATATAATGAAAAAGACCCGGTAGAAGATTATGATACACTTTCAGTAAGTGTGATTTCTTATGCTGCTGGACTCCCATTAGCGCTTAAAGTCTTAGGTTCTTTTCTTTACGATAAAGATAAGTATGAGTGGCTAAGTACCTTGGACAGACTAAAAGATATTCCAGAAAGGGAAATAGTGGAAAAGCTCAAAATTAGCTATGATGGACTTAAAACTGTTGAGAAAGAGTTATTCTTGGATATTGCATGTTTCTTTAGACATGGTAGGACGATGGGTGAAGTAATGGAGATATTTGAAGCTTGTGGCTTCCACCCTAAATTAGGGATCAAGGTGTTGATACAGAAAGCTCTCATAAGTATTGTGGAAGATGTGGACTTAGGCGATGTATTTGATATGCATGATCTGATTCAGGAAATGGGACACTACATTGTTAGAGGGGAACATCCTAATAATCCTGAAAAACACAATAGAGTTTGGAAACAAGAAGAAATTGAAGAAATGTGTTTTCAAGATGCAACAATGGTAAATGTTAAGCTTTTAAATAGATGTATTATATTATGTGTGCAGGATGCTCTACTTGTACATTGTTTCCTTCTTTATTGCAGGAAAATGACAAGATTGAAGCCATAAAATATGAATCTTCATTACCCGTATGTAAGCTTGTTTCAAACATGAAGAAACTAAGATGGCTTAGTGTGTCTACCAAGGATCAGGACGATCAAGGACCTAATTTTTTTTCAAATGAGTTGAGGTATATTCACTGGCACCACTATCCTGCAAGAAGTCCATTTCCTAATGGTTTACTACCAATGAAGCTTGTTGTTCTAAACTTGAGGAATGGCAAGCAAATTAAACTTTGGAGCGATGACCAGGTAATTCATTAGTTTGTGCAAAAAGAAAAAAGAAAAAGAAACTACAAGAACTTATACACAAATCAACTGGTAGCAATAATTGTTATTTTGTTGTTTTCGGTATCTTGCCGGTTTATACAAGTCCAGCCGTTAAAAAAATAAACGGTCAGCAAGTGTTAATTAATAATGTAATAGTTTTTTAAAAATATTATCATATGAAAAGTTATAACCGTTTAATTAGTAACGAAATATAACAAAGAAAATTGAGACCCAATTAAAAAAAAAATTACAAGCTGAAGTAGCATGACTTGAAAAATGCTACAAGACAAAAATGTTCTACACACCAACTTATTTCTTAAAAAAACTCAAAATTGAAATAAGATTTAGGTTTATATAATAATAATAATAATAATAATAATAATAATAATAATAATAATAATGTGGTTTTACTTTTATACATTTTAATATTATGTAAATATGATTAAAAAACCTTGTTAAAAAAGGTTTTAATGTTAAATATTCACGTTTGAATTTGTTTAGTATTTATTTCCTTTTTTTTACTTTATATAGTTTAAGTTGACTCCTAATACAAAATGAAAACCATAAAAAGAACTATTGTTTAAAAAGACATCTAAAAACAAAACAAAAAAATTGAACGGTGAACTTCATGTATCAACACTCTCTAAATCGAAGAGCCACGTATTGCCCCACTTTGGCCACACTATATTATCTTAACCGGGCTCACGCTGGCTTCAAAGTTTGGCCTTTTTTGGGCGTTCCCGGGGAAACCATACTGCCGGCTGCTACTTAACAGTCGTTGTGGCATCACAAGAGCAGACACTACTAGAAAAGTTGTCATTTTGCTACGGAAATTTCCTACGCAAAAAAATGCGTCACAAATTCTGACACATTTACTACGCATTTCCTACGGAAAGAAGACCTTGATTTTTTTAGGTAATTTGTGACACAATAGTGACAAATATACTAATTCTAAGTATTGTGTCAGAAATGCGTAGCAACTTGCTACGCATTTCCGACGGAACCATTATTTATTTGTTGGAATTAGATTTATATGTTAAATTCATTTAAATATTAATTGTTGCGTCAGAAATGCGTAGTAACTTGCTACGCATTTATGACGAATTATTTATTATTATACTTAGATTATATTTTAATGTTTAATCAGCATTATTATTAATTATTGCGTAGGAAATGTGTAGCAACTTGTTACGCATTTGTGATGGAAAATTTATTGTGTAGGAAATGTGTAGCAACTTGTTACGCATTTGTGATGGAAAATTTATTGTGTAGGAAATGTGTAGCAACTTGCTACGTATTTGTGATGGAAAATTTATTACCATATTTAATCATTGAGTTAATTTTCATGTTGAAGCTAAGTTAAAATTTCTTGCATGATGTCAATCAAGACATGATATATTTGTATTAGATATTTTATATATCAACAAAGGATTGATAAATAAGCAAGATGATCTAGAAGCTAGCATGTGATCAAAATTATTTGTTTAAATTACACTTCATGATGGTTCCGGTTTTGTTTCGGCTCGGGTCACAGTTCGGTTCATGTCAGATTTAACGCGGGTCAATCTGTCTATACCCGTGTTATACATATGTATTGTTAACCTGGTCAATATCAAGCTTCTTCAACTCAGCCGGTCAAAGACGACAGTAGTGGTAGTGGCTTGGTTCAGACTCAGTGGAGGCAACTAGTTTTATTATTACTATATTTTATTATTACCATATAAACACGTGATTTACGGCTCTTAATTTCTCGCAAAACAAGCATTAGAACGATAATAAATAGTGTTTAAGGTGAACGTTAATGTTCTTTTATAAACTATTCGTCGAAAGTTTTTCTAAATAGTTTGGAGCCATCTATTTTTTAGTTTTCTCGTCTCTCTCTTCTACTTAATTATAGATAATTAATATTAACTAAAAGAGGTTCTTAAAAATGTAACTTTTTTCATTATTTAATATATAAAATTAAATTTACTCAACCCGTACAATACACGGGATTCTTAAAGATATTAACTTTTTTATTATTTAATATATAAAATTACATTTATTCAACCCATGTAATAAACGAGATTTTTAAAGATAGATTATTTATTCAACCCGTGTATTATATGGGGTTCTAACCTAGTATATTTTATAAAAAAAAAATAAAAAGAATTGAGGCAAATAATTAGCAAATAAGTAAATACTTTTAAAAAGTAAAAAACAAAGTGATCCAATCAAAACCTTATTTTCCCATCACACGGATCATGATCGTACGGTATTCTATGCTCTTAGCCTCTTCATCCAATGGATGAAAACACACCTCTAGAAACACACAATCTTATACCCCATGTATACAAAGATCACTGAAGTTAAAATTCAAAATCAATTTTAGCCATGGAAAGGGGAGCAAGGGAGAAGAAATCACTGAACTTAAAATTCAAAATCAATTTATACAAAAATCACTGAACTACCGCCACACAACCCCAAACTCTCTCGTTCTTACCGGCACCGGCCGTTTTTCTTTTCGTCGGAGATGAGGATGAAGGGGATGTTCTGCAGTTGAAGATAATTATGATGATGACGATGTTATGGTGTCGATGGTGGTGGTTCGGGTGACGACGGCTGCGGTGGAGCCGGCCGGAATCACGTAGGAGAACTGCGGGCGGTGGACGGCGGTGGCGACTTCAAGTAATAAGTCGATTCATACTTGTGGGTCTCGATTTAAGGCAGTTCTGTATAGTGACATCAATGGAGTTTGATAGTTCATTCGACTTTTATTGCAAATTTAGTCTGGTGTAACTTTCTGTTTTCTTTCATCTGTTATGTCACTAACACTGATAGTTTGTTTTTGGCAATACCTATTCTCTAGTTACCTACTAGAGTATGGAAAAAAACAAAATTTAAGTTGTTGTAAGGACGATTTTCCTAACGATGAAGTGATTGGTGAACAATGAACCTCCAACTATTATATATACTATAGTTTGTTATTATAAAAAAAACATATATTTATAAAAGATATTAGAGTAAGTAACTTCTTATATTTAACAACTTGAGTGTTTTTAAAAAGATACCTCACTACTAGAAAAATTAAAATTTCTGACACAATTTTCCGTAGGAAATGCGTCACAACTCGCGATTTTCTACGAATTTGTGACCAAATGTGTATGTAGGAAAACCACTCGTAGGAAACTGGTTTCTTACGCATTTTCTTCGCATTTTCCTACCCATTTCTGACAGAAAAGGGCTGTCACAAATTGCTACACATTTTCTACGCATTTTCCTACCCATTTAACGGAAGAAAATGTGTAGGAAAATGCGTAGAAAATGTGTAGCAATTTGTGACAGCCCTTTTCTGTCAGAAATGGGTAGGAAAATGCGTAAGAAACCAGTTTTCTACGAGTGGTTTTCCTACATACGCATTTCGTCACAAATTCGTAGAAAATCGCGAGTTGTGACGCATTTCCTACGAAAAATGGTGTCAGAAATTTTAATTTTTCTAGTAGTGAGAACTCTCTGGCGTAACACACGGTGGGACTAAACGCTCGGGAATCGAACTGACAACCTCACACGAGGCCTAATCCAAATCCTTCATTTCCTATATCCACCCCAATATGACACAAGTAGTAATTGAACTTGAGTCTTCATTAGAGCATGTGTAATGAAGCGGTATATCACGGGGAAATGGGCTATGGCACCCCATACCGCCGCCCAACACCAATACAGGGGGCGCTATTGGGGAGAAACTTGGAGCTCCCGTGATGAGTATAGCGGCGTGAGGAAGAAGGTTTTACCCCACAAATCGAAGGTGGGGGCAGCTGGAGTTGGGTGATTTGGTGAACGAAGATGGTGATTATGACTGGTCTGCCGGAGATGAGGAGGGTGGTTGGAGGAGACGAGGGGCTGTGGTAGTGATTAAAAGAGGATGAAGATGATGACCGGTGTAGCGGTGGTTATCGGAGGTGGTTGTCGTAGAAGATCGATCCACCAAAGCTACTATGGTAGACCTAATTCTAATTGCTTTAATTCATATCGGTATTGTGGCAATTTTGACGTAGAAGATCGATCCACCAAAGCTACTATGGTAGACCTAATTCTAATTGCTTTAATTCATATCGGTATTGTGGCAATTTTGACATTTAAAGTCGATGTTCTGACTTTATTTAGGATTTTTGATAGCTAGTGCTTTTTTTTAAAATGAAAATTAATGATTAGGTAATGATGGATAGGGGCTTTATGACTACAAGACTTTAGTGATATAACACCTCATAAAGCCCTCTATGACATTTAGAATAAATAAATAAAGTTATTACAACTGATTGTGTCCAGATTGTTTGAGAACACGACTGCTTTATTAGTTTACGGACGTTTTCGCTTAGATCCGGAGACTGTTGGTAACCAACTTTTTTTTCTTTTGAACGGCTGTTGGTAAATGGCGGTGGTCTACCAGATCCGACGGAGTTTGAGAACACATTTAATTATTTAAACTTCCAAGACCATACGTTATGTATGCAAATAATTTGATTTCCCACCAGATCGAAGATATAACTTAATCATTAGATCATCCTAATTCTCACAAAGTCTTATGTTAACTTGTCTTTACTTTATAGCGTCTACCACATTTGAAAGTGCTTAAACTCACTTGGATGAAGAGGCTACTCAGCACACCAAGTGTTGATGGACTCCCTCGTCTTCAGAAACTGGCACTTGAATTTTGTCGTGAGTTGGAACAGATTCACCCGTCGCTTGAAAATCATACAAGTCTTGAATACTTACATGTATCATGGTGTGACAAGCTTAGAAGGTTTCCAACTATTAGTAGGATAAAAAACATTAAGGTTCTACGAATAAAGGCATCCTCTTTGAAAGATGGAGAAATACCATCTGGTATTGGTGAGTCATCCAACTTAGAAGACCTAAATCTAATGTCTAATGAGTTTTCAAGGTTACATTTCAGTCTCTTGCAGCTTACTCGGCTCAGAGTCCTCAACCTGTCAGGATGTGGCAAGCTTCCTGAATTGCCCGAGCTCCCATCAAGTTTAGCTATTCTTTCAGCATACTACTGCAAGTCACTTAGGATCACTAAATATTTTTACAGGAACTGTAATCAGTTGTGTCAAGTCTCACTTAAAGAGGATAGGTGGAGTGACAGATTACTACAATTTATGCTTAAGGTATCTCTATTTGCTTTTAAAAAACAGTTATTTAGCTCCCTGTATAAAGAGGGAATATTAATAGTAACTAGAATATAATGAATATGTGTTTATCAATCAGGGAAAGGCTATTGAAAATGGATGTATGTATCTCGAACTTGAAGGCATTGAGATTGCAAAGTGGTTTACACCTCCTCTGCTTAGAGGAAGTAGTTGTAGATTGGAACTCCCACAGAACTGGTGCAATGACTACTCTGGTTTCTTAATGTGCCTTGTTTTTTTCCACGGCGAACATCCTTCGCCTGTATGGATAAGTATGAAGGGAACAGGTGGTATGGATGCTGAAGATAATGTAGTTTGGGAGGAGAATGATTGTCGTAAGATTAGGTCTATGTATACAACGTTATGGTATGTTTCATTTGATTCATTGAGTCACACTGCTTGGTGGGATCCGACATACAATGCGGTTTCTTTCAAGATGGAAGGTCCTCTTTATTACATAGGCTTCTGTAGTGCTTTTGGAGTTAGACTGGTTGAGAAGAAAAATACAAGTGGTCAAACGAAAAGATCAATATATTCTTCTTCTCAATATACCCCTAAGATCAAAATTCTACATGACTTGGCATCTGCACTAACAGTATCTTTACATCGATATGACACAAACCATACCTGGCAGTGGGAATACTAACCCACTCACTTTTAAATAGGTGCATTTGGACTTTTGATATAAAGATATGGGTGCTTTTGGGCTGTATAATTATTTTCAATGGATTTAAATGGACATATCTGAGAATACAAGAAGAATACATCCATGCTTTACCACATGCAAGTTATTTGAAGTATTTCAATTTTCATCTTTGCAAGTTATTTCCTTTGGTTATTTCATTTCAGTCAAGTCTTTTCATTTCCTATGTAATTTCCGTTTCCTTGTAGCCTATAAATGGCACACAATGTTATAGTCTTGGAAATAAAATGATTATTTATCCCTAAATATCTTCTAAATTCTCTCTAAATCTATTGTCCAAGATGTGTACAACCTAGGAAAGCTGGTTGAAGCTTAAAAGCCTGTTGGAATATTAAACTATACTTTGTATTTAGTTGTTATGTAATGGTCATTATTAGATAACATAAGTTTAGTTGGTTATTGTTAGTTATGGTTGGTTAAAGTGATTGTTGGAATATGTTTGTCGGTGTGTGGTCATCAAAGGGTCATATATTAATAGTCATATTGATGTGTTATCTTTCGGGCATATCCGTGTACATTTTTTTTACTTTAGTAATCATCAATTAGTTTTTATGTATCCAGTTCTGAATAGCCCAGTTATGTTGATGAGTTAGATAAAGTTTAGGGTAGTAGAAAGTAAGATACATGAAGGACTTGTGTACTCAAAAACGGATTCACAAGTTTCCTAAAACACTTGATTTAACTGAAAACGTGAGTTCTATACTTTCGGGTGCACTTCCACCCAAGCTCCAAAATCCGGGGCGCCCATTATTTCTATTCAAGTGGGCGAGTTTAAAATAACCCGGGCTCTTCTAGATCTTGGTGCTAGCGTGAGTATTTTGCCGAGTAGTTTGTATGACCAATATGAGTTTGGTCCACTTCGAGAGGCGAACACCACTGTGGTGCCAGCCGACTTGACTCCAAAACTACCCTGCGGAATATGCACGGATGTAATAGTCAAAGTCGAGGACTTCTATTACCCGGTGGATTTTCTTGTGTTAGACTACGTCTCTTTAGACCAGACTAAACAACCAACGGTTATTCTGGGTCGACCGTTTTTGGCAACTTCGAATACCCAAATAAATTGCAAAACGGGTATGATTGACATGACCTTCGGTAATAGTAGGTTGAGGCTTAATGTCTTTTCAGGGTTGACGAATCCTCTATGTCGCAACCCCCGTCCCCTATTCACCCGGGAACGGGCGGCCGCGAGATCAGATTTAGTGGCATCGGTGTTTATCAATTTGGCAGCGGAAATTTACATCAGGACTAGGGGTGTTCAAAACCGGATATTATCCGAAATTTTCGGATACCAGATTTCACTATCCGAAATTCGGATATCCGAAATTTCGGATACGGATTCGGATATTGAATCGGATATCCGAAAATCCAACTTTTTATTTAATTTTTATTTTTTTATAATTTTTTTTCATATTCGGAAACGGATATTTTGGATAGTTTCGGATATCCGAATATAAGTTTTCGGATATTTTTCGGATATTTTTCGGATATTTCGGATATTTTCGGATATTTTTCGGATATTTCGGATATTTTCGGATACTTCGGATATTCGGATATCCGAAAAAAATGAAAATTAAATTTTTGGATATTTCGGATATCCGAAATATCCGAAAATTTTGAAAATCACTATCCGAATCCGAAAAATTCGGATATCGGATATTTCGGATCGGATATTCGGATACGGATACTTTTGAACACCCCTAATCAGGACCGTAGTTAGGAAATATTTTATCAGAGTAAAATACTACACTTTTATAATATTAAACACATGTGAGAATCCCAGGTTTCCAATACACACATTTTTATAGGGATAAACCCTATTTTATTTAAATTAAAACATCTCTTTATTTAGGTAAATTTTATAGCCTCTTTTCTAAGCCTTCAGTGCTGTCCAGCTGGCTTCTATTTGGCTTCACATTTTGTTACCTGAAACGCGTTTAAAATCATTTTGTCAGTGGGAAATACTGGTGAGTGAATCCCAATTTAATAAAGACAGGTTTTATCAGTTTTACAGTATTGAGGGCGGTCGCGCAATTACATTTGTTTATTTTCTACTTTAATTACCACCCACGGTACTGTCAACCCGACTCGTGGTCATGTTACTACTCACAGTGTAGTAACAAATTTTGTATACAAAACCCCAACATACCGACGATAATTGTAGAATACAAATACTCAATTACTATTTAATATAATGTAAATCATTTGAGGTTTTGTAAAAACAGTTTGCAAAAAGGAGATTACTCACATTGCTATCTTAGGGTTTTCCTTTGTGATTTCCTAGTGATTATCTATTAATTACACAATGCACACGCGTTAGTATAATAACCCAATATTTACATTAGTAATACCCTCCCCGAGACAGAATTCCAACGACTACGTCGGACAGAGCCTCAACAGCCGTTACGGAATCTTAGATCAATCGAGCAACGTATCTAATACGTAACCGGGGATTAAAATACTTACAACGAGGCAAAGCTTCGTTATTTTAGGGGTATTATGCCCGAATATTATGCCTATACTTCAGAATTTGGAGAGAGATTTCGAGTGTGAGCGATCGGAAATGAACTGCCGATGCTCCCAATTTATAGGAGCTGATTTGGGGTTTCTCGCGACCCGCATAGGAAACAGCAAAGGGCTTCGCGGCCCACGACGTAGGCTGGGTAGGCCCTAGCCAGGCCCAGTCACTGATCTAGCTTCGACACGCGGTTGACATGTGGCAGCACCGGGATGCGCCCTGGTGATTAGCTGTCGTGGCCCGCGTAAGTTGAAGAGCAAGTCTTCGCGGCCCGCGAGTGATGACATATTTTTGTTTTTATTTTATTTTTTTAATTATATAAGGTATTTTGGGCTCGGTTTTCGTATATGGGGTGTATTTAAAGACGTATAGGGGCACTCTAAACATATTAAGGGTGTCGGAAATAATTTTGGAGGGTTGTTATATCATCCCCACCTTGTTTTAGAACTCGTCCTCTAGGTCTACTGAAATAGGTGTGGATATTTCCTTTGCATTTATGATTTAAGCTCCCAAGTGTATTCTGGTACTCTCTTGTAATCTCATTTTACTTTGACCAGAACTAATCTCTTGTGTTTGAGATTTTTGACTTTTCTGTCTTCAATTTGTAGAGGCTTTTCTACAAACTTAAGCTTTTCATTTACCTCTATGTCCTTAAGAGGCACTACCAGTGATTCATCGGCTAAGCACTTTTTGAGATTACATACATGAAATACATCATGTATTCCTGCCATTTCTTCTGGCAGTTGTAGCTGATAAGCTACAGGTCCTATTCTTCTAAAAATCTCAAAAGGTCCAACATACCTGGGGCTTAGCTTTCCCATTTTGATGAATCTTACCACTCTTTTCCAAGGAGAAACTTTCAATAACACCTTGTCTCCTACTTGAAACTCCAACGGTTTCTGCCTGTTATCAGCATAACTCTTTTGTCGATCACGTGCTGCTTTCAGTCATTCCTTGACTTGAATAATCTTGTTCGTTGTTTCCTGTACTATTTCTGGTCCATATAATTGCTTTTCTCCAATCTCTGCCCAACAGACTGGAGTTCGGCACTTTCGTCCATAAAGTGCTTCGAATGGTGCAGCATTGATGCTGGTATGATAGCTGTTATTGTAAGAAAATTTTGTTAATGGTAGATGGTCGTCCTAATTACCTCTGAAATCTACTACACAAGCTCAAAGCATATCTTCCATTGTCTGAATTGTCCTTTCGCTTTGTCCGTCCGTTTGAGGATGATAAGCAGTGCTTAGATTTAACTTGGTTCACATTGCTTTTTAGAAACTTGTCCAAAAATGAGAGGTAAAACGGCTATCCCTATCAGAAACAATTGATAAAGGAATTCCATGCAATGAAACTATGTCATTTACATACAACTTAGCTAACTGTTCCATACTGAAAGTTTCCTTCATTGGTAAGAAATGAGCTGACTTAGTTAGCCTGTCTACAATCACCCAGATTGTATCATTACCTTTTCTTGTTTTGGGTAATTTAGTAAAAAATCCATTGTTATCAATTCCCATTTCTAAACCGGCATTTCTAACTGCTGCAATAAACCTGGGAGTTTCTGATGTTCAGCTTTGACCTGTGAACATGTTAGACACTTGGCAACATAAGCTGCTATATCCTTTTTCATTCCTATCCACCAGAAATTCTTTCTTAAGTCTTGGTATTGGGTGATCCATTTGACTCACATTTATTATTTCTTAGGGTGAAGGCAGTGGTTATAATGGTACTAGATAAACTTCCAATTCACCCAATCACATAGCGCCATGTCAAGTCACCTAATTAATTTACCTAATGCTCAAAAGCGTTGGCAGTGGTTTACCTAATTGGGTTTAGGTAAACTATTTTTTTTAAAAAGAAAAAATGTGTGATTGGTTGAGACGGAATGGAGCCCACCACACACCCATCTCTCTCCCCCTTCCCTCCCTCTCACCGACTCGGTAAAGCTTCACCGAAAATGGGGGGCATTTCGGTAAACGTGGCTCGGTAAAAAGGTTGGCGGTGAAGTGGGATTCGGTACCGAGTGGGTTACCGCCCCCACTCCGTTCACCCTTAAGTGTATCTTCAACTTGCATGTTTTATAAAAAATAACTCGTTTTAACTTGTTTGTAATTCACTTATTTGAGTAAAGTTTAAGTATCTTGTTATGTAAATTAAAGAAACCTGTTCTATGAGGAATGGGTCACGCTAATCACCCCTAGTTGTAAGTTTAATTCGATTGTTAGTTGTTCGTTTATAAAAATAACTCGTTTTAACTTGTTTGTAATTCACTAATTTAAGTAAACTTTAAGTAACTTGTTATGTAAATTAAAGAAACCCCGTTCTATGAGGAATGGGTCACGATAATCACCCCTAGTTGTAAGTTTAATTCGATTGTTAGTTGTTCGTACTTGTATGTTCAAGCATGTCTGTATTTTTTTGTATATATTTATTTATTTATTTATCTAACTTTGAACGTATAGTGATGTTATTCTAATGTAATAGTAATGTATTTAAATCATATCTATAAAATAAAACAACGAGTAGATACAGTAAATATGCTAATTACATACAATAAAATTAAATTAGAACCTTGTATATTAAACCGGTTGAAGAAGAAAAATATATATGATATTATACCATGATCTTGCCTCTTGAGGAATCAGCCGCATCACCATTCACCAAGATTGTTGGACTGCTACACACTACACAACACTAATTTTATAGATATTATAAGTTGTTTGTTTGAGACGTCTCGCTTGTGGTATGCGCATATAATGAATATATGTGTGGGCGCTCGGGGGCAAAAGTGAAAGTGCACTAATTTTAACGTTATTTTACTAATTTTGTGAAATAATGTTAAAAGAGGGGAATGGTTAATCATGCATCATGTGGTGGCGTTGATAGCCGAAAGACAAGGGAGTACATGCACTAATTAGCCTTTGTCTTAATTGCCGAGTGTTATGTGCCTTATGTCCAAGGCTTGATGCAAAACTACTATCGAGTCGGGGGTCTCACTGGAAGCAGCCTCTCTATATATTCCTACAGGGTAGAGGTAAGGTTGTCTACATCTTATCCTCCTCAGACCCTACCTTAGTTTTGCTATTGGTGTGATTTACTGAGTATGATTAGGATGATATAAGTTGTTTGACTTTTGCTTATATACCGATGTGAAACATTTCCGATTCTTTTGGTCAATGGTCCATCCAAGATGAACACAAAGTCTTTATTCGATAGATTATGTACATATATGCTTTACACATGGGGAGAAATAGACCGGTCGGACAAAATTTTCAACGTTATCGTTTTTCTCTATTTGACATTCTAAACAAAACAAATTTCAGCGCCGGGACCGTGGAAGCAAATCGTGAACATCTCATCGGATCTTGCACAATCTGGAGTGAACTTATTGGAGCAATTTCAAGGTATTCCGGGCTATGATAAAAAGATAGGCTCCTGGAAGAAAGTTTGGTTAGGCGAAGTTCTGTTATGCGTTAAGTTCCCAAACATTTATCTTCTCGAAAGTAATAAAAATGTTTGTATCGCTGAAAGGATATCGGTTGGAAATGGGGAGGTGGGTTTCAAGTTCGAATGGACTAGATACCCTTTGGAACAGGTAGAAATAACAGAACTGAGCAGTCTCGAGTCAGCGGTGCAATCATTTTCATTTGGGGTTGAACGCGAATGTTGGAAATGGAAGTTAGACTCGTCTGGCATTTTTTCTGTTCGCAGTCTAAGAGTTTCGATTGAAAAGGTTGCGTATAGTGATTCGCGTATTGATTTTGTGTGGAATGGGTGGGTCCGTTGAAAGTAAACTTTCTCGCTTGGCGGGTTGTGTTGGATAGATTACCCACGGCAATGGACTTACGGAGGCGAAATGTACAAGTTCCATCAGTTGAGTGCAAGATGTGTAATGCGGGCAATGAAACAATGCATCATTTGTTTATCGGATGCAACATATCGCAGCAGGTCTGGGAATATATTGCGTCATGCTGCAGAATCGGATCTGTTTATGCTCTAGAACTAAAGGATTTGATGGGCATTCAGGACCGCTGTGACACCTGGGTCACTGCGACCATCAAACAAATACCAAACCAATGAAATATTGTATTTCACACTTGGGATTTGTACAAATATGTGTATCATTTGTACATATCAATTCTTGTTCGATTTCAAGCTTTAAATCACTTTCTGGAAGGTTATACGCGCACTGATGCGTAAATATAACCAGTTTAATGCAACGAACACTCCGGAATAGTGAAATAGGCTTAACATACCTTAAATAACCTTTACATAACTTAGAAATAAGTTTCGAAGGCTTTGGTATGGCAAAAACAAGTTAATTCGCCTACAGGGACTAAATTTGACAAACTGCGAAAGTATGCCAATTTGAACTGTAACAGACATTCCGGAACATGACCATAAGTTAAACATACCATAAATATCCCTTACATAGCTTAGAAATAGGCTTTGAGGGGTTCGGTGTGCTAAAATAAACTTTTGGGTCATTCAGGGACTAAAAGAGTCAAAAAGTGCACAAGTTTGCACTTTCGCGCATAACTTACGTTCTGAATACATCCGGACATCCAAAAATTTATGTAAGCACTAAAATATTTAATTTTAGTGTTTGGCATAAGAAAAATCCATTCGTCGCGCAATTTGGATCGTTTTTCGCGCTTATGCGCATTCCGTCGTAATTAAGCGAACATCGCGATCGTACGACCAAACGAACCGACATCTGGGATATTTTTGAGCATGTTTCATGTCCACAATGTTTAGGCATCATTTTAGGGCCTTGAAAATGGCTTAACGAGCCTTAAACATGTCGGAAATGGCCTTAATACACAACGGGGACTGAAATGGAAACTTTGGAAACTGTTGCTGATCAGAAGGACCTTAGCGTGACACCTAGCCCCCTTGGCGTCACGCGAGGCCCCTTCAGATCAGCAAAATTCATTTTTTTCAGCTGTTAACAGCCCTTAAACACTCAAAAGGCCAATGCCACATGTCAAACTCTTGTGGTGGGGGCAAAATGAGTTACCATAACATTCCAACACATGTACGGATGAGATTCGATCACGTTATTCGAGGAACGATCCTAACGGTGGTCCATTTCCTATAAATACCCACCTCAACTTCACTCATTCCCCACAAATCAGATCTAAAAGACTCTAAGTTGAAGCCACTGCTTCATACATGAGTTATTTGGATCGAGATTAACTTTCGGGGACCCTTTGTAAGTGTTCCTTCGTTCTTTTATTACTTTTCGAGTCCGAAAGTAAAACTTTGTTTGACTTTCTGCATTGACCAGTTTATGGTCAATGCGAAGTTCGTTTGAACCTACTGATTACCACGTTGTCTAGGGTCGTAAGGGTAAGCGATCTAATAAATCGCTTATACTTTCGAACCCGACCCATTTGGTCGATCATTAGGATCCGACCAAATACATTAGGTGACCATAGTATATAGGGAATAACCTTCCGATGTTATACCTTATGCTCACTTCGTTTAAGTAGTTGTATGATAGGTAGTTTATATGCCTTAGGTAAATTACCAAAATGCCCTTTTTACGCCAAAATTCATTTTAAGCATATGTAACATAACTTTTGGTATCTAAACTGATTTGGTAACAATATTAGACATGTTAAGGCATATTTTACTTATCATAGGTCTAGTTAGGCGGTCCGAACGCGTTTTACGCGAACGACGCGTTAAAGTAGCATAAGCAACCTAAACGGGTCGTAATGGGTCGTAAGCACTTAGGCTAGGTTTCATTTAGTATGTAGGCTTTGTTAAACCATACTACATGAGTTCCCATACTCATTTGGTTTACGAGCCCTCATTCTATCCGATCCTCCGATTTTAGGTCCGGTATATTAACATAGTTACCTATATTAGGTGTCGTTTGATATCCGTGATCTCTAGCATTGTTTGGTTGTTACTCAAGGACTACTAAGCAATCTCAGGTGAGTACATAGACCCCTCTTTTACTGTTTTCCAAACATTTTGGGGTGAAACACATGTGCCTACTTGTTACTTTCATGATTTCCTGTTTTCACATCATATACTTGCAATGTTCATTAGTACATTTATAGTACATGATTTCATTGTGTTTTATGCTATGTATGCCCATTGTGTGCGTACTTAGTACATTATTTTACATTACATTTTATGCTATGTATGCCCATTGTGTGTGTACTTAGTACATTATTTTACATTACATTTTATGCTATGTATGCCCATTGTGTGCGTACTTAGTACATTATTTTACATTACATTCTATGCTATGTATGCCCATTGTGTGCATACTTAGTACATTATTTTATTCATCACATGCTTACATTTTGGTATGACATTTGGTTTGTTTAAATGGGACAATGTACATTCATTAACACCGATCATGCCGCTCGGTAGTAGGTAGTGGTACCATAGGACTTGACAAATCCCATTCCTGAAATCTCGGGTTTGTTTGGACGTAAGGAATGACCGAATCCGAATACATTTATTTTGATAACCTTTACTAAAAGGGTTATCCGACTGTCGCAAGGCTTGGATGTATGAATTTTCACAATACCGCATAGATGTTTATATCAGTATAGCATGCATTTATTACACAAAACATAACTTTGATTTAAACCATGTTTTACTTCAAAACCTTGTTTTTGTGCATTTTACATATGGTTTAGTTGATATATTTCACTTACCATACATAAACATTTTTGACATTTACATACACAATTCATGATTTACATTAGACATAAACATTAGACATAGACATTAGACATGGTTTTCACATAAACATTTTGACATTTGATTATACATAAACATTTACTTTGGTGGTTTGGTTTGAGTAAGTGATTTAAGTAACGAGGCGTGTGTAATATGATACAAGCATGGTGGATACGCCACTGGTACTTCCTATATATAAGTGTTTGTATGGTATTACATATCGTAGCGTTATTTGAATCATTTCAATTTGAGACATACAACATTTTATACAAATAACATACTTTTCACAAGACATTGTTTTACAAACAACTTATCTTATACAAACTCATTTTACTTGGTTATTCATTTAACCATACATTATTCTCTTATTTATACATATCATCTGAACTTATTGTTTTTCAAACAATTTACAAAACAAATCAATTTACAAGGTTCATGACTGACTTTTGCTAAACAACTTTTTTTCTAAACTTACAAGTCATGAATCCTATTTTCACAAAACCTATGTATCTCACAGGCATTTTTATGCTGACGTACCTATTTTCACATGTGTTTCAGGATATGATGCATAGGATTTACCAAGATACACTTAGGCGGACTTGGGCCTTAGTGACAATAAAAGATGCAAGACTAGTTATTTATGTTATGTTTCTCTGATTGTCAAGACATTGTAACTCTTTTATTTAATAAAACAATATTTCAATTCCCATGTGTTATGAAACAATGATTCTGTTACAACACTCCCCGACGTTTCCGCCACGTTTTGATGTTTCACGTGGTCGGGGTGTGACAACCGGTTTCGTGGATCGCTAAAGTGGAAGAAAGTTATTCATTCAATGATGCAAGTTTCACTTTGGGTTGTGTGGAAGAACCGAAACAAGGTCGTTTTCGACAACAAGCTGCCAAACCTGGTGAAAATAAAAGATGAGATCAGGATGTATGCCTATTTATGGGTAAAGAATAGGGCGAAATGTCAATATTTAACATGGGAAGCTTGGTGTAATTTTGAGTTGTCAAGTATGGGTATTTGATGTATGTATATGGTGTTTTGGTGGATGTTGTAAGGATGCCGTGTTAACAGTTGTTGACCGGAAAGATATCAATAAAAGTTTGTTTGACGTTCAAAAAAAAAGTATAGTACTTAAAACATATTAAAAAAATTATATATAACCCCAAGTTAAAAAGGTTATAATTTCACTATTGGTTTTATATATTAATAAGTGGGCTGCGATTTGTGTTGGGTGTGGCGGACACCAAATCTTGGTGGTTTATGTCACATAATTGTTTTTCCTTGCCTAACTTCAAACTCATTGTCCTTTAATCTTATTATTTTTTTATACTAATATTTTTTTAGATTTTATGTTAATTAAGAGATATAATAAAAAGATGAAAATAGAAAAAAAAATAGATTTTGTAAAATTGATTTAAACTTAAATAAAATTAGGTGCTAGTACCCAAAGATGTTACATTAATAAAATTAAAAAGAATGGAAGGGTATTTTAGTCATGGGTTAGGGTTAGGATCAAATAGGAAGTTTATTTTGGCTAGGAAGGATAGGAAGCAATAGGATTAGGACATGTGGCAAAATTTAAAATAAACAGGAATGGTATTTTAGTCAATCTTATCCTTTTTTCTTCCTTCTTCTCCCCAGTAACTTCAAAACCCACCATTTTCAAAACCCACCATCTTCAACCATTTCTTCACTTTCTATCTCAATAATCACTACATTATTGTGCGATTTTCGTCACCAATCAATGATTCAAACACCCGATCAATGTGTTCTTCAGCTTTTTTGAAGAAAACCTAGTTTAATTTCATACAAAATCTCGTTTTTTCCGGTGATTTTGAAGATAATCACTCGATCCGTTTGATTCTATCACTGATAAGTGTTTGAATCATTCAAATTTCGTCAATCGTTGAAGAAATCGGCTTCGATCCATGTAAGAAATTCTTTAATTTCATTTTTATGATCTGGGTTTTTGATTTAGTCATTGCGTTTTACGATCTTGACGGGGGTCTGGGGGCAGCGCCCATGGTAGCAGGGTACCAGGGGCGGCGGCCCCTGGCGGGGTCCAAGGGGCAGAGCCCCTGGCTTTAATAAAAATGCATCAGAACATTTAATTTTCTGTAAATTGTCTCTGCAAAACTGCGTTCGTAGACAACCTTTTGATCTCTACTTCCTGGTTCAGACAATTCACAGACAAAACTATTGTCCTGGTTCAATGCGTTTTAGAGAGAGAACAGTTTCTTTGGTGTTTTTAGGCCATTGCGTTTTAGAACTAAGACATTTTATGTGTTTTTTGGCCATTGCGTTTTAGAAAAACACATTTTTGAAGTGTTTTTAGTCATTGCGTTTTAGGTAAAACACAATTTTAGGTGTTTTCAGTCCACTGCGTTTTAGAGAGAACACTTTCTTTTGTTTTTTTAGGCCATTGCGTTTTAGAAAGGAGACATTTTTAAGTGTTTTCTGGCCATTGCGTTTTATAAATAAGACATTTTTTTGTGTTTTTTGTGCATTGCGTTTTAGGTAAAACACATATTTATGTGTTTTCAGTCCACTGCGTTTTAGAAAACAGACATTTTAAGTGTTTTCTGGCCATTGTGTTTTAGAAATAAGACATTTCTTTGTGTTTTTTGTGCATTGCGTTTTAGGTAAAACACATTTTTATGTGTTTTCAGTCCACTGCGTTTTAGAAAACAGACATTTTAAGTGTTTCCTGGCCATTGTGTTTTAGAAATAAGACATTTCTTTGTGTTTTTTGTGCATTGCGTTTTAGGTAAAACACGTTTTTATGTGTTTTCAGTCCATTGCGTTTTAGAAAGTACATTTTTTGTGTTTTTAGGCTATTGCGTTTTAGAAATAAGACATTTTTTTGTGTTTTCTGGCCATTGGGTTTTACAAATAAGACATTTATTTGTGTTTTTTGTGCATTGCGTTTTAGAAAAAAATGTCATTTTGCGTTTTAGAAAAAAATGTCATTTTTTAGTTTTTTTTTCCATTGCGTTTTACGCAACTGGGTTTTAGAATTTTTTTTTTCCAAAATATAGCAATAGTATACTCGTTTTAAAGATAAAAAAACGCTCATTTTTTTGTGCAATTTTTATAAAAAAATAATGCCGTATGAAAGAGTTATTAACATATAAAAAATGGGGGGAATTGGAGGAGAGAGAAACTATTGGATTGAATTGACTAGAATGTCCCTAAACAAACTCACGCTACTATTTTCTTCCCTTCAATTTCCCTCATTTAATCTTAGTCGTTGATTAAATAAATGGATGGTCAAGATTACTTTCTAGACTTCTTAGCCAAATAAACTTCCTATTATATCCTAACCCTTTTAGTCATTATATTGATAATTTTGGTGTTAGTACCCAAATGTGTTACAAAAGTGAAAGCATAAAACTTAAACCTGTTAAAAAAAAGTTAGTAACTAAAGGCGAAACTAGGTATAAACCACATGACCCATTTGTGTAATTAACTCAAATATAAATATTTAAAACGACAACAATGTTAGTTTTTAAAAGATAAGAAGACAAATATTAAAAAGATAAAACCAATTTTATAAAGATAAAGAAAAGATAACACCATTTTTGAAATATCTTTACATGATATAAAAGATTAATAAGTATAAATAGAATAGAATGATTGAAATGAAAAGAGGATTAGAATCCTTTATGCTTTAACTTGTGGGCCGATTATATAATCTTGAACTATCCATTTACCAAACTATTGTCTCTCACATAATTGTTTTTCCTTGCCTAACTTCAAACTCAATGTCCTTTAATCTTATTAATTTTTTTATACTAATCTTTTTTTTGAACCTTCAACCTTTTATACCTTCATAGTTAAATTGTAAAACCACATTTATTAGATCTGTGATATGTTAATTACTTACCGAAAAAACGACTTGTACTAGATGCATACATAAACATGTTACATATGTAAATTGTAATATGTAGGCTAGGAAAGCATTGAGGGCACTTAAAGCATTGGTGAAACTTCAAGCACTCGTACGAGGGCACATTGTGCGAAAACAGAATGCAGACATGCTACGGTGAATGCAAGCCATTGCCCATCTCCAGGATCAGGCACTTGCCAACCGGGCTTACTTGTCATCATCACCACATTCAAGCATCAAGCCACTCGGTCCCACGGCCATCCTGTGAGCATTGGCGGATCTTAGTAGAGCCGTGGCAGGGCCACGGCCCTGGCAAGTTTTTCGGCCGTAGTGCTAATTTTCCGCATTTCGATCGAAATTTTGTATATATACTATGTTCGGCCCTGGCAAGTTTTTCGGCCGTAGTGCTAATTTTAGTGCCCGTGTCTCTTCGGCCCTGACAGGTTCAACGGGCAAGATCCGCCACTGCCTGTGACTCTGTGAGTAAATGTTTCACAAGCTTGATTTGGTAGCATATACCCGAGGTTTATATATTCTTACTTGAGTAAAATGTGAATACGCAACGATCTATTTCGATGTCAAACTTTAAAGATTCTTTTGGCTAAGAACAACAGCATCGTAATGGGCCAAACTGGTTAGAGAACTGGATGGAAGATAACTCTTGGACGAGTAACTGTGACGATAAAAGTGATAAGATTCTTGAAGTAGATACTTGGAAGCCAAGAAATAGCACCACTCCAACAAAGCCAATTAAACATAAAAAAAACCGAGTGTGGCCCGAGTTGCAAGCGACATCTCCTCATATGAGTCAGATTGGGGGACAGAGAAATCAGCCCGACCGAAGTCTGCATCCGCCGGGCGTAGCCGAAGCCCATTTGCTCCATCTGAGAGGGCTGAATTCCCACAAGGCCCATTGGGATATTACCCGAGTTACCCAAACTACATGGCTGACACAGAATCATCTCAAGCGAGGTTGCGGTCATTCAGTGCTCCAAGGCAGAGACGATATTCGGGTCATTCAGATACACAGAATCATCTTAAAAACGTGTTTGTTTATTGTTTTTGCTTGGGGTGATGTAAATAGATGATATATTTATTAACTAAATGTTGTTTTGATAACGTCAACTAGTATTATTTTGATTACAAATGTTAGCTAACTACACAAACGAGTTAAGGACAGTTTATGAAGACCGGGCCGAGAACTTTTTAAGCCTTCATCCTTTACCATCTCTTATAACCTTAGGGTCGGTTTAACCTTTTTTGAGTAGTAAGGCGAATATAAACCTACAGGATTTTTTGTTTTTTGTAAAAAAATATTATAATCTAGAAATGGTTCAAACTGGTTAGACAATGGGTTAAAACTTAAGTACACATAAATATCATACCTTAGGTATTGTAGAGGGAGGAGAAGTGTCATGAAGATATCAACCCAAAAATGTCAAATGTAGTTTAATATCTTCAGCAATATTCCTATGGTGCACTCTCGTCATTAGAGATTGCTTCTCATGACAGTGTGCACATTGGGGTTGGCAAAAGACTCGACACAGCAGGAGTGAACCCGCTGCAGCAAACCAAAGTGTGGGGGTCAACAGAAATATGCTGCTGAATGGATTTTATGTTGTCAATGTAAGCATCACCCGAAGAATATTCCAGTCCATCAATAATCTGTAAAAGTTCATATTATACCATTAAGCGTTAAACAGGAAAATAGTAAAACTAGCATGAACGATTTGAAAGAGTAAAAAAAAAAGATTTACCAGCGAACGAACACCAGAAATACGGACAACACCCATGGAAAGAAGCTCCACATGTCTATCTGGTGTGCATATAAGGAACTCTGGGTCATATCTTTTTAATCTGTACCACCACCTTCACATAATCAGTCATAGCAAGCAAGATATGTTGTTGTAAGTAAAATTGGTTCAAATTTACTACGGTAAAGTCTTTGATACGAGTCATTTTGGGTTATTTATAAAATACGGTGAGTTTGGGTAGAGTAATTTAAGTCAAAGGTTTGAAATGGGTTAAATAAAAAAACAAAAAATGTTTGTTTCTACGGGTTACCTCAACCACGGGTTCACTGATCGACACCCCAATCTCCAGTTTCTCCACCCTCTCCGGCCTCCGCCACAAACCCCCAACCCTCCGCCGGCATCTCCGCTTTATCACACTCTGCCGATCAAGATGACGCCATTCGCCATCTCAAAAATTCAATTGCTTCCAGATTACAAGGCCTAAAGCGGAAGGTAATCTCTTTTTTTTAAACCTAATTTGCAATTAGTTTGCTAGGGTTTCGATTATCTTAATGCAGCACTTGATTATTGTTGTATTCATTGATTGGGTGGGGGTTGAACTGATGAAAAAAGTTGAGGCAAGAAGTTGTGGTAATTTGAAAACAGGGTGGGAGTAGTTGGAAATAATAACACTTTGACTGCGTTTTAGTTCATTTGATAATTGACAATTATCATTGTTTGTTTTACTCAATATTGGTGCAAATTCTGTATGTTTAGTTTGTGTTTTTCATTTTTTTTTTTGGATTATTTAAATGATTAACGTGGAAATGTGGATTAGGTTTGTTTTGTTTTGACACCAGAGAGTCAGAGACTTGGTTTGATATGGTTCTGTTTGAACTTTGAAGTATAGTTAGTTTGTGTGGTTCAATTAGGTTTAATATGGGCGTGCATAGGTTGGCTTTGTGTGCAAACCGAAGGTTTCGTATGGGTTGGATGGGTCGGTTTTCGGTTTTAAATTTAGCTTTAGAAATGATAGGACCCAAAAAAAATTTAGCCGAAAGTAGTGAACCTGTTATTGAATTTGGGCCATAATAACATATGTGATTGAAGTTTTTTTAGGTTTAACAGGAATGTTGATGTGTACATTAATTGTTCTGTTTGTTAATCTTTTACTTGTTTTGTTGTATTTGAGTTTGATTAATATTTGCTTACATGGGTGTGATTAGATTTAATTTAATTTAATTTATTTAATTCAGTTTTGGATCTGTTTGTTAATCTTTTACTAGTTTTGTTGTATTTGAGTCTGATTAATATTTATATGTGAATCACCTTAATTTTGGGGAAAGTTTTTTTGGTCTGATCTCATATGGTTTCTGCTCTTTAGTACTATGATAGCAAGTTTTGATTTTTAATTAAGTTATATATTTAAAAAAAGATAATCTTGATTTTAGAATATGAAGGTACATACCCTGGATGATTATTATCTTTAGTTTTATGGTTCTGGTTTCGATCGAACTCAAAAACGGCACTGTTGTTCATGGAACAATCACAGGCACTTACCGTTTCATTGTTATCAACCACCCCACCCCACCCCAAACACTATTGATAGGAGCAGTACACATGTAAATGTAATTACTTGAAGCAGCAAAAAACAAAAGTAGAAGAAAAAAGATGAGAGGTAAAAGAACTCCAATTATAAGTCATAAGTCATGAAACTAACTTTTGTATTTGAATTTTGTTTACTGAGTTACTAGAAGATCTAAAAGAAATCATTTAAGAATAAAAACTAGTTGTTAAACATATCAAATTTCCTCAACTAAAAGTCTAAAACTATCTACAAATTTAAAAACTCATAAAAATTACTTCAAATCCAATTCCTTAGCATTCAATGATCGTAGAAGTAGATAAATCTGGAACATCTTGAGAGTTGACTACTGGTGGCAGTCTTTGTTGACCTTCTTCAACAACATCACCAGTATTACCTGAAGAAGCCCACTTTTTTGACCCGAACCCGTCCCGACCCGAACCCATTCTCAACCCGAACCAATCCGGACCCTTTTTAACCCGACAAAATTGCCCCTTGATGTACAATCCCTTAAATTTTTTTTTTAACTAACCCGACCCGACCCGAAACCCGTTCTACCCGTTTTGACCCGAACCAAAGCAACCCTTTTTTTAATTGACCCGTACCCATTTTGACTCGAACCCGTTTTGACCCATGACCCGACCCAACCTGACCCGTTTGCCAGGTCTAGGTAGTAGTGATGATGTGGAGAAGAGGGTGATCTGGCGCCTAGGTGGACATGGGGAAGGGGGAACCATACCCCTCAGTCTTACACTCTTGCAAAACAAAACGCAGCAGAAAAAAAGAAAAGTCCCAGGTTCTTCACAGGCGACTGTCCTCTTTCCGCCTCCACCCTCAGCGTCACCCTCTCCGGACTCCGGCGACCACCTCCTCTCCTCCGGCGTCGTTCTTCTCCGGCGACTGTCCTTCTTCAGCCGTGGTTCTTCACAGGTTTGTTAATATTTAACTTGATTTGTATTTTGAAGTTTTAGTGTTGTTATTTCTAGTATTAATATTAATCTTTACTTGTTTGATGTTAATAATGATGTTAAGTTGTAAGATAGCTTGAATCTGAATTAACTGTTTTGATGTTTTAACTTGCTCTAAATTGTTTTAATGGTTTAAATTGTTTTCATAAGCTTGAATTGTTTCAAATTTTATATTCATATTTGAACTATCATGAGTGTTTATTTTTGAACTTTGAATTTAAATCCAAGAATGTTTAATCCAATTTCAGGTCTATATTGTTTAACATAGCAATTAGATGCTAATTAATTTAATTAAGCTTAGTCGAACAGAACCGCTTTAGAGAATCTCTTAGCTAATAAGCAATAGAAATGGTTCGTTAGATGCGTCGGTAGTTGAACCGGTTGTTCATTTAGATGCTTTTGTAGTTGAACCGACATCAAATAGTGCTAATTTATTCATCTTTTTATGCTTCATGTGTTTTTAGAGACAGAGATAGATAGTGGGATAGGAAAAACTATTGACTTCAGTGATAATGCCCGATCTGACCCGAAAATTCGAACGTTGAGTTGACCGAAACTTAAGCACCTAAAAAGTAAACCCTGGATCCACCACTGCGGGCGGTGACTGGAAGTTGAATGCAAAAGGGTCTCCGGCAGAGATGGGAACTTCCGTTCAGGTGACCCCACTGTGTGGAGTATACAATGAAAACCCTTTATCATACCTAGTCTCCATTGATGGCTTCAACATTCTTATCGATTGTGGCTGGAACGATCACTTCGATCCCTCCCTCCTTCAACCTCTTTCCAGGTACAATTATATCATGATTTATTTTTTAGTAGTTGAGAATTGAGTAGGCTGTCCCAAAAATGTATTCTTGTAGAAAAGAGACTCATTATGGTTGATTTCTGTTGTAGGGTTGCTTCAACAATAGATGCTGTATTGTTGTCACATTCAGATACACTACATCTTGGTGCTTTACCCTATGCCATCAAACACTTTGGACTTTCTGCTCCTGTTTATGCTACAGAACCGGTTTTCAGATTAGGGCTTTTAACTATGTATGATCACTATCTTTCCCGCAAGGTCAAATATCCGTCCCTTCCCTTCACTTTTATATTTTATGTTTTCATACACATATCATCATATAAGTGGAAGATAATGCTGTTTATTTTTTATATAATCATACATGATCTATTTGCATCAATCAAAAGAATTAAGTTTCGACATCATCATTAACATATTCATCAAAACTCATGACGATAGACTGCCCTTGACTCATGCTAACCACTAACCAATCTGAAATCCTTCGACTATTCTTGACCCAGAACTCATTTTAATACACAACACTTACTGCTGATGAACCGAACCTTTTTGTAGTTGATCCAAATCTTTTTACTAATGGACTCACCCGCCGTACCTCCGTCGTCGTCATCTAAGATACCGTTTACACCTAACCCAACCACCACCGCATCACCGCCGGCTGACCAGCCATTTTCTCCCAAACTTCCATCTCCGCTGTCGTCTTCTTTCCCTGCTAATATTCCATCCATCAATCTTCCCAATTCTCCATAATCGAAACCGGTTGCGTTTAAATTAACTGCGGTTGGGGTTACTCTGATTATTGCTGCCGGAATAGACAAATATTAGTGGCAGTTTGTTGTTTATTTAAGAATTCAGAAGCGGAGAAGACGTGATCTGGTTCTACTGATTTTAGAAATGAAAACCCATCCTGACCCATTGTATAAAATATTACAGCCCATCCTGACCCATTTAATTCTTTTCTCACTTTTAAAGTTGCCTACTTTAACCCATTTAAGAATACCCATCAGATTTTATAATCCACCCATATAGACCCAATAGTAGATGTTTGGGTTTACTTTGCCAGGCATACTTCTAACAACATAAATGTTTTCACGACACTTTGATTTTAACTACAAGCAGATCTGCAGCTTATCGGTGCTGCTGTTGTTCCGATTCTGTTCAGCAGCCTGTCACATCTGCAGTTCTGATTGGAACAATGCTTCAGTCACTGTCGGAGATTATGCGCTGCCGGAATAACCACCTAACACTCCACTATTCCAGTGATATCTAAATCCCTCGTTAACTTTAACCATCCGGATGATCACGAGATTTAGGATAACCATAACCACAACCACTGTGTACAAGTAAAGGGACATAGGGTCCCCCTCATTTCCTTAAAATACCTTTGTACATTGCCAATTGATGTTAATTGAGAACAAAGCAGTAGTAAGTAACACATTCCGTTACGGTTATGTCTACCCTTTACCACCTTATAGAAATAACTGATTTGATATAAATGTGAACTATGATAACTGTGTTTCTAACTGTATCCATATATCTGCAGCAAGCATCGGAGTTTGATTTGTTCACATTGGATGATATTGATTCTGCTTTCCAAAATATGACAAGATTTACTCTCAGAATTGTCATTTATCTGGTGAGAATTTTTCTTACTCATTATTCAGTTTTAAGTCCACTTTACATTTATTTTATTGATTCAATGAACTTATTTCAGGAAAAGGTGAGGGTATTGTGATTGCACCTCATGTTGCTGGTCATCTCTTGGGAGGCACTGCTTGGAAAATAACTAAAGACGGAGAAGATGTTATATATGCTGTTGACTTTAATCATCGCAAAGAGAGGTATTCCCTATACCAACTGCAAATATATTGAATTACACTTCCCGATGCATAATGTTCTTAATTGCTGATTTTTTCTTCAGGCATTTAAATGGAACAGTTTTGGAGACTTTTGTTCGTCCTGCAGTTCTTATAACAGATGCATATAATGCTTTGAGTAATCAGCCTTCTAGACGTCAACGAGATCAGGAGTTTTTAGGTATTTTTTTTTACTGAAATATGCAGTCTGACTAACATATGCAAATCGATTTTTATAACAATCATATTTTTGTGTGAATTTGTTTTGAAATTTAGAGGCTATATTAAACACTCTAAGAGCCAATGGGAGTGTATTGTTGCCTGTGGATAGTGCTGGACGCGTACTGGAACTGCTTTTGATACTCGAACAGGTTAGTCTGCATAAAAAGATTTTTGCTCATGTGCGTTTTGAAGATTTTGATACCCATTTTACTTTTTATTTTTAAATGTGTTTTTTTAAATGTTGCAGTATTGGGAACAACATCATTTGACCTATCAAATCTTCTTTCTCACATATGTGTCATCAAGCACAATTGATTATGTCCAGAGTTTCCTTGAATGGATGAGTGATTCGATAGCAAAGTCCTTTGAGCACACTCGTGATAATGCCTTCCTTCTAAAGTATTAGCTTTTTATTTGGTCTAATTCTCTACCAGCTTATATCGATATGAATTTGATCGGAGTTTATATATTTGTTTGCAGGCATGTTACTCTTTTGATCAACAAGAGTGAACTAGAAAATGCGCCAGAGGGCCCAAAGGTAACAAGTTTAATCCACTTTCGTTATTTAATTACATTTATCGCGATATTGACTGCATTACTTTTTTAGATTGTTTTAGCTTCTATGGCCAGTTTAGAAGTGGGATTTTCACATGACATATTTGTAGAATGGGCTGCTGATGTAAGAAATCTTGTTCTTTTTACCGAAAGGGGCCAGGTATGTTCTGCAATTTTTATCTTTTGTGTTTAATGTCAAATACTTGGTTGGTTTTATCTTTCACAAGAAACATGATTTCATCACTTACAGTTTTATTTTTTAGTTTGGTACGCGTGCAAGAATGCTTCAATCAGATCCACCTCCTAAAGCGGTAAAAGTAACCCTATCGAAAAGAGTGCCATTGGTTGGGGACGAGTTAGCTGCGTATGAAGAAGAGCAAGAAAAGATTAAAAAAGAGGACGTTTTAAAAGCCACTCTTGTTAAAGAAGAGGAATTGAAAGCTGTGGTCGGTGCTGATGTCGGTAAAACTGACCCAATGCTCATTGATGGCCATGCAAAAGTTGATGGTAATTTTATCTTTTTTTCTTTATTCTGCTGCTGATTTTGTGTTACCATTTCGAGGTCTTAGTTTGAAGATAATTGATGGATAAAGCGTTAAATATGAGATTATGAGCTAGGGCTAACTGCAAGACATCGAAATGAACTTTGTATTTTTTCTTGATTTTAGCAATTTTAGCAACCGACCTTACGTCTCCTTACATTAGGTACAAAATAGAAATCAGTTTTGCTTTTATAACTGATTTTAGCAACAAGGTTACATTATTTTACTGGTTGTACCGTTGTAGCAACGGATAACCTGTTCAACCAGTAGAAAGTCATTGTTTTGCTTTTTAATTTTTCAAAAATGATGAGCTCCAGTGTAATAAGCCTCGGAGTTGTCAATGCTAGATAGATCTGGAGTGGCATGGTGATTAGCTCAAGTGTCGGGTTTCCAAGAGGAGCCTGATTGTGAGGCAGCATCCGAGTAAGTAGCATAATTGACCTGTGCACAAGATTGATTCGGTTGATTTGGGCACTGAGAAGGTAGATGACCTATGCCACAACGGTTACAATGACCATACACCGTATTTTGAGTGGAAGCCCAAGAGAATTGTCGGGTGCCACTATTGTCCCGATTACGAGAATTTGAAGCTGCACAGAAGTTACCACGCGAAGAGCCACGAGAGCCACGGTTGTTGTTGAAAGACCGAGAGCCAAAGAAAGCTTGCGGACGTGGTGAAGTAACAGGATTGAGTTGATATCCTAACTGAGAGGCCATGAGTTGACGATTATGAAGTTGTTGCTGAATATAGTCAAGGTTGGCTGCTGTGGAGGTGTAGTGGCAGCCGAGAGAGGCTGCTGTGTTGGTGTGGCAGCCGCTAAAAATGCTTGTGGAACCTGTGTATTGGCTGCCAACATCCTTGTAATCAGGTAATCATGATCACTTAACAACCCATGGAGCTCGTTGAATGGGCCAAAAGATTGGCCTTGAGGCCATTATATTCTTCACGAAGCCCTGCAAGGGTAAGCATAACAAGATCCTTATCTTTCATCGGTTATCCGATATTAGCCAAGGCAGTGCGTATTCTTGTGCCCGACTTAGATAGTCAGCAGATTTCTCATCACCCTTCATGGTGATTCTGAGCAGCTGATTTTTTAAAGTAAATTCATGAGAAGAGGTAACTGGTGCATACGCCCGTTCTAAAGATAGCCATACCTCACGTGAAGAGGTAACTGGTGCATACGCCCGTTCTAAACAATTGTTGAAATATTAATCTTATTTTTTTTAATATAGTTTTAGATTTGGTGTTGTCTTTCCTTTCAACTTACCGCAAACGTGATCTGTTTTTTGTTTAATTTTATTTATTGGACGACAATTGTTTATTGCAGCTGGTGGGGTGCGCGGGGAAGCATATCGTGATGTATTAATAGATGGATTTGTTCCACCCTCGAGCGTTGCCCCAATGTTCCCATTTTATGATAACACCTCAGAATGGGATGATTCTGGTGAAGTAATTAATCCCGATGATTATGTAATCAAGGATGAAGATATGGACATGGGATCTATGCCTGTAAGTTCGATTTAATTTCATGTATGTAAAGTTACCTCTTTTATGTATATATAGAAGTGGTTTGTAATATACGTTTACTTTGATGAGATTAGGTGGGTGGAGATCTTGATGGAAAACTCGATGAAAACACTGCTAGTTTGATGCTTGATACAACCCCATCAAAAGTCGTATCTTCTGAACTTACTGTAAGTTCCTTCACATGAATTTTACCAGCAAGAAATTATTTTGCAGGCAATGATAAATTGACTTTTGCCATAAATTATTATTCAACTTACGTTTATTAATTATGTTATTACATAAGTATTTTGTCTGCCTCAGGTCCAAGTCAAATGCTCATTGGTTTACATGGATTTTGAAGGACGGTCTGATGGTCGATCAATCAAATCAATTCTTTCCCATGTTGCCCCTTTGAAACTTGTATGAATTTTCTTCTTTTTTTTTTCTAGCAAATTATTTTCTGCAATTATTGTTGAACTGTTAAGATATTAAAGTCTTCTTTATTAGGTGCTGGTGCATGGATCCGCAGAGGCCACTGAACATCTGAAGCAACATTGTCTGAAACATGTCTGTCCTCATGTATATGCTCCTCAAATTGAAGAAACAATTGATGTCACATCAGATTTGTGTGCATATAAGGTACATAAAAAGTTTAATAGGATGTTGTTTTGCACAATTTATCGTCAAATCGACATTTGATTGGTTTGTTGTTGTTGTTGTGGAAATAGGTGCAACTCTCTGAGAAACTGATGAGCAATGTTCTTTTTAAGAAGGTTAGGCTATTATTAGAATAATATAGTTTTAGTGATCATATCTGACTGATAATAAAAATTATGCATTTTGACCCGTTTTCACTACAGCTTGGAGATTATGAAATAGCATGGATTGATTCTGAGATCGAGAAAACAGAGAGTGGCACGTTGTCTTCACTCCCCCTTTCAACAACAGCTCCTCCTCACAAATCGGTACTTGTCAGTGATCTAAAAATGGCAGACTTTAAGCAGTTTCTCTCCGGAAAGGGTATTCAGGTAATTTCTTCTCTTTTTCTTGCAGTAAAATCAATTGCATCTCATAACATCTTTCCAAGTTACACCTTTCTGAGTACCGTTCATAATGGTGGTTCATGTTATGCATCGTATATCGAATAAACCATTTCAGGTAGAATTTTCGGGCGGGGCCTTACGATGTGGTGAGTACGTGACACTGAGGAAAGTCGGCGATGCTAGTCAGAAGGTGTGTATTAAGAATATTAATTAAAGTTGGTAAAATGAGTGGGTCGGGTGGTTTGAGTAACGGGTCAAAACTGGTATCTTTAGGTACGCGTATGGGTTAAAATTAGTGATGCTGACTTGGAAGACTCTGTCCTAGTTTTTTTTTTTTTTCTTTCTTATACCATTGCTGGTGTTTTTATGCATTAGTTATATATATATACATACATATTATGAGCCAATTCACTTTCTTAATTTTCATTTGTATGGTGTAGGGTGGTGCTGCTGCTATCCAACAAATAGTTATCGAAGGTCCGTTATGTGAGGAGTATTACAAGATTAGAGAATACCTCTATTCACAATTTTACTCGCTTTAAGTTAGAATTTAGGGTTTATGTTGTAATTGGCTTGTGGGGCCTTGTAACATTTTTCTGACACTGCAGACTGGATCTTGAAATTGAGCTTCTTTACGGCTTTGAGCCCTGGTTGGTAATTTACATTGGCCCAAACTTGAATTGTTCGCAGGTTCAATTAGAAATGACTGGACCTATTTAAGCTAAACCCGAAACCTCTGAATTTCGTATCAAGTTCGTGTCTTATGAAAGTTCACACGTCTCCTTGCAAAGCAAATAGCAGAAATAAACGCTGCGAGCGTTTAGTAGAGTTATGATTACATGGGTTTTTTTTTAATGGTTAAAAAAAAACCGCTCACATAATCCATCTAGGGACCAAAAACATTAGACACGGCATGATAGGTGTTTGTACTTAAAATGGTTAAAACTGATTAGGTAGTGATTTTTGCCCCTAAAAGAGTTTACATAACATTCATGTTAATATAAAGTAGGTAGTGATTAGCGGTCATCACAAAAGAGACCACTAGGACATCCTGATAGCGACGTCTAGCCAATGGCACACCGCGGATATACACCCTCTGCCACCACTAATGGGAAGTAGGGAGGGGACCAAATGGATATTCCGACAATGACACCTCGTCCAACCATATCTCACCATCCCGGCTATAAATACTACACTTCATCAAGGTGAAATCATTCTTCACCATTTAGTCTCGCTCATCAATTACTCACTTAAGAACAATGCTTTCTCGTGCCGGAGAATGATTATGAAAACCTCCAATCTTTCCTAGTAACCAGTCTCACGGTGTTTAGTTTTGCAAATCGATCCACTGTGTCACTTTGGTCGGAGTGAGGCAACGGGGCTCTCCAATTTGAGGTGTGCGATAACCTAATACAAGAAAGTAGCCGTTCCAAAAAAAATATAAAACCGCAAAAAAAGTTACACTTCAAATACAAGGTTGAGCCGTAGCCCGTGATTCCCTTACCTATATTCAGGGCCGGCCCTGAGAATTCATGTACCCTGTTCGAGCTCGAAAAACGTGCCCTTAGGTCTTAACTAAATAAAAAAATTTAACTAGTTTTTCATACAACTTTGAACCGTTGACAAAAATATAGCATTCGATAAACAATGCAATTAACAAAATACAAAATATAGTATTCGAATGAATGACATACCGTAAAAACTAATAAGCTAATAGCTAACCAATGATTCGTGAAGCTCTCCTTGCATTCTTGACAGCAAATTGGTGAATCAACTCTTCACAATTTATATCATCTAAGACTTCGTTCTCAATAGCAATCATCGCCAATCCACTAAGTCTTTCTTGGGACATTGAAGATCGTAGGTAAAATTTCAATAACTTCAACTTCGATAAACTTCTTTCTGCAGATGCCACAATGACTGGAATAGTCAACATGCTCTTGTGGTTTTTCCACATCAACAATAGGCGGATTAGGCGTCAAAATTTTTTTGCATAGCACCCTTTTGTGACTTCACCAATTCATCTTGTCGTTTCCTCTTTTGACGTTTTTGCCATCCGGATGCTTGTTTAGGAGCCATTAACGCCTAAATGTAATCGACAAAGTTTGTATCAAATTAAGTTAACGCCTAAATAAGGTTCGTTTGCAGCCCTATATACGAGTAAACGAAATTATATATCTTGGAACAACTTAGATATTTTAAGATTTAATCAATCAAAAGATGATAATAAATATTGTTTATAATTCTAAATCAAGTGTAATAGACATTGACAAGTTCCTGATGGCATATGAAATATTGGATTAATGGAATCGGCCCTATTATTCTATTAATTTAATTTTCATTAAATAAATCATCAAGTGGATCTAATAATAATAGATGGGATATTTCTTGGTTACCTCCTAATTAAAAAAATAGAAGGCTGCTATTGCTTGGTTACCTTTATCCTACACCGCCCTGCTGCAAGTTGTTCCATTGATCCTTTTAACTACCCATCTTTCATTGATCCTTTTAACTACCCATCTTTCATTGATCCTTCCAAGTCTCCCCCCACCTTCAAGTCTTTGTATACTCTACCCACCACCGTTGACTACTCCTTCCCGGTCAACCGATCAACCCAGTGACAACACCGCCCCTCACACCGTCCTGACTGTCATCGTCATCCTCGTCACAAGGTCAGATCCACTATCTCTCTCTCTCTATATATATCTCTCTGTATATATATCTATATGTATCTCTGTTATGCCGTGGATTTTATTTATTTTTTTCTGACTAATTGGGTTTCTAAGATATCTGAATTGTGTTCACTTCGATTAATTTTAGTTATTTTATTTTAGTTATTTTGATGATTCCCCCCCTTTGCCGGTGTGAATATGTGATCACGGTATATTATGGTATAAAAGCCCCAAACAAATTTCTATCACTCTTGATTCTTTCGACCGATTTGGGGGCGGGTTCCAATCTAGGGTTCATATGGGGAATCAAAGTGTTGACAACTTAAAACTAGTAATTGTTCTTGAGGTTTTTTTGTTTTATAAAATAGTTAAAACTAGTAAATTACAACTACAGGGACTGTTTGTGTAATAAATAAAACTTAAAAACTAACTTCAGTTAAAAAAAATTAACGAAAGTTCATTGAGTACCAACATGTTGATAGGTAGGATTATTGTATACCAATTACGTAGGTAAGATTATTATTTACCAACGGGACAAAGGTTGGTTTATTAAAAACCAATTTTACTATCTATAATAGATAACACGTTTTGATACAATATCTATATACCTATCTATACTTTCTATTAAAATGTATTATGCATGGTTTTCTAAAAACCATCCGTGTTTGCACACAGGTTTTACTACTAGTATGAGAAAAAAAATGTTGTATAAATAATTCTATATAAAAGGTATAAAATAATAGTATGGTATAAAATACTTATTTTAGTAGGCAAGTAATTATCATGTGGACCCTTGAGAAATGATAGTGTCTTTGAATTTATTAAGCACTTTCCTTTAAAGTTTCACAAGATATTTTTGTTTATATATATTTTTAATATTGTGTTCTTGTATTATGAAAAAGGTAAGAGGAAATTTCCTAGCCATATAATGTGATAAAATCATGCTTCTCTTTATATACATCTCATTTGAGTAGATAAAAACAATACAACCCACATTAATCTTCATTTAAATTGGTTTCATATTACTCTACAGATTCTAAATACATCAATGGCATGTTCATCATCTTCTTCTCACTCTGCACCCGCCTCTTCTTCTCATTCGTGCAAATATGATGTATTTCTTAGTTTTAGAGGAGAAGATACCCGCAAGACATTTGTTGATCATCTATATTCTGCTCTTACACAACACCTTATCCGTGTTTACAAGGACGATGAAACACTTCCACGAGGTGAATCCATCAATCAATCCCTCTTCGAGGCTATCGAAGAATCAGGAATTGCTGTCATAGTATTCTCCAAAAACTATGCAGATTCTTCATGGTGTTTAGAAGAACTTGCACATATTATGAAATGTAAGGATGAGATAGAGCTAATTGTTATACCAATATTTTATGATGTGGAACCTACAGATGTGAGAAATCAGAAAGGGAAATTTGGAGAAGCGTTTTCCAAACTAGAGGTGCTGAACGTCACCAAAGCTGAAATATGGAGAAAAGCACTTGTTGATGTGAGTAGCATCGCTGGATGGGAGCTCAAGAACATTGCCAACGGGTAAACTTTTTTTATCTGAATTATTTGCGTACCGTTAATTAATGTGTTTTACAATTAATTACATTTGATATTAGAAATTTTCAGTTATATTTGATAGTCATGTGTAAATAACCCAAGCTAGATCTTTGTTTAAAATCAAAAGTGTGGCGGACCCAAGAATATTTTGCATGGGGGCGGAATTTTTACGGTTAGTTATCTATCGCGGAATATTAAAAAAATTGTTCCTGTTTGGATCGGGTCAGGTAAAACTTGTTGCGTCGGCTAAAACTAATATTTAATTCAATAATCTAATAATTAATTTAATAATAAGTTTTAGAAATAGCTCAATGATATTGACATTCCTTAAAGTAAACGTTAACAAACAAGTTTCAATAATCTAATATTAATCTTGCAAGAAGTTTCAACTAACATTAACAAAATACACACTAACACACTTTCCCAAATAAATAATTACCCCATAATCTAGACTCTTATATCATTATTTGGGATTACTATTCTTAAAAATAGTAACCCCATAACCTTTATTCTTATATATTATTTTGATTACTATTCTTAATCTTATAGCCGTAATTACTATTCTTAAAAATAATAACCCCATAACCTTTATTCTTATATATTATTTTGATTATTATTCTTAATCTTATAGCAGTAAGAAACAACAAGTTAATAATTACAAAAATTTGTATTGGAATCTTAATCTTATAGCCGTAAGAACCACATATGCAGACATCTGTAGTAGAAGATGTGGAACAAACCTCTCAAGTCTGCAAGAAGAAGACTGTTTGTTTTTTTAACATCTGTAGGCGGTTGTGGGGTGGAGGAGAGGGTGGAGGAGATGGGTGAGAGTCGGCGTTGTTCGTGGAGGTGAGAGGTGGAGGTTGCGGCTATGGGGTGGAGGAGGCGGCTATGGGGTAGAAGAGAGAGGTGGAGGTGGCGGCTGTTGGTGGAGGTGAGAGGTGGAGTCAGATGTTGGAGGAGGAGAGGGGTGAGAGGGGATTTGTGAGAAGGGAAGGATAACTAGGGTTTGGAAGTGGTATGAAATAACAAGTCCACATCTGCTGGAATAAGAGGACACGCAGATGTTTTTAAATGAAATGTCTTCTGAAAAACAAACACTCTGCGAAACAAAAGGTCTGCTTGTGATCTGTGCGACGCAGACAAAAGTGGCCAGAAACATCTTTTCAATAAAAACAAACAAGCCCTCAATCTATATAGAGAAGTTCGCAATTAAAAATGTATATAGACTTATAAGTTGGTCAGACTAGTTAAAACTATATGCTATAATGCACACTTCACCCAAGTATAAAATAATAAACATTAATACTGGATGTTTGTGAACTTTTCTTTGATTTTGGTGTCATCTTCTTCTCTATCGTTAACCACCGTCTCCCGCCACAGCTCCGCCACGTCCACCAGAAAGTTCAGTTGTTAACTTTCACATTTCTTTTGGTTTCAAAAGTTCAAGGGGTGTGATTATAAAATTTTATGGGGCGATCATGATTTTAACACCTATATTACACTAAAAAAATTCAGGGGGAGCGACCGCCCCCTTAACAGAACTGTCAATCCGACCCTGGAAGTGATCCTTTACATTGAATCCTCGATAATGGTCGTGTTAGTCAAATTATATAATACTATAAATATGCTATTTTGTCACATCAACCAACTGGCCCCTCAACTTTAATAATGACATATTTAGCCTCTTAACTAAAAGAATTTTAGCTCTTCAGCTTTAATAATAAACAACGTTAGCCCTAAAACTTATTAACATGTTTAGCCTCTCAATTTTAATAGTGAACAACTTTAGCCCCTAAACCTTAATAATGACATGTTTAGCCTCTTAACTAAAACATCAAAGAACTTTAACACTCGCAATTTACTTATTTTTGTCTACGTTTGAACCCGCCGCGGAGCGTGGGTGCCGGGTGGTAACCCACTAGTTTTCATTTAAAAAAACAATTTCTACTTTATATTATATTGTGTGCATGAAAATACAAATTCATTTTTATATTCATTAGCTTGTAAAGCTGTTGGAGTTAAGAGTGGAGGTGAAGAGCTCGATCCTTTGTAAAGCCAATTTTTTTTACAACCCTAAATTAAAATGTTTAAAAAGATTATCGTAAAAAAATAAAAAAAAACCGAAATGGTGTTTTTCGGTCCCTTACAGCAGCTGTAAAAAGGTGATAACATAAACATGGCATCACTTTTTACAGCATTTACGGCTGCCGTAAATGAAAAAAAAAATCTAGTTTTGTTTTTGTTTTGGAAAAGTTATTTTTTTTAGGATTTTTCGTAAAAAAAATTTTGAAAAAATCTTTCGTAAGAACGAGTTCTCTAAGTTCTCACAGCTCGTATAAATTTTCATTTTACCCTAACCCTATAAATTCTGAATTTGAAATGTTTTTGACCAAGTTTTTACGGTTTTTTCATTCGTTCTCATGGTTCTCGCGAAATTTAGCGTTCTTATCTAAACCCTTCCATGTATATATTAATGTATATATATATATAAAAGCTAGGCTAAGGATATCCTACTTGCATAGTATATGTAGACTGAAAAGGTTATCCATTTAGATGGATTGATTAGGCGACTTCACCGTATTAGTGCATCCATAAGTTAATTATTTATTTATGTACATTAATTTTAAATTCGTGATTATCTTTATTCAGTTAAATATCCCAAATTTACAACTCAATTCTCTTTAGTTTGTGGATATAATAAATTATCCATATATTGAATATGCAGGCATGAATCACAATTCATCACAAAAGTTGTCGATACAATTTTGGATAGGCTCTTCGCGTCAGATTCATGTGTAGATGAATGTCTTGTTGGAATGAGGACTCGCTTCCAAGATTTGAAATCATTACTAGACATTGGATCAGGTGGTGTGCGTATGGTTGGGATATGGGGGGTTGGGGGCGGTGGTAAGACTACTCTTGCTACTTCCGTTTATATGAAAATGTCTCAACATTTTCAAGGTCACTGTATTTTGGAGAATGTTAGAGAGGATACAAGGAAGCATGGCTTAAAGAAACTACAAGAGAATATTTTATCATCTCTTTTCAAGAAAGAAGTGAACGTAGATAGTGTTATCGAAGGAAAACACAAGATGAAAAGTATGTTATGTCATAGAAAAGTGTTGGTAGTTCTTGATGATGTCGATCGACTTGGCCAACTAGAGGCGTTAGCTGGAAAACATAATTGGTTTGGTAGTGGGAGTAGAATAATAATCACAACTAGAGATGAACATTTGCTAAGAACCCACAGGGTAGACCACGTCTATACTATCACATTATTATCGAATGATGATGCTACTCAACTCTTTAAAAGGCATGCATATAATGAAAAAGAACCTATAGAAGATTATGATAAATTTTCTCTACGTGCAGTATCTTATGCTTCTGGGCACCCCTTGTCACTTAAAGTTTTAGGTTCTTTTCTGTATGACAAAAATCAGAACGAGTGGATTAGTGCTTTGAAAAAGCTAAAAGACATCCCAAATCCAGATGTCATGAACATAATCAAAACTAGTTATGATGGACTTGAATCTTACGAGAAAGAGTTATTCTTAGATATTGCATGTTTCTTTAGACGGTGGAACGCGGATAAGGTAGTTCCGATACTTGAAGCTTGTGGTTTTCACCCTAAGATTGGGATGAAGGTGTTAATACAAAAAGCTCTTATAACAATTGTGAATGACATCATTGATATGCATGATGTACTTGAAGAAATGGGACACTACATTGTCAGAGGGGAACATCCGAACAATCCTGAAAAACATAGTAGACTCTGGATACATAAAGAAATTAAAGAATTGTGTTTTAAGGATGAAAGAATGGTAAAGATTAACCTTTTATAAAACATACATTATGTTATATGTTTACTAAATGATTCTCAATCCATGCATTGTTTCCTGCTTCATTTTAGGAATATGACAAGACTGAAGCCATAATCTATGAATATGGTGGTGAAGATGATACATCATGCTCATGCTTATGTAAGATTGTGTCAAAGATGAAGAAACTAAGGTTGCTTAGTGTGGCTACCAATGATGATAACAAGAATGTGGAAGGGGCTAATTTTCTTTCAAATGAATTGCAATATATTAACTGGTACAATTATCCTGCCAGTCCATTTCCACACAATTTTCAACCAATGAAGCTTGCTGTTCTAAAATTGTATAAAAGCAAGCAAAAAGAACTTTGGAAGGGTTATAAGGTAATTCGTTATAGTTTTTTGCTTAAAATATTTTTAGCTTTTTTTTAACAATGGAAAACTTTATACATAATCATATACAACATTTGAAATTTTTTAGTTTGTTATAAATAAATAGTTTAGTTATAAATGAAAAGTAGAAACTACCAAAGATGTATAAACATTTCTTTTTTAAAAACTAACCTATGGTGCCTTGATACATATTTTGACAAAAGATCAAATACAAATAAACTTATTGTACAAAAAGTACGTACAGAGTGAAAAAGTAAAAAAAAAACACGGTGACATTTTCGTGATTATATATTCGTAGAGTATGTATTTTATCCGCAGATTAATTATCTTAATAAACTAGTAGAGTAATTATGATACACATGTATAGTAATTTTGAATTTTATATCATTTGATATCCCCGGTAGAGTAGTTTTGAATTTTATATTGTTTGATGAATTTGTAGAGTAAATGTGTCTGTTATTTTTATATTATTTTTTTGATGAACTGTTAGGGTAATTATGATGCACTTGTAGAGTAACAATATTGAACTGATAGAGTAATTATGATACACTTGTATAGGTAATTTGGAATTGTATGTTGTTTGATGAACTTTGTAGAGTAATTGTGTATGTTATGTTATTTTGATAAACTAGTAGAGTAATTGTGATGCTTTTGTAGAGTAATTTTGAATACCTAGTAATGTATTAATAATAAATTGGTGGAGTAATTATGATGCCCTTGTAATTGTATGTTGTTTGATGAACTTGTAGAGTAATTGTTTATGTTATGTTATTTTGATCAATTACTAGAGTAATTATGATATACTTGTAGAGTAATTTTGAATTTTATATCATTTGATATCCCGGTAGAGTAGTTTTGAATTTTATATTGTTTGATGAATTTGTAGAGTAAATGTGTCTGTTATTTTTATATTATTTTTTTGATGAACTGTTAGGGTAATTATGATGCACTTGTAGAGTAACAATAATGAACTGATAGAGTAATTATGATACACTTGTATAGGTAATTTGGAATTGTATGTTGTTTGATGAACTTTGTAGAGTAATCGTGTATGTTATGTTATTTTGATAAACTAGTAGAGTAATTATGATGCTTTTGTAGAGTAATTTTGAATACCTAGTAATGTATTAATAATAAATTGGTAGAGTAATTATGATACCCTTGTAATTGTATGTTGTTTGATGAACTTGTAGAGTAATTGTTTATGTTATGTTATTTTGATCAATTACTAGAGTAATTATGATACACTTGTAGAATAATTTTGAATTTTATGTTGTTTGATGCACTTCTAGAGTAATTTTGATAATTACAGAACTGTCACCACATTTTTTACCTTTCCACTCCTTTCGTACTTTTTGTACGATAAGCTTATTTGTATAGTATCTTTACTCAACGTATTTTAATCCACTAGTTTCTTTTTTCACTAATATGAAAATTAGAAAATTACGATAAATACTTGTACCATTTTATAATATTAGGATAGCTCATGAAACTCTATATTTTATAAAATTAGAAAATTACAATAAATTAGGGTTGTTCATGAGCCGATCCGAACCGAACCGAGCCGAGCCGAACCGAGCCGAGCTAGGTCAAGCTTGGGCTCGGCTCGATTATAAACCGTACCTTGCTAGGTCAAGCCGAGCCGAGCCGACCCCATAGGTGATGCGGCTGATCAACATTTGGTGGAATGAATGTGAATGCTCTCACAAGCCCAACCAGTACCTTGCTACAAGCTATCCTATGTGCTACATCCCAAGTGTCCACAAGCCCATCCGGGTGCAAGTCCATCATCCAATTCAGCTCAACATATAACAAATAAAATAATTAGAAATATATTAAGTATAAACTTGTAAAACATAGGTATAAAATTGTATTTATATATACATTTTTAACAAAACCCATTAAGTATAAATTAGCTTTTTTATTATTAAAAAATAAAATAATGAAACCGAAGCCACTCTCATTGTTGTTTAACTTCTGAATTTTCTTGATATCAAAACTAATAATGCAAAACTCAAGTCAGGAACTAAAATCAAACAATACAACTATTCGTAACTTAGCTACAATTTATTTGATTCCCCACCGGAAGATATAACTTATTTATTAGATCATATCAATTCTCATAAACTCGTATATATTAACTTGTCTGTTTGTAGCATCTACCACAGTTAGAAGTGCTTGAACTTGTTTACCTGCTGGAGCTAATTAGCACACCAGATTTTGATGGACTCCCACGTCTTAAAAGGTTGATTCTCGATAGTTGTTGGGAGTTGGAAGAGATTCACCCATCATTTAGAAATCATACAAGTCTTGAATACTTAGAGGTATCAAGTTGTTGCAAACTTAAAAGGCTTCCAACAATTAGTCAGATGAAAAACATAAAGGTTCTACTAATAACGGCTTGTTATCTAAAAGATGGAGATATACCATATGGTATTGGTGAATTATCCAACTTACAAGAGTTAGATCTACGTTTTAACAATTTTTCACGACTGGATTTCAACTTCTCGCAACTTACACGACTCAAAAGTCTCGACGTGTCATATTGTGACAATCTTCTTGAATTGCCCGAGCTCCCATCAAGTTTAGCTATCTTTACAGCATATCATTGCAGGTCACTTACACTTGTCAAAGATTTTAGCACAAAATGTAAACACTTATGTCAAGTCTCACTTGAAGTTGAAGTTGGGTGGAGTGACAGATTACTACAATCCATGCTTAAGGTATCTCTCGTTTTGAAAATCAAATTAGTTCTATGTATATCGATCATGTTAATGGTAATTAGAATATAATTAATTTGTGTTAATGAATTAGGGAACAAGTATTGAAAATGGTTGTATGAATCTCCAACTTGGTGACCTTAAGATTCCAAAGGGGTTTACACCTCGTTTGCGTAGAGGAGGTAGTTGTAGATTGGAACTTCCAGAGAATTGGTGTAATGACTTCACTGGTTTCTTAATGTGCTTTGTTAGATCAGATGCCTACTACATGACTGGGTGTGATATAAGTATGAAGCAGGAAAGTGGTATGGATTTCGAAGATGATGGGGTTTGGGAGGAGAGTGATGGTGGTCTATATACATTGGTGTGGTATGTTTCGTTTGGTTCATTAAGACACACTACTTGGTGGTATCAAACACACAACGCGGTTTCTCTTAAAATTGAAAGTCATTTGCGTACACTAGGTCCAGATCTCTACAATTTTGGTTTTGGAGTTAGACTCGTTGAGAAGAAAAGTAGAAGTGGTCAAACAGAAACATCAACAGATTCTTCTTCTCATTATACCCCTAAGATCAAAATTCAACATGACTCAACATCTGAACTAAAGGTATCCCTAAAACCATATTAGTAAGGAAGTGGAAATCTGTTGCGCAAGTCTGGGGATCAAACCTCGGTAACACCTGATTTACACCAGACATGTGATTTATCTCCATCATATTGGCGTACACGTGATTTACCGGTCGGTGGGGGACGTCTAGGGGTGACGTACACAATTTTTTTTCAACATCTTCACCAATGTTATGAACTACCAACATCATACTTTATTTTGAGCTTCAAATGTTTTTGAATTTATAAATCAAGCTGGGGGTAAATTTGGGATGTACAGACTAGATTTTTGGAAGCATATGAGAAGATGCCTCCAACAATGGATCCGGAATAAAAAGCTCATCGGAAGTGATGCTTGAATTGGCTTATCTTTTTGGGATGTACAAACGATCGGGTGATGCTTTTGTTGATTTGCTTTTAGTTTGGATTCTGTTAATTAATTGATTGTTTTTTCTTTTTAATGGCAAATTCTATTATTTTACTACTTGTAGGCAGTGCTGAACCCAGAATTTTTTTTAATGGGAAGCGGAATTTTTTTTCATTGGGGCCGGAAAAGGGTTAGTTGTTTATGCTAAATACTAATAAACTTCTGTCCAATTCGAGTTGGGTCGAATCGGGTCGGTTCACGTAACAAAAGGATAAAACTACATTAAATTTAAAAAATGTTATAAAAATATGTCAATCTTCATTGGAATAGAAATACAAGATCTATATAGGGGGTGGCGGTGTTCGGCCTAGCTAGCTTTTTTAACAAAGCTTATAGCTTTTTTTAAAAAAACAAGCTTAACTTGATGTTTGGTACCGACTTTTGGCGTTTCTGGTATCGGTTCACTACCGTTTTTTACCTTCATATACCGGTACTGTAACCGGTATTTTCGGTATCAATAACGATTTTGTATCGGTTGGCACCGAGCTCATCCCTATCCCTGAAACTAAAAAAAGAAAAAAATTACAAGTTAAAGAAAATCAACAAAAAAAAGTTATACGATACTGTCGTTCATACGGTGACCATGATCAGGGTGAGCAAATGGTACCGGGTAGCAGCACTGAATTTCCTGAACCAAAAGATTTCCAATATCAATTCGGCACCAACTTTTGGCGTTTTCTGTATTAGTGTCAGTTTTTACCTTCATGTACCGATAGCAAACAGGACTGTGCCGGTATTTTTGATACCAGTACTGGTTCGATACCGGTTCACACCAATCTTATCCCAACCCCTGATATTAAAAAAGGATTAAAGTTAAAAAGTAAAAAAATAACTATTATTATAATATTAAAATAATAAAAGTATTAAAAAACTATATATTATTATAATATTAAAATTACTATCTATATCAATTCGTTTATTAATATATAGTAAAGTAATTATATCCGGCAAAACTAGAAATTTTATTCGAAGATTTTTTACAATTGCTAGTATTAGTCGGTAACTATTTTTACCAGCAATCTCATATTTTCATAATTTAAATTCTTAATCAGTGTTTTTTACAATTACTATTTTTTTCATTGAGCCGGAAAAGGGTTAGTTGTTTATGCTAAATACTAAAAAACTTCGGTCCAATTCGAGTTGGGTCGAATCAGGCCAGTTCACGTAACAAAAGGATAAAACTACATTAAATTTCAAAAATATTATAAAAATATGTCAATCTTCATTGGAATAGAAATACAAGATCTATATAGTTACTTTCTTCTTAAAAGTCATTACATCCGCTACTAGAAATTTTATTCGAATTTTTTTTTCAATTGCTAGTATTAGTTGGTTACTATTTTTACGTGCAATCTCATCTTTTCATAATTTAAATTCTTAATCAGTGTTTTTCTGAATATCTAGTAAAAATAAAAAACACAAAATATTAAATAAGATTGCATTTCTCTTGAGCGATAAAGGTTCGACTCCCACTTGGTGAAGAGTGAGACACTGGTGGGCAATGATAGAAGACCCAGGGAAACCTGAGTTGGATCCTTGAGCCAAACGGGTTTTACTGGTAATTTCACCGTCGTGCCTACGGGCGGGTGGGTTACTGGGTTTTCTCCGGAATTGGTGTTAGACTCGGGTTACTGTCGGAGTACTCGTGATTGATTCTGTTGGTCGTTAAAAAAAATTAGTAAAATTGATAATGTCACTATTTTTTTGTTAGTAGTTATGATGTACATGACATAACAAATTAGGAATGGATCTTTAATTAAATAACAGTGCTTAACAACAAATGGTCTCTGCGCCGATTACCAACTAGTTTTATACCCGTCTGGTGGACGTGCATTTTAATGGTATAATGACGCAAGAATTTTAGTGTATTCTAAACAAAACATTATTTGTATAAAACCAAAAATAAAGCGTGAGATTTCTAATCAAAAGAGTCATAAGTAGATATATATTATGCCTAAAAACATAGCAAAGCGAGGTTGTTAACAATTCCAATGAATCAAATTATATCAAGTCTTTAAATTAGCCATTGACTACCAAAACATAAGATCGTAGATAGGTAGGTGATCGCACAATGTCAAGTAACAATCATGTAAGATAAATATAAGACATAAAACGTTAAAGTTTCATGCAACAAACTTGTTCTTTATGAAGTAATGTATTGGCTTCTGACGTGATCTCCTAGGTCTTGGTCTCTGATACAAGCAATTCACAAAACGATAGCCGAATGATTAATTAAAGGAAACAAGAACAAAGTCTGCCCCAATTCGAGAAGGGGAAATCTCCAAAACAACCAGAACAATCTAAAAAACTGAATAATACAGAAACTAACACATGATCCCCTACTAACAGTTGATAGTGGATCCAGAGTTTAGCCTTCAGCTGGTCCAGCATGTCCATTTGGGCCTGAACTTGGGCCTTTTTGTTTCTCCTTTGTTTTGTTTCTCCTTTGGTATACCTGAATTGGTTTATTCATAACAATACTTCCGTCCCCGAAAGCCGACTTGTCCTCAAGTTGGAAAGCTGGAAACTGTTCTTTGAGTAAATCATAGGATTCCCAGGTAGCTTCTTCCTTAGGGCGATGCATCCATGAAATGAGCAATTCAAGTACGGGTTGGCCCGCCTCCAGCACCCAGCGGTAGTCGAGCTCAGAATGTGGTTGGACGTCATATACCCAATCGCGAGTAAGAGGAAGTGGTGCAAGAGCGGTAGGAGGGACAATCTGGTTTGAGCATAGAAACATGAAAGACGGGGTGGATCCTAGAATCCGGTGGTAGCTCCAATTCATAGGCGACTGATCCGATTTGTCGAATAACCTTGTAGGGCCCGAAGAACCGTGGAGCAAGTTTTTCAAATCGCCGTTTTGCCAGGCTACGTTGCCGGTAAGGCTGGATTTTTAGGAATACCCAGTCATCAGGCTTAAAGGACAATTCACGTCTTCTTGAATCAGCTTGGGCACGCATGCGATTTTGGGCCTTCGTCAAATTATCCTTCAATAACTTTATCATATCATCTCTGTCAATTAACTGAGCCTCCAATTCAGCATTTTTGGCCTCTTCTGGAACATACGGATGAAAGGCTGGTGGATCATAACCATAGACAACGGTAAACGGAGTGGTACGGGTGGCGGAATGGAACCCAGTATTATAGGAGTATTCTGCCCAAGCCAGGAATGAGCTCCATTTAGTTGGTTGTTCATGTGCAAAACAGCGGAGATATGCCTCTAAACATCGGTTGAGCACCTCCGTCTGGCCATCCGTTTGTGGATGATAACTGGTGCTCATTTTTAGCTGAGTTTGACTGAGACGAAACATTTTTTTTGCCAGAAATTGCTCAAAAAGATAACATCACGATCAGAGACAATGGACCGGGGAATACCGTGTAATCGTACAATTTCCTTACAGAAAACACCAGCCACTGTCTTTGCGGTGAACGGGTGGGACAACGGCAGGAAGTGTGCGTATTTACTTAATCGATCAATCACGACCATTATGGTGTCAATTCGGTTAGATGGTGGTAGCCCCACAATAAAATCCATAGAAAAATCCTCCCAAATCCGCTCCGGAATGGGTAATGGTTGAAGCAACCCGGCTGGTGATAAAGTGTCATACTTGTTTTGTTGACAGACGACACAATTCTGCACAAAATTACGAACATCATGTGGCAGTTTTGGCCAATAAAAATGAGCAGAAACCCTCTTTAACGTCTTGAGAAACCCTCCATGTCCAGCCAAGGGTACTGAGTGAGCTTCATGAAGGATTCGAGAACGAAGGGCCATGTAATCAGGAACCACCACCCGACCCTTGTATAAAAGGGATTGACCAACCACAGTATAACCAGGAACCGCGGCAGGATTGTTGGCCAAAGCAGACAGGATGGTGTTGGTGTAGGGGTCGATTCGTAACCTGCATAAAGGTCAGAAAGATCAGAGCAAAATGGGGTGGCTAATACCATTAAGTCAGCCTGGCTGGGTCGTCGTGAGAGGGCATCTGCGCCTCTGTTTTCCTTTCCGGAACGGTAGATAATTGAGAAATCATAAGGCATAAGCTTCAATAATAAACGCTGTTGCTCGGATGTTGTAACCCGCTGTTCCAGTAGATACTTCAAGGTGAAATGATCGGTTCTGATGAAAAAATGTCGACCAAGTAGATAATGACTCCATTTTTGAACCGCTAACACCAGTGCCAGCAGTTCTCTGTCATACGCAGACTTGAACTTGAATCGGGTTGATGGGGCGAACCCTTTGCTGAAATAAGCCACTGGATGTTCCTGCTGGATCAAAATTGCTCCTATGCCGTCCGATGAAGCATCACATTCAATAGTAAAGGGTATGTCAAAATCAGGGAGGCGAAGGACGGGTGCCGAGACGAGAGCATGTTTCAATCTCTCAAAGGCTGTAGCTTCCTCCTCAGTCCATTTAAAGCCTTCCTTCTTCGTAAGAGCAGTCAATGGGCGGGCTAGAATACCATAGTTACGTACAAAACGCCGGTGATACCCGATGAGACCCAAAAACCCTCTGACTGCTTTGACATTAACCGGTACCGGCCATGATAGAACAGCGGAGATCTTTTCTTCATCCACATGGACCCCTGTTTCTGTTATAATATGCCTCAAGAATGGCACCTTGGGTTGACCAAAATAACATTTAGTTACTTTAGCAAAGAACTATGTGCCCGTAATAACTCAAGGACAGTCCGCAGGTGATGCAAATGCAAGTCCCGATAAGGGCTGTAAATCAAAATATCGTCAAAGAACACCAAAATAAACCGTCGCAAATAAGGTCTAAATAGATCATTCATGGCAGCCTGGAAAGTGGACGGGGCGTTTGTTAACCCAAAGGGCATAACCCGAAATTCGTAATGACCCCATGTAACTCATCAATAGTAGGAATAGGGTATTTTGATAGTGGCCCGGTTCAAAGCCCGATAGTCAACACACATGCGCCACGTATTATCCTTTTTCTTCACCAAAAGAACCGGACTTGAAAAAGGGCTGTTGCTGGCTTGTATGAATCCGGCCTCCAACAAAGCACTGACTTGTTTTTCTATTTCATTTTTTTGAGAATGTGGGTAACGGTATGGCCTGATGTTGGGTGGTGGGGTGTTGGATAAGAGGGGTATTGAGTGTATATGTGTCCGGGGGGGGGGGGGGATTTCTTGAAACACAGTTTGGTATGAGGTAATTAGGGGTTGTAAAAAATCTGAGACGTCGGTTGTGGTAGTGGGTTCGACACATAAATGTTGGAATGCTGCTGATTTTTGGGGTCCCGAGGCTACCCCCTGCAGCTTATATTTCTTGCCATCGATAGTGAAAATAAGAAACATCTCGTTCCAGTTGGCTTGGACAGTGTTTAATGAAGCCAACCATTGTATCCCCAAAAACGACATCAGAACTACCAATTGAAAAGGGATAAAAATCTTGGGAGATTTTGAGGTCAGTGAGTTGGATCGGCACGTCCCGGCAAACTTTATTACAACGTATCACGTCGCCATTGCCAATTTGTACCCCAAACGGGTTGATCAAGTGTGTGGTCAGACCCAGCTCACGTACAAGAGTATCTGAAATAAAATTGTGGGTAGACCCACTATCTATTAAAATAAGAACTTCAGTTGAATTGAGGGTACCGTGTAACTTCATAGTAGTAGTGTTAGACTTCCCAGAGATAGCATTCAAACTTATCTCAGCCATCTCTTCAAGAGTACTGCCCTGATCATTCTCCTCATCCCTGTTTCCATCTTCAAGTTCTCCACCTTCTAACAATTTGAGGACGCCTGTTTTACAACGGTGACCGGGACTGTATTTATCCCCACATCGGTAACACTCCCCCCTTGCGTGTCGTGCTTGCCGCTCGGTTTCTGAGAGTCGTGGCGGTAATTTTGTAGGCACCGGAGTCGTGGTAGTGCTCGTTACAGTCTGCTTCACATCTGAATTGTTTTTAGTACTTGGGGTCCAAGTGTTCATTCTGCTCAAGCGTCCACGCCCCTGTTTAGCTTCATACTCCATAGCTAGACTCATGGCGTTATACACTGTTTTTGGTTTCTGAATGCGAACATCAGCTTTGAGTTCGTCTTTTAACCCGTTCAAAAAACTCCCAGCAAGCAATTATCAGCCCAATTTGACACCCGAGCGGAACGTTTTGCAAATTCTTGCCGATATTCTTGGACGGTACCCGTTTGTTTGTTACTACATAAGTATTCATCCAGGTTTTGAAATTCGGCTGGCCCGAAGTTCTTCTGAAATGACAGCACTAAGTCTTCCCAAAAATCCAAAGGGTTTTCGGCTGTTGGCCATGAATAAAGATCTAAAGCATCACCCTCTAAGTACATCGATGCAATATCAACCTTCTCACCCTCAGGTATGTTATAATACCTAAAATATTTCTCCGCCTTCAAGACCCACCCACGAGGATCTTCTCCTCCGTTGTATGTCGAAAAATCAATCTTATTGTATGGTCGAAAATTCCTACCAGAACGCCAAGAGCTTTCAGCTTCATCATACTTACCCGAACCTCCGCTGGATTTTTCCTTCTTAAGCGCTCCAACTTCTTCTTTGAGTGACTCCATTGTGGCGGCAATTGCAGCCATCTGTGTAGCCAAAGTTACGAGGGCTGTACCCTCACCTTCGTTTCCTGAATTAGCCCGAGTCTGCACCATGTTTCGATTCCCGTCAATGGAACCAATTGATACAAGCAATTCACAAAACGATAGCCGAATGATTAATTAAAGGAAACAAGAACAAAGTCTGCCCCAATTCGAGATGGGGAAATCTCCAAAACAACCAGAACAATCTAAAAAACTGAATGCAGAAACTAACACATGATCCCCTACTTGATGGCTATCGTGCAAAACTAACCGCTCCTAATTTTCCTCTCAGCCACCACTAGGATTAAGGTGAGATGGAGCCAGTGCCAATGCCACCCTCTGAACTGAGGAGATAATGGTTCAAACATATTGGCTAGCCATTGATGCTACATTTTGTTGCATGTCACTCTCAAATGCAAAATGCAAATGTCACCATTGATCTAATGGTCCCACTGCCAGAGTTATGATCACCTGGTAACTTATTCCTAGATGCGCCTATGTCTAAAGCGGAAGCAAGATCGAGAGTGCGATTTGGACTTGATTTCTCCTGCATATATTAATATTAATTAATTAACTACATCACATGCATTTGAGCCAAAAATGAATAACTAAAAGGTGAAATGCGTTATGCATAAAAGGTAACCAACTGCAATCTCTTTCCTTATTCAAGTAAACATTTTAGGGCATAAAAACCCATCAAATTTTTTTAAGATTTTCAATTTATAGTCCACAAATTTCCTAAAATTCGAATTAAGGTAACAATGTTGCAGCTGACGTGACTGTAACTTTTCAGCAAGTTGACTTGCCTATGGCATGGCACCTAAGTGGGGTTGACATGGCATGCCAGAATCCAGAGGAATGATCCGAAAGCCCGAAGGCAAAAGAGGTGCATCATCAGCAAAAGAAGAATCAAAGGGAGCGAATATAAGTTCAACACACATCCCAACAACATTTTCAACAACTTTTTCATCCATTCCACTGCATAGCTGTCGATTAAATCATAATGTTAGATACATAAAAAAAAATTACAAATCCCATAATGCAAGTAATTTCAGGTATATACCATTTTGTCCGGGGTTAACACCAAAATCAACTCATAAAAGTTTCATTATCTTGTTTGGTTCTGATCAGAACTGGAACACGACACAAAAATTACTTGAATTCCCTTTAAAAGTCAAAAACAGAAATGAACACATATTCAACCTCATGCCAAAACAATCACATAAAATTTGTCCCAGCAACCCATTTTGTTTAAGTCTTCTAATCATCTGAAGTCAAATGAGAATGAAACATTACCTTCATAAAACGGTTCGTAAATCACATGCGTTGTTCCTGTAGAGAAACTGAAACAACACACAACAAATGATATTGAGTGAAAACAGAGCAAGAGAAAAGTGACTGTAAAAGCTAATGTGTACTTACTAAATAGTCTACAATTATAACACCACATATAGTTTTGTGCCTCCAATTCTTCTCAAAATTTGGAAAGTTTAAATCAAACGGAATATAGAAAACATTACAGTCAATTATTACACCAGGTATAATCAAGATGATACAATTTAGGGTTTCAGTAAACTTCAGAAAACACAAATTAGGGTTTAGATATACTTGCTAATATTCTTAAAATCAACATGAAGTTCCATGAATCCAGATATAATGTATACTTAAAGACATACATGAGCCCTAAAGCAATATGAGTCATGAGTTTACCTCTCTTACACCAAGGTACGTTTGATTTAGTCGCACCCATCATTGACTTGCATTTGAAATAGCATGTGGTCACCACCGGAAGATTTCCCTATCCTATAGTCTGACGACCCGATCTAACAACCTTGAGCACTGAAAACCGCCAGAACCCAACTTAGCCGGCCAAACACCATGGAGAAGCTATAACCGGCGACCACTTGACAGATGAGGACTCTAGAACTCGCCGCCGTCATCTCAGACGTCTGGTTCAGTCGGCGGCGGTTGGTGACATCGAAACAAAAGTTACCGCTTCCTCGACGGCGCCGTTGCTCTGTTCTCTCGACCTCGTCTCTCTGACTCCTCTCTCTATCTCCCTGCTGTGGAGAGAGATTTATGGCGAAATTTGTGATGATAGGCGGAACCCTAAGTGCAGCCACCGTCCTTTGTCACGTACAATGACCACCGTTCATCACGACGCCGGTGAGGGAGGCAGCCGGAAGAGTTTTTATCTCGAAAACCCTCTCCTTCGCAATCTCTGTCTTCTGATTCTCTCCCTCTCTCTTGTAGCTTCCCCATAGTGGCCTGCTGCTGAGTTGGGTTCTGGTGTTCAGTGCTCAGGGATGTTAGAGCATTCACATCCAAAGGCATCATATTGTGAGTGTGGGGTTTCTAAAATGCAAAGAGTATAAAAAGTGGTTGTGAGTGGAGGAGAGAGAAAATATTACTGTTCATCTGTATATTTGGGGGACACTGTTCACCCATTATAATTTTTTAATATATATTGAAAGTGGTTGTGAGTGAAGGAGAGAGAAAAATGTAATATATATTGAAAAGGAGAGAGAAAAAGTATTTGTTTTTAGTGGAAATATATTGATATAGGAGTTGTTTTTTAGTGGAATCTATCTATATTTTTAGTGAAAGATGTGTTTATGTGGATTAAAAAACCGCCCAACACTGCCAATGACAACGCGATGGCACTATTCATTCATTACTGTTCATTAAGTTTGATTTTTAATATAGAGTAAAATGCACGGATAGTCCCTGTGGTTTTGCAAAGTTTCACCTATAGTCCCCAGATTTTGGAAATTACACTCCTAGTCCCTATGGTTTAACAGTTTGTTACTCGGATAGTCCCTGGAGTGGATGACGGTTAGTTTTCTCTGTTAAGTGGATGTGAAATGACAAATTTACCCTTCATCTTCTCCATAAGCACACATTCTGACTCTCTCTGTCTCTATCTCCCTCTCTCTCTCAAGAAAAGCCCCACCACCTACCGTCACCAGCACCACCACTGCCACCACCACCTGCCACCACCCACCCCACACCACCACCTACCCCACACCACCACCACCTGATGCAACACGACAAGCATCAACCAGCGAGCTACAATTCCCAATTCCCAAATTCAAGCCCTAATTCCTTTGATCCACAAATAAATCATATTTCAGCGAATGATCTTGTGAATTACATTGGGGGTTTTAATCTGAGTACATAAACGAACAAGATGCATCACAAAAATGATTACCGAAAATGAATAGAATATACCGTTGAAGCATCTAATCGATGAAAGATTGGGGGTGTTTGCAAAGGAGAATTGGTATTGTTCAGTACGAAAGATTCTAAACAAGCTTCCAACATCACCCCCATCGTCATCCTTCGCCACCATAGTCGCTCTCTTCACTGTTCATGATGAACTCTTAACCAAAACGACCAGAACTGCATGTTTGTGGCTGAAAAAAGGTGCGTAGACTCGAACCCAACTCGAACCACCAGTATCCACCACCTGTCGGACTTTAACACGCCATCAAACACCACCACAGCACCGCCGCCCTTATCATCACTACAACATCGCCTCCCACGACATCACCACGCCTCCCGTCGCTGCCACCAGACACACCTAACGCCTCCCTTCTTAGCAGTTACACACCACCCACCACCTAACACCACCACCCCGTCTCCGTTCCACCTATTGAGTCCACCCTTGCCATTGCCTTTAGTTGATTGGAGTCGTCAACGACAGTGCCCGGTCACACACACCCAGATCTCTTGTCTCTCTCTAGATTCTTTCTAACTGTCTCTAAGTTGAATGAAATCAATGGGTGAAATGAATGACGGTAGGTGGTGGTTGCAGTGGTGGTGCTGGTGCTGGTGATGGTAGGTGGGGTGGGGCTTTTCTTGAGAGAGAGATAGAGATAGACTGGTGTTTATATATGCGTGTGTGATTTTTTTTATATTTTAATAAAAGCAAGGGGTAAATAAGTAATTTCGGATAGAGTTAACATAGAAAACTAACCGTCATCCACTCCAGGGACTATCCGAGTAACAAGCTTTTAAACCACAGCGACTAGGAGTGTAATTTCCAAAATCTGGGGACTATAGGTGAAACTTTGCAAAACCACAGGGACTATCCGTGCATTTTACTCTTTAATATATGTAGTATACTAGTTGATGCCCCGTCTGCGTTGTGGGGCGATGGCCGAATAATGAGCGAGTGTTAGTCAGTTCATTGACACGAAAAACAATTAAATCGAGTCAACTAATTAAAACAAAACACTTTTATAGTTTTGATAAAAAAAACTAAAACAATGGCAATATTGTAATTTTTAACTGAGGGAAAGTTGTATTTTTTGACTGGGGTAAAATCGTAATTTAACAAAAGCTAAAGTAATGGCAGTACTGTAAATTTGAACCTTGGGCAAAATTGTAAATTTTCACAAGGGCAAATTCGTAATTTTTAACTTCGGGTAACAACGTAATATAAATTTGAACTAAGGGCACAATCATAATTTTAAGCTTGAGACAAAAGCACAATTTTATTTTGAACCGAGGGCAAAATCGTAATTTTGAGTTGGGGGCAAAAACATAATTTTATTTTGAACTGGGGAAAAACGTAATTTTGAATTGAGGGCGAAATCACAATTTTTAAACCGGGAAAATCACATTTTTGAACAGAGGGCAAAATCGTAATTTTTAAGTGGGGGCAAAAACAAAATTTTATTTTGAGGTGGGGGCGAAAAGGCAATTCTGAGCTGAGGACAAAACCACAATTTTATTTTGAATGGAGGGAAAAATCGTAATTTTGAGCGGGGGACAAAAGCGTAATTTTATTTTGAGCTGGGGGCAAAACCGTAATTTTAAAGAGGGACAAAAGCGTGATTTTAGAATGGATATAAAATAATAAACTGGTTGGTCCAATGTGAGAGTGTCAGGCAAAGTCGTAATTTTGAATTGAGGGCAAGATTGTAATTTTGAGATGGGGACCAAAAGCGTAATTTTATTTTGAGCTGGGGGCAAAAACGTAATTTTAAAATGGATATAAAACAATAAACGTGTTGGTCCAATGGGTTCCTGGCACTATTCTCCCATTTGGTTTTTGTATATGTAGGAAATGTATAATATAATTCCCACTATCCTACATCTTCGTGGGGTATTTGTTGGGTTGAGCAAGTTGTCAATATATATTAGTAACTATGTTAATTAACTAGTTTTTGCCCCGCCCGCGTTGCGGGGCAAAAGGCCGAATATTTATCTTTCATAACATGTATGTCTGTACAGAGGGCAAAATCGTAATCATATTTTGAACCGGAGGCGAAATCATAATTTTAAACTGAGAGCAAAATCATAATTTTGAGCTAGGGGAAAACATAATTTCATTTTGAATTGTGGGCAAAAGTGTAGTTTTGAGCTGAGGGCAGAATCGTAATTTTGAGCTAGAGGAAAAAACAACATTTTATTTTGAGCTGAGGGCAAAAACGTAATTTTAAACAGAGGGCGAAACCGTAATTTTAAACTGGGAACAAAATTAAAAGTGAGTTTTTGAACCGAGGACAAAAGTGCAATTTTAAGCTAGCGGCAAAATTATAATTTTATTTTGAGCTGGGGGCAAAAACGTAATTTTAAACAAAGGACGAAAGCGTTATTTTAAACTGGGAAAAAATTAAATTAAAAATGGGCTGGTCCAATAGGGAAGTGCCAGACAAATTTTGAACTAGGGGCAAAACTGTAATTTTAAACTGGGAACAAAATTAAAAGTGAGTTTTTGAACCGAGGGCAAAAGCTTAATTTTAAGCTAGGGGCAAAATTATAATTTTATTTTGAGCTGGGGGCAAAATCGTAATTTTAAACAAAGGACGAAAGCGTAATTTTAAACCGGAAATAAAATTAAATTAAAAATGGGCTGGTCCAATAGGGAAGTGCCAGGCAGTTGCCTGGCACTATTTCCCCATCTTGAAAATGTATGTATAGGAAATAACATCTATACTATATTATAATGCATGAAGGATGGGTATTTTAAGATACCTAAAAATAAGAACTTTCTCCCCCTTTATTTATGGAAAGATCCCTAAAATGAGGGTAGTTTGGTCTTTTAAATATTATTTATTTTTGGGTTATTGGATTTTAATAATCCTAAGCTTCACCAGTTGGCCGATAATAATCTCAACTTTAAAAATTCCATCCAATAATCCCAACTTGTAAAACTTTGGCCGCCATTGATCATTTTCAAACATATAAGAATTTGTTCTCTTCAATAGATTCAATTACACCTAGAGACTCCTTATTTGATTTAAGTGCACCTATGTGATTGACGGCCAAAGTTTTACAAATTGGGATTATTGAAGGGAACATTTAAAGTTGGGATTATTATCGGTCAACTGGTGAAACTTAGAATTATTAAAATCTAATAACTCTTTATTTTTTAGCCCCTAAACTTATTACACTTAAACCCCTGAGGTTTTACACAAAATTATAGATAATTAGTTACATTCACCCCTCCACAAAAAACTTATATTTTTTTACGTATTCTTGACATATCTTATAAAATATAATATTTAAAAAAAATCAAAGATAACATGACGACCTACACATTTTTGTCGACGTTTCGATAGTTGTCTTTTTCAGTATCGACGCACGGATTAAAAGGTACAAGTCCATAATGATTTAATATACAAGTGATTAAATGAGAGGGGTATTTTAATATACCCCAAAAATGGTAGTTTAAACTAAAAGTTGTATTTTAGTCCCCCTAATTATTTCATTTTAATCCTTCAATTCCAACAAAATTATAAACCCGAATTAAATGAGCAGACTTCAATGGCTCATGATGAAAATCCAAAATCCAAAAAGTTGAATTCCCTAAATTGTATCAGAAGTTTTTGGCAATTTCAAAATTTAAATCACAACCTCTCCTTTTCTCTAGATCTGGGACCCTAGCCTCCACATCTCCGGTATCCTTTAAACAAATATGACTGTCGATTCAGCATGGTGTTTGGGTGTATGGTGGCCATTGCGATGATGGATGCGAAGTGTTTGACGAAAGAAGGGTATGCTGCGAATCGTCCTGCTGGAAGGATTGGCAAGAGTTTGATCTTTAAGGTTAGGGTTTGAATTAAAGTTTCTATTTTTTTTTTTTTGTGTTTTTGATGATATTTTTTTTATTGGTGGTGTGGGAAAGATTTGATCTTGAACATGGGTTCTTGATTATGAATCTTTAGTTAGGGTTTTTTTTTTTTTTTCTTATTTTATGTTTCTGCTGATGAATTTATATTATATGGATTCTTGATTGTGAAAAATTAATGGGTTGAGTTTTAGGTTAATTTTAGTAGTTTGCTATCAAAATTTGGATTTAATCTGGCACAAATTAAAGAAGCATCATTTTTTTAGTTTATGGTTTCTCAATTTTGCTGCATGTTAAGTTTTTAGGGGTGTAGATATCAGGTCAGACCGAGTATGACTGAAACAGACTTGGGCCGGAAAAGACCCAGGTTTCTTCCTTGTGTTGTATAGGAGAAGAAGAAGAAGAAGATATATCGTATGATAAACAAACAAGTTGTTCATCAACAGGACCAGCAAGTAGTTGATTAGATTAGGACTGAATATTAAATAGTTAATGTGGTGAGCAGGAATTATTTAGGACTGAATATGTTACAAATGTGTGGATTAGATTAGGGTCTTTAGTTCAAGTAGTTTGGCATTTACAAGTTATGTACAAACAGTGGCGGACCCAGGATTTTTTTTCATTGGGGTCCATTTTTTGTGTAAGGATTTTTCACAACCAAACATTAAAATTTTCGGGTCGGTCATCATAGTCGGGTCGGGAACACATTGAATTAACCAGGTAACCTTTCAATTTAACTCATTTTTTTTTCAGACGATCTTCATGCTTCAAAATAGTTTCTATCTCTAATTTTTTTCTCCATCCCTTGTTCTCTCTCAAAAGCTTAAATAAATTTTCATTTTCTTTGGTTGGAGGAGATTAGGAATCCTAGGCTTTTTGAGATTGTGGTGAAATCGTTTAGGAATTCTTAGGTTTAGGTGTTGGTGTTTGTAACATTCCTATTTTTATCATATAAGAATTATAGGGTTATTTAATTTTATTAACCACTAGTAACTAGTTTTATTATAAATATTCGACCCAAATAGTTTTAAAGACTATTTTATATATAGTTGGTTGAAATATTATAAATAATTGGCCTGTATATGGGTGACCTTTCTATTAAAATAAAAGTGTACAAAAACTTATATTATTAGACGGATAGATTACGGGTAAGTTGATTGTTAGAAAAATGAAGTACCTAGACAGGCTTAGTGACCGTCTAATAATTAAATTATAAAAATACATGATATTTGAACCTACTCTATTTTTAATGAAACTTGGGTCAAAATGTAGATAAAATTATCCTCGTTCTAATGACATATTTATTATGTTATAAAACGTTATATTTTAAAAGTTATAAGCGCCAAATAAGTGAAGCAGTTAAATTAATTATAATATATAAATAATAAAATAATAAAAAAATTAACATTTGATTCATACATATGTTTCGTGTCCCATATTCATATTTCGTGTCTTATGTTTTTAATAAAATAATGTTATATTTGAAAAGTTGTTGCATGCTTACGTATATGTTGATAAAAATCTAAAATTTCATCAAATAAAATGAAAGCATATGTATAGAATAAAGTACATACGTGTCTTTAGAATTGGAAAAGAATAATATGACAATGATCCCAAGTTCAATTATATAAATAGACCATTCTACAACAATTTAATGGTCCAACCTTCTTTCCATTTTCTTACACCTACTCTTTCGAAATCATATATATATATATATATATATATTCTTATTTTTATTATTATTTACACTATAATAATAATAAAGCCCTGCCTCGTTTTAAGTGTTTTAACTCCCGATCACCGCTACCCTTTCCGATTGATCTGAGCCCCATAACGCATGTCAAGGCTCTGCCTGACTAAGTTCGTTAGGGTTCTGTCTCGTGACATAGGGACAAGGTTGAATTAGGGGTACTATACTTAACACGAGTACAAATATATATATATATATTTTTAAATAGCTCAGAAGTTATACCCAAAATTTATACCTGGAGACTTTCTAGTTAAACCCTAAAGTTACAAAGTGGGTCCATTCTCTTTTCTCACCATTTTATTACCTTTGGTGATATTATTATATTAAAAAATATCCCAAACTGACCCGTAAGTGAAACCCCGGACCCCTGAAACCCCAATCCATATCAAAAATCAAGAAATCAAGACTTGTGGTCTTCTCGCGGGCCGCGTAAAGAATAGACAGGAGGTTACGAGGGCCGCGACAGCAAGGCAGATCTCCGGATAAGCTTAAGAGACACGTGTCGTCACACGTGTCACAACCACCGATGACTCAGCAACCCTACGCGTAGACTAGGTAGCTACGCGGGCCGCGTAAGGTTTGGCCGGAGGCTTACGCGGGCCGCGAGAGAACTCAATTTCACCTATAAATAGGAATGGCCATGAGTAGTCCTCTGGTGTCGAAAGTTTCTTTCAGAAACGAAGTTTGGCCGCTCCAATTCGAAAATTACAATTAAATTAGCGAGGCGCTGCTACGATACAGGGTATTAACTCGATCGCTGCTACGATTCAATGTCCGATCAATTGAAACTATCCGACCGGATGTTTAAGCGCTATCCTTTGTCATTAGTCGTGATTCCGACAGGATGTTTGAGTGTCACCCGAACTCGGGGAGTACTCTGTCATTCGTTGTGAATCCGATGGATGTTTAAGTGATTGCACTTTATCATTCGTTGTGAGGGTTTTAATCTCGTGAGTTATCGTAAATGCTGTATTAGTTACTGACCTAGTTCGTATACATTATTATTTAATTAAGGTACAAGGCTAATCAGTATGCTAAGCTCTGCCCGTATAAATCTGCAATGTGAGTCATTCTCTTTTTATCAATTGTTTTACAATACCTTAAATTATTTTCAAATGTTATAATTACAGGGAGTAAGTCTTGGCAATCTTAATCAATGGCTAATGGGGTATTGTGCACATTACTAATTTCTCACGGTGTTAGGCTAATAAGCCCTAACATAGGTTAGGCTAATAAGCCCTAACAGTGATATATCATCACTAATTGGGTAACAGGGCCTAATAGTGGTATGACCATCGTCACCAGGAGGTGACACGGCGCCATATAACAATAAGATAGAAACCATTGTAATCGCTCTTATGCTGTAATTTATAACTAAGGGTCATTTTATAAAAATGAATGAACTCACCAGTATTTCCTGCTGACCAAATCTTTTTAAAACGCGTTTCAGGTAATTATAGTAGATCAGGAATTAGAGTTGGATGCGGCACCAACAAGACTTACAGAAGTGGCTTATTTTATCAATTAAATTAAATTAAGAAAAATTGTTTTATGTATTCGGGTTTATCCCACAATAAATCTACCTTTCAAAACATGGTTTTATCCCATCTTTTTAATAAATAAAATCCAGTGTTTTCTAAACTCTGATATTTTTCCTAACTCACGGTCCTGGTGAAATTTCCGCTGCACTACTTTTCTAAAGAACCACCGGTACCACTTGGCTGCTCGTGGCTCCCGATTCAGTCCAGGGTGGGGTCGGGGGTCGTGACAGTGTTGGAGTTGTGTGCGTGGTTCAGTACCGATGGGCTTCATGTTGTTGCAAACGGCAGGAAAGAGATCCCAGGTAGGTTTAATTTTTATTCTCTGCTCAAAATTTTCTTAGATCTACTGTAAGTTTTAGACATATTTGGTTGTTTTTGTTGTGATGAAGATGGAGCAGTGGAGATACACAATCATGGGGAACTAACCCCATGAAAGAATGAAACTGTAAGCCTTTGCACATCATGTTTATGACTTACTGATTGTCCTTCTAGATTTGAAGGATTGCATGACTTTGGGTTAAAATATTTGTTGATGAAACTATTTTTTTACAGGATTTCAAGTAGCATTGGTTATTGTTCAGGTAATTCATGCTTCAAAATAGTTTCTATCTTTAACTTTTTTCGATTTTTTAACGATCTTAGAGTTGTTTATTGCAGATTTCATTTATAATATTAGGTGTACCTCTGGTTGATATTTCAGGTAGACGTCCTCTCCTGATGGTATGGATGGATTTCAAGCTCAATGGACTTGTATCATAAATTACGAGTTAATCAATTCTTAAAATGGAATGAGGTATTCCCTTTAATCAACCTTGCCCGACAAAAATTACGAGTTAATCAATTATGTTTCATTTCAGGGCCCTTGGGTTTCAAATGACCAGGGAGGTAACTTTTATAAGAAGGCTTGTGTAAGAATCAGGGTAATCCGGTTATTTTATCTCAGGTAGTCAAAATCACTTATTTACTCTGTTTTGTAGAATCAGTAAATGATAGATGTGCAAGTGGTGTCAAACAGGTTGCATGGAGATGCCCACAATTTGTTGTCCTATTTATTTTTAAATTTGTAGCTAATTAGTGCAAGTAATAAGTACTATTGCAAAAAAAAATGAAGATAATTTGTAAATATCCATTTTCAGTTTACCAGTGGTTATAAAATCAACCCGCCTTTTTTAGGTTGAATGGGTCGAAATTTCATCTCTGGGCCAAGTAGCATAATTTTCACCGGTGTGACCTCTTCGACCTGTTTTCTAACGGGAGATAATTTACAACTTAAATGGATCCAGTTTACATAAATGGGTCAAAATAACTATCTCTATCAGTTAACACAGCCAATCTTAATTCCAATAATATGACCCTATTTTACCATGTAATTAAATCTGACCTTGATCTTATCTCTGTTATCAGGATCTTCTTCGTAGTTCAATATCAAGTCTCTTAGTTCAATATCAAGTCACTACATATTTTTTTGTTGTTGAATAGCCAAACACCAAATCTTTATGCCTCATTTCTTGGACTAAATTGCGAACTTTGATAAAATACTCATTTCCCCTACAAAATGACTCTCTTCATACTTTGTTAGACTAATAAAAAACGAGTACCACATTGTAAATTGTTGCCCCCGCCGCATCGCGCGGGTTTCCTACTAGTTTTATTAATACAGATTCTTAGTTTTTAATTTTTTTACTTATACTTATTAAAATGATAAATATATTTTTAGTATATATCTATAGGTTGTGTGAAAACATATTCAGTTGTACACAAAGTTTCTATATTTTTCGTCATTAAAACATAAATTAAGAGTTTGTAAATTCATCATCGCAAAAACCGTTTTGTTTTTTAACACATCATAAAGTTTGTTTTAGTTAATAAGTGATTTTTTAGATGGTATATTATTGCTATTGAAATTCTTAAAAATCCATAGTCACAATATGTTTAATATGTTGACAACAAAGTATTTCATGTTTACCTTAGTATCAACTTTCGTATCCATCAACTTCTCCATCTGAAACGGAAATCAAGAAAAGATAAATTAAACATCAACTTGATAATATAAAACTAAAAATTAAATAAGATCTGTTTATTTAAGACAAAATGACAAATACCTTAATTGGTTGTGAGTTTTATTTGCCGACAGTCTGCAAAGTTACATTGGCAGGCTGCAATTAAGTCAGGCTTTTTTTACAAATTCAAGTTCGGGTTGCTTTGGGTTAATGCTTCTGTGCGACATAACAAAAAATGATCGTTAAACCGTACCTCGATCTAGTAGAGAACCAAAGAAAACTTAAACCCTTGATCTCGCTAATAATATTTTCAATCTTAACCGACAAGTTCGAAAATCTAACGCTATTCCTAGCTCTCCAAATACTCCAACTAGCGATCAGAATGATGCCTTGAATTGCACTCTTTTTCTTTTCGGACACTCTGAGATCTATGTGAAACGAGAAAAATTTTCATTACAAATTTTAGAGTGTGAAATAAAAATACTTTTTTTTTTCGAAAACATAATGCATAAAACCATTTACCACCTCAGGTTATCATGTCACATTCATTCTGAAAATTGAACAAAACAAATTAGTGATATTTACTTACGAAAACTAAGAAGAAATATACATTGAATTAAGATACTAAGTTTACCTTTTGTGTCGGTATTAATAAATATATACATTTGCGTGTTCATCTTCTGCTTTGATCATGTTTACATCCATTTGAATGCCGCTTTTTGTGATGATAACTTAACAACTAAAAAATGGAGCCAGCAACATGTATAAATACTATGGAAGCCGCCCAAAACCACCACAACTTACCTCCCCACTAACCTCACACATGTTTAGTAGACGGTTATGTAATAATTTTTTGTCTTTGCTATTGTTTATCTTTGGAACTGATCGACTTTTAATTCTAAATTTTTTATAGGTACTACAATGAGAATATAAATGTTTATTTTTTATTTATTAGCTATTAACTGATATCAGTTTTTCTAATGCAGGTACAATATCGGTGCAATACCCCTTTATGCGGCTACATTTTTTTTAAATATTAATTCGGTTACCAAAATCGGTTGCTTTCCATTTTCTTTTTCATAAATGGGATGCTTAATTTGCGGTTGGACTATTATGTTTTATAGGATTAGTATTCGTTTATTTTAAATCTATTTAGTATCGTGAGAGCTGCAGAAAATTCAGGAGCCTAAGTAACTGCTGGGAGAAGATAAAACTGTCAGTAGTTGGCCTTTGGACGGATAAAAGGAATTTGAAAATTAACCGTCCATTTTATGGGATCAGGTCAAAAGGGAATCTAGAAACCTCCATGTAACCTCCCCTTCTAGAAGCCTTTCATGAATTATAAGGGTCAGGATTTAATTTCAGCTTCATCCAACGGTTGAGATTGCATGTTGTACCCATTGACTTTAATGGGAACATAAGAATATATAATTTCCAAAAAAAAAAGCGAAAGTAATGAAAAGAGGTCAAATTTTAAACGAACGCACGTGATGTACTATTAAGCTTAGTCTAGTAGTTTTGGCTAATTACCAAATTACCCCTATCTTAATACCCGTCTTCAACAATTGTCAATTGCTGCAAGTCGAGATCCTTCATGTCAAAGTTATGCGAGAGTAACCGTTTCTGTCACACCCCAACCGATGGGTGAATCATCGGGGCGCGGCACTGAGCGAAACAGATTGTCCAGAAGTTTCCATAACAACTATATTTACCAAATATTTAAAGCAACACGTCCCATACCATGTCATAAATGATAATACAATTATTACAGAAAAGATCTAGTTAAATTGTTCTGTTCTGAGAACTCAGATTTTTATTACAGACAATTGTTTATTGTTGACCTAGGTCTTTCCTAGCCTCGATTTCACAGCAAGCTAAGCAAATAAGCACCCTAAGCACCTGTCACATACGTTAAAGTAAAAGTCAATACACATAGTGTAAAGGTGAGCATACAAGTTTAATAGATATAATAGAGTTCGAAATAGTTTCGCATAACCAGCACGTACACAGTGTGAAATGAGGCATGTTAGTTATCGACATGAACCAATCGATACCAATGACTGCGAGTTGACTGTCACACCCCCAAAATCCACCCGCGGAGTACTACCGCTTGGAGGCGTGACTGACCAGGATCCAGCCACCAATCATATTGAACAAGCATATAAGTAGTTATAAAATTCCACCCAATACAATTGGTGTCCAAACAAACACATAGTTAAGTTGCAAGCGGAAGCATAAGTCTTAAATCAAAACATAAGTTTAATTGTTTCATAGTTTAACATGGCACACAGTCGTCCATGTCCCACAACGATCCTCCTCCATGCAAGCTCCAGCTAAGAAACCTAAGGACCTGCAAAGCATGTAGTAACGAGTCAACAACAAGTTGAGTGAGTTCACGGTTGGGTGTTCGTTTTAAGTTGTTTCGAAAACAGTTTCCTTTAGCTGGCATCCTGCCGTGGGGGTTACCCCATAGTTAAAAACGTGACTTGTTCATTCCCGGTTACTCTGGCTATCCAGCCGTGGGGGCTACCCCGTGTAGTTATCTGGCATTTCGGCCGTGGGGGCTACCCCATGTATACACTAGACTCGTTACCATATCGACTGCTGACTGTAGTCATGTTTAAGTGCCCTGAAACTGTCAATGTCTATCATCATTGACGTGCCCCAGATCCATTAGTTCACGCCCGTCCTCTGCGGCACGGTGTGAGGTTTGTCAGACCTAAATAGCGCTATCTAACTAATGACCCGCTCGCCATTGGCCCGGCGATTAAGTCGATATAAAAATGAGGGACTTCGTGATAGAGTTTTGGTCTAGTACGAGATATCTGTCCGTGAGGACGAGGAATTACATTCCTGAACCTTTGCTGTCCTACCCAAGGAGGACGAGGAACCCTGTTCCTTAACCCCAATTCCCGACCCCTGGGAATCCCATGCTTTGTAGAGGGTGTGAACTCACCTTGGTTTGCTCGGCAGTAACACAGAAAAGTTAATCAAATTGCAGGAAATCAATTAGGTCCTATCACAGATATTATTCGTATCAGATTTAAGCCAAGCAGTGCACGAATGTTCAACACGTATTGTACACAGGTATTGATTATGGCAAACATGTTTAACATCAACAGCTCACAGTTAACAGTCATATACAACCCAAAGTCTAAGTGTGAGGCCCTAACAGTTGGGCTCGTGTTAACAGGCCCAAACAATACGTCAACAGTAACACAGAAGTCCATAAGCCTGACCCATTAACGTAGGCCCATAATTAAGCCAGCCCAATGAGCGTGGTTTCGAGTCGCAACCGGACTCGCAAGCATGGTTGCGGGTCATGCTGTTGGTGTTGATCATGGATGGTTGCGAGTCGCCACCTATGTCGCAACCATGGTTTCGGCTGATCATGCAACGGGACTCGTAACCCGTGTCGCAACCTGTGGTCTCGGCTTGTCATGTTATGGTTGCGAGTCGCAACCAGGTGTTCTCGACTCGCAACTGGTGTCGCAACGTGGAGATTTCGAGTCGCAACCAGGGGTTCCGACTCCCCAGCAGCTGCTGATCCTTCGCAGATTGTACTATCCAATAGAATTCATGCAGAATTACGTACTATCCACTAAACATGTTTTGTTGTCTAATATTTACTCAAAATGGATCAAACAGTGCAGATTTCAAATATTCAACACTCTTTTATTGCATATTCAAGTTGTTCTTCATATATTCAAACACATTCATCAAGTTCTTCATATGTTCATAACACAAACAACCCTTATTCTACCAAATTATGAACAAGCATCAAAACACTTAGCATAACACACAAACTCGGTTTTTATATAAATCCGGTTACATGACAAGTGCAACCCGGTTTCATGTTCATCAACATAAGTGGTTTGAATCACATTTAGACACAAGATACCATAACCCATCATGCATTATATATCCGAAATCAAGACATATTAACCGATTATCAACATTGTACACATTAGAATCATCATATACATCAAGAACATCATGTAAACACTAATATCCAAACACAATAAACATCATATCATTCATTTTATCATTTAACATAACCAACATCAATCAATAAACACCATAATTACTAACCGGTTGGTGAAGTGTGTGTGTGCCGATCCAAAGTCCAAATCCGAGAGTTCTTGTGCCAACCGATTGGATCCGAGAACTTGGAGGTGTGTTTGTGTTCTTAAGGTTTTAGTGAGAGGGAAAGTAGGAGAGTGTGTGTAGAGGAGTATGGGTGTTGTCAAAAGAAATGGTGAGTGTGGCCATGAGTGTAGTATAAATACTAGTTCTTCATGGTTTGCCCTAAAGGGCTTACTAGCCGGTTAAGGAGGTCACGGCCCAAAGGCCCAAATCGGTTATGTTCACTCGAGACCACATGGTCTCGAGTCGGGTCCTTGTTGTCTTTAGTTGGGTTCTCGGCTCACATATACACATACATACATGCATACAAATACAACACATAATCACATAAAAGCTTCACATTTATTATTAAGTTAACAAGTTAACTAGTCACATAGCGTTCAAGCATGTTACATCAAGGCACAAGAAAGGTTCCAAATTTCGAGTTGTCACATCATCCCCAAGTTGAAAGAAATTTCGTCCCGAAATTTGATGGCACTCACTGAGGAAGCTAGTTAAGTTGTATGGTTTTCCCGGTTTTCCTGGGGTGTCACATCCACCCCCCCGTTGATCTGGAATTTCGTCCCGAAATTCCGTAGCTTCGGCCTCAGTAGTGGGTGTACTGTTTGCGAACAGTTGGGGATACTTTTGTTTCATCTGATCTTCGCGCTCCCAGGTGAACTCTGGGCCGCGACGTGAGTTCCAACGAACTCGAACGAGAGGTATTCTAGTGCTCTTGAGGACCTTAACATCCCGGTCCGTGATCTCGACTGGTTCCTCGACGAATCGTAACTGCTCGTCGATCGTGAGTTCCTTCAAGGGAACTACGTGGGTCTCATCTGAAGGACACTTCTTCAGATTCGACACTTGAAAAACGTTGTGAACTGCACCGAGTTCCGCTGGTAAGTTTAGTCTGTAGGCCACCCTGCCTATTTTCTCAATGACCTCAAAAGGTCCAACGTATCGTGGGTTTAGTTTGCCGCGTTTACCAAAACGAACCACGCCCTTCCAGGGTGAAACTTTGAGTAGTACCCGCTCCCCAACCTGGAGCTCAAGTGGTTTCCTGCCCATGTCGGCGTAAACTTTCTGACGTTCGCGAGCGGCCGTCATGCGTTTTCGGATCTGAGCGATCTGCTCGGTTGTATCTACCACATATTCTGGACCAGTGATCTGACTTTCTCCCACCTCTGCCCAGCACAGAGGAGACCGGCATTTACGTCCGTACAATGCCTCAAACGGAGCAGCTCCAATGCTGGTGTGGTAGCTGTTATTGTACGAGAATTCCACAAGTGGCAGGTGCTTTTCCCAGCGGTTGCCAAAGTCGATTACACATGCACGAAGCATGTCTTCTAAGGTTTGAATAGTGCGCTCGGACTGCCCGTCCGTCTGAGGATGGTACGCTGTGCTCATGTCTAATCGTGAGCCAAAGGATTTGTGCATTGCTTGCCACAACTCAGAAGTAAATCGTGCATCTCGATCCGAGATGATAGAGGTGGGCACCCCGTGCCTCGAAACAACTTCCTTGAGGTATATTTCTGCAAGAGTGGAGAACTTATCCGTTTCCTTGATGGCCAGGAAGTGTGCAGATTTTGTGAGTCGATCCACGATCACCCAAATAGTATCGTTCCCGCGCTGGGATCTAGGTAGGCCAGTAACAAAATCCATGGAAATTTGCTCCCATTTCCATTGAGGTATCTCGGGTTGTTGGAGCAGGCCTGATGGTTTCTGGTACTCCGACTTGACTCTCGCACAAGTCAAACACTTGCTGACGTAAGTTGCTATGTGGGCCTTCATGCTAGGCCACCAGTACGTAGTCTTGATGTCGTGGTACATCTTATCCGACCCCGGATGTACCGAGTAGCGAGACTTGTGTGCTTCGTCCATCACAAGCTCTCGTAGGTTGCCATAGAGTGGGACCCAAACGCGTCCCGTTACGTAGTAAGCACCGTCTTCCTTCTGCTCTAAGCGTTGCCTCGATCCGCGTAGGGCTTCGGCCCTGACGTTTTCCGGTTTCAGTGCTTCTATCTGAGCTGCTCGTATCTGGGAGGGAAGACTAGAATGGATCGTGAGTTGTAAAGCTCGTACGCGCTTAGGCACGGCGTCCTTCCGACTGAGGGCGTCAGCCACAACATTGGCTTTGCCCGGGTGATATCTGATTGCGCACTCGTAGTCATTTAGCAACTCGACCCATCGTCGTTGCCGCATATTCAGTTCCTTCTGTTTGAAGATGTGCTCGAGGCTCCTGTGGTCGGTGTAGATGGCGCACTTGGTACCATACAGGTAATGCCGCCATAACTTAAGTGCAAAAACAACAGCTCCCAGCTCTAAATCGTGCGTAGTGTAGTTCTTTTCATGAACTTTAAGTTGACGTGAGGCGTAGGCTATAACTTTATCTCGTTGCATCAACACGCAACCAAGACCTTGAATCGATGCGTCACAGTAGACCACAAAGTTGTCTGTGCCTTCTGGCAAGGAAAGGATAGGTGCGCTACAAAGTCTATCCTTTAGGTGCTGAAATGCCAACTCCTGTGCGTTTCCCCAGCGGTAAACAACGCCTTTCTGAGTTAGTGAGGTGAGAGGCTGTGCAATCTTAGAAAAATCCTTTATGAATCTCCGGTAGTATCCCGCCAAACCCAAGAATTGGCGAATTTCCTTTGGTGTACGAGGCGCAGGCCAGTTCTTTATTGAGTCTACCTTGGATGGGTCAACATGAATCCCATCCTCGTTTACCACGTGGCCTAGGAAATGGACTTCTCGAAGCCAGAAGTCGCATTTTGAGAACTTTGCATAAAGCTGTTCTGTTCGAAGGAGTTCCAGAATAAGTCGCAGATGTTGCTCATGTTCTTCCCGACTTTTAGAGTAGATCAGGATGTCGTCGATGAAGACTATAACGAACTTGTCCAGGTAAGGCTTGCACACTCGGTTCATCAAGTCCATGAAAACCGCAGGTGCGTTTGTCATCCCAAAAGGCATGACCAAAAACTCATAGTGCCCGTATCGAGTTCTGAAAGCTGTTTTGGAGACGTCCTCTTCCCGGACTCTCAGCTGGTGATAACCTGATCTCAAATCAATCTTCGAATAGTAGCTCGATCCTTGCAACTGGTCGAACAAGTCGTCGATACGCGGTAGAGGATAACGATTCTTCACCGTCACCTTGTTGAGTTCTCGGTAGTCGATGCACATCCTGAAAGTACCGTCTTTCTTCTTCACAAATAATACTGGAGCTCCCCAGGGCGATGAGCTTGGACGAATAAAACCCTTATCCAAGAGTTCTTGTAGTTGCGTAGAGAGTTCTTTCAACTCTGATGGGGCTAAACGATAAGGTGCGCGAGCGATAGGTGCAGCTCCAGGAGCTAGTTCAATCTGAAACTCAACTTGGCGATGAGGCGGAAGACCAGGTAATTCCTCAGGAAATACCTCCGGATAATCGCGTACAACTGGAAAATCTTCTATCCTTTTCTCTTTCTCCGTGGTGTCAGTAATAAGAGCCAAAATAGCAGTGTGGCCCTTTCGCAAGTACTTTTGGGCCTTTAGGAGAGAAATGACGTTCTCAACAGCACTCCTCTTGTCGCCATGAATCGTGAGGGGTTCACCATCGGGACCTGGAATACGGACAACCTTCTCGTTGCAAAGAATCTCGGCTCGGTGTTGGGATAACCAATCCATTCCAATGACAACGTCGAAACTACCCAAGACAATAGGAATGAGGTCGATAGAGAAGGTCTGGTCAGCGAGAATAAGTTTACAACCCTTGACTACGTGTGTGGCTTCTAAACTCTTACCATTTGCTAGCTCTACGGTGTGCTTGTTGTTCAAAGGGGTTGGAATACGCTTAAGCATTCGACTAACTTCTAGTGACACGTAGCTAGTATCGGCACCCGAATCAAATAATACTGAAACATAAAAGTCGCCGAGAAGGAACTTACCCGCCACAACATTGGGATCGTTCCTTGCTTCACCTTGGCCGATCACAAACATTCGCCCCCTGGCGCCATTGTTGTTGTTGTTCCCATTGTTACCATTCCCCTGATTGTTGTTATTGTTGTTGTTGTTGTTCTGGTTCCTGTTCAGTTGGGGACAATCTCTCTTGAAGTGGCCCTCAGCTCCACACTGAAAGCACCCTTTGTTATCACCCTGTTGCTGTTGCTGGCGCTGGTTCTGTTGAGCTTGCTGGCGATTCTGATTAGCGGGGTATAAGCTCCTGCAATCCTTTGCAGCGTGACCAGGCTTGTTGCACCGATGACAGTTGCCCCTGGTACATAGCCCGCTGTGGTGCAGGCTGCAGCGATTGCATTTGGGATGATTTCCTTTGTATCCTCCACCAGACGATTGCTGATTAGGGCTCTTGTAGTCCTCAGTCTTTCTCTGCTGAGACTGGGACTGAACAGAAGTCGAACCCTTACTTGAAGTTCCATCCCACTTCCGTTTGTTGTCACTAGAGGTACCAGTAGTAGTTGCAGCGCCAATGCGTTTTGGTAACTTGTTCTGCTCCACCGCTTGATCCGTGAGACGGTGAGCCAACTGGACAGTTTGCTGGTAGGTAGCGAGGTTCGCAGAAGTCACATGACTTTGGATCTCTGGCACTAAGCCCTGAAGAAACAGTTCGATGCGTTTGATGGGAGGATCCACCATAGTAGGGCACAAAATTGCCAATTCGTTCGACCTTTTCACATAAGCTTCAATTTCGGACCCCGTCATCTTGAGGTTGAAGAACTCCACTTCGAGTTTGTGAATCTCATCACGACTGCAGTATTCCTCTTTGATCATTTCCTTGAAAGTTTCCCATGGGGTGGCGTTGGCAGCAACCAACCCTAGCATTTGAACTTGATCGTTCCACCATGTGAGGGCTAAACCCTCGAGAGTACCAGTAGCATACTTCACCCTGCGCGCCTCAGGGCATTCGCACATTTCGAACACAGACTCTAGTTTCTCAAACCAGTGTAGAAGACCTACTGCTCCTTCAGTGCCGCTAAAAGTAGTTGGTCGGCAGTCCATGAAAGTCTTAAAAGTGCACACGGGTGGTTGAACATGCTGACCTATCGTGGTGAAAGAAAAGACAGAGTTTAACACAAAGGTTGGTTCACGAGAGTAGGATCCTAAAGATCCTAGAATGAGTTCGGACTGCAGGATATACCTCCTGCGTGTGCAGCTGCAAGTGCTGCGGCAACTCGTTCGTTAATCAGAGCCGTCAACTGGGCTTGTGTCATGTTAACGCGTCCAGACATGATCTTCACATCAAGAAGAACGTGAGTGAGAGGGGTTCGCGAAAGTACGATGTCAGAAGTGAGCAAGTGCACACGTGTTCAAGCAACAATAGTTATACTAACCAAGCATACCATGAGCAATGTACTATGTAACTAACAAGTAGGCAATATATACACAGATCATATCACCTAGAATGTCGAGCCTTGCATGTGGAGTGAAGCATCGTTGTGGACCGTTGAGCACTGTACAGGTTATAGTCTGGTTTTAACAAAAACGTTTTCCCCTTTATTAAAACCAAGTTCTCTATAACCAATGGCTCTGATACCAATCTGTCACACCCCCAAAATCCACCCGCGGAGTACTACCGCTTGGAGGCGTGACTGACCAGGATCCAGCCACCAATCATATTGAACAAGCATATAAGTAGTTATAAAATTCCACCCAATACAATTGGTGTCCAAACAAACACATAGTTAAGTTGCAAGCGGAAGCATAAGTCTTAAATCAAAACATAAGTTTAATTGTTTCATAGTTTAACATGGCACACAGTCGTCCATGTCCCACAACGATCCTCCTCCATGCAAGCTCCAGCTAAGAAACCTAAGGACCTGCAAAGCATGTAGTAACGAGTCAACAACAAGTTGAGTGAGTTCACGGTTGGGTGTTCGTTTTAAGTTGTTTCGAAAACAGTTTCCTTTAGCTGGCATCCTGCCGTGGGGGTTACCCCATAGTTAAAAACGTGACTTGTTCATTCCTGGTTACTCTGGCTATCCAGCCGTGGGGGCTACCCCGTGTAGTTATCTGGCATTTCGGCCGTGGGGGCTACCCCATGTATACACTAGACTCGTTACCATATCGACTGCTGACTGTAGTCATGTTTAAGTGCCCTGAAACTGTCAATGTCTATCATCATTGACGTGCCCCAGATCCATTAGTTCACGCCCGTCCTCTGCGGCACGGTGTGAGGTTTGTCAGACCTAAATAGCGCTATCTAACTAATGACCCGCTCGCCATTGGCCCGGCGATTAAGTCGATATAAAAATGAGGGACTTCGTGATAGAGTTTTGGTCTAGTACGAGATATCTGTCCGTGAGGACGAGGAATTACATTCCTGAACCTTTGCTGTCCTACCCAAGGAGGACGAGGAACCCTGTTCCTTAACCCCAATTCCCGACCCCTGGGAATCCCATGCTTTGTAGAGGGTGTGAACTCACCTTGGTTTGCTCGGCAGTAACACAGAAAAGTTAATCAAATTGCAGGAAATCAATTAGGTCCTATCACAGATATTATTCGTATCAGATTTAAGCCAAGCAGTGCACGAATGTTCAACACGTATTGTACACAGGTATTGATTATGGCAAACATGTTTAACATCAACAGCTCACAGTTAACAGTCATATACAACCCAAAGTCTAAGTGTGAGGCCCTAACAGTTGGGCTCGTGTTAACAGGCCCAAACAATACGTCAACAGTAACACAGAAGTCCATAAGCCTGACCCATTAACGTAGGCCCATAATTAAGCCAGCCCAATGAGCGTGGTTTCGAGTCGCAACCGGACTCGCAAGCATGGTTGCGGGTCATGCTGTTGGTGTTGATCATGGATGGTTGCGAGTCGCCACCTATGTCGCAACCATGGTTTCGGCTGATCATGCAACGGGACTCGTAACCCGTGTCGCAACCTGTGGTCTCGGCTTGTCATGTTATGGTTGCGAGTCGCAACCAGGTGTTCTCGACTCGCAACTGGTGTCGCAACGTGGAGATTTCGAGTCGCAACCAGGGGTTCCGACTCCCCAGCAGCTGCTGATCCTTCGCAGATTGTACTATCCAATAGAATTCATGCAGAATTACGTACTATCCACTAAACATGTTTTGTTGTCTAATATTTACTCAAAATGGATCAAACAGTGCAGATTTCAAATATTCAACACTCTTTTATTGCATATTCAAGTTGTTCTTCATATATTCAAACACATTCATCAAGTTCTTCATATGTTCATAACACAAACAACCCTTATTCTACCAAATTATGAACAAGCATCAAAACACTTAGCATAACACACAAACTCGGTTTTTATATAAATCCGGTTACATGACAAGTGCAACCCGGTTTCATGTTCATCAACATAAGTGGTTTGAATCACATTTAGACACAAGATACCATAACCCATCATGCATTATATATCCGAAATCAAGACATATTAACCGATTATCAACATTGTACACATTAGAATCATCATATACATCAAGAACATCATGTAAACACTAATATCCAAACACAATAAACATCATATCATTCATTTTATCATTTAACATAACCAACATCAATCAATAAACACCATAATTACTAACCGGTTGGTGAAGTGTGTGTGTGCCGATCCAAAGTCCAAATCCGAGAGTTCTTGTGCCAACCGATTGGATCCGAGAACTTGGAGGTGTGTTTGTGTTCTTAAGGTTTTAGTGAGAGGGAAAGTAGGAGAGTGTGTGTAGAGGAGTATGGGTGTTGTCAAAAGAAATGGTGAGTGTGGCCATGAGTGTAGTATAAATACTAGTTCTTCATGGTTTGCCCTAAAGGGCTTACTAGCCGGTTAAGGAGGTCACGGCCCAAAGGCCCAAATCGGTTATGTTCACTCGAGACCACATGGTCTCGAGTCGGGTCCTTGTTGTCTTTAGTTGGGTTCTCGGCTCACATATACACATACATACATGCATACAAATACAACACATAATCACATAAAAGCTTCACATTTATTATTAAGTTAACAAGTTAACTAGTCACATAGCGTTCAAGCATGTTACATCAAGGCACAAGAAAGGTTCCAAATTTCGAGTTGTCACATCATCCCCAAGTTGAAAGAAATTTCGTCCCGAAATTTGATGGCACTCACTGAGGAAGCTAGTTAAGTTGTATGGTTTTCCCGGTTTTCCTGGGGTGTCACATCCACCCCCCCGTTGATCTGGAATTTCGTCCCGAAATTCCGTAGCTTCGGCCTCAGTAGTGGGTGTACTGTTTGCGAACAGTTGGGGATACTTTTGTTTCATCTGATCTTCGCGCTCCCAGGTGAACTCTGGGCCGCGACGTGAGTTCCAACGAACTCGAACGAGAGGTATTCTAGTGCTCTTGAGGACCTTAACATCCCGGTCCGTGATCTCGACTGGTTCCTCGACGAATCGTAACTGCTCGTCGATCGTGAGTTCCTTCAAGGGAACTACGTGGGTCTCATCTGAAGGACACTTCTTCAGATTCGACACTTGAAAAACGTTGTGAACTGCACCGAGTTCCGCTGGTAAGTTTAGTCTGTAGGCCACCCTGCCTATTTTCTCAATGACCTCAAAAGGTCCAACGTATCGTGGGTTTAGTTTGCCGCGTTTACCAAAACGAACCACGCCCTTCCAGGGTGAAACTTTGAGTAGTACCCGCTCCCCAACCTGGAGCTCAAGTGGTTTCCTGCCCATGTCGGCGTAAACTTTCTGACGTTCGCGAGCGGCCGTCATGCGTTTTCGGATCTGAGCGATCTGCTCGGTTGTATCTACCACATATTCTGGACCAGTGATCTGACTTTCTCCCACCTCTGCCCAGCACAGAGGAGACCGGCATTTACGTCCGTACAATGCCTCAAACGGAGCAGCTCCAATGCTGGTGTGGTAGCTGTTATTGTACGAGAATTCCACAAGTGGCAGGTGCTTTTCCCAGCGGTTGCCAAAGTCGATTACACATGCACGAAGCATGTCTTCTAAGGTTTGAATAGTGCGCTCGGACTGCCCGTCCGTCTGAGGATGGTACGCTGTGCTCATGTCTAATCGTGAGCCAAAGGATTTGTGCATTGCTTGCCACAACTCAGAAGTAAATCGTGCATCTCGATCCGAGATGATAGAGGTGGGCACCCCGTGCCTCGAAACAACTTCCTTGAGGTATATTTCTGCAAGAGTGGAGAACTTATCCGTTTCCTTGATGGCCAGGAAGTGTGCAGATTTTGTGAGTCGATCCACGATCACCCAAATAGTATCGTTCCCGCGCTGGGATCTAGGTAGGCCAGTAACAAAATCCATGGAAATTTGCTCCCATTTCCATTGAGGTATCTCGGGTTGTTGGAGCAGGCCTGATGGTTTCTGGTACTCCGACTTGACTCTCGCACAAGTCAAACACTTGCTGACGTAAGTTGCTATGTGGGCCTTCATGCTAGGCCACCAGTACGTAGTCTTGATGTCGTGGTACATCTTATCCGACCCCGGATGTACCGAGTAGCGAGACTTGTGTGCTTCGTCCATCACAAGCTCTCGTAGGTTGCCATAGAGTGGGACCCAAACGCGTCCCGTTACGTAGTAAGCACCGTCTTCCTTCTGCTCTAAGCGTTGCCTCGATCCGCGTAGGGCTTCGGCCCTGACGTTTTCCGGTTTCAGTGCTTCTATCTGAGCTGCTCGTATCTGGGAGGGAAGACTAGAATGGATCGTGAGTTGTAAAGCTCGTACGCGCTTAGGCACGGCGTCCTTCCGACTGAGGGCGTCAGCCACAACATTGGCTTTGCCCGGGTGATATCTGATTGCGCACTCGTAGTCATTTAGCAACTCGACCCATCGTCGTTGCCGCATATTCAGTTCCTTCTGTTTGAAGATGTGCTCGAGGCTCCTGTGGTCGGTGTAGATGGCGCACTTGGTACCATACAGGTAATGCCGCCATAACTTAAGTGCAAAAACAACAGCTCCCAGCTCTAAATCGTGCGTAGTGTAGTTCTTTTCATGAACTTTAAGTTGACGTGAGGCGTAGGCTATAACTTTATCTCGTTGCATCAACACGCAACCAAGACCTTGAATCGATGCGTCACAGTAGACCACAAAGTTGTCTGTGCCTTCTGGCAAGGAAAGGATAGGTGCGCTACAAAGTCTATCCTTTAGGTGCTGAAATGCCAACTCCTGTGCGTTTCCCCAGCGGTAAACAACGCCTTTCTGAGTTAGTGAGGTGAGAGGCTGTGCAATCTTAGAAAAATCCTTTATGAATCTCCGGTAGTATCCCGCCAAACCCAAGAATTGGCGAATTTCCTTTGGTGTACGAGGCGCAGGCCAGTTCTTTATTGAGTCTACCTTGGATGGGTCAACATGAATCCCATCCTCGTTTACCACGTGGCCTAGGAAATGGACTTCTCGAAGCCAGAAGTCGCATTTTGAGAACTTTGCATAAAGCTGTTCTGTTCGAAGGAGTTCCAGAATAAGTCGCAGATGTTGCTCATGTTCTTCCCGACTTTTAGAGTAGATCAGGATGTCGTCGATGAAGACTATAACGAACTTGTCCAGGTAAGGCTTGCACACTCGGTTCATCAAGTCCATGAAAACCGCAGGTGCGTTTGTCATCCCAAAAGGCATGACCAAAAACTCATAGTGCCCGTATCGAGTTCTGAAAGCTGTTTTGGAGACGTCCTCTTCCCGGACTCTCAGCTGGTGATAACCTGATCTCAAATCAATCTTCGAATAGTAGCTCGATCCTTGCAACTGGTCGAACAAGTCGTCGATACGCGGTAGAGGATAACGATTCTTCACCGTCACCTTGTTGAGTTCTCGGTAGTCGATGCACATCCTGAAAGTACCGTCTTTCTTCTTCACAAATAATACTGGAGCTCCCCAGGGCGATGAGCTTGGACGAATAAAACCCTTATCCAAGAGTTCTTGTAGTTGCGTAGAGAGTTCTTTCAACTCTGATGGGGCTAAACGATAAGGTGCGCGAGCGATAGGTGCAGCTCCAGGAGCTAGTTCAATCTGAAACTCAACTTGGCGATGAGGCGGAAGACCAGGTAATTCCTCAGGAAATACCTCCGGATAATCGCGTACAACTGGAAAATCTTCTATCCTTTTCTCTTTCTCCGTGGTGTCAGTAATAAGAGCCAAAATAGCAGTGTGGCCCTTTCGCAAGTACTTTTGGGCCTTTAGGAGAGAAATGACGTTCTCAACAGCACTCCTCTTGTCGCCATGAATCGTGAGGGGTTCACCATCGGGACCTGGAATACGGACAACCTTCTCGTTGCAAAGAATCTCGGCTCGGTGTTGGGATAACCAATCCATTCCAATGACAACGTCGAAACTACCCAAGACAATAGGAATGAGGTCGATAGAGAAGGTCTGGTCAGCGAGAATAAGTTTACAACCCTTGACTACGTGTGTGGCTTCTAAACTCTTACCATTTGCTAGCTCTACGGTGTGCTTGTTGTTCAAAGGGGTTGGAATACGCTTAAGCATTCGACTAACTTCTAGTGACACGTAGCTAGTATCGGCACCCGAATCAAATAATACTGAAACATAAAAGTCGCCGAGAAGGAACTTACCCGCCACAACATTGGGATCGTTCCTTGCTTCACCTTGGCCGATCACAAACATTCGCCCCCTGGCGCCATTGTTGTTGTTGTTCCCATTGTTACCATTCCCCTGATTGTTGTTATTGTTGTTGTTGTTGTTCTGGTTCCTGTTCAGTTGGGGACAATCTCTCTTGAAGTGGCCCTCAGCTCCACACTGAAAGCACCCTTTGTTATCACCCTGTTGCTGTTGCTGGCGCTGGTTCTGTTGAGCTTGCTGGCGATTCTGATTAGCGGGGTATAAGCTCCTGCAATCCTTTGCAGCGTGACCAGGCTTGTTGCACCGATGACAGTTGCCCCTGGTACATAGCCCGCTGTGGTGCAGGCTGCAGCGATTGCATTTGGGATGATTTCCTTTGTATCCTCCACCAGACGATTGCTGATTAGGGCTCTTGTAGTCCTCAGTCTTTCTCTGCTGAGACTGGGACTGAACAGAAGTCGAACCCTTACTTGAAGTTCCATCCCACTTCCGTTTGTTGTCACTAGAGGTACCAGTAGTAGTTGCAGCGCCAATGCGTTTTGGTAACTTGTTCTGCTCCACCGCTTGATCCGTGAGACGGTGAGCCAACTGGACAGTTTGCTGGTAGGTAGCGAGGTTCGCAGAAGTCACATGACTTTGGATCTCTGGCACTAAGCCCTGAAGAAACAGTTCGATGCGTTTGATGGGAGGATCCACCATAGTAGGGCACAGAATTGCCAATTCGTTCGACCTTTTCACATAAGCTTCAATTTCGGACCCCGTCATCTTGAGGTTGAAGAACTCCACTTCGAGTTTGTGAATCTCATCACGACTGCAGTATTCCTCTTTGATCATTTCCTTGAAAGTTTCCCATGGGGTGGCGTTGGCAGCAACCAACCCTAGCATTTGAAGTTGAGCGTTCCACCATGTGAGGGCTAAACCCTCGAGAGTACCAGTAGCATACTTCACCCTGCGCGCCTCAGGGCATTCGCACATTTCGAACACAGACTCTAGTTTCTCAAACCAGTGTAGAAGACCTACTGCTCCTTCAGTGCCGCTAAAAGTAGTTGGTCGGCAGTCCATGAAAGTCTTAAAAGTGCACACGGGTGGTTGAACATGCTGACCTATCGTGGTGAAAGAAAAGACAGAGTTTAACACAAAGGTTGGTTCACGAGAGTAGGATCCTAAAGATCCTAGAATGAGTTCGGACTGCAGGATATACCTCCTGCGTGTGCAGCTGCAAGTGCTGCGGCAACTCGTTCGTTAATCAGAGCCGTCAACTGGGCTTGTGTCATGTTAACGCGTCCAGACATGATCTTCACATCAAGAAGAACGTGAGTGAGAGGGGTTCGCGAAAGTACGATGTCAGAAGTGAGCAAGTGCACACGTGTTCAAGCAACAATAGTTATACTAACCAAGCATACCATGAGCAATGTACTATGTAACTAACAAGTAGGCAATATATACACAGATCATATCACCTAGAATGTCGAGCCTTGCATGTGGAGTGAAGCATCGTTGTGGACCGTTGAGCACTGTACAGGTTATAGTCTGGTTTTAACAAAAACGTTTTCCCCTTTATTAAAACCAAGTTCTCTATAACCAATGGCTCTGATACCAATCTGTCACACCCCCAAAATCCACCCGCGGAGTACTACCGCTTGGAGGCGTGACTGACCAGGATCCAGCCACCAATCATATTGAACAAGCATATAAGTAGTTATAAAATTCCACCCAATACAATTGGTGTCCAAACAAACACATAGTTAAGTTGCAAGCGGAAGCATAAGTCTTAAATCAAAACATAAGTTTAATTGTTTCATAGTTTAACATGGCACACAGTCGTCCATGTCCCACAACGATCCTCCTCCATGCAAGCTCCAGCTAAGAAACCTAAGGACCTGCAAAGCATGTAGTAACGAGTCAACAACAAGTTGAGTGAGTTCACGGTTGGGTGTTCGTTTTAAGTTGTTTCGAAAACAGTTTCCTTTAGCTGGCATCCTGCCGTGGGGGTTACCCCATAGTTAAAAACGTGACTTGTTCATTCCCGGTTACTCTGGCTATCCAGCCGTGGGGACTACCCCGTGTAGTTATCTGGCATTTCGGCCGTGGGGGCTACCCCATGTATACACTAGACTCGTTACCATATCGACTGCTGACTGTAGTCATGTTTAAGTGCCCTGAAACTGTCAATGTCTATCATCATTGACGTGCCCCAGATCCATTAGTTCACGCCCGTCCTCTGCGGCACGGTGTGAGGTTTGTCAGACCTAAATAGCGCTATCTAACTAATGACCCGCTCGCCATTGGCCCGGCGATTAAGTCGATATAAAAATGAGGGACTTCGTGATAGAGTTTTGGTCTAGTACGAGATATCTGTCCGTGAGGACGAGGAATTACATTCCTGAACCTTTGCTGTCCTACCCAAGGAGGACGAGGAACCCTGTTCCTTAACCCCAATTCCCGACCCCTGGGAATCCCATGCTTTGTAGAGGGTGTGAACTCACCTTGGTTTGCTCGGCAGTAACACAGAAAAGTTAATCAAATTGCAGGAAATCAATTAGGTCCTATCACAGATATTATTCGTATCAGATTTAAGCCAAGCAGTGCACGAATGTTCAACACGTATTGTACACAGGTATTGATTATGGCAAACATGTTTAACATCAACAGCTCACAGTTAACAGTCATATACAACCCAAAGTCTAAGTGTGAGGCCCTAACAGTTGGGCTCGTGTTAACAGGCCCAAACAATACGTCAACAGTAACACAGAAGTCCATAAGCCTGACCCATTAACGTAGGCCCATAATTAAGCCAGCCCAATGAGCGTGGTTTCGAGTCGCAACCGGACTCGCAAGCATGGTTGCGGGTCATGCTGTTGGTGTTGATCATGGATGGTTGCGAGTCGCCACCTATGTCGCAACCATGGTTTCGGCTGATCATGCAACGGGACTCGTAACCCGTGTCGCAACCTGTGGTCTCGGCTTGTCATGTTATGGTTGCGAGTCGCAACCAGGTGTTCTCGACTCGCAACTGGTGTCGCAACGTGGAGATTTCGAGTCGCAACCAGGGGTTCCGACTCCCCAGCAGCTGCTGATCCTTCGCAGATTGTACTATCCAATAGAATTCATGCAGAATTACGTACTATCCACTAAACATGTTTTGTTGTCTAATATTTACTCAAAATGGATCAAACAGTGCAGATTTCAAATATTCAACACTCTTTTATTGCATATTCAAGTTGTTCTTCATATATTCAAACACATTCATCAAGTTCTTCATATGTTCATAACACAAACAACCCTTATTCTACCAAATTATGAACAAGCATCAAAACACTTAGCATAACACACAAACTCGGTTTTTATATAAATCCGGTTACATGACAAGTGCAACCCGGTTTCATGTTCATCAACATAAGTGGTTTGAATCACATTTAGACACAAGATACCATAACCCATCATGCATTATATATCCGAAATCAAGACATATTAACCGATTATCAACATTGTACACATTAGAATCATCATATACATCAAGAACATCATGTAAACACTAATATCCAAACACAATAAACATCATATCATTCATTTTATCATTTAACATAACCAACATCAATCAATAAACACCATAATTACTAACCGGTTGGTGAAGTGTGTGTGTGCCGATCCAAAGTCCAAATCCGAGAGTTCTTGTGCCAACCGATTGGATCCGAGAACTTGGAGGTGTGTTTGTGTTCTTAAGGTTTTAGTGAGAGGGAAAGTAGGAGAGTGTGTGTAGAGGAGTATGGGTGTTGTCAAAAGAAATGGTGAGTGTGGCCATGAGTGTAGTATAAATACTAGTTCTTCATGGTTTGCCCTAAAGGGCTTACTAGCCGGTTAAGGAGGTCACGGCCCAAAGGCCCAAATCGGTTATGTTCACTCGAGACCACATGGTCTCGAGTCGGGTCCTTGTTGTCTTTAGTTGGGTTCTCGGCTCACATATACACATACATACATGCATACAAATACAACACATAATCACATAAAAGCTTCACATTTATTATTAAGTTAACAAGTTAACTAGTCACATAGCGTTCAAGCATGTTACATCAAGGCACAAGAAAGGTTCCAAATTTCGAGTTGTCACATTGACTGCCCGAGGCAGTTCGTAATACACACTCACCACTGTGAGCCATGTAACAAGTTGTCCTTAACAACCCCTGAGTGAACAGCTGCTGAGTCCAAACAAATAGTACTATGGTTGCTAAGGCAGGTAGACAGCATTCCATGTGTAAACATAACAAACAAGCATTCATTAAGTCACGTATAACATGCGGTAATTGGTTAGCGATTAAAGTATTGCGTAGTGTGTTTGATGTATTTTAGAATAAGTAACGTAAGTAACACCCAAAAGTGCGTAAAGCAAAAAGGGATCGAGTATACTCACAGCGATTGGTGGATTGAAGGGAGCTCTAGAGAGTAAGGTTAGCCTGATCAGAATGATAGCATAACGATAAGCGATGCAAAAAACGAAACAAAGTGCAAGTGGGTCGGACAGCAGTTCGATCGGATGGTAGTCCGATCGGACAGCCGGTCGTTCGAGTGACAGTCCGCTCGGATGGTCATCCGATCGGGTGACCTTTCGAGTGGATTGTTTCTTCCTTCGGGAAGGATGTGTTTGTGTATGATGGCTTGACTTTTGAAGTTTTTGTTGTAGCCTTTGAAAACACAGAAGTATCTCTACCTTTCAGGTCGGTCGATCGGACGGACGTTCGATCGGACGACAACCCGATTGGTTGGACACTTTAGTGAGAACAAATTCACATCAGTTTGTCACTCGATTGGATTGTAGTCCGATCGGGTGGCAACCCACTGACATTGAACATGTTTGAAAATTGTTTAAGGATTGAAGTCTGAACATTACTCGGTCGAGTGGTAGTCCGGTCGGGTGGTAATCCGATCGGTCAGCACTTCGTTCAACGTTCATCCTTCAAGGTTTTGAAAATAAAAGTTGAGTGTGGGGCCAAAGTGCAAGTCGATCGGGTGACAACCTGATCGGATGACAGTCTGATCGGACGATAGTCTGATCGGACGGCATTCCATCCTGGTCGTTCCATTCGTCTTACACTTGGTTGTTTTTGATAGCTTGTCATTTTATCGAGATGTTTTGATAACGTGTTAAGCAACAGAAACCTTGTCAATACTACTCCTGATCGGACAGGAATCACCCAAATCTGACCAGTAAACTGTTCGAGACAGTGTTCCATGTTTAACCCGAAATCGATAGTCTCGCGGATAGAATCCAGATCTTGAACCAACATAACCACAAGAATGAGTTTACCGTCGGTACAAGCTCCGATTCTATCAGTTTTGAGTGCATTGGGTGTAAAAGAGTTGAAAGAAAGTTGGAAAACCATCTTTCATCCCTTTTCACCGTGAATTTGTTTAGATCTATGGAAGATCTTTGTTTATTTATGTGGAAATCGTTTAGATTTAAGTTGTTCTTGGTGGATTGAAGTCAAAACATGAAGTTCTCTAGAACACCATGATGACATCATCCTAGAACACCTCAAATCTAGTGATTTCATGGTTAAAAGTTGAGATTCAAAAGATAGAAAGGTGTATAATTAAGTGTAGATCAAAGAAGTACAAGATTTAGGTTGAGACCTTACCAGAATTGCGAGAAATCGGAGAAAAAGTAAGGTTGGAGCGCTGGTCGGACAGGAGAGTGCCAAAAGTGGTAAGTTGTGATGGTGATAGGGGGTATTTGTAGGGTTTCCCAAAGTAGAAAAGGGTTGGTCGATCGGTTGGCTGCCTGGTCGGTGGGCTGGTCGATCGAATGGTGGCTCGAACGATCGGCTGGTCACTCGGTCGATCAGCCACTTGGTTCGAGTGTTCGGTGCGGCGAGTTTTTCTGTTTCGATTGCGATTGCGAGTGTTGCGATGCGATAGAGTTTTCCTATTCAAATTACTTTTAATCCCAACTACTATATCTAATATACAATCATCCTAAATTGCTTGCGTTTAGCGTTTGCGATTCGAGTTTCGATTGCGTTTCGATTAATCCCACAACATAAACATAAATAAACATGCACAAGTAACACATAAGGCACACACACACATAAAACGATATTCAGAACGCGTAATTCGATTTGCGAGTGCGATTGCTATAAGCGATAAAGCGATCAAATATGTGATAAATATCAAATAGTCCTCGATTAGTAATAAGTACTCCACATAATACAACTAACGTTAAGCATAAAATAGACTATCTACGAGTCAAAGAAGTCAAAACAGGAATTGTGCAAGGAGTGACAGATCGCAATTAGCAATCTTGTCTCCCTTTGACTTCAATCTTGACTTTGACTTTGATTTTCGAAACACGGGGTGTTACAGCCTCCCCTAGTTGAGGGAATTTCATCCCGAAATTAGGCCGAAGCCGTAACAAATAACTGCGGGTACTTCGCCTTCATGTCGCTTTCGAGTTCCCAAGTGAACTCTGCGCCTCGTTTGCCTTCCCATCGGACTTTCACAATAGGAATGCGCGAGCGTCTGGGCTGCTTGGTTTGGTGATCCATGATCTCGACAGGCTTCTCCACGAAGTGTAGTGTTTCGTTTATTTGAAGGTCATCATGTGGTACAATTAAATCATGCTCAGCCAGGCACTTTCGGAGGTTCGAAACATGGAAAGTTGGGTGGACGTTACTAAGTTCCTCCGGTAGTTCGAGTCTGTAGGCGACTTTTCCGATCCTTTCCAGAATCTTAAAAGGTCCAACATATCGAGGTGCTAGTTTCCCTTTCTTGCCGAATCTGACCACACCCTTCCAAGGTGATACCTTTAGGAGTACGTAGTCGCCAATGTCAAATTCAAGGGGCTTGCGTCGTCTATCGGCGTAACTTTTCTGACGACTCCGAGCTTTCAGCAGATTGTCTCGAATTTGGAGGACTTTGTTAGTCGTTTCTTATAGTAGCTCAGGACCGGTTAATTGCGAGTGACCGATCTCGTGCCATACAATAGGTGATCGACATCTTCTTCCGTATAAAGCCTCAAACGGTGCCATTAGAATGATAACTGTTATTATACGAGAATTCGACTAACGGCAGGTAAGCGTCCTAATTACCACCGAAATCTATGACACATGAACAGAGCATGTCTTCAAGGGTACGGATCGTTCTCTCAGTCTGACCATCGGTTTGAGGGTGGAATGCGGTACTTAGATTAAGCGTAGTACCGAGAGCCGCTTGAAACGTTTCCCACAGTCACGAGGTAAACCGAGCATCACGGTCAGAGATGATATCACGAGGCATCCCATGTCGACAAATGATCTCGTTGGTGTAGATTCGGGCTAATCGTTCTACCTTGTAGTTTTCCCGTATTGGAAAAAAGTGAGCTGATTTGGTCAAACGGTCGACGACAACCCAGATGCTGTCGTGACCTGATGACGTACGCGGGAGCTTAGTGATAAAGTCCATGGCTATACTCTCCCTTTTCCATATAGGGATCGGGGGTTGTTCGAGTAAGCCAGAGGGCCTTTGATGTTCAGCCTTAACTTTCGAGCAGGTAAGGCACTTTCCGACGTAGAGAGCGATATCCCTTTTCATGCCCGGCCACCAGTACTTGTAGCGAAGGTCCTGGTACATTTTATCGGCACCGGGATGAATAAAATACCGAGATTTGTGGGCTTCGTCCATCAAAATCTGTCGCAAATTGGTCCGCTCAGGGATCCAAATTCGGTCCAGAAATTGGAATATTCCATTCGACTTATTCACAAGCTGGGCTCCATCGTGATAGATTCTTTCCTTCTTCAAGTTACGTTCGGTAAAACACGCATGCTGGGCTTTGCGGATGAGGGTTTCGAGATCGTATTGGGCTTGGATATCACGAATGCTGAGCAGATAGCTCCGCCTACTGAGGGCGTCGGCAACGACATTTGCTTTGCCTGGGTGATAACGAATCTCACAGTCGTAATCGTTGAGAAGTTCTACCCATCGGCGTTGACGCATATTAAGTTCTTTCTGATCAAAGATATGTTGTGGGCTCCTATTATCGGTGAAGATCGTACACTTGGTACCATACAGGTAGTGTCGCCAAATCTTTAATGCAAAAACAACGACGCCTAGCTCGAGGTCATGGGTTGTATAGTTCTTCTCGTGGATTTTGAGCTGACGAGACGCGTAAGCAATAACCCGGTCTCGTTGCATGAGGACACAACCGAGCCCAAGGTTTGAGGCATCGCAATAGACTATAAAGTCGTCGTTTCCATTGGGTAAAGTGAGGACAGGAGCATTGCAAAGCATGTGCTTGAGTGTTTGGAAAGCAGACTCTTGTTCAGTTCCCCAAACAAAAGGCTTGTCTTTGTGGGTGAGAGTGTCAAGCGGCACAGCGATTTTTGAGAATCCTTCGATAAATCAACGATAATAGCCCGCTAGTCCGAGAAAAGAACGGACTTCAGACGGGTTCTTCGGCGTAACCCAACTCTTAACTGCTTCAATCTTCGCGGGATCGACATGAATACCGTGACTATTGATAATGTGACCGAGGAATTGAACATCCTCTAGCCAGAATTCGCACTTGGAGAATTTGGCATAGAGTCGATTCCCTTGGAGTAGCTCGAGAACCAAACGTAGATGTTGCGCGTGTTCGACTTTCGACTTGGAATAGATCAGGATATCATCGATGAACACGATGACGAAGGGGTCAAGAAATGGTTTACACACCCGATTCATCAGATCCATGAAAACCGCTGGTGCGTTAGTTAAACCAAAAGGCATAACAACGAACTCATAGTGGCCGTATCGGGTGCGAAAAACGGTTTTGGGTATATCCTCCTCTTGAATGCGTAGCTGGTGATAGCCTGAGCGTAGATCGATCTTCGAGAAACACGTAGCACCTTGTAGCTGGTCAAACAAATCATCAATGCGAGGCAAGGGATAGCGATTCTTGATGGTCAACTTATTCAACTCCCGATAGTCGATGCACATCCGAAACGACCCATCCTTCTTTTTAACGAAAGGACTGGCGCGCCCCAAGGAGAGGTGCTCGGGCGAATGAAGCCTTTACCAAGTAATTCCTGGAGTTGACTCGAGAGTTCACGCATTTCGGATGGAGCGAGTCGATAAGGAGCTCTAGCAATAGGGTTTGCTCCAGGAATGAGGTCGATACAAAAGTCGATATCACGACTTGGTGGGAGTCCGGGAAGATCATCAGGAAACACATGAGGAAATTCACGAACCAGAGGAACATCTTTCACTTCTGTCTTTCCTTCCTTTTCCTTCTCCGCTACTACAATGTTAGCCAAGAAAACTCTGTATTCCTTACGGAGATACTTGCTAGCTTGGACATATGACATGAGCTTGAGAGCCTTCGAAGCAGTTTCGCCATAAATACACAATACATCACCATTAGCGAGTGCGAAACGAATCATCTTCTCGAAGCACACAACTTCAGCATGATTTTCACGAAGAAAGTCCATGCCTACTATGACGTCAAAACTTTCGAGTTGCATCAGAATAAGGTCAATTGGGAAGATGTGATTGTTGAACTCAAGAGTACAATCACGAAGAACAGAATTAACGGCGACAATTCTTCTGTGGCGACTTCGACATCGAACGTTGGAGGGAGTTGGGAGCGCTTACGACTAAGGAGCTTCTCGAATTCGAACGACACAAAACAGTTATCGGCTCCAGTACCAAACAAACACGAAGCATAAATACCACTCACAAGGAACGTACCATTGACCACGTTGTTGTCAGCCTGGGCATGGCGCACATTGATGTTGAAGGTTCGGGCGCGAGCGGCGTGTTGCTGTTGAGGTTGTTGCTGCTGCTGTTGCTGAGGCTGCTGTTGCTGAGGCTGCTGGTGCTGGGGCTCTTGTTTCACAACCCTGTTCGGGCACATGTTCGCGAAGTGGTTGGGATTACCATACGCGAAACAGACTCTGGCGTTGACCGCGGGTGCCTGAGCCGCTTGTTGGCCTTGAGAAGCTGGAAGCAGAGCTTGATGAGCAGTGGCTTGAGCTAGTGCTTGACGGGGACCAGTACGGCAGTTAGCAGTGAAGTGGCCGTACATATTGCAGTGTACGTAAAAACGGCAGGCGATACCCACCGGGTGATGATAAGTGCATGCTGGACAGGCATGGTGGGGACCAGTGTATGCACGCTTTGCAGGCGGTGCATAGATGACTGGTGCTGATCGGTGCTGAGATTGCTGCTGAGCCGGCACGGCTTGAAGTGGAGCAGCATTGGTAGTAACAGCGCAGTTCTTGTTGCTGGAGCTGTTGTTGTTGTTCTTCTTCTTGCGGCGTGAGGACTTTGATGATTGAGCGGCGACGGTTTCAGTGGATGGTGCGGCGGTAGCTTGATGCAGGTTCTTCGAAGCTTTATCCCAAAAACCAGCTTTTACTCGCTTGTCGTTGATTTCAGTGGCAAGCAAGTAAGTCTCTTCGATCGTTGCTGGCTTTGCGGCATGCACAAAATCTGCAACACAGTCTGGCAGGGCTCGAATGTACTTATTGATTGTCATCTCGGGCGTCTTCACTTGATCGGGACAGATGATACTGAGCTGCTTAAAGCGAGCAGTCAGAGCTGCGTTCTCTCTATCCTTCTGCTTGATATGCCAGAATTCGTCCTCCAGCTTTTGGCGTTCATGGGGAGGGCAGAATTCATCCATCATAATGGCCTTCAGCCCTTCCCACGTCAGCTCATAGGCTATGTCATTTCCGCGTTTGTTTCTCTCGGCCGTCCACCGGTCTAGTGCACAGGACTGGAAAACGCCGGTAGCGTTTAGAGTACGGAGATTTTCAGGACATCCACTCTGGCGCAGAGTGACTTCGACGGAATCAAACCATTGAAACATAGCCGTTGGGCCATCCTCGCCAGTAAATTCCTTTGGACCACAGGCTTTGAACTGCTTGAAGCTAAAAACAGTCTTGGGAGCAGCTTTAGGAGCTTCATTTCTGGACTCCTCAGAGGATTTGCTCACATTCTCGTATATTTCACTCACGATCTGAGGAACCACCTTTGCTACTTGCTTCGCGACGAGAGCAGCAAGGCATTTGTCTCTCTGTTCTTGGCGAGTGATTCGTGGGTGACGGGGTCCAGTTGACATTGTCTGCAACAGACATCGTCATGGGTCTCAGACACAACATAGTCGATTCTCCTCACACGTCTAATACTACTAAAGCTCAGGAACACGTATAATCACGTAACCACATAGGCGCATAATCATAGAGTCACATAAGCATAGAAGCACATAAGCACATAAGAAACACAGAAGCACATAAGCACGTAAGGCACAGAAACACAGAAGCACATACGCATGTGAGCACAAGAGGCATATAGTGACACGTAGAGCATTCTGACTGCCTCAGAATACAGGATCCTATCTTTTAAAGTTCGCGAGCGTTCGAGAACAGCGATCGCGAATATCATAGCGAATAGTATAGTATAAGCGTAATATATCAAGCAACATGGCGTAAAGTCGTTCGTCATGTAGTAGCGATTTGTCAGCGTTTTGAGATAGAAGTGCAGTGCGAGTTGTGTGTGTCGATCAAAGAGAAAGCAAGAAGCGAATAAATCACCAAAAATCATAACACATAAACAGATAAAGTCACATAAAACACATAAAATTCACATAAAATCGGCAAATATCAGTGTCGGCAGTAGCGAGCTCAGAATCGAAACACATAAAAATCGAGAAATAGATTGTCTGCGGCTATATAGACGTTGACTAACCAAAGCGATTCGACTATTCTCAAGGACTCAAGGTGCACACTTTGGCCTTTGGAACTGTGCTCTCGCCTCGAATCTGGGCGATCGACACGCATCCTTCCAGTCATATCATGACTTCAAGTCGTTGGAGTCCGTCGAGACTTTGGTGAGAGTTTTGTAAAACCCAGTAAAGGTCGGAATAAGTCGTCAAGGTTAGGGTTTCACCCCTGACTTAACAACTTCGTTCCTGTTTTGATAAAATAAAAGAGAATTATGCCTCAAAGTATGGATTTCACTCCTGATTCAACGCAAATTCTCGTGTTTATAGAGGAAAATGCGGGGCAAACAAGCAATTTAGTCGAGTTTGCGGTTTTCACACCTAATCTCGGCCTAATTGCTCATTTATTTTGAAAACCAAAGTGCAGTGATAGTGTAGCGTAGGCGAGAATAGCGAGAAATAGCAGTAAGCTCGTACATATTCCCTACAGGATATGCACAAGTCAGTATGTTGGTTCCTAACTATAGACTAGGTCATTTCTAAGACATCGACCCGGACTAGGTTGAGTGTTGCCTAATTCCCTATAGTTATGGCTCTGATAAATTGTTCTATTCCGACAACTCAGATTTTTATTACAAACAATTGTTTATTGTTGACCTAGGTCTTTCCTAGCCTCGATTTCACAGAAAGCTAAGCAAATAAGCACCCTAAGCACCTATCACATACGTTAAAGTAAAAGTCAATACACATAGTGTAAAGGTGAGCATACAAGTTTAATAGATATAATAGAGTTCGAAATAGTTTCGAATAACCAGCACGTACACAGTGTGAAATGAGGCATGTTAGTTATCGACATGAACCTATCGATACCAATGACAGCGAGTTGACTGCCCGAGGCAGTTCGTAATACACACTCACCATTGTGAGCCATGTAACAAATTGTCTTTAACAACCCCTGAGTGAACAGGTGCTGAGTCCAAACAAATAGTATTATCGTTGCTAAGGCAGGTAGACAGCATTCCATGTGTAAACATAACAAACAAGCATTCACTAAGTCGCGTATAACATGCGGTAATTGGTTAGCGATTAAAGTATTGCGTAGTGTGTTTGATGTGATTTAGAATAAGTAACGTATGTAACACCCAAAAGTGCGTAAAGCAAAAAGGGATCGAGTATACTCACAGCGATTGGTGGACATTAAGACTGAAGTTGACTCCGCTGAAACCTTTAGTTCAAGCGGGCCGAGTAAGATCTATGCTTAGTTAACGCGGGCCGCGAGAAACCTATACACGCGAAGACACCAGATGCCGACACGTGTCGACATCGTGTCAAGTCTACATGATGACTGGACTAAGCTATGCTGTTGACTGAGTTTGACGCGGGCCGCGTAAAGGTTAGCCTTACCTTACGCGGGCCGCGACAGGACGAGATTTCACAACTATAAATAGCAGGCTTCGGATTCCACTTTCAATCGTTCATTCTTTCTTTCAATCTTGAAATTCTGTAGTAGAGACATAATATTTCGGGTATTATACCCCTAATTAGCGAGGTTCTGCTTCGTTGTAAGTATTATAACCCCGGTTTCATAATAGTTACGCTGCCCGATTGATTTAGGGTTCCGTAACAACTGTCGTGGTTCTGCCCGACGTAGTTGTTGGAATACCGTCTCAGGGAGGGTATCATTTATATTCTTTAAAGGGTTATGATACTAACCAATATATATTTGTATAAATTATAGATTATACCCAGGAAACCCTCACCCGAAGCCTAAGATAGCAATGTGAGTAATCCTTCTTTTTGTATAAACCTTTTTGTGAGTTGATCCACTTTTTGTAAATCTTTTTGTGAACGGTTTTACAAAACCTTACATATCTTTCCATGCGAATAAACATATTGAGTATTTGTAAGAATATAATTATAGTGGGTATGTTGGGGTTTTGTATACAAAATTTGTTACCACCTGGTCAAGGAGTAACATTTCCACAAGTTGAGTATGACAGTACCACTGATGTTAATTGTGATGTCTTGTAAACAAATATAATTGCGGGATCGCCCTCAATACTGTTCACTGTGACTTTTTATTTAAACTTGATTAAAATGGGATTCACTCACCAGTATTTCTTGCTGATAAAATGTTTTAAACACGTGTTTCAGGTAACTTAGTGTGAAGCCAATAAAAGCCAGCTGGACAGCACTGAAGGCTTGAAAAAGTGGCAATAAAGTTACCTAAAATAAAATAGATGTTTTTATTAAATAAAATAGGATTTATTCCTATGAAAACGTGTGTACTATGAACTTGGGTTTCATCCCATTTGTTTAATATTATAAAATATGGTGGTTTTACTCTGATAAACATTTCCTAACTACGGTCCTGATGTAAATTCCGCTGCAAGACTAAATAAAACTGATACCACCGAAACTGGCTCACGACCGCCCGTTCCCGGGACAGATAAGGGATCGGGGGTTGTGACAGAAGGTGGTATCAAAGCCTAGCCACTGGCTCAAGCCAAAGAAGTGTTCTGCTGACACTTAAATTTTAAATTCTATGTTAGGAAATAACTTATGTGATTATGTGTTTTATATTAATTGACTATTTGTTAGTTTACAGTATGAGTAAGAGAAGAATTTCGGACATTTGTCATAAACTAGATAGTTCACCGAAAGAAAAAGGAAGTTCATCTCAAACAAATTCCTCAAGATACTTAGCAGATACTGAGGAGGGAATATTTGTCCGTAAAGCACATTATGAAAATCCACTTACCCCTAGTAAAAGAAGTCGGATTCTTAGCAAAAGTCAAGAGAATATGAAAAAGTCTCAGGAAAACCAGAAAATAGGCAGTAACCCACCTTGGGAAGATAAATTAGACGAAAAATGGGCAAATCTCTACATTTTAGCCACTATAGCAGTAAATGTTAACTTATAGTTGAACCGCCAAACCAGTATCAGCACCCATGCCACCTACAAGCTAGAAATTTTAAAAGAACTTCGTTCATTTGATAACAACCTAGTGAGAAGAAAGAGATAGAATAAACCTTACATAAAAATGCATGTTGAGCATAATACTCTTATAACCTAGTTAGACTAAAATAAGTTACGGATGTATAACCAATAATATATTTCGAATTTCAGTTCTAGTTTGTAATAAATATATAAATCGCAATATTTCATTTTAATCAATCTGTTCGTATAATTGTACTAGATATTCTTTTATGATAAATAAACATTCGGATGAACAACAAAAGTGAACCAAGAAAACTAGAATAAGACCTAGAAGTACAAGAGAATTTTTAATGCTATGCCTTAATATGAAGCTTTGAGATAAACCAATTGCTTGTATAAATAAAGTATGATGATTATTGGTATCCTGTGAGGATAATGACTAGAACAGTGCCTGTATGATAAATAAGCAATAACACTTGGCCACTGTTATTTCTTGTTTATTGATACTACTCGGTTCTAGAATATGATTCCTCATGAGAATACTAATTTCCATATTTCTTGATGTAAATGATGCCTTTTTAAGATCATGATTTGAAATAAGTTTATGGGTGGAAAATACTATGATAATTACCTCTCCGGTAAAACTGGGCATGATGCGGTAGACTCTCCAGCTTGTCCGGGTGAGATGAGGTTACCTCTCCGGCAAGACTGGGTGAGATGAGGTTACCCCTCCGACAAGACCGGGTGATATGAGGTATATGTTATGATAATGGAATTCCCTAAATAATGTTGTGACCTGATGTCTGACTTGTGAATCTGTTGAATACTTTGACCTTATGAATGGTCTGTATATTACAGTATGTGAAATATATATATATATATATCAATGAGGAAATCCAAAAGATTCACATAATTGATAATGAGAAATAAATTACGAACAGAGGTGTCAATTATGAATTTATATTTGTCAGAAATCTCTAGTGTATATATATATAAATTCTGATGATAAACATTATTTGATTATCAATCTATGCGATAAAATGAACGGTAGTAATAATAATATTATAATAAGAATAATAATAATAAATAAAATAAAATATGTGTGTACGGATGTATATTACTATTAGTGTGTTTTTATTTCTGTTGGTATTGTAATTTTTATTTCAGTACTAGTGTGTAATAGACGCATAGTATATGAAAAGAGTATAATAGCAATGATCGACGCTTTTGGCAAAAATGCGTATCATGTGATTAACTATAGTAAGATATTAATTGTAATATTAATATGGGATAAATGTTTAAAATTCAGATGGCCGACGAAGAAAATCAAGGAAATCTGAATAACGATAACCAGAGTAACATTAACGTGGTTAATGATAATCCGAGTATCAATAACAATGGAAACCAAGTGGATAATAGTGCTATTCAACACATAGTGGCACAGGGAATTATAGATGCTATGCCATTTATTCTTCAAACTGTTAAGGATGCTGATAATAAAGGTAGACATAGCAGTAAGAGACCCGTTGAACCAGAAAACAGTGTAAACAATAGACCAGTATTTCAATTGCCTATTCCCAAAAGAAGAAGAACCATGCCTTATGGTTGTTCTTATAAAGAATTCTGGTCTTGTAAACCAATGGAATTCTCGGGCAATGAAGGGGCCATTGCAACCTTACGCTGGATAGAGAAGACTGAGGCAGTCTTAAGGATAAGTAAGTGTGCTGAAGAAGACAAGATACTGTTTGCTTCTAATCTGTTTAAGAATGCAGCACTAGAATGGTGGAACACTATCCTCCATACAAGAGGAAGTGATAAAACCTATAATATGGAATGGGAAGAATTTAAAGAAAAGGTAGAAAGGAAATTCTGCCCACCCAATGAAAAGGAACAGATAGCAAACAAGTTCCTCAACCTTAGGATGACTGGTGTAGATAGTAAAGGGTACACTACTACATTCTTTGAATATGCTAGGATAGTACCAACCCTTGCATCACCAGAACCGGTATTAATCTCCCGTTACATCTGGGGATTAATTGGAGAAATTAGACATGTAGTCAAGGCAACCAGACCCCAAACCATAGAAGAAGCCGTAGAACTAGCCAATACCTTGACTGATGAACTAGTTCGTACTAGAGAAGAAGATCAGAGGAGAAACTTAACCCAAAGGTTGACCCAAGAATTTCGTTATGGGAATTTCAATCATAGGAACGTAGATTCTACCTTTGCACCGTATTGCGGGATCTGCAAAAAGAAGCATTCTGGAAAATGCTCCACCCACTGCAATTTCTGCAAAGCACCAGGACACAATGAAGAGAACTGCAGGAGGAAATCCAGTAATGGATTGTGTTTTAACTGTGGAGAAAAAGGTCATATCAAGCCAAACTGTCCAAAACTGGCTCCAGCTACAAACAACAAGAACACTAAAAATGCTAGAGCATTTGTTCTAACGGCAGAAGAAGTAAAGATGATCCCGGATGTGATCACTGGTATGTTTTAGTTAATGATATTTTTGCTACAGTATTATTTGACTCTGGTGCAAACTATAGTTTTATTAATACTTCGTATTGCAAATTTCTAAATCCGTCATTAACTAAACTACCACACGAATGCTTAGTAGAGACAGCTAATGGAGAAACCATTAGGATTTCTGAAATGTTGCAGGGAGCAAGAATAGAAATTTTAAACCAAACGTTTAGGGCAAACCTTTATCCAATGAATCTAGCCGGATTTGATATTGTTTTAGGAATGGATTGGTTAATAACCAATAAAGCCAGTATTTTATGTGATCAAAAATCAATTCAAGTAAATTCATCTAAAGGTAAAACGATCACAATTAAAGGAAATAAACCATCTAGATCCACAAAATTCATCTCTGTGATGAAAACTGCAAGTTCTATAAGAAAATGTTCTATAGTGTAATTGATTTCTATAATCACTAACACTAAAGGAAAAGAACTAAAAGACATTCCAGTAGTATCTTAGTTTTCAGATGTCTTTCCAGAAGAATTACCATGACTACCTTCAGACAGAAAAGTTAAAATTCAGAATTCACCTGCTACCAGGAACATCGCCAATTGCCAAATCACTCTATTGTTTGGCAACCGCCGAAATGCAGGAATTAAAGAAACAATTAGATGAATTGTTAGGAGAAAAGATTCATACAACCAAGTTCGTCGCCATGGGGAGCGCCGATATTATTCGTTAAAAAGAAGGACGGATCAATGCGTATGTACATTGATTACCGTGAATTAAACAAAGTCACGATCAAGAATCGGTACCTATTACCGAGAATCGATGATTTGTTTACAAGGAGCTCGATTTTTCTCTAAAATCGATTTAAGGTCAGGATATCATCAATTAAAGGTACAGGAAGAGGACATTCCTAAGACCGTATTTAGAACAAGGTATGATCATTATGAAATTACTGTCATGCCATTTGGTTTAACCAATGCCCCAGCTGCATTTATGGACATGATGAACCGAATATGTAAGCCATATTTGGATAAATTCATAATTTTATTCATAGATGATATTCTAATTTACTCTAAGAATAAAGAAGATCATGCAAGACATTTGCACGCACTTTTAATTTTATTAAGAAAGAAAATAATACAATCTGAGTGATTGTAGATAGGCTAACCAAGTCAGCTCATTTTCTACAAATGAAAAGAAAATATCCTCACTTATTCCAGTAGATCTCGAGAACGAGCTCTAAATTAAGGTGGGGAGAATGTAACAACCCTCGGTAAAACCGACACCCTCAGTATATTTTCCATACCCTGTTATATGTTAAAATACCCTTATATGTTTTATATTACACCCCGTATGTGAAAACCGAGCCTTAGTTATGTTATATATATATATATATATATATGATGTGTGTAAAATGCAACATATAAATTACATCAAATAAGGCATAAAACTAACCCTTTTTAAGTACTAATATTGGAAAAAGAGTGTTTTTGTCTTCCTTTTGTATTTTCAGGATTAAATGAGCTCAAAAACACAAAAGAAGCAAAAAGACAGCTAAATCCAACATAAATACAAGAAAAGGAACATTAGTGGACTGCCCGACCCCTCAACGGCACCTTCCAAAGCAAAAAAGAGAAGTCAGAAGACTGAACACGCCCCGTGCTCAGCCAGCACGGGGCCGTGCCCAAGAAGCAGCAGCAGAAAAGACAAACCTATAGAAGCTTCTATTGCCCACCACGGGCCGTGCCCAGCGGACACGGGGGCGTGTCGAAAGTACAGCAGGCGCATTTATTGTAATTGCGAATTACAATTAATGAGGAGAGAGAGTGTCAGACAGGCACGGGGCCGTGCCCAGCGGACACGGGGCCGTGCCCAGCTCTCTGTTCAGCCTATAAATAGGAGTGCTTGGATTCATTTCAACTCATCCCTTGGCACACCACCTCTCTCACACTTCATCCACCACCCACCACCATCACAACACCATCATCCACCACCATCATCCATTGTCCATCGTAGAGTGTGTTAGTCGTCTCGGGATCCAAGATTGATCGTAAGAGTTCTTGACAATCAAGGCCATGTTTGCCTAAGTCTCTTACATCACTTGGTGAAGACAAAGTGTCTAGTATAATACTTTTTATTTCTAATCTTTTGCACTTTTTATTTGGTTTTGTATTAATGACTTTAATAACTAGTTACTTATGTTGAAGGTGATCTTTCCTTATCGTTTGTCCGTGGTGTCTTGGCATTATTTTACTGTCTATATAAAATAAAAGATTTTCACCATTCATATCTCCACGGTCTATATGGAGGTATGTTGGCTACCTGGTCGGGGGTTAAGGGAACGGTTTGGTAAAGGTCTTGCCATTGTTCAGTGTTTAGAGGTCCTGCAATGGACCTGGGTCAAATTTAGTAGGACCTCCTTCAATGCTTCACGGTATTGGATGGCGGGGGTCCAAACTCTTTGACCCCCTCATAAGTTAACTACTATTAATACTATAACCCGGCTATTTAGGACTGTATCCCTGCTGACTCAGACTACTTAGCCGAGGGTAACGTCACCGCCAAAAGCGGGGCCTACCACAATACTGCATTAATAACTTAATTCATTATCTTCCAATAATCCACCCTTTTAGGATTGTATCCTTGCTGACTCAAACTACTGGGGTGAGGGTAACGTCACCTTCAAAAGAAGGGCCTACTACAATAACTAAGATAATCTCTTAATTATGTGCAAAAGTGCGGAAATAATCAAAGGTTATACTAGATACGAGTCGGAACCAAGTGATTCATCTTGTCTATCTGTTTTTATTTTATTTTTATTTTCAGCATTTTAGTTAGTTTTTATTTTTAGCTTAAAACATTTTTCTAAACTTTTATTTTGATTAGACGTTGAGGATAAACCGGTACTAAAAGCTCTTGTGTCCTTGGACGACCTCGGTATCTTACCAACGCTATACTACGCTCACGATGGGTGCACTTGCCCATATGTGTGTTTAGTGTTAGTAAAATATCGTGTTTTATAAATTTAAAACTTGGCTAAAATAAGTGTTAAAAAGGGCTTAAAATATACACCTAATATATACAACACTTCGCACGCATCAATATATATATATATATATATATATATATATATATTAAATCAAAAACATGAAATATAGGGCTGAGGCGGGCCGCGTAATACCTCACCCCAAGTTCACGCGGGCCGCATTAAGACTGAAGTTGACTCCGCTGAAACCTTTAGTTCAAGCGGGCCGCGTAAGATCTATGCTTAGTTAACGCGGGCCGCGAGAAACCTATACACGCGAAGACACCAGATGCCGACACGTGTCGACATCGTGTCAAGTCTACTTGATGACTGGACTAAGCTATGCTGTTGACTGAGTTTGACGCGGGCCGCGTAAAGGTTAGCCTTACCTTACGCGGGCCGCGACAGGACGAGATTTCACAACTATAAATAGCAGGCTTCGGATTCCACTTTCAATCGTTCATTCTTTCTTTCAATCTTGAAATTCTGTAGTAGAGACATAATATTTCGGGTATTATACCCCTAATTAGCGAGGTTCTGCTTCGTTGTAAGTATTATAACCCCGGTTTCATAATAGTTACGCTGCCCGATTGATTTAGGGTTCCGTAACAACTGTCGTGGTTCTGCCCGACGTAGTTGTTGGAATACCATCTCGGGGAGGGTATCGTTTATATTCTTTAAAGGGTTATGATACTAACCAATATATATTTGTATAAATTATAGATTATACCCAGGAAACCCTCACGCGAAGCCTAAGATAATAATGTGAGTAATCCTTCTTTTTGTATAAACCTTTTTGTGAGTTGATCCACTTTTTGTAAACTTTTTGTGAACGGTTTTACAAAACCTTACATATCTTTCCATGCGAATAAACATATTGAGTATTTGTAAGAATACAATTATAGTGGGTATGTTGGGGTTTTGTATACAAAATTTGTTACCACCTGGTCAAGGAGTAACATTTCCACAAGTTGAGTATGACAGTACCACTGATGTTAATTGTGATGTCTTGTAAACAAATGTAATTGCGGGATCGCCCTCAATACTGTTCACTGTGACTTTTTATTTAAACTTGATTAAAATGGGATTCACTCACCAGTATTTCTTGCTGATAAAATGTTTAAAACACGTGTTTCAGGTAACTTAGTGTGAAGCCAATAAAAGCCAGCTGGACAGCACTGAAGGCTTGAAAAAGTGGCAATAAAGTTACCTAAAATAAAATAGATGTTTTTATTAAATAAAATAGGATTTATTCCTATGAAAACGTGTGTACTATGAACTTGGGTTTCATCCCATTTGTTTAATATTATAAAATATGGTGGTTTTACTCTGATAAACATTTCCTAACTACGGTCCTGATGTAAATTCCGCTGCAAGACTAAATAAAACTGATACCACCGAAACTGGCTCACGACCGCCCGTTCCCGGGACAGATAAGGGATCGGGGGTTGTGACAGCCGGTCCTTCGAGTGACAGTCCGCTCGGATGGTCATCCGACCGGGTGACTTTTCGAGTGGATTGTTTCTTCTTTTGGGAAGGATGTGTTTGTGTATGATGGCTTGACTTTTGAAGTTTTTGTTGTAGCATTTGAAAACACAGAAGTATCTCTACCTTTCAGGTCGGTCGATCGGACGACAACCCAATTGGTTGGACACTTTAGTGAGAATAAATTCACAGCAGTTTGTCACTCGATCGGATTGTAGTCCAATCGGGTGGCAACCCACTGACATTGAACATGTTTGAAAATTGTTTAAGGATTGAAGTCTGAACATTACACGGTCGAGTGGTAGTCCGGTCGGATGGTAATCCGATCGGTCAGCACTTCGTTCAACGTTCATCCTTCAAGGTTTTGAAAATATAAGTTGAGTGTGGGGCCAAAGTGCAAGTCGATCGGGTGACAACCCGATCGGATGACAGTCCGATCGGAAGGTAGTCCGATCGGACGGCATTCCATCCTGGTCGTTCCGTTCGTCTTACACTTGGTTGTTTTTGAGGCTTATCGTTTTATCGAGACGTTTTGATAACGTGTTAAGCAACAGAAACCTTGTCAATACTTGGTACTCTTGATCGGACAGGAATCACCCAAATCCGACCAGTAAACTGATCAAGATGGTGTTCCATATTTAACCCGAAATCGGTAGTCTCGCGGATAGAATCCAGATCTTGAACCAACACAACCACAAGAATGAGTATACCGTCGGTACAAGCTCCGATTCTATCGTTTTGAGTGCATTGAGTGTAAAAGAGTTGAAAGAAAGTTGGAAAACCATCTTTCATTCCTTTTCACCGTGAATTTGTTTAGATCTATGGAAGATCTTTGTTTATTTATGTGGAAATCGTTTAGATTTAAGTTGCTCTTGGTGGATTGAAGTCAAAACATGAAGTTCTCTAGAACACCATGATGACATCATCCTAGAACACCTCAAATCTAGTGATTTCACGGTTAAAAGTTGAGATTCAAAAGATAGAAAGGAGTAGAATTAAGTGTAGATCAAAGAAGTACAAGATTTAGGTTGAGACCTTACCGGAATTGCGAGAAATCGGAGAAAAAGTAAGGTTGGAGCGCTGGTCGGACAGGAGAGTGCCAAAAGTGATAAGTTGTGATGGTGACAGGGGGTATTTATAGGGTTTCCCAAAGTAGAATGGTTTGGTCGATCGGTTGGTGGCCTGGTCGATCGGCTGGTCGATCGAATGGTGGCTCGATCGATCGGCTGGTCGATCGGCTAGTCACTTGGTCGATCAGCCACTTGGTTCGAGTGTTCGGTGCGGTGAGTTTTGCCGTTTCGATTGCGATTGCGAGTGTTGCGATGCGATAGAGTTTTCCTATTCAAATTACTTTTAATCCTAACTATTATATCTAATATACAATCATCCTAAATTGCTTGCGTTTAGCGTTTGCGATTCGATTGCGATTCGAGTTTCGATTGGGTTTCGATTAATCCCACAACATAAACATAAATAAACATGCACAAGTAACACATAAAGCACACACACACATAAAACAATATCCAGAACGCGTAATTCGATTTGCGAGTGCGATTGCGATAAGCGATAAAGCGATCAAATATGCGATAAATATTGAATAATCCTCGATTAGTAATAAGTACTCCACATAATACAACTAACGTTAAGCATAAAATAGACTTTCTACGAGTCAAAAAAGTCAAAACAGGAATTGAGCAAGGATTGATAGATCGCAATTAGCAATCTGGTCTCCCTTTGACTTCAATCTTGACTTTGACTTTGATTTTCGAAACACGGGGTGTTACAGTTTCGACTCATGCAACATGTCTAAACTATTACTTGCCAATAGAATATCATCTACGTAAAGGACAAGTATAGTAAAGTTGCTACCACTCATCTTGAGGTAGGTGCATTGATCCACTTGATTCTTTATAAAACCTTGTTTCTTCATGACTTCATCAAACTTAAGATACCACTGACGTGATGTTTTTTTTAACCCGTAAATGGATTTCTTCAACTTACAGACTAGATGCTCCTGACCTTCAGGTTTAAAGCCTTCAGGTTGTTTCCTGTAAACATCTTCATCTAACTCTCCGATAAGGAAAGCGGTTTTAACGTCCATCTGATGCAGCTCTAAATCAAAATGAGCTACTAGGGCCATAACGATCCTTAATGAATCTTTACGAGAGATAGGGGAAACATCTCTTGATAATCAATTCCCTCTTTCTGAGTGTAGCCCTTTGCAACCAATCTCGCTTTGTAGCGTTCAACGTTCCCATTCGGATCCAGTTTTGTTTTGAACTCCCATTTACATCCTACGGGTTTGACACCGTTGGGTAATTCTACCAAATCCCAAACGTCATTTTTCTTCATGGATTCAAGCTCATCAATCATTGCTTTATTCCATTCAGAAGACTGATCACTGCTGATGGCTTCATGTAACACCTCGAAAATTCGTGTCCAATAAGATAACGACACGTGTCATGTAAGACAAAAACATTATTAAACCCGGATCCAATTAAAGATGTATGACAGGATTTAAAAGTGTCGTCATGTTAAATTTACACTCTGAACGACCTCATTATGAATCCCAAGACTAATAAACATCTGGTATATATATTCAAATCCGGTGATTTTCTAGCAATAATTGATTCATAATTTCGAGAGTGGAATCCTATGAAGAAATGCTCGACAACCCTTCGGTCATGGCTTTTTGATAATGTCCAAGAAAACATTTCAAAATGGTAGGGTACATAACTATTCAAGACCCAAAACATGAGGCCCCATACTGGAAATAATGGTAAAAAATCGTAATACATGGGTTGCCGATTCGTAAGCTTGAAAGGCCAACATTTTTGTCTTCTGAAACATGCTTACGGACCGTAAGGGTCAAGCCTTAGGGTCCATAAGGCATGCCCAGATGCGGAAAATCGGACAGCAGCTTGTATAAACGTTTTAACCGACTTAATCAGATATTTTACACTTCCATGCGCGTACCCTACTGTTTTTAGACCCTAGGAGCACTTGTTATTGATCTGGATCACCCCATAGACTTAGTTGTCATCATCAAAATGATTCAAGAACACTATAAAAAGGCCTTATGTTGCAACCATTTGATCACTCATTCCTTCTGCATTTCTGGAGCTTTTGGGAGTTCAAGAGCAGACCATAAGCCTTCCAAATCGTGCATAGGACTTCAGTAAGTATGCTTGACCTTCCTTGATTAAGTTTTTACTTAGTTTTAGCTTAAAAGTCAAACCGTCGTAATTAACGGTTGACTTAGCGATTTATCATTAATGGTCCTGTGATTAGTCGAATTGAAGGTAGTTATAAATGGGTAATTATGTGGGCATTAAACCCTTAAAAGGGCTCCCTCTGATTCCCACTCTAACTAGATCAAATGTCGGGTCAAAGTTGATTAGAAAAAGTCAACATAACCTTAATTTGCGAAATAACGCCTAATTAACAATGTAGAAGTCATGTAACCTATTTTATAACTCATATAACTTGTTAATAAGTATAAGAACTAGTCTAAGCTTGTTTGATCCGAAAATTTTCTGTTTAGACCCGGTTCGGAACCGAAAGTCGCAAAACTTTGACTTTTGCTTTGACTTCAGTTCTGACCCGATTTAGTATGATTTGGAAATGCCTTAGAGCTTCCTTAGGACCAGGATACATGTTAGCATAACCCTCTATGGTTGGTTCATTGATTATCTGATTCGTTTACATGTTTCCGTTAATTGCTTAAATGTTGACCAATATGCCCTTTTGACCATAAAACGAGAATTTTGGATATGTGAAAAGACAATAACCTTTGTTACTGATTTATAAACATGTCCCTAAAATTTTACATCAGTTGGAGGTCTAGATTAGGAGTTATGCTCATTAGCGTAATTATAACGCCTTTTAGTAATTAAAAGGCGCAATTAGCATAAAGCCTTTCTAAACCCAATTTTTGACACCAAACCTTTTACCCATTGATGTAATACAATATTTTGGGATTTTTAAAGATTTTTAATTATTTTTAACCTGCTCATAACCTAAGGTTATGGCATTAATTCGGTAAATACCGAATATACCTTTTTGGTTATAAAATGAGTTCTACAAAGTATTTTGACACCAATCCAGTGTCTACTGATTTTATTTAATAAATAAAGTATTTTGAACTTTATAACCTGATCAGAAAATTCGGATTTCCTGTATAACCCGGAAATCGCTTAAAATAGTTTTTTTACGCGTATTAAACGCATAGTTTGGGTTTAAAACCATTTTGTCATATAAGACCTATTACCAACTGATATGACCTAATAAAATAAGTTATTTTACTGATGTATTCGTACCCAAATCTCATAATTTCAATTAACCTCTTTTATAATCTTTAAAATGACCAAAATACCCCTACGGGGCTTAAATTGAGATTAAACTCGTTTTGGGCATAATGGAAGGTATGCTACTGATATCACAACATATTTAAGGCATATTAACTTAGGAAACCTGTATATGACTCTTTTGGTTACTCGTTACGCACCTGTCGCGTTCGGATCGGCTTATGTAACTAGTTTACATATATTAGCCGAAACGAGTCAAACCATATCGTTTTTATCCCAAAATCCAGAGTGTGTTTAAGTTACCCATATTAAACAAGCATACAAGCTTGTCGGGTCAAAACCACATTCTAAACCGGTCTTCGCTTTATCATGCGTTTGAACCGTGTCTTCCTTTTGAAAACTAACCGGTCTAACTCTAAACTTAAATAAAGACCCGTTAGGATTCTAATAGGATATTAAAAACCTTCGTTCCAGATTAGGAGCCCAGTAAAAGCTACGTGCACTTACTATATTGGACTTATACTTTGCTCAGGTAAATACTTTTAACTTATTTTCCCTATACGGGCTTGGGGTACGGTATTATAATACCGCTTGGTCGGGTATGAAGTCGTACAATCATATGTTGATTAAAAAGATGCATAACCCGTTTTATTCTATCTTGTTTGATGCAATGCCTTTGGGGGGGTTAATGACCGTGTCCTGGATATCCTCGGCTCATTCATTAAGGATGGCCACGACTTAAGCACAGGGTGTAGGCATACACCTGACAGCTGCGTATGTAAAAAGGGTAGTTCATAAGAAGGGTATCTTCTTGTGGAATCATACCGCGTGGTGTGTCTATTAATCTTGTTAAACCGGCTCTTCTAACCGAGTCCTAAATGGACGACAAACATGTAAAACTGTATACAAGTTTATTTCTACATAATTATCCCAAGTTAAAAAGATATCTTGTGCCATGTGCATTCAAATCAATTTTCTAAACCATTTTCAAAATGAGTCACTTAATTGTATTTTACCAGTGTAAACTGACGTATTTTCCAAAAAGGTTAAGTGCGGGTACTATACGAAATAGGCTGGCTACTCCAGACATGAATAATCAAGTCTTGCAAGCTCTAGATGTCAAAGTCTGTTGAACAGTTTTTCTTTTATTGATCCGCCTGTGGATCCTTTACTTTCCGTTGTAATACTGGATATTACTTTATATTCGGATTGTAATATATTTATCTTTTGCTTCCGCTGTGCATTTAAATATTGTGTTGTTTGACTATTATGTTACCAATCACGTCACGATACTCCCCACCGGGCCCACCGGTAGTACGTGGAAATATCGGGGTGTGACAGGTTGGTATCAGAGCCAACACTGAGTGAATTAAACGCTAGCTTTTGTGTTTAATCTCAGTTAGACAGTTGCACATTCTTGAGTCTAGACAAGAACATAGGACTAATCCTAATTCGTTTTATTTTGTCGTTATTTGGTTCCTTTGTTATTTTTCTGATTTGCCCTTGCATGGGCAAGTCATTTGCTTTTAGAAGTCCCGTTTAGGGCAACCATATACTTGTTTAAATTTTAATGGAACGATCATATTTAAAATATCATTCCTATATTATAAGATCTACCATTATAATAAAATGGCAAAATTTAAAAAGGACAAGACCTAGCCATATGTCACATTAAGACAGGGCCAAGATGGTAGTTCCACAATTAGATTCAGATCCTTATTAACATTTCAATTTAGGATTGTTCTGCGTTAATATTAAAAGAATCTTAAAGGTAAAACCTAGCCTAATTGTCATTACAGACATGGCCAAGATGGTAAAACCTAGCCTAAATGTCATTTCAGACATGGCCAAGATGGTACAACCTATTCAAAAGATTCAAAACCTTGTTAAACATCTGAAAGCATATTAACATGCTTGACAAAATGTGATACGATAAAATCACATAAGTCATTCTTAAATGGGTTATTCTAAATTCCCTTATTTATATAATCATCCCTTAAGGATGAATTGCCCACGGGCTATAATTAACGTCCTCTGGACTAAAGACAGTGGTAGCCTACAACTCCATGTCAAGAAAAGGTAATGAACTTTGATTCAAACCTTAATGCCTCAATTCCGTAAAATCAAGGCCTATAAATTAAACTTGTCTACGTGACTAGGCCTTTTGTGCTATTATTAACTTATAATTTAGGATTATGATAAAGATCCTGAACAATTATATATTTAGCAAATTAACTAAAATGTGTATTAAAAACATGGTTAATAAATCGTTTAAAACGATAAAACTGTATAAGCTTCCGTATAAACCTTGCCCTCATTTTCTTTTTGTAGCAATTAAAGCTACATGGCTAGGTCAGAGGAAGAGAACAGTCATCCTTTGGAAAACCGCGATGATGATAGGATTAATATAACCAGAGGAGAGCTTCGTACACTGATTGATACAGCTGTATCTAAAGCTGTAGAGGAGCAATTCAGGGAGTATAGTGGAACTAATAGTAAAGCCTCATCTGTACCCCATTCTAAGTCTGTCCCTAAGACTCATTCTGAGGCTCATAGCAAGCCACCCTCAAAGAAAGATGAGTCAAAGAAGGATGATGATCGACGTTCATCTACTCAACACAGTGTTCCATCCAAGAGGATAGTGTTCGATAATGAACCGCGTACCAAGTCCTGTACCTATAAATACTTTGTTTCCTGCAAACCCCGGGATTTCACTGGGGAGAAGGGGGCAATTGATTGTATGACCTGGTTGGATGAAATGGACACAGTTGTCGATATCAGCGGTTGTGCTGAAAAGGATGTGGTGAAGTATGTATCCCAATCGTTCAAGGGAGAGGCATTAGCATGGTGGAAGTCTCTCATTCAAGCTGCTGAAAAGATTCCACTCTACAACATGTCATGGGAGCAGTTCGTTGCTCTCATTATGGAGAACTACTGCCCTCAACACGAGGTTGAGAGGATTGAGTCAGATTTCTTATCGTTGGTTATGACAAACTTAGATTGTCAAGCTTACCTCACCAGTTTCAATACACTGTCCAGGATGGTTCCTTACCTAGTAACACCGGAACCCAAGCGAATTGCTCGCTTCATTGGGGGTTTAGCCCCAAAAATCAAAGCCAGTGTTAAGGCTTCAAGACCTGCCACTTTTAGGTCGGCAGCTGATCTATCTTTGTCCCTTACTTTAGATGCGGTCAGGTTGAGATCGCTAAAGAATTTTAAAGAAAGTAAGAGGAAGCGTGAGGATGATAACTCACGAGGCTCAGAGAAGAAGAACAAGGGAAACACTGATTCTAAGAAGTTTGGGTCTGGAAGGAATAGTCAGCGAACAGAGGAAAAGCCAAAGTGCAAGACTTGCCGAAAACATCACTTTGGAAAGTGTAGGCTTGAATCGAACCCGCAGATACAGTCCAGGACTTTTGCATGTGGGATCTGCAATTCCAAGGAACACAAGACCTTGGATTGCAAAAAGTTGAAGGATGCAACCTGCTATCACTGCAACGAGAAAGGGCACATTAAAACCAACTGCCCTAAATACGCCAAGAAGCCTGAAGAGGTCAAGAAGACCAATGCAAGGGTCTTCAGGATGGATGCAAAGGAAGCCGTCCAGGACGACAATGTGATCACAGGTACCTTCCTCATAAATGATGTATATGCAAGAGTACTTTTTGATTCAGGCGCTGATAAGTCGTTCGTAGATAATAAGTTTTGTGAACTGTTGAAATTGCATGTTAAAACCTTAAGTGTAAAGTATGAGGTGGAATTAGCTGATGGAACCATAGAAACTGTCTCAAATGTGTTAGATGAATGTGTTATATCCATTAGGAACCACTCATTTCCTTTGTCCCTGCTTCCTCTGAAGTTAGCCGGTTTCGACATAGTTATAGGCATGGATTGGTTATCTCGTAACCAAGCCCAGATAGTGTGCAATAAGAAGCAAGTGGTGATCAAGGCTCCGTCTGGTGAATCACTCACCATTCAGGGAGATACTCAATATGGACTGCCTGAGCAAGTGTCTATGCTCAAGGCCTCTAAGTGTTTAAAGAAGGGTTGTGTCATTTACATGGCACAAGTGACTATTGATGAGCCGAAGCCCAAGATTGAGGATATCCCCGTTATTTCTGAATACCCTGAAGTTTTTCCTGAAGATCTACCTGGTTTACCACCAGATAGGCAAGTAGAATTCAGAATTGACATCATCCCCGGAGCAGCTCCTGTTGCTAGAGCACCTTATAGATTGGCACCAACAGAGATGAAGGAATTGAGGTGCAGTTAGATGATCTGCTAGCCAAGGGTTTCATAAGACCTAGTTCGTCTCTATGGGGAGCGCCAATCTTGTTTGTCAAGAAGAAGGATGGATCGATGCGTCTATGCATCGATTACCGCTAACTTAACAAAGTCACTATCAAGAATAGGTATCCATTGCCCAGGATCGACGATCTGTTCGATCAACTGCAAGGGGCAAGTTACTTCTCCAAGATCGATTTGAGGTCAGGCTATCATCAATTGAATGTTAAAGATGAAGATGTACACAAGACGGCATTTAGGACTCGTTATGGTCATTACGAGTTCCTAGTGGTGCCTTTTGGGCTCACTAATGCACCTGCCGCATTCATGGATCTCATGAATCGTGTCTGCAAGCCCTACTTGGATAAATTTGTCATCGTCTTCATCGATGACATTCTCATTTACTCGAAGAGCCAAGCTGATCACGAGAAACATCTCCGTTGCATTCTGAAGCTACTTCATCAAGAGAAGCTCTATGCCAAGTTCTCGAAGTGTGAATTCTGGCTTCTAGAAGTCCAATTTCTTGGACACATTGTTAGTGAGCGTGGTATCCAAGTGGATCCCGCTAAAGTTGAAGCTGTCATGAATTGGCAAGAGCTAAAGACGCCTACAGAGATTCGTAGCTTTCTAGGTTTGGCAGGATATTATAGGCGATTTATTGAAAACTTCTCAAGGATTGTTGCAACCCTGACTTCGCTGATGCGTAAGAAGATTAAATTTGACTGGGGTCCTAAGCAGCAGGAATCCTTCGATATTCTGAAACAGAAATTGAGCAATGCTCCAGTACTGACATTGCCTTATGGAATTGATGAGTTCGTGGTATACTGTGATGCATCACACACGGGATGGGATGTGTGCTTATGCAGAAAGGCAAAGTCATTGCCTATGCTTCACGCCAGTTAAAGGTGCACGAGAAGAATTACACCACCCATGACTTGGAGTTGGGTGCTGTTGTATTTGCACTAAAACTCTGGAGGCATTATTTATATGGTATCAAGTGTGTGATCTATTCTGATCACAAGAGCCTCCAGCACCTCTTTAACCAAAAGGATTTAAACATGAGGCAGCGCTGATGGATGGAGACTTTGAATGATTATGATTGTGAAATCAGATACCATCCTGGCAAGGCGAATGTAGTCGCCGATGCCTTGAGTCGAAAGGAAAGGGTGAAACCCATCCGAATCAATGCCAAGAGCATTGAAATAAAGAATGGTTTGAATGAAAGGTTGTTAGCTGCACAGAAGGAAGCTGTGTTGGAAGCTAACTATCCTAATGAAAAGCTAGGGGTAACTGAGGAGCAGTTATCCTATGACAAGGACGGAATTCTAAGGTTAAATGGATGAATATGGGTTCCAGTTTATGGAGGACTTCGAGATGTTATCCTCCAGGAAGCCCACAGTTCAAAATACTCCGTTCATCCTGGAGCTGATAAGATGTACCAGGATCTGAAGGCAAATTTTTGGTGGATAGGCTTGAAGAAGTCTTTAGCCACCTATGTAGCTAAATGCTTGACGTGTGCACAAGTCAAAGTTGAACATCAGAAGCCGTCAGGTTTACTACAACAGCCAGAACTTCCCACGTGGAAGTGGGAAATGGTGATGATGGATTTCATCACCAAGTTGCCCAAGACAAGAAAGGGAAATGATACGATATGGGTGATAGTGGACAGACTGACTAAGTCAGCACATTTCCTACCCATCAAGGAGACCTATAGCTCCGACATGTTAGCCCAATTGTACGTAGATAAGATTGTATCTCTACATGGCGTACCTGTGGCTATTATCTCTGACAGAGATACTAGATACACGTCACATTTTTGGAAAAGTTTCCAACAATCTCTTGGCACGCGTTTAAATTTTAGTACGGCTTACCATCCTCAGACAGACGACCAAAGTGAGCGTACAATCCAAACGTTGGAGGACATGCTTCGTGCATGTGTGATCGATTTAGGTGCTAGTTGGGATAACCACCTGCCATTAATCGAGTTCTCGTATAACAATAGCTACCATACCAGCATCAAGGCTGCGCCTTTCGAGGCCTTATACGGTAGAAAGTGCAGAACGCCCGTTTGTTGGGCGGAAGTTGGAGATGTCCAACTGTCAGGACCCGAAATAGTCTTTGAAACGACGGACAAGATTGTCCAGATTCGTGATAGCCTAAAAGCTGCCAGGGATAGGCAGAAAAGCTACGCAGATTTAAAGCGTAAACCTTTTAACTTCGAGGTAGGTGACAAAGTGTTGCTTAAAGTATCACCCTGGAAGGGAGTGATGCGATTTGGTAAGAAAGGCAAGTTAAGCCCGAGATACATAGGACCGTTCGAAGTTATCGAACGTGTCGGATCAGTTGCCTATAAGTTAAACTTACCAGAAGAGCTCAGTGGTATTCACAATGTATTCCACATCTGCAATCTGAAGAAGTGTTTCACTGATGAATCACTAGTCATACCACATACAGATGTGCACATAGAAGAGAGCTTGAAGTTTGTTGAAAAATCTGTGTCGATCGAGGATCGACAGGTTAGAAGCTTCGAAGGAAGCATGTGCCTATTGTAAAGGTAAAATGGGATGCCCGTAGAGGTCCCGAATACACGTGGGAGGTTGAGTCCACAATGAAAGAAAAATACCCTCATTTATTTCAGTAAATCTCGAGGTCGAGATTTCTTTTAAGGGGGTGAGGATGTAACACCTCGAAAATTCGTGTCCAATAAGATAACGACACGTGTCATGTAAGACAAAAACATTATTAAACCCGGATCCAATTAAAGATGTATGACAGGATTTAAAAGTGTCGTCATGTTAAATTTACACCTCTGAACGACCTCATTATGAATCCCAAGACTAATAAACATCTGGTATATATATTCAAATCCGGTGATTTTCTAGCAATAATTGATTCATAATTTCGAGAGTGGAATCCTACGAAGAAATGCTCGACAGCCCTTCGTTCATGGCTTTTTGATAATGTCCAAGAAAACATTTCAAAATGGTAGGGTACATAACTATTCAAGACCCAAAACATGAGGCCCCATACTGGAAATAATGGTAAAAAATCGTAATACATGGGTTGCCCGTTCGTAATACTGGAAATAATGGTCAAAAATCGTAATACATGGGTTGCCCGTTCGTAAGCATGAAAGGCCAACATTTTTGTCTTCTGAAACATGCTTACGGACCGTAAGGGTCAAGCCTTACGGTCCGTAAGGCATGCCCAGATGCGGAAAATCAGACAACAGCCTGTATAAACGTTTTAACCAACTTAATCAGATATTTTAGACTTCTATGCACGTCCCCTACTGTTTTTAGACCCTAGGAGCACTTGTTATTGATCTGGATCATCCCATAGACTTAGGGGCTGTTTGGTAGCCTCTGAATGGTCATTAAGAGATGCTACCTCTTAATGGAACTATTAAGAGTTTTACCAATGAGAAGGTAGAAGAATGTGACATGTGATGATTTACCATTCAGCGGTTGCCTCTTAACCATTCAGACTTGAGGTTACCTCTTATTCATTCAGAGGTTTTAAACCATTAAGAGGTAGCATCTGAATGATTATTAAGAGGCTACCAAACAACCCCTTAGTTGTCATCATCAAAATGATTCAAGAACACTATAAAAAGGCCTTATGTTGCAACCATTTGATCACTCATTCCTTCTGCATTTCTGGAGCTTTTGGGAGTTCAAGAGCAGACCCTAAGCCTTCCAAATCGTGCATAGGACTTCAGTAAGTATGCTTGACCTTCCTTGATTAAGTTTTTACTTAGTTTTAGCTTAAAAGTCAAACCGTCGTAATTAACGGTTGACTTAGCGATTTATCATTAATGGTCCAGTCATTAGTCGAATTGAAGGTAGTTATAAGTGGGTAATTATGTGGGCATTAAACCCTTAAAAGGGCTCCCTCTGATTCCCACTCTAACTAGATCAAATGTCGGGTCAAAGTTGATTAGAAAAAGTCAACAGAACCTTAATTTGCGAATTAACGCCTAATTAACAATGTAGAAGTCATATAACCTATTTTATCACTCATATAACTTGTTAATAAGTATAAGAACTAGTCTAAGCTTGTTTGATCCGACAATTTTCTATTTAGACCCGGTTCGGAACCGAAAGTCGCAAAACTTTGACTTTTGCTTTGACTTCAGTTCTGACCCGATTTAGTATGATTTGGAAATGCTTTAGAGCTTCCTTAGGACCAGGCTACATGTTAGCATAACCCTCTGTGGTTGGTTCATTGATTATCCGATTCGTTTACATGTTTCCGTTAATTGCTTAAATGTTGACCAATATGCCCTTTTGACCATAAAACGAGAATTTTGGATATGTGAAAAGACAATAACCTTTGTTACTGATTTATAAACATGTCCCTAAAATTTTACATCAGTTGGAGGTCTAGATTAGGAGTTATGCTCATTAACGTAATTATAACGCCTTTTAGTAATTAAAAGGCGCAATTAGCATAAAGCCTATCTAAACCCAATTTTTGACACCAAACCTTTTACCCACTGATGTAATACAATATTTTGGGATTTTTAAAGATTTTTAATTATTTTTAACCTGCTCATAACCTAAGGTTATGGCATTAATTCGGTAAATACCGAATATACCTTTTTGGTTATAAAATGAGTTCTACAAAGTATTTTGACGCCAATCCTATCTCTACTGATTTTATTTAATAAATAAAGTATTTTGAACTTTATAACCTGATCAGAAAATTCGGATTTCCTGTATAACCCGGAAATCGCTTAAAATAGTTTTTTTACGCGTATTAAACGCATAGTTTGGGTTTAAAACCATTTTGTCATATAAGACCTATTACCAACTGATATGACCTAATAAAATAAGTTATTTTACTGATGTATTCAGACCCAAATCTTAGAATTTCAATTAACCTCTTTTATAATCTTTAAAATGACCAAAATACCCCTACGGGGCTTAAATTGAGATTAAACTCGTTTTGGGCATAATGGAAGGTATCCTACTGATATCACAACATATTTAAGGCATATTAACTTAGGAAACCTATATATGACTCTTTTGGTTACTCGTTACGCACCTGTCGCGTTCGGATCGGCTTATGTAACTAGTTTACATATATTAGCCGAAACGAGTCAAACCATATCGTTTTTATCCCAAAATCCAGAGTGTGTTTAAGTTACCCATATTAAACAAGCATACAAGCTTGTCGGGTCAAAACCACATTCTAAACCGGTCTTCGCTTTATCATGCGTTTGAACCGTGTCTTCCTTTTGAAAACTAACTGGTCTAACTGTAAACTTAAATAAAGACCCGTTAGGATTCTAATAGGATATTAAAAACCTTCGTTCCAGATTAGGAGCCCAGTAAAAGCTACGTGCACTTACTGTATTGGACTTATTCTTTGCTCAGGTAAATACTTTTAACTTATTTTCCCTATACGGGCTTGGGGTACGGTATTATAATACCGCTTGGTCGGGTATGAAGTCGTACAATCATATGTTGATTAAAAAGATGCATAACCCGTTTTATTCTGTCTTGTTTGATGCAATGCCTTTGGGGGGGTTAATGACCGTGTCCTGGATATCCTCGGCTCATTCATTAAGGATGGCCATGACTTAAGCACGGGGTGTAGGCATACACCTGACAGCTGCGTATGTAAAAAGGGTAGTTCACAAGAAGGGTATCTTCTTGTGGAATCAAACCGCGTGGTATGTCTATTAATCTTGTTAAACCGGCTCTTCTAACCGGGTCCTAAATGGACGACAAACATGTAAAACTGTATACAAGTTTATTTCTACATAATTATCCCAAGTTAAAAAGATATCTTGTGCCATGTGCATTCAAATCAATTTTCTAAACCATTTTCAAAATGAGTCACTTAATTGTATTTACCAGTGTAAACTGACGTATTTTCCAAAAAGGTTAAGTGCAGGTACTATACGAAATAGGCTGGCTACTCCAGACATCAATAATAAAGTCTTGCAAGCTCTAGATGTCAAAGTCTGTTGAACAGTTTTTCTTTTATTGATCCGCCTGTGGATCCTTTACTTTCCGTTGTAATACTGGATATTACTTTATTTTCGGATTGTAATATATTTATCTTTTGCTTCCGCTGTGCATTTAAATATTGTGTTGTTTGACTATTATGTTACCAACCACGTCACGATACTCCCCACCGGTAGTACGTGGAAATATCAGGGTGTGATACTTCATTATAAGAGATAGGATCATTGAGCTTTTCGGAATCCATTTCAGATAGGTAGGTAACATAATCATCCCAATTAGTAGGCCTTCTTTGCCTGGATGACCTCCTGAGTTGATTATCAGGTTCAGCGTTGTATTGGTTTTGAGCGTTTGATGTGCCTTCGTTATGAGGTATAATGGGTTCTGATTGTGAAGGTATATTTGGAGTTGGTGCAATAGCTTCAGGTGCAGTAGTTGCATTGGGTACAAGAGGAGTAAACGGAGTAATGGTAAGCGACGAGTCCCCCCCTGCGTCTTGTACTTCTTGCAATTCGTCGTAAGGATTGGTACTGCTCCCACTGACCTTGAAATCCTCCAGGAACGCAGCACACTTGGTTTCAACAATACGGGTGACATGGGAAGGACAATAGAAATGATAACCCTTTGAGTGATCAGGATACCCAATAAAGAAACAAGTAACTATTTTAGGGTCGAGTTTCCTTAGGAAATGATTGTAAAGTTTTGCTTCAGCAATGCAGCCCCATACTTTCATATATTTAAGACTCGGTTTCCTTGTTGTCCAAAGTTCATAAGGAGTTTTAGGGATAGACTTAGAAGGAACTCTATTGAGTATATGAACAGCTACTTTTAACGCTTCAGTCCAAAGGAATAATGGTAAATTAGTGTTGGCTAACATACTACGCGCCATGTTCATAAGGGTACGGTTTCTTCGTTCAGTACAAAACTCATAATCCCCTAGCCCTTACAAAACTCATAAAATGGATCAGGAGCTTGACCCACATTAGTATGTCTTCCATAATATTCACCGCCTCTATCTGATCTCACAAATTTAATCTGACGATCTAATTTCTTTTTAACTTTAGCTTTATAATCTTTAAAAGTTGTAAGAGATTCAGATTTTTCCTTAATGAGATACAAGTACATGTAACGAGAATAATCATCAATGAAAGTGATAAATGAAGTATGTCCTGTTATGCCAGTGATTTGGTAGGGACCACTAAAATCAGTGCAGTGAATTCTAGCAACTGCTCATGTTTAGGGTTTTACGTTAGGGTTTAGGTTTATCAATGACTCAACAATAGACATTATACCTGGATAGCGATTGTTAGTATTGCTGGCGCTGATATCAATGATTACAGTAGTTAGCTATAATATTAGTTACTTGATGTTTATATCATCTAGTGTATGGTATTTGATGTTTAAAATTTCAGTGATAACTTAATGCTGATATAGTTTGTTTTTACTTGATTAACATGGATTTCCAGATGCTAAGAGGTTGATTGGAAGGAGGTTCAGTGATCCAAAAGTGTAGGAAGACATGACATAGTGGCCTTTTAAGGTCATAGACGGGTCTGCCGACACACCAAAGATTGTGATTAGGGCTGTAAACGAACCGAACGTTCAGCGAACAGTTCGTGAACCGTTCGGCCGGAAGTTCATTTATGTTCGTTCTTTTAATAAACGAACGAACATGAACAAGAAATTTCGTTCGATTAGTTAATTGAACGAACATGAACAGAGGTCTCGTACGTTCGATTGTGTTCGCGAACGTTCGGTAAGGTGTTCGTGAATGTTCGGTAAGGTGTTCGTGAACATTCGTTGATTTGCGTTCGTTTATGTTCGTATGTTTGTGTTATAATTGAAGATCTTTGTACTTTCTTATATTTTATTTGTACTTTTTATATTGTTAAACTTTTATTTATTTTATTTCTCTAACAATTAAACTAGGAAACCCACTTTCACCTTGTTTATGCATCATTTCCCTTTCATTTCTCATTATTTAAATCCACGAATACCATCGACCTCTGTTCCACAATAAGGGATTCAAGTTCTGGTGCTACTCTCTGGGCCATCTATCTTTATCCTTTGTCGTGTTCGCCAAATTTATTTTTGTTTGTTTGTGTTCGTGAACCGTTCGCGAACACACTCATTTCCTTAATGAACGAACACGAACATAAAATCTCGTTCGGTAATTGTTCATGAACCGTTCGTGAACACATTTATTTCCTTAACGAACGAACACGAACAAGGCCTTGTTCGTGTTCGTTCGGTTCTTTTACAGCCCTAATTGTGATCACTTACAAAGGTCAAGAGAAGGAGTTTTTGGCTGAAGAAATTTCTTCTATGATTCTTGGCAAGATGAAAGAAACCGCTGAGGCGTATCTTGGAGAAGTTGTGAAAAATGTTGTGATAACTGTCCCTCCTTATTTCAACAATTCACAACGTCAGGCTACCAAAGATGCTGGCACTATTGCTGGATTAAACGTCATGCGTATGATCAACGAGCCTACAGCAGCTGCAATTGCGTATGGACTAGACAATAAGTCTAATATTGTTGGCAAAATAAATGTGCTTGTGTTTGATCTGGGCGGTGGCACTTTTGATGTTTCTATAATGACTATTGAGGAAGGAGGTATTTTTTAGGTGAAAGCTGTTGCTGGTGACACTCATCTTGGAGGTGTGGATTTTGATAACCGCATGGTGGATCACTGTGTACAGGAATTCAAGAGGCAATGGAATAAGGACTTGAATGGGAACCAAAGAGCAATTGCGAGGTTGAGATCTGCTTGTGAGAAAGCAAAAAGGATTCTGTCAAGTACTATTCAAACATCAATTGAATTGGATTGCTTGCATGAGGGGATTGATTATTCTATGAAATTTACTCGAGCAAAATTTGAAGAGCTAAACAAGGGTTCGTTTAATAAGTGCATTGAGACTGTGGAAGCATGTTTTAGTGATGTTAATTTGACAAAAGCATGGGTAGAACAAGTGATTCTTGTTGGTGGCTCAACTAGAATACCAAAGGTCCAACGTATGCTGCAGGAATATTTTTTTGGCAGCAAGTTATGCAAGAGTATAAACCCTGATGAGGCCGTTGCATGTGGTGCAGCCATTATGGCTGCTAAGGCAAGTGGTATCAATGATACGAGTGTTCAAGGTGTGTTGCTACGTGATGTCACTCCTTTATCTCTTGGTGTTGAAGTTAATCAAGAAGTATTTAGTGTTGTGATCCCGCGAAACACTCCAATACCCACGAGTAAAGTCCAACCATACTATACAACCTATGATAACCAATCTGCCATCAAGATCAAGGTGTACCAAGGTGAAAGATCCAGATCTACTGATAACCATTTGTTGGGCAAGTTCGGAATCTATGGAATACCAACCACTCCTAAGGGAGTTTCTAAAGTTATGGTATGCTTTGAAATAGACGCCAATGGTATCCTCACAGTCTCCGCCTCGATAATATCCATGGGTAAGATGGAAAAACTTATAATATCCAGTGAAAATGGACGACTCTCCAAAGAAGAGATTGAGAAGATGGTAAATGATGCCGAGAAGTACAAACTTGAGGACCAAGAGTTCAAGAAGAAAGTGTATCCATACAATGAATTAGAGGATTGCATATACAACATGAAGGAAAAAATCAAAGAGCAAAATGTTAGGAAGAGTGTGCACCATGAGATCTTGCAGGTTATGAAGAGTGTCATTGAGGAAACGAGCAACTGGCTCAAGGACAACCAAGGTGCATCTTTTACTGAGCTTCAACTTCAGAAGGTACACCTAGAAAAAGTTTGCAAGCCGTTGTTCTAGGTATAAGATTTTGGTTGTTGAATGTTAGAATCTAGGCTTGTGTATATCTTTTTGTTCCACCTAATCTGTCATCAATATTAATGGTTGTTGAATATTGTTATCTAAGTAAGTGGATACCTACAATTGAATTTTGACAGTAGATCCTTACCCAAGTAGACTGATTAGTAAGAATCCATCATCTGCAACAGCCTTCTCATCGTGTTTATTAGAAGCAGCTTCTTTATGCTCCTCATGACTGATAAAGTTTGAACTTTTGTTATGGTGTGGAATAGAATTTTTTTTTTTACTACCAAGCAAATATTGGAACTAGCAATAGAGATATTGGTGTTGTGAACCGCAACTAACTGCAGAAACAACACATTAGCCCCTAATCCACCTTGTGTTGTACTTCATGCCTATTGAAACTTTCTACATAATTCAAGAAGCCTATTATTAAGTGGTTGAATTTTAGGATCAATCACAATACTAATTTCAAGAAGCCTATTATTATGATTTTTCTCTTGATGTTAACATTCTGCAACCGAAATTGTATAGTGATTGTTTATTTTATTAATCACATACAATATTAAGTATAGTCACACATCTCACATTAATGAATCAACTATCTTCTAACATTTACATCAAACAATTAACAAAAAGTTTATCTTACATCTTCCCCTATAAGACATTTTCAAAAATTAACACTTAAAGTTTATTACACGCTATCATTTTCACAATATAAAAAAGGAAATTAATTTTTTTATAAGGCGATATATCCATCTTACTGGTGACTAATGATGTATTTTTGGTTTTTGAAATCCTTGAGTTGTATAGAATTCTGTATTCTTAGTTGTCCTGGGAAAAGGAGTGAGATGGAGAAATTTGCTGGTGGGATTTATACCACTTGTGTCGAGGTACTTAGACTCCACGTACGTTGTGGGCATTAAATCCTCTAGTGCCAAAGCCACCTAAGCAACTTTAGGCGTTAAACACCGAAATGCAAGCGTGAAAGGAGGGCGCCAAAGCGGGGAGTGCCACTCCCTTAACGAGTGTGAGAGGGTAAGGGTGTGGGATCCACCCCCAATCAACCAATAAATTTCTTTTCTTTTCTTTTATTTAACTCTTAGCTAAACCACAACTTATAGTTAAAAAGTGGATCAGTTAACCCACAACGCATAGTCTTATAAGATACCACAAGTTGCAATTGAATCTTTTACTTATGAATGGGACTATTCTACCCTAGTTGTTCCTTCTCAAATACTTTGTGATTTCTGCCTTATTTCTTAATGTTTGCTATTTCTTACGACCTACAGCCTAATGCGCGAGGACCATAAAGCATGAGACCTATAAAGTATAAAGCTCGAGGCACATAAACTTTGACAAGTCGTACATGCGGTCATACCAATACATCAACTTATAAAAGCATATGGTTATACATCCAAATAAAAAAAAATTAAACATGCAATCTCCTCATTTTAGGGCTATAAAATTAAACGGGTTATGTAAACCAAAAATTTTGACTTCCATTTGTGAAGAAAATATTTTACATGGACATTTGTAGTAATATTAACAATGTTGATAATACAAAATACAAACTTCATATAGTCATATTTTATACCATTTGACAAATATTACGATTTTATCCTCATCAAATCGTAATATATAGTGAAACGTGTCACAAACAGTTTAAACTTGAAAATCACTCGAGACATACTTTAACATAGACAAGCTTGTCGATCATTTTAACCAAAGATATAAATTAATCCTAAAATAGACAAGCTAAGTACATATTAGCACGCACAAGCTTGCAAAAAATTTGGTACGTATCAAAGGGTGGTCTTTTTTATGTGTCTGACAGTTGATAAAAGCACTTTTTTCATTTTTTTTACGAGTAGTTAGTTGGGGGGTTTGTACCATGTTTAGAAACGAGACTTACATCCGAAGCCGGGATATCATACAACGATTTTGAAACCTATTTTAGCAAAAAGTTACTAGCAAATTTCATCATTCTTGGACTTAAAAACTCAATAAACGGGAACCTACATTTTGTGAACATAATGTTATGACCGATGATGGAGTAAATAAGTCATTAGTTAAAGGTACAAAGATAGCATTGTTGTAAGAGCAATATAACTATCCCAATAAAATTAAACAATTCAGTGAAATTTTTTGATTGACCATTTGACCGGCTTAAGTTAAAATACAACCAAATTAAGTAATTAACCAATTCGTAAATCATAAGTAAACGGGTTTAAACATAGCACGTACCCTCATGATTGATAATATTAAATTATGTAATTAGGTTTGAACCCCGTGTATACACGGACTGCATAAATGTAATTTTATATAATAAATAATAAAAAATATATCTTTAAAAAAACTCATATATTGCACGTGTTGAATAAAATATAATGTCATATGTTAACATATGTTATTGGTGTAGATGTTGGCAATATTTCTTGTCACCATCCCAACGGTGATTACATTTGTTTTATTTGATCATTTTTGGTGATTAAATATAATCTTTTAGAAGAAATGTTTTTTTGCTGAATAAGTCCTAGTGAAATATGACAAGTGGGGACTTCGATTTCACTATTTGCATAATTTTCATAGAAACTTTGCAGAAAATACATGTGGGCCATTCAGTATCAATGATATATATGGAACAATTAATTATGAGTTGTTTACTCATGAAATTGCCTTCATACTTTCTAGGTAGTTTCCTTTAAACAAGTTTAACTTTTTTTTTTCTAACTGCGAATTTTAGATATCGCTACTGAGATGAGTTTAGATTCTAATGAGAGAAAGTAGTCTGAATCCCAAGAAAATAGTTCAATTTGTCGAAATCATTAATAGCAAAAATAAGAATGTAGTTGAAACACCTCTATCACAAAGCCTTGAAGAGCTCCATTTAAAAGCGATATCATCAACATATACAAAAAAAAAATATGTGTACTGCCTTGTAACATTCCTATTTTTATATAAGAATTATAGGTTTGGTTAAATTTATTAACCACTAGTAACTAGTTTATTTTTAAACATAAATATTCAACTCAAATGGTTTTAAACACTATTTTATATAGTTGGTTGAAATATTATACTATTTAATTGGCCTATATATGGGTAACCTTTTCTATTAAAATAAAAGTATATAAAAACTTATATTATTAGACAGGTAGATTTTGGGTAAGTCGACTGTTAAAAATATGAAGTACCTAGACGGGCCTAGGAACCGTATAATAATTAAACATTATATTTTGAACCTACTCCGTTTTTAATGAAACTTAGACCCAAATGTAGACAAAAATATTCTCGTTCGAATGACATATTCATTATTTTCTAGAACGTCATATTTTATAAGTTATACACGCCAAATAAGTATAGCAGTTAAATTAATTATAATATATAATAAAAAAATAATAAAGTTAACAAATTAGATTTTGTATATAATAAAAAAATAATAAAGTTAACAAATTAGATTTTGTTTGAAATATATATCTTCATGTCGAAGATAAGAATCAAAAATAAAATATATAAATAATAAAATAAATAAACTCAACATTTATGAGAATGTGTACGTGTTGACTAAACATTCATTTGAAAAGAATGAGTAATAAGTATACGTGTTCAAGCCTCAATTCATCATTCCAACTATAAATAGAATGAACTCCTCAAAAGAAAGATGCTCATGAATTCCTTTTCTATTTCCTTTCTGTCGCCACTTTCCACTCAAATCTATAATTATAGATTTTAATTTTATTTTCACCCCATAATAATAATAAAGCCCTGTCTCATTTTAAGTGTTTTAACTCCAGATCACCGCTACCCTTTCCGATTGATCTGAGCCTCATAACGCATGTCAGGGCTCTGCCCGACTAAGTTGTTGGGATTCGGTCTCGGGACATCAGGATAAGGTTGAATTAGGGGTACTATACTTAACACGAATGCTTTATATATTTTCAAAATAGCTCAGAAGTTATACCCAAAATTTTATACCAGGAGGCTTTCTAGTTGAACCCTAAAGTTACAAAGCGGGTCCCTTCTCTTTTCTCACCGTTTTATTCCCTTTTTGTCTCAAACCATAACAACTCTCACCAAAACTATTATTTATTATTATATTATTTTCACTAGGAAAACTTAGTTAAGACTCTTAAGTAATCCTACATAAACCCTAAAATTTTCAGAACAATCAGAATCAGGATCAGGGCCCCTAAAACTCAAGGGGGGGGGGGGGTATTCCCCATTGACGATTATCCTCATAATTTGTTGTCAAATTCGAATTTCTCCTTTCCGTCGACTCAGCTGAGCTACAAATACACGTGGCAACCATATGTCGTGAGGGTTTTAATCTCGTGAGTTATCGTAAATGCTGTATTAGTTACTTACCAAGTTCGTATGCACTAGGTTACAAGACTAATTAACAGGCTAAGCTCTGCCTATATCTGCAATATATCAAGGCTTATCTGTAGATTAAACTTTGCCCGTATGAATCTGCATGCTTATACTGTGAGTCATTCTCTTTTTATCAAATTTGTTTACAAAATCATGTATATTTTCAAAGTTATAATTACAGTGATTAAGTTTATGTAATCACCAAATTACAGCCGGTATGTGGGGTATTGTGCACATTACTGCTGTTTTATCACTTTAGGTGGGCGAGCCTAAAATTAGTGATATTCGTCACTATTGGGTGACAGGACCCAATAGTGGTATGACCATAGTCACAGATCCGGTCGAGTGACAAATACTGTGGGTAGTTGGTTGATATCAGAAACATTGTAATCTCTCTTAATACTGTAAATTATAACAAACGTGTCGTTTTAGTAAAATGAATGAACTCACCAGTATTTCCTGCTGACAAAACATTTTTAAAACGCGTTTCAGGTAATTACAGTACAATTGGAGTAAGAGATGGATACGGCACTGAAAGGCTTCAAGAAGTGGCTTATTTTATTAATTAAATCAAATTAAGAAATATTGTTTTATGTAAATGGGTTTATCCCTTATTAAAGCTACCTTTGTAAAACATGGGTTTATCCCATCTATTTAATAAATAAAATCCGGTGTTTCTAAACTCTGATATTTTTCCTAACTCACGGTCCTGATGAAATTTCCGCTGCAATATTTTTCAAAATAATCACCGGTACCACTTGGCTGTTCGTGGCTCCCGATTCCGTCCAGGGTGGGTCGGGGGTCGTGACAGAAGGTGGTATCAGAGCCACTAATTTAAGCCAATAGGTGTTGTAATAAAATACCTAAGTTTAAACAAAGAGTTAGGAACTTGATATTTTAGGGTAGCACTTAGGATAGTATTTAGACTTGAACTTAAGAAAAGATGCCTTAGTATAAGCTTCGAGATTAGCTAAATACTTGTGATGGGTTTTGGTATGCCATAAGAATGGTAATTAGAATATTGCAAGATATGATAAATAGGCAATAGCACTTAATTGCTATTAAATCTTGCTTAGTGATATTACTTGATCTAGAATAATATATGTTACGGGAATACAAATTTCCTTGATTCTGGATAAAAGCCCTAATAAAAGAGGCACTTTTAATTTTTTTTTTGAAAAAAATACTATTTATGGGAAATAGAAAATTTTCTCCGGCAAGACTGGGTATGGTGTAGCAGACTCTCCAGTTTGTCCGGATATACTGAGATTACCTCTCCGGCGAGAACCGGATAAGACGGGGTATATAATATGTCAAACAAGTGACAAAATTTCCCTAAATAGTATCATGATCTGATATCGGACTTGTTATTGGAATTAAGAATCTGTTAAATACATTGACCTTATAGAGGGTATGTATATTACAACATGTGAAATATATGATTATATAGATATGTAAATCTATAAGAAATTCCAAAAGTCAATTTGGAATAAAGTATAAACATCTGTATCTAGATTTCTTTATCAGGAATCTCTTTTCCGATATCAAACATTATTTCGTTTGATTATCTACCTCGTAACTCGTGCAATGGAAACCCATTAAGTTGGGACACCATCAAAAGTATAAGAAATTCCAATGCGTTACCATAAGCTATTAACGCAAGTAAGAAACATGTAAAGTTATGCTAGTGCACGAGAAAACACATGAAACTTAAATTATACGTCCACAGACGACACACACGACTTCCCAAGGCAAGACCTTTTTAAAATATAAATTGGGTACGATGACACCAATGCTAATTCCGTCAGTAGAAGAACTACTAATAAAAAAGAAGCACTTTGTCACGTGATCCTACAAACGACATAAATCTCGCTGAGGTACATTGGAACAAGATTTCACAACCATCGGTGCACAGTCTAATCAGAGTCATAATTATTATCACTGCAAAAGGATTCACATACCTTTGCAAATCCCCTATTTCATTTTATTCGACATTCCTTGATAATGTCACTTCACAACGGTTATTATAAAAAAAAAATCCAGATAAAGTTCTTATATTTCTTTCACAAAAATTCTGACTTCTACATATCATAAGTAGACTTTCGTGTTTCTACTTCCCCTAATGGTCATCATACCATGAGGATTTCTTTCATAGTAGCGAATATTGATCTATTTCATTTCCTGGTAAATTCACACATTACACATGTACTGTTTGTTGTGCATGTGATTCGTTTGATTTGTAAAGACCACTGGAGGGCTTCATTTTAATTTGTTATTTTATCCAAACTCAAATATCATTCCGCTTTTTGCACTATGAACCGCATTATTGCAAAACGATAACTCTTTGATATCGAGTCAATAAATTTTGTTAAATCATTGAGGTGAAGAATTTATATTTTTATATATATATGTATAAAAATTATGTTGAGATATACTCTCATTTAAGTTTATATTTAGTTATTTATTATGGGTAATTAATATTAGTTTAATGGTAATAGTGTTAGTATTATTTTTAAATACTAGGGTTATTATCAGGGGCAGATATTGAGTAGCCTAGCCTTAGTTAGGCATGGACTGATTACCTATGCTTAAACAAGGCAGCACTAACCAATATCCAACCATGATAATGACTAGTTAATGTATATAAATTAAGTCATTATACTTATTTAATAAATTTTAATTATATATAAAAATATTTTTATATATATATAAAAATATATATACTTTGTACTATAAGAAGAAGACATATTTTCATAAAACAAATACAAGAATTTGAGCGACGAATAAAATTCTATAAATAATTGTCTATCACATGTTTTGTGGTAACTATGTACCGTAACGCTCTGGCAAGAAAATGACCATATAAGAATAATAGGGTAGTCATTAACTACGTTGGGTTAGGGGAACATTGTAATATATAAGAATAATCCCCGTTTTCACTTATTTACAACATTTGTAAATACATTCACAACGTTATATGGTTTCAAAATGAAAATAAGTAATCACATAGAATCGACCATTAAGTGTTATATATTTACAAAATATTTTACAAATACTTTTGTACAATAAATATTTTTACACCTTTATTTATAACTTTCATTTAACGTTATAAATAATAGTGATTCTTTTACAAAATCATAATACTAAAATATTTTGTAAATGTAATAACTTCATTGCGGTATTTTGTAATTTATATTACATAGTAAATATAAGTTATTTTACATAGTATAGTAAAATACTAAAATAATATTTATTTAAAAGTGGTAACCATTTACATATAGTAAAAATGTGTAACAAATAATATATATTACATAGTATTTATATTTGATATGTAAGATACGGTTCAGACAGGAACACAAATAATATATATTACATTTGCTTTATAAAAAAAATATAATGGTTGGTCATGCCAAAATAACTTGTTCTTATTATATTTCGATCTCTAGGACATAGTATGAAAAATATGGTCATGAATAGTGTACTATCACATTGTTTCACAATTAAAACAACTTGCAACTCTAAACAATGATACACTAACTCTATTGTCTTTTCGTGTATCTTTGCAATTCACTCATCTCAACACTTTGATTTTCTCATATCATAAATATTTGACAAATCATTTTTCATGCTTCTATTTCATTTTGAATCTGTCGATTCTAAGTCTTCCTCAGTTGCCAATCAAAGTAAGCTTTCTTTTGACAAAGAATTTTTATTGATTCTAAAAAAAAAAATCCTTCACATTCATTTTAAAATAGCTATTTATCATATATCTTTTGGCTTGAACCTAGTCACTTTGGAAATTATATCATTTCATCTCATTCGTTTGTTATCAATTTCTTGAACTAATTCAGTGAACCATTGAATCCTACTTATGGTACAACTCGTATTCACAAAATTTGATATTTTAATTCTATGTCATCTACCTTAAATATTATTTTTATTGACTAAAATATAACATAAGTCTAAAAGAAATATCATAACCCAAATCTCGAGGACGAGATTTAAAACAAGGTAGGGAGAATGTAACATTCCTATTTTTATATAAGAATTATAGGTTTGGTTAAATTTATTAACCATTAGTAACTAGTTTATTTTTAAATATAAATATTCAACTCAAATAGTTTTAAACACTATTTTATATAGTTGGTTGAATATTATACTATTTAATTGGCCTATATATGGGTAACATTTTCTATTAAAATAAAAGTATATAAAAACTTATATTATTAGACAGGTAGATTTTGGGTAAGTCGACTGTTAAAAATATGAAGTACCTAGACGGGCCTAGGAACCGTATAATAATTAGACATTATATTTTGAACCTACTCCGTTTTTAATGAAACTTAGACCCAAATGTAGACAAAAATTTTTTCGTTCGAATAACATATTCATTATTTTCTAGAACGTCATATTTTATAAGTTATACACGCCAAATAAGTATAGCAGTTAAATTAATTATAATATATAATAAAAAAAATAATAAAGTTAACAAATTAGATTTTGTTTGAAATATATATGTTCATGTCGAAGATAAGAATCAAAAATAAAATATATAAATAATAAAATAAATAAACTCAACATTTATGAGAATGTGTACGTGTTGACTAAACATTCATTTGAAAAGAATGAGTAATAAGTATACGTGTTCAAGCCTCAATTCACCATTCCAACTATAAATAGAATGAACTCCTCAAAAGAAAGATGCTCATGAATTCCTTTTCTATTTCCTTTCTGTCGCCACTTTCCACTCAAATCTATAATTATAGATTTTAATTTTATTTTCACCCCATAATAATAATAAAGCCCTGTCTCATTTTAAGTGTTTTAACTCCAGATCACCGCTACCCTTTCCGATTGATCTGAGCCTCATAACGCATGTCAGGGCTCTGCCCGACTAAGTTGTTGGGATTCGGTCTCGGGACATCGGGATAAGGTTGAATTAGGGGTACAATACTTAACATGAATGCTTTATATATTTTCAAAATAGCTCAGAAGTTATACCCAAAATTTTATACCAGGAGGCTTTCTAGTTGAACTCTAAAGTTACAAAGTGGGTCCCTTCTCTTTTCTCACCGTTTTATTCTCTTTTTGTCCCAAACCATAACAACTCTCACCAAAACTATTATTTATTATTATATTATTTTCACTAGGAAACCTTAGTTAAGACTCTCAAGTAATCCTACATAAACCCTAAAATTTTCAGAACAATCAGAATCAGGATCAGGGCCCCTAAAACTCAAGGGGGGTATTCCCCATTGACGATTATCCTCATAATTTGCTATTAAATTCGAATTTCTCCTTTCCGTCGACTCAGCTGAGCTACAAATACACGTGGCAACCATATGATGAGATGTTGCCCTTCGCGTCACGCGACGCCCCCAGGGTGACCCCTCGCGTCACGCGAGGGGGTCAAATTCTCAGTATAAATAGAGGGCTTTAGGACTTGATTTCTGGAGTTGGAACGACGTTCAAATTCAATTCGTACACCAAGTTATCACCTGATTACTACCAAACACACACTAGCTCGAATTCTGCTACGATACTGGGTATTAACTCGATCGCTGCTACGATTCAATGTCCGATCGATTGAAACTATCCGACAGGATGTTTAAGTGCTATCCTTTGTCATTAGTCGAGATTCCGACAGGATGTTTGAGTACCACCCGAACTCGGGGAATACTCTGTCATTCGTTGTGAATCCGATGGATGTTTAAGTGATTGCACTTTGTCTTTTGTCGTGAGGGTTTTAATCTCGTGAGTTATCGTAAATGCTGAATTAGTTACTTACCAAGTTCGTATGCACTAGGTTACAAGACTAATCAACAGGCTAAGCTCTGCCTATATCTGCAATATATCAAGGCTTATCTGTAGATTAAACTTTGCCCGTATGAATCTGCATGCTTATACTGTGAGTCATTCTCTTTTTATCAAATTTGTTTACAAAATCATGTATATTTTCAAAGTTATAATTACAGTGATTAAGTTTATGTAATCACCAAATTACAGCCGGTATGTGGGGTATTGTGCACATTACTGCTGTTTTATCACTTTAGGTGGGCGAGCCTAAAATTAGTGATATTCGTCACTATTGGGTGACAGGACCCAATAGTGGTATGACCATAGTCACAGATCCGGTCGAGTGACAAATACTGTGGGTAGTTGGTTGATATCAGAAACATTGTAATCTCTCTTAATACTGTAAATTATAACAAACGTGTCGTTTTAGTAAAATGAATGAACTCACCAGTATTTCCTGCTGACAAAACATTTTTAAAACGCGTTTCAGGTAATTACAGTAAATTGGAGTAAGAGATGGATACGGCACTGAAAGGCTTCAAGAAGTGGCTTATTTTATTAATTAAATCAAATTAAGAAATATTGTTTTATGTAAATAGGTTTATCCCTTATTAAAGCTACCTTTGTAAAACATGGGTTTATCCCATCTATTTAATAAATAAAATCCGGTGTTTCTAAACTCTGATATTTTTCCTAACTCACGGTCCTGTTGAAATTTCCGCTGTAATATTTTTCAAAATAATCACCGGTACCACTTGGCTGTTCACGGCTCCCGATTCCGTCCAGGGTGGGTCGGGGGTCGTGACGTGCCTGCTCTTGGGCCGGTTAATCCGTGCCGTCACACGAGACCCAAATTTTTATAGGGCCCGAAAGGTTTTATAAGCTTTTATATATATCTATTAAATTATATATTTAGTACACGTATCTACTTGTTATTTAAAAAAATATTGGTGGTGAAGTGGAAAAAACCATCTTAAGATAATGTAGAGTTCTCTAGTTCATATATTTAGTACATGTATCTACTTGTTATTCAAAAAAAATATTGGTGGTGAAGTGGAAAAAACTATCTTAAGATAATGTAGAGTTCTCCAGTTCAAGTCTAGGTGATGTGGGCAAAATAAAACATATGAATTACATCAAATATGACATAAAACTAACCCTTTTTTAGTACTAATGTTGGAAAAAGTGTGTTTTTGTCTTCTTTTTGTATTTTCAGGATTAAATGAGCTCAAATGAACAAAAGAAGCAAAAAGGCAGCTAAATCTAACATAAATACAAGAAAAGGAACAAACGTGGCATGCCTGATCCCACGACAGCATCTTCCCAAGCAAAATCAAGAAGACAGAAGACTGAACACGCCCCGTGCTCAGTGAACACGGGGGCGTGCCCAAGTGCCAGCAGACAAGACAAAGCTGTAGAAGCTTCTATCAACCACCACGGGGGCATGCCCAGCAGACACGGGGCCGTGGTCAACTCTAAGATTCGTAGAATCTGGGGAAATCTTGATAGTACATATACGATTCTGCACACGCGGGTGTGCCCAGTGGACACGGGGGCGTGGTCAACTAATGCTTACAAACTGCAATTAACAAATAAAGAGAGGAGGATGGACACGGGGTCGTGCCCAATGGACACGGGGCCGTGCCCGAGCTACTGTTCAGGCTATAAATAGGGGTGCTTGGCTCATTTGCAAACCATCCATTGGCACACCACCTCTCTCACACTTCACCCACCACCCACCACCACCATAACACCATCATCCACCACCATCATCCATTGTCCATCATAGAGTGTGTGAGTCGTCTCGGGATCCAAGATTGATCGTAAGAGTTCTTGACAATCAAAGGCCATGTTTGCCTAAGTCTCTTACATCACTTGGTGAAGACAAGTGTCTAGTGTAATACTTTTTATTTTTAATCTTTTCGCACTTTTTACTTGGTTATGTATCAATGACTTTAATAACTAGTTTCTTATGTTGAAGGTGATTCTTCCTTATCGTTTGTCCGTGGTGTCTTGGCATTATTTTACTGTCTATATAAAATAAAAGATTTTCACCATTCATATCTCCACGGTCTATATGGAGGTATGTTGGCTACCTGGTCGGGGGTTAAGGGACCGGTTTGGTAAGAGTCTTGCCTTGTTCAGTGTATAGATCCTGTAAGGACCTGGGTCAAATTTAGTAGGACCTCCTTCAATACTTACCGGTATTGGATGGCGGGGGTCCAAACTCTTTGATCCCCTCATATGTAAGCTACTATTAATACTTTAACCCGGCTACTTAGGACTGTATCCCTGCTGACTCAGACTACTTAGCCGAGGGTAACGTCACCTTCAAAAGAGGGGCCTACCAAATTATATGCATTAATAACTTAATTAATTATCTTTTAATAATCCGACCCTTTAGGATTGTATCCTTGCTGACTCAAAGTACTGGATTGAGGGTAACGTCACCTTCAAAAGAGGGGCCTACTACAATAACTAAGATAATCTCTTAAAAAGTGCAAAAGTGCGGAAATAATCAAAGGTTACACTATACACGAGTCGGAGCCAAGTGATTCATCTTGTCTATCTGTTTTTATTTTATTTTATTTTTCAGCATTTTAGTTAGTTTTTTATTTTTCTAGTTTAAAAACTTTTTTTTCTAACTTTTGATTTGATTAGACGTTGAGGATAAACCGGTACTAAAAGCTCTTGTGTCCTTAGACGACCTCGGTATCTTACCAACACTATACTACGCTCACGATGGGTGCACTTGCCCATATGTGTGTTTGGTGTTAGTAAATATCGTGTTTTATAAATTTAAAACTTGACTAACGTGTAAAAAGGGCTTAAAATATACATAAAAACATATACACACTCGCACACATCACTAGGCTTCACCACTAATGTTTTATTTTTTTAATTCATTTCCCTTTAACCACAATTTTAGGTCTAATTCCTTTTGTCGCCCAAGGCCCAATTTTTTTTTATGAGTTATTGGGGACGACTCAACTCTAAGTGTACATATAACATGTAAATATATAAACAAGTCAATCTTTGAAAACAATGCTATACGGGCTCGCATAATTCCATAAAGAGCCTTCCATAGTAAGCAAACAAAGGTAGCATAAAACACAAGTTTAACTTTCTATGAGAAGTATTCTTTTCATTATCTCAAGAAATTCCAACACCCAAAGGTGCCTAAAATTGTGCCGATGGGTTAGAACAAACCATAAGTTCATACAGAGAGGAACAGGCTAGGTTTTAGTCGGGTAACATAGTAATGAATTTCTTTTAGATGCACATTAAACTTAAACCTGTTTTGTTTAATGTGTGTGATATGATATGCCATAGGTAATATTGGACTCAAAAAAGAAAACAAAACGTTAGCCTCGAAGTTCAAGAGCATCATCATATTGTAAGTGTTTGATGGCGTAGGAAAATATGTCGACATATTATGGGTATGTTTGGCTAGTAGCTTTTAAGAGCTTCTATCTTTAAGCTTTTAAGAAAAAATGTTGGTGCATTTATGTGTCTGTAACTTTGTCTTGTTTACGTTGTATGTTATACAGTCTTTTGTGATCGAGTCTGTAAGTTCCGTCAAGTCTACCTAGTCGGATATCCTCCTATCTTACTTGGTATGACATTTTGTCTCTGTATTTGTAATATATGTTAAGCATATGCTAGTGTGCATAGTGTTTACATATAGTGTGTTTTGTCTCATGTCTTCTGTTTAAACAATTAGTGATATATTCTGTCTTATTTGATTCTTGGCGAAGAATCAATCTTTGTCGAACATCCTGCTTGGCGAACCTTCTATAGTTCGTCGATGTGTGTGTGTGACGAAGAATTAATCTTCGTCACACATAACCTTCGCCACATAGGAGTTCGCCAGTGGACAGTATATATTGCTTGTTATGTTTAACAGTGAAGGCATGAGAGCATAGAGAAACTGAGATTTTATCGTTCAAGCATTGTGTGTATATGTTTGATGTTGTTCTCGTCCTTTTAATCTAAAGTGAATTTTTGGTTATCTGTTGTGTTATTTGCTATACTCTGTTTGGTTTGCATCGTCACAGGGATTCCGCACTCGTGATTGTGTTTGTGATAAACAGGGATTAGGTTTCGTAATCGATCCTCTGAGATAAACGGACCTACAAGTGGTATCAGAGCGTTGGCTCTTTTCCTTGTTTAAAACCAAACTTTGTTGAGTTTTATCAAGTTTGTTTATGATTTTCAAGAAACTGATCTTTTTGAAAAGTTTATGTTTTTAAGAAAAAGTTTCTGAAATCTTGGAAAATCAGTATTTATCGTGTTATTTTGCTATAAGTTTCATTGAAAACCTTGTTATATTGCATGCCTACATGTTAGCATTTGGTTTTTGTTGAAAGTTTAAGCAAAATAGTGTTTCGAAAATTTCTTCGGTGAAAATTTGGCAGGAATATTCATCAAGTTCATAGTTGCATTCAAAATGTTCTTGACTATCTTCAAAGTGTTCTTGATAATATATGTTGTTTGATCTATATCTGAGTTTCAATTATTTGTTTGCATTATTTGTTTGCATTATTGGTCTGTCATTAAAATATAATTGTTTGACAAATTGGTTTGTTTGACAAATTGGTAAAATGATGATGGATTGGGTCTGTCACAGCAAGTTGTTAGTTTGAAAAAGGTGTCACCAACTTGTGTCAGATAATATTCGTTTTGATTTTCGACAATATCTTACATCTGTTATCCCTTGTCAACGAAGATTCCCTTAGACCAACAACCTATTCTTCGTCAAAATTGTTTCAGACGAAGATCACCATTCTTCATCAAAGTTGTGTTAGACGAAGATTCAAACCTTCGTCGCCTATACTTTGTCGCTTGGTATTTAACAAAGGACAATTATACTTCGTTGAACAAGACTTCGTCGTCCATACTTCACATTATACTTCGTCATTCAATACTTCGTCGTCCATACTTCGTCATCTGAATTGTCATTTGTTAACAGAAGCTTTGCAAAACTATCTTAACCATTTCTGTTCAAGTGTTTGATCAGGTACACTCATACATACATCAACCATGAGTACTAGCCCTTGGGATTGGAGCACTAGCTCAAGTACTGCTCAAGATCCGACCTCCGCAACAGCGTGGATCAAGAATATGATGCCACAACAAACAATTTCTGCAAGTCAATGGGCATGCTTAGCAAATCAAAATCAAAGTATTCAGAATTTGCTAATGAGCGAAATTGAAACGGGTAGCAACAATCGACCGCCAAAGCTAAATCATATGAATGAATATCCATCTTGGAAAGGCCGATTTCATACTTACGTTCTAGGGCAAAACACCGAGCTATGGATATGTTTTACTACACCATAAAACACAACTCTTGAAGAAGCAGGTTCAAATCCAACAACATTGGCAAATATGACTGAAGCAGACAAGAAAGCGTACGATCTTGAAAAGAAGGCGTTTGCTATTTTGACGCAAGCTCTCCACAAAGACATATATCACCAATTCTCTTATTGTAATACAACAAAAGCCTTGTGGGACATCCTAGTTAAAAGAGGAGAAGGGAATGCGGCGACAAGGAAGACTCGCCAAGACTAGTTGAAAAAGGAGTTTGACGCATTTTTGTTTATGGAAAACGAAACTTTAAATGAAATGGAAACTCGTTATTATCATTTTATAAGTGAAATGTTTTCTCACCAGGTTACTGCAACTCCACAGGAAATGGTGACAAAGTTTGTTGATGCTCTACCACCGAAGTGGAGCCCTTTTATTGAACTATTTAAGCATACAGGTGTCTTAGATACCATCAGTATCTATGAATTCGTTCAAAAGCTGGAAAATAAAAATGAAGAAGAAATCTGGAAGGCGAAACGAATCTCAACCCCTCAAAATCCAGAAATGTACTTTGGAGGGATTAATCCTGTTGCAAGCTCCAGTCAGCAACCAAAACTTCAAACGGCGTTCATGTCCAATTCAAGCCCGTTTCCTCCCGTGACAAATGTTAATCCCTTTGGATTTGTGCTCGAACCACCTCAATCTAAACCTCAATTTGATTCTAGTGCCTGGTTCCCGCAATCACAACCTCAAGTTGCTCAACCTCAATCTCCCTCAATTTGATCCTAGCACTTGGTTCCCAAAACCGCAAGTTGTTACCCCTCCACCTCCACCTCAACCTCAACAAGCATTCTATGGTAACAATTTTACTCATGAGCAAAACCCCAATACCGCCAGACTACATAAATGTAATTTTATATAATAGATAATAAAAAATATATCTTTAAAAAAACTTATATATTGCACGTTTTGAATAAAATATAATGTCATATGTTATTATGTTATTGGTGTAGATGTTGGTAATATTTCTTGTCACCATCCCAACGGTGATTGCATTTGTTTTATTTGATCATTTTTGGTGATTAAATATAATCTTCTAGAAGAAATGGTTTTACTGAACAAGTCCTAGTGAAATATGACAAGTGGGGAGACCCTGGGCTTCAACTCAGTGGTCAAGGAGAATGATGGTGAAGGGCCGGTCTCCGGTTCGATCCTGACTCCGCCCCGAGTTTTCTAATACCGTGTATTTACTCCAGAGAGCGCCTGCTCTTGTGGAGGGTACAACTACTGGAAGAACCCAGTGGGCGGGAAATTTTCTTGGGGAACGCCAAGCCAAACTCTGACGCACCAGCGTGGACCCGGTTAAGACAACATAGTCTGGGTGCTGGAGTGGGGTAATGGGACCTGCCATTGGCGGGTTGCGGCTGTAGCCGTATTTCGTAGACAGTCGCTGTTAAAAAAATATGACAAGTGGGGACTTCGATTTCACTATTTGCAGAATTTTCATAGAAACTTTGCAGAAAATACATGTGGCCATTCAGTATCAATGATACGGGACAATTAATTATGAGTTGTTTACTCATGAAATTGCCTTCATACTTTCTAGGTAGTTTCCTTTAAACCACAAGTAACTTTTTTTTAACTGCGAATTTCAGATATCTCTATTGAGATAAGTTTAGATTCTAACGAGAGAAAGTAGTCTGAATCCCAAGAAAATAGTTCAATTTGTCGAAATCATTAATAGCAAAAATAAGAATGTAGTTGAAACACCTCTATCACAAAGCCTTGAAGAGCTCCATTTAAAAGTGATATCATCAACATATACAAAAAAAATACGTGTACTGCCTGCTCTTGGGCCGGTTAACCCGTGCCGTCACACGAGACTCAAATTTTTAAAGGGCCCGAAAGGTTTTATAAGCTTTTATATATCTATTAAACTAGGTTATAACCCCGTGTATTACACGAGGTTGTATAAATAAATTTTATATACTAAATAATTGAACAATATATCTTTAAAAATCTCATTTATTGTACGGGTTGAATAAATATAATATTAAATAATAAAAAGTTATATCTATAAGAACCATATTGTACGGGGTTGAATAAATTTAATTTTATATACCAAATAAAAAAATTATATCTTTAAAAACACGTGTATTACACGGGTTTAATAAATTTAATATTGTTTACCAAATAATAAAATAATACATCTTTAAAAAACCTCATTTATTACATGGGTTGACTAAATGTAACTTTATATACCAAATAATAAAAAAAAATACATCTTTAAAAATATGCGCATTACACGGTTTGAATAAATGTAATTTTCTATACTAAATAATAAAAAAATATATATCCTTTAAAAACCCCATGTATTGTACGAATTGAATAAATCTATTTTTATATATCAAATAATAAAAAGTTGTAACTTAAAAAATCTCATGTATTACATGGGTCGAGAATATAATTTTGTATAGTCAAAACAAAAATATTTAATATATTAATAAAAGTTTGGTTTTCGTGATAAAAATAGATTATTCTGTTGTTGTAAAATTTGTTAACGAAGTCTCAATAAATTTAACCCTTTATTTAAAACTCCGAAAATGTCTAAATGATAAATAATATTAGTTAATTTTATTTTAAGTTTCGTAAAATCTATTTGATACCAAACTAAACAAAACGTTCAAATATAATTAATTCAAATAAATAATAATATAAATGAGAAGGAGATTAAACTAAATAATAATTATCCATAAGATATTAAAATAATAATATTTACTATGAGGGTTATCTATAATATAAGATATTAAACTAAATAATATTTAGAAGGAGAGTTATCTATTATTAATTAGAAGAAATTAAATTGAAATAATAATTATCTATAAGAGATTGTCTAATATGATGACAAGTGTCCCTAAAGTGGTTTCTTTTATTATATAGTACTAGCGGTAAGACCCGTGTGCAAACACGGGTTGTTTCTTAGAAAACCATGCATAACACATATTGACAGAGAGTAAAAAAATAATTAGTGCATACTTACAAAATTGATATAAACTAATGATCAATAGGTTTATTCAATAGCAATTCCATTATGTTGATAGCAAACCACTGTTGTCTATTAACTATTAAAAACCTCTGTTGCTTTCAAACAGACTTTCCTAAAAACTGCCATCCATTATCTCTAACAGAGCTTGCCAGATGGATAGATAGTAAGTATCAGATGTTAGTCAACCCATGTTAAAAAGGTCAGTCAACAGAAATTACAAAGGTTAGTAAACAGATGTTAAGAGAATAATGTTATTAATAAAGAATTTAGTACTCTCATTAAAAATCAGAGCTGCAAACTTGTTACTACAACACCAGATATAAGCATTTTTCGCAGCAAGTGTTCTCAGGATAGGTTTAATGCAGAGCAAGTATCAGATGCTTTCAAAAAGTTGTGTTGCTTTCCAACAAACATTTCCTAACAACAGTTCCTCCATTATACCCAACAGACGTTGCCAGGTTGACAGATGTTTAGTATCATCATAGATTTTGTAAAAATTCTTTGTAAACCATATTAGTAGTGGTTGTACAGACTCGTTTCTCTTTATCACAAATCAAAACTTTCAACCCCTTCCTACTTTTTACTCTAGATACAGCAACATAGAGCTGACTATGACTAAACACTGGACGTGGAAAATATAAACCAACACGCTCCAATGACTGTCCTTGACTTTTATTTATTGTCATAGCAAAACAGAGTGAAAGTGGGAATTGTCTTTGAGAAATCTTCACTGGTATTCTTTTATCAGAAGGTGTCATCTTCAGTCTTGAAATCAAAGTATGATGACCTATATTAGTCCATGTGATAATTTTTGCTTCAATCACAACTTTTCCGAGCCTCGTGAGTTGTAAACGTGTGCCGTTACACAATCCATTTACCTGATCAATGTTTCTGAGTAACATCACTGGAGCACCAAGTTTCAGTACTAATTCATGGTTAGGTAAACCAGATAAACGAAGATTGTTTAATGCATCAGGAGGAAACAATGCCATATTAAGCTCTGATTCTTCCTCAGATTGGCATAAACTATCTGAACTAAAATAAACCTTTTCTTCACCAGGCAGACTCTCTAACAACTCTTTATTTATTGAATCCACTACTTCATTAGTTGGAGCAAGAATCGCTCTTTGTTGGAAACTTAAAGAGACATTTAAGATCTATGTGAATCAGTGGGACTCTTTTGATGTAGTACTTCAACGTGATTCTCTTCGGAACTATTACTTTATAACCGATGGATGGGAAAAGGTTGTACACTACATGGGTATGCAAACAGGAATTGTACTTGTTTTAAGATACATAGCGGATTACATCTTTCTGCTTACTGCCTTTGATTTGAATGGACGTGAGATTGTTGCACCCAAAGCCAATGACAGTCCGAAAGACGATATTTCTTCAACCAATTTAGAAGTTGCTCCAATTACCGAGGATTTGGATCACCAGTCGGATGTTGAAGAATCCAATGACACAGATTCTGATAGTGATTATGTTGTATCGAATGAATCATCCGATGATATCGACGACGCAGATTTTGATGCCACTGTCTTAGATTATGAAGTTGATCCTGATGTATACCCCTTACAATTTGTATGGTACTTCAGCAAACATTTTGTAAGTTTATTATGTTAATATATTATGCCTCATTCTTTGGATATTAAATGTTTGTTACAATTAAGTTTTTTTTTTGTTACTTTCCTTAAATACATTATTTATTTCTTATTAATTATTGGTATTTTATATTTATTTTTAAGCGTCTGAATGTGAAAGTAGCCTCTTTATCAAGGATTCATAGAACATTGAAGATGATAGTTGAAAATCTGAATGGAGTTGACACTGTAATTGACTTTCGATGGGAGAAGCATGGCAAGAGATTTAGATACGCGGCTTGTCAATTCACCAAGAAGTTCACGAAGCCCAATGGTATCTACAGAAATATGAGATGCAAATTTGTCTACTCTGAAGAAAAAACCAAGCTGATCTTAAAGAAAGTCTACAGATAGTTGTGGTTGTTGGTATTATCTCATTTGAGATAAATTATGGGATGGTGATGTATCAAACTTCTGTATTTTGAAAACTTACGATTTACGAATATTTAAATTATAATCATGTATGCTTATCTTCTTATTTATATTAACTTAAACCTTTGTTGTACATTCTCCATATATTTTAATTGGCTCTTGATGATACATTACAACTTAAATTATACTCTGTAAATTTATGGGCAGTCATCGATACTTAAAAGGCTTCAATAAATTTATGGGCAGTCATCGACACTTAAAAGGCTTTTCTTAAAAGGCTTCTACAAATTTATGGGTGATCATTGTCATAACTGCACTTGAATTAACCTCTAACTACAAATAACAGTCTTTTAACATCTACAAAAGGGATGCACTCAACATCTATTTAGATAAAGTCTGCCAAACCAAAAGCTCCGTGAAACAGAAAATTTGTTCAAGCAAAGTCTGTTGTTCCAAACAACCTCTGCTGATAAACACAAAGATTGTTGTAGCAAATAACCTCTGCTGATAAACACAACCTCTACTGCTGAATATGAATACAAAAGCATCATAAAGCTAACATCTGCTGTTACTTAACAGATGATACAGTCTTTAAACATCTGAAACATCTGTTGTTGAAACAAAGGTCTGCCAAACATAACATCTGCTGATCATTCCACAATATAGATTGCTAACATCTGCTGTGCCTTAACAGATGATGCAGTTCAACAGAGGATTTCAAACATCTGTTTACAAACACATCATGATGAACATCTGCTGATAAACACCGAGACGGTTCAAGCAAAGGTCTGCCAAAGAGAACCTCTGCTATGGTTAACAGATGATGCAGTTCAACAGAGAATGTTTAACAGCAGTGCTTTAACAGACCATGATCAATAGATGATAAGATCTGTTGAAGCGAAGACTGCTCAATAGATTCTATCAGTTTTCCTACTAACCAATTCATTAAAGTAGTACTCAGTCACTAAAAATACTATATAACACTACTACTTGTCCAAAAATGAACATTAACAATAATATTCAAATTGTAGCAATTACATACAAAATCCATCAGTTTAGATGATTCAAATTGTAACCATAACATACCAAACTTTCAAACACAACAGGTTAAGACACACATAACTAAAAACCACAATTTTAGTCTTCAAAATAAGTAGTTTTTACTTTCCATTCATACTTAATCCAGAATCCCTTTCAACCGAAGGCTGCTGGAAAGTCTTCCGTAACATCACCAACTTCCTTGCAACAGTCACAAAACAACTAATGAATATTCATTCAACCTGTTATTATATTGCCAGAAATAAAGAGTATAGTTATGATTAGGTAACAAAAATTACCTTTACATTTCCTTACACTTTACATGCTGTATAACAGCCATCACATACTCAAGAGCTGTCATTTTAGAGATGAATTCGTTAAACTGCAGAGAATAATTATTCCACACAATACATCGGAAAACCGTAACCCTATATGGAAACAATATTCATTTAACCATAAACTAAACACTAATTTATGACCAGTTTTCTAGAATCTATAAAATCAAAACTTCAAACTGAATGAATAACAACATAAAATCATTCGAAAATTATGATACATATTCACCTTAAGAGGCAATAAATTTGTTGATCTCATTTATTACCACGATTCCAAAAGGTAACAAAACTCAAGAACATTTATATTACAAACCTACAAATCATAGAATCAAGAATACACACATATACATCTATTTTTAAACACAAACAGACATTACCTCTTCATCAATAAAGTTGAGATCCATTTTATAACCTTGATTACATTTCGAAGTTTTGCCAACGAACTCAAGACTTCCACACCAAACAACAAATCCAGCAAGATCTACCTGAAGAACATTTAGCATACAAACCTTCAGTTTATGATAAAAAGAAAAAAATCAAAAAATATCTATTTTTAAACTACCTTCAGGTCTGCATAATATTCAAATCGATGGTAAAACATGGTGAATCAAGAATACACACATATACATCTATTTTTAAACACAAACAGGCATTACCTCTTCATCAATAAAGTTGAGATCCATTTTATAACCTTGATTACATTTCGAAGTTCGGCCAACGAACTCAAGACTTCCACACCAAATAACAAATCCAGCAAGATCTACCTGAAGAACATTTTTTAGCATACAAACCTACAGTTTGTGATAAAAAGAAAAAATAAAAAGATATCTATTTTTAAACTACCGTTGGTCAAACATGATGAATCAAGAATACACACATATACATCTATTTTTAAACACAAACAGACATTACCACTTCATCAATAAAGTTGAGATCCATTTTATAACCTTGATTACATTCCGAAGTTCGGGCAACGAACTCAAGACTTCCACACCATATAACAAATCCAGCAAGATCTACCTGAAGAACATTTAGCATACAAACCTACAGTTTGTGATAAAAAGAAAAAATAAAAAAATATCTATTTTTAAACTACCATTGGTCTGTATAATATTCAAATCGATGTTAAACATGATGAATAAATAGTACCTGAGGGTCGAGATTGGCGACGTAGGCTGTGTGTTGACCTAGGAGATTCATCATCTACTTCTTCGCAGTTTGCTGATGGAATTCTCAAGCTCCGATGAGAAACAGAGAGAGAGGGAAAATTGAAACCGTAGAGAGAGAGAGAGAGTTAGAGTTTATGTTTGTTATGAGAATTTGAAATTAAAAAGAGCTTTATATACCTATATGGTTTAAATTTTAAATCTGGAGCCAGAATTTTGAAATTTGAATCTGGCCAGATGTTTGAAGCATGAATGGAAGGCAGAGGTTTGAAACATGAATGGAAGGCAAATGTTTGATGAATATAAAACAGAGTTTTGAATTTTAAAGTTTTTTAATATTAAGCTTTATGATGTCACTATGTCTCTTCTATGGCTGCCACCTCATCGTTGATGACATAAGAAAAGCATTGTTGGATAGCCTCTATGGCTGCCACATAAGCTTTTCTTATGTCATTGAGGATTCTCCTTTTATAGAAAGTATAGATAGATTATATATTTAGTACATGTATCTACTTGTTATTCAAAAAAAAATATTGGTGGTGAAGTGGAAAAAAACATCTTAAGATAATGTAGAGTTCTCTAGTTCAAGTCTAGGCTTCACCGTTAATATTTTATTTTTTTAATTCATTTCCCTTTAACCACAATTTTAGGTCCAATTCCTTTTGTCGCCCAAGGCCCAATTTTTTTATGAGTTCTTGGGGATGACTCGACTCTACGTGTACATATAATTTGTAAATATATAAACAAATCAATCTTTGAAAACAATGCTATACGGGCTCACATAATCCCATAAAGAGCCTTACATAACAAGCAAACAAAGGTAGTTTAAAACACAAGTTTAACTTTCTATGAGAGGTATTTTTTTCATTATCTCAAGAAATTCCAAAGAACAGATAACAGAGACACCCAAAGGTGCCTAAAATTGTGCTGATAGGTTAGAACAAACCATAAGTTCATACAGAGAGGAACGGGCAAGGTTTTAGTCGGGTAACATAGTAGTTAATTTCTTTTAGATGCACATTAAACTCGAACCTGTTTTTTTTTAATGTGTGTGATATGATATGCGATAGGTAATATTGGACTCAAAAAGGAAACAAAACGTTAGCCTCTAAGTTCGAGATGTGGGATCCACTGATCCACATCTGGACAGTAGTTTCATAAGTCAGACTCCCTTGAATACAACCACTGCTGTGGCTACCAAGGTAACCACTGGTGTGTTCAAGTTAACCACTGGTGTGCTTTCTATGGTATCCAATGATGCAGAGGGAAGTCCCTAGAACCAAGAACAAGGGGCATCTGTTGATGAAAACTTAGAGACTCCTCCTGTTTCAAAAGCAGATACAACCACCACTGGTGGGAATTTAGATAATCCCATTAAGTTGGGTGATGGATTAAAATATCAGGATTTGACGGAGAGGATATCCACAATTGAAACCACTGTTACTGAAATGAAAGATCTTATGAAGCAGTAGGTGGATGCTTCCAAAAGTCAACCTTCCCATCAGCAGTTATCCCAAGAACTTTGGAACTCAGTCCAACTTATTCTCGCTGCTCAAAGGGAACTTGCTGAGCTTCAACATAACTCACACATGGAGCTTATTAGAGTTATGGTTGAAGCAAGAGATAAAGATACACAGGCTGATATCAGGGGCATCAAAGAAGCCCTTGCAAAGATGACTGGCACTACCCCTGCACCAATCCTTGAAAAGGATGATGATGATGATGATGCCGAAAAGGGGGAGAAAGACTCAATGAAAAACTTTGGCAAACCTACACCGAGGAACCAACCAAAACAAAAGCCAGAGCCTGCTAAGAAATCTTCTAAAAATCTTCAGAAAAATCAGAAACTGGCAAGAAAAGGGAGTTGATGAAACCCTAAATATCGAGTCTGATAAGGAGATTGAAGCAAAGCAGAAGAGAAAAGATACTAAAGAAAGTAGACAAGTTGTGTTAAGGCAGGAGTTGAAGAAAAAGGTGAAGAAAGAAAACAAAGTGTTACAAATTGAAACTTCAAAAAGGAAAAAATCTTTCAAACACAATAAACCTCCCATTGCCAATTTCCTAAACCTCCTTCACCACCACAAAAACCAACCACTGATCCTAAACCTAAAACCATTGCTGAACCTAAAAAGCCAAACACTGATACACCTAAACCAAAACCCTTACCACAAAAACCACCTCTCAAAAAGCAGAAAACAAATCCTTCATCACCACCACCATCATCCATAGCAATAGATGTTGATGCATCTAAAGCATCAACAGATGTTGAGACACCAGTTGTTTCAACAGCTGTTAGTCAAACCACTGCTTCAACGCATTTTGATCCTCCACCATCAACAAAACCACCAACACCTCAAAGATTCCCATTACAATCAGTCCTTACACCCATAGCACATTCTTCTTCACAAATTCCTCCTACTCCAAAATCTGTTTACACAAGAAAAAGAAAATTCATGGTGCATGAAGAAGAAAAGGAAGAAAAAAATATACATGCACCAATTCCCTTATCATCCACACCATTCATTCAAACCTCACCTAAACCATTCATTCCACCCTCATCATCAAAAATCAACCCAATCAAACATCCACCCGCTGGTTACATCCCATGAAACATACCATTGGCAGTTCAATTCCCTCTGGAACTACTTGCAGTTCAGGATGAAATGAAAGAATTTTACACAGGGGATGATCCATCCAAAAGAACCTTCCCATCTCTTCATGGCTTCAGAACTCCCAAGAACATTGATGAATATCTGAAGTTAAAGGCCAAACAAGTTGAACATATGGCAAAAGAAGAGAGTAAAGGGTTAGGAGACAGCAACTTACAAGGTCGAATGCAACATGGGCTTGGCAAAGTCAGGAAATTGGAAGACTTTGCTAGAGACCTAAGTAAGTCTATGTCAGATATGCCACCAAATACTGAGCTTCAAAAGACATTGAGGAATAATTTCTTAAACATCATCATGGGTACCAAGCCCTACAAAGCCTACAGGTCTGATTTCAAAGACTGGCCTCTTGAAGCTCTTAAAGAGGAAGTTGATAGAATTGAATTGATGAAAAAGGATCCTCAAATGAAGAAATCTGCACCCAAATGGAAGAAATACAAGAAGGTTGATGTGGATGAAGCATTGAGGTATAAAAGAAAGAGAGCATAACTCGTAGCAGCTAATTATGGGACTGCTAGATCAATTGCAAGATGGTCTAAGCAGAAGATTGATTTTACTTAAAAAGTTAGAAGAGCTAAGAAATACAAATCCATTAGTGCCTCAGAAGCCAGTATACAATGATGAAACCACTGTTAGACCTTAGAAGACCCTTCCCTCTAAAAAGTTGTTCTCATCAGCAGATGTATCCATCAGTGTCTTGAACCAAAGAAAGAGACAACAACTGATTGATGAGGAAGATGAAAAGAGAGAAGCAGAAATCAGAAAAGAGGCTATCAGAAATCAATTAGATTTTGGATTGGATGAGGCTTCCTTGCAAGTTCAAGCTCAAGTTGCAGCAACTATTCAAAGGTTGGCAAGCAGACCTCAATCCCCTAACTCATAAAAAATAAAACTTCTCTTCAGAAATCCATTAGACCCAAAAATACTAAAGCGGAAGTCTAACAAAAAGACCCACGTATTGACTCTGCTCAAGTCTGATGGTAGTGTTGAATATATATGAAGGGAGGATGCACTAGGTCTGAGTGCAGGTGACCTCTAAGATCTTATGAACCTTTAACTTCAAAGGGATGAAGATAACACCGACTCCTTGGATTTTGAACTCCAGTTTAAAGGGCAAGTCCGGGAAAGGATGATGAGAGAATAAATATCAAAATAAGGAAGTGTTTTGACATCATCTGTTCCAGGGGGAGATTGTTGGCCCATGTAATCCTTCCTTGAAGAACTACTGATACAAAAGCCAAAACTGGTTCTTAACAGTTGATCCACAATAAGCAGTGTTTGAAGATTAATTCTGTCATACCCCCGAAATCCACATGCGGAGTACCACCACTTGGAGGCGTGACTGACCATGATCTTAGCCACCAATCACATTGAACTCATGAGTATAATTAAATAAAACTTTCATTTATTAACAATAGTGTTACAACGTTACAATAGTTCACATTTTTACAGCGAAAGCATATTTAACTTGTTAAGTCCTTACAAACCACATGTATAAGCTTTTAGTCTTGTGTTGCGTCTCCATGTAGCTCAACCCATGACCACTCCAGCTTCTCAGACAGCAAGTTCCATTGATATGCACCTAAAGGCCTGCAAGGCATGTAACAACGAGTCAACAACAAAGTTGAGCGAGTTCACAGTTGGTTGTTTAGTTATAGCATTCGTTTCGTAAATCATATGTTTGTTTTGTAAACACACACTGAGAGTTTATGAGAGCATCTTGTAAACAATGTATTGTAAACGTTTTCTAGATTAATACAATGGAGTGTTAATCGGTGAATCCTGTGTTTTACGTGTTCGTCACTTGGTTTAACTTACCCGTTTGGATTCCGCACTTTCGGGTTTATCGGAAAACAGGGAATAGAGGTTACTCGATCCTCCAGGTGGACCTACAATTGGTATCAGAGCGTTTGGCTCGATTCCTTGTTTAAACCAAGTCGATTATCTTGTGTTTTTCTTGAGTTTTGATCTTTAAAGTTCATATATTTTCTGGAAAAACCTTGTTAAAACCTTGAAAATCTTGATTGTTTTGCTTATAGTTCATATAAAACCTTGTTATAACTCTTGTATACATGTTAGTTTTGGGTTTTTATTGAACTTTATTTGCAAAAGTGTGTTTGAAAAATTTCTGGTAACTTGAATCTTCATCCAGTTCATCAAATCTTCAAACTGTTCTTGATAATATTCATGTTTGATCTGTATTTGTGTATGAATTATTGTGTTTGTAATTGATTATTAAAACAATTGTTGACTATTACATACATAAAATGATGATGTTTACTTGAAAATAGTGTGGCCGAAAGTAAGGTTTGGTTTGACAATTGTGTACTGTGTCAGAAAGATAAGATTTGATCTTGCAAGTTGTGTGTCTAAATTGTCAACGAAACGAAATCTGTTTCGTCGCACAAGATTTGGGCCTCTGTTTCGTCGATCAAGATTTGGACCTCTGTTTCGTCGATAAAGAATTGGGCCTATTTCCTCGCACCTTTAATCAAATCAGTTTCATCGACATTTAACATCATTCTGTTTCGTCGATCAACAACATACAATCCCGTGTCGTCGAACATCACAGTTTCGTCATACTTGTTTATCAACTTGTTTCGTCATACTTGTTTCGTTGTACATCATCATTAACTGTTTCGTTGAACTGTTTAAAAATTTTAACAGTAGCTTTGCAAATCATATTTAACGGTTTGATTTGAGTGATTTGTTCAGGTATTAGTCTTTAAACACAAAAATGAATCCGAACTGGTGGGGTAATCCGTCAACTGCAGAGAGCAAGTATACAAACACACGTTTATCTCCCTCATGGGCTGAATCACCTGTTCCCACATCTAATACAGAAAGAAAGTATCGTAGCACCGGTTTGTCACCATCATGGGCTGAATCTCCCACACCCGCATCTTCGCAAGCGAATCAAATGTCGACCGGTCAATGGGCGTTTGTTTCAAATCAAACTCCAAGTATTCAAAGTATACTCTTAAGCGAAAGCGAGACCGAAAGTCTGAATCGTCCACCGAAACTGATGCACATAAACGAATATCCTGGTTGGGTAGATAGATTTCAGACGTATGTCAATGGGCAAAACACAGAACTGTGGTTATGTTTTACTACAGATTTCGATCAAGCTCTTAAGGTTGCTGCTTCAACTGCCTTGACATTTGCCGATCTTTCGGAAGACCAGAAAAAGGCATATGATTTAGAAAAGAAAGCATATGCTATTCTGACTCAGGCGATGAGCAAGGAAATATATCATCAATTCGTCAGTTTCAAGACGTCAAAGCGATTGTGGCATGCATTAAAGACAAGGGGTCTAGGAAATGAAAAGTCACGCCAATTGCAACATGACTTACTCAAAAAGGAGTTTGATGGGTTCACATGTATGGAAAGTGAATCTTTGGGAGATATGACAAGTCGATTCTATCATTTGCTGACTGAATTGGGTAATTATGGGGTAGTAACAACTCCAGCAGAGGTAGTCACAAAGTTTGCTGATGCATTACCACCTCAATCGAATAGTTTCTTGGAAATTCTGAAATACAATGGCGCATTGGCTACAACAAACATCAATGACTTCGTTCAGCTCTTGGAGAACAAAGATCAGGAAGAAACCCTAAAGGCGAAAAGGGTTCCAGTGCGACAAAATCATGATATGTATTATGGAACTTCTAGCACTTCTGCAAGACCAGTTTCACATGCTCCACTTCAGACGGCGTTTGTCACAAGCACGGATTTATATGGCAATACGATACAAGTTCCTGTGAAGCCAGCTCCAACCACAGTCTTGTATGGAAATCCACTACAACCAGCTCCACTACAGCAAAGCTATCGGCCATCTACCATAGCAACTGATTTGTATGGGAATCCACTTCCTCCTCAACAACAAGCTTGTTATGGAAGCACATCATCTGCTGGTCAGCCATCAAAGTCAAATACAGTACGGCTTGACACGTCATACTTCTCCAAAGTTAGCGTTGAAGTAGCTAAAGATCATATGGAGATACTAAACACATTGGTGAGCTCGTATTGTGGGTTGATTGCAGGGCAGATCGGAAACATCAATCTAACTCAAGAAGATTATCAGCAGATCAATAAAGAAGAGATGGATATAATGGACATCAAATGGGCTTTTACCAGTGCTGTAAGGCGAGCTAAAGACTTCATGGAACAGACGGGTAGAACCAGCTTGGAAAGCAAGAAAGATACCAAGTATGGGTTCGACAAGCAATCCGTCAAGTGCTTTAACTGTGGTGAACGTGGTCATTTCAAACGTGAATGCACAAAGCCAGCTCAGCATGGGAACCAGAATCCTTTCAGAGGTCAAGGCAACCAGGCGAATCAGAATCAAGCCAGGAACGATGATCGCGCCTTGGTCCCTGCAAACAATCAAGCAGGACCATCCAACACCAATCAAGCTCTTGTGGTGCAAATCGATGAAGGTTGCGACTGGTCAATGCAATTAGGCATTGGTGATCAGGGAGGAGCAGCTTGTTTTGCTGAAACTGCTAAGGATTTGAAGCACGCCAGTGGTGGAGAATCTTCCGCCAGTGGTGGTGAATCTTCAGATGAAGAGAGTTCTGGTTATTCAAGGAGTTCAGATGAGGAAACCTCAACTTCAGGCGATGACAATGTATCTAGTGGGAGAATCGATGCAGATATCGATGAATTGTTAGGAGAAGCTGCAGCAAGGAATGATAGAAGATCTATTCTGGTGGATCAAGCTGCTTATTCTTCTTCTTCTCTTCATTCAGCCTTTATGGCTAATGGCGGTAGTTCATCAAGCCAGGTATGTTTCGATGAACCAACTATTGTTAATTGTGATAATTGTGCTAGCTTAAGTGTTAAATGTGCTGATTTGGATGCTAATATGTCTGAGTTGCAAAGCAAACATGATGCTCTAAATGCTGAATTGTTTGACTTACAAAACAAACATGTTTCTTTTGATGCTAAGTGGTGTGATTTGCAAAGCAAACATGAGGCTTTGCAAAACAAATATGAAGTGACAAATATCCACAATCAAAAGTTGATAGTGGATCTCTCGAAATGCAAAGAGGCTAACATGTTTTATGAAAACCATGAAAAGGAATTTAAAACGGTGGTTGCAAATTTAAGAAAAGATAAAACCGAATTGACAAAAATGTTTTCAAGAAAACAAACTGACATAAACTGTTATATCAATCGTCTTGAGATCATGCAAAAAGAGTTAGCCTGTACAAAGTGTGAAAGTAAGGCGATCCGGCTTAAGCTAGACAATTATTCTAACTCTAGATACGTGCTGGATCACATCATTGGTACACAAAAAGAGAAAAAGGATGTCACGTGCATTGGATATAAGAAATGTCCACCACCTGTTAGACAAAATTATGATGCACTGCCTGATGAGGAGTATAGAACTCATTATGAAGAATCTGTTCCTTTAGACATTAAGGAATTTGCAACGGGACTTGGATACAAACCGGAAGTATCATCAGATTCGGATGTGTCAGCAGATACATTTGTAACTGCTGAACAAAATCAGGATCCTCCAATCATTGTTGAGGATACTGATTCTTCAGATGATGAATCTAATGATACTGACTCAGCACAGTCAGATGCGGTAATCAAAGAAGAGGACATACCTCTCGAGAATCATATTCTGTGTGATCCTCCCGCAAAACCTGCTACGATTGTTCTGACCGAGTCCACGTCTACTTCCTCACAAGAGTCTGAGAGTGTGAATTTGCTGTACACTCTTGTTGGTGATGATAAAATCTATTCTGACAAAGATTTTCCTATTAAGAATGTTAATCAATCTTTAATTAGTAAAATTTTTGAGGATTCAACAAGTAAGTTCTTAGGAAAGACAGGATCACATGTTGTGGTAACACAATGTCCTCCGATTCCAAGAGCTGAAATTCGCAAACAAAATGGCAATAAAAAATTACCAACTGAGAAAGTTCAGCAAAATCGCACCAAACCTAAAAGGAACTCACTGACTCAATGGCAAAAGAAACAGACCAAAAAAAAGGACAAGAAAGTGAACTTTGTGAAATCGAAGGGAACAGATAAACTTGAAACATTTTCAAATAAATCTAACTTAGATCATGTCATTCAAGTTAATTCTTTGAAAAGAAACGAACCAAACAGTTCAAAACCTAGTACCTCGGGATCACAAAGTTCATCGACAAGACAATCACATGATACTACGGGGTTTGTAGAACGTAGATCATGTTTTTCATGTGGCACAATTGGACATATCATTCAAAATTGTCCATATCTTCATAAACAAAAAGCCAAAGTTGATGATCCCCATGACCAAATTGACCGCAAGCGATCTGTTTCATCAAAACTGGATCCCCGTCTTGTAAAAGAAAGGGAAACGAAACAGAAACGCCAACAGGTCAAGAAAATTGAAAAAGCGATTAAAACCGACGTGGTTAACAAAACATCTGTTTATGTCAAACCAGACAATTCAAAAACTTCAGACAATCGTGAAGTTAAGATTTTAAATAACTGGTAAAACAAAACAGACCTGGAAACCAAAAACGGTAAATGAATCAGGGGGAACATCACAATTTCCACAACATCGAGAAGTTCAAGTAACTTACGTTGATGAAAATGGAAGACCCAAGACCACAAAGGCTTGGGTCCCCATCTCCAACTAATCATGTGAGTATATGTGCAGGGTGTTCCAGGAGGAACTTTCAGCAGTCATTGGATTGTTGATAGTGGGGCATCCAGGCACATGACAGGCGACATGAAACTTCTCTACGATGTTAAATCAATTAGAGGAGGTTATGTTGCTTTTACTGGAGATAAAGGCGGATATATAACAGGAGAAGGAATGGTATCTAACGGGGTTGTAAGTTTTGACAAGATCAACTTTGTACAACAGCTTGATCACAATCTTCTCAGCGTTTCACAAATATGTGATAAACAGTTTTCAGTACACTTTGATGCAAATAGATGTTACGTGCTGAAACCCGGCTTCAAGATTCCAAAAGAATGGATTCTCTTATCAGCTCCAAGGATAAACAATTTATATGTCCTTGATATGAGCCAAGCAATTACAACGATTGCACAAGCAACTTGTTTTATTACCAAAGCCACTGAAAAAGACTCTATCTCTTGGCACAGACGTATGGGTCACATTCACTTACACAAAATGAATCATTTGGTGACGAATGAATTAGTGAATGGTGTTCTTCTTAAAAATTTCCATCTTCAAGACGTCTGTGTTTCATGCCAAAAAGGAAAGCAAACCAAGAAACGACATCTGACAAAGAAGATCAACACGGTGGCAGTTCCTCTTGAACGTTTGCACATGGATTTGTTCGGTCCTATCAAGCACAAAAGCATCAGGAATGATCAATACTGCCTCGTGATAACTGATGATTATTCAAGATTTTCTTGGGTAGCGTTTATGGCTCACAGGAGTGAAACTTTTGGTATTATCAAAAACTTGATCATTCAGATTGAGAATTTGTATAAGTTGAAGGTTAGACGGATACGCAGCGACAATGGTACTGAATTTAAAAATCATGCCATGGCGGAGTTTTGCACATCGAAAGGTATTCTTCATGAATTTAGTGCGGCTTATACTCCTCAACAGAACGGCGTCGCTGAACGTAAAAACCGTACATTGATCGAGACTGCTAGGACTATGTTGGTAGAGTCGCAGTTGCCCATTCCATTCTGGACTGAAGCTGTGGCCTCCGCATGTTATACGATGAATCGAGTCCTTACAGTCAAAAGGCACAACAAGACCTGCTTTGAGCTTCTTCACAAACGGAAACCAGATTAGTCATATCTTGAACCGTTTGGAGCTCAGTGCACTATAATCGATCCTCATGGAAAGTTTGGGGCAAAAGCTATTGAAAGTCACTTTCTTGGTTATGCCACCCCGAACTTAAGAGTCTGGAATCTAGAGACTAAAAGGGTTGAAGAATGGTCTGAGGTCAGTACAAAGGCACACATTGCCAGTCAGATGTCCTGGTCAACCATGGATGTTTGAGTACGATGACTTTTTCAATTCGATCAATGTTGAAGCAGTTGAAGAAACTGTTGCGACAAGGATGTTTTTCGAGAGTGACAACGCAACAGATTCACCGTTGGTTCGTCCAATTATTGTCAATCAAGAACCATCTTCAGTGAATAATAATGCTCTCGACAATGAGGATTTTCATGATGCAACCGAACTGAACGAATCTTCAGAGGATGAAGAATTTCTAGATGCAGATCAAGAAGCTCCTACATCAGCAGTACATGGTACTTCAGAGGCAACACCTCCAGTGGACGCCCCTATAACAGTTGAAGCTACTGCATCATCCTCTTCGTCAGTTCCGGATATTGAATTAGTTGTTGATCTAAATCTCAACAATCTGAGTACAAACATTCCAGTTCCGGAAACCCCTGAAACTAGAATACATAATACCCATCCTCAACAAAACATCATAGGCAATGTACAAAGTGGCATACAAACAAGAAACATGTTGCGAAACAACAACGTAGGCTTGTATGCGGCGATTTGAGAATCTGGTCAACAAAACGATTGGTCTTTCGCGTGTTATGTCTCACAGGAAGAGCCAAGAACTTGGAAAGAAGCTTTGAAAGATAACTCTTGGGTTGAAGCAATGCAGGAAGAACTACAACAGTTCCAGAAACTTGGTGTCTGGAAACTCGTAGAGAAACCTGCTAATTATAAGAAGATTGGCACCCGCTGGGTGTATAAATGCAAAAAGGATGACCGTGGAATCGTTATTCGCAACAAAGCAAGATTGGTCGTTCAAGGTTTTCGTCAGATTGAAGGTATAGACTACAACGAAGTGTATGCACCTGTTGCACATCTGGAAGCAATTCGGATCTTTCTGGCTTATGCCTCATTCAAAGGATTCAAGGTTTACCAGATGGACGTCAAAAGTGCATTCTTACATGGTCTAGTAGAAGAAGAGGTGTATGTCGAACAGCCTCCAGGTTTTGAAGATCCTATTCATCCCGATCGGGTTTGGTTGCTGAACAAAGCTCTCAATTGTCTACATCAAGCACCGCGAGCTTGGTACGCAACCTTATCAAATTATCTACTGGAGAATGGATTTCGCAGAGGTCTTATCGATTGCACTCTCTTCATAAAAGAACAAGATGGAGATCTTCTACTGGTACAGGTATATGTGGATGATATTATATTTGGTTCTACTAACAATGTTATGTGTAGGGATTTCGAGCGTGTTATGCAGGATAAATTCGAGATGAGCGCTATAGGGGAGATGACTTTCTTTTTGGGCTTGCAAGTGCAACAAACGAAGTCTGGGATTTTCATCCATCAGACTAAGTATGTCCAAGACATCTTGAGCCGATTCCAGATGTCCGACACATCGCCCATTGGTACCCCACTGCAGCAAAATCACGGAATCAATCCAGACTTGAAGGGTGAAATTGTTAGCTCTTCATATTACCGCGCGATGATTGGATCCCTTATGTACCTCACAGTATCAAGACCAGATATAATGTATCCAACGTGCCTACTAGCCAGATATCAAGTGAACCCGAAGGCCTCACATCTTGCAGCTGTAAAAAGGATTTTTCGTTATTTGAAGGGTTGCCCAGACACCAGTCTATGGTACCCTAAGGATGATAACTTTGACTTAGTCGCTTTCAGTGATTCTGATTTTGGCGGATGCAAAATCGATGGCAAATCCACAACGGCTAGATGCCAGTTTTTAGGAAATCGCCTCGTAACGTGGCAGTGCAAGAAGCAGACTTGTGTCGCTACATCAACCTGTGAAGCTGAATACATTGCTGCCTCAAGATTTTGCTCCCAAGTCCTGTGGATACAACAGCAAATGCTCGATAATGGTTTTGAATTCCTAACTACTCCTATTTTAGTCGATAATTCTGCTGCTTTATCTATCACTAGAAATCCTGTGCAGCATTCAAAGACCAAACACATCAAAATTAAGTATCTCTTCATACGTGATTGCTTTGATAAAAGGCTAATCGATGTTGCTAAAGTCCATACTGATGACCAACGTGCCGACCTTTTTACCAAAGCATTTGATAAATCAAGATTTGAGTTTTTATTATTGGTAAACGACATTAACGTCAAGCAAGAGTAATCCGCATTGGAAAATCATTTTTGTAAATATCTTTGTGTTTTTAAATTATTGTAAGATTGTTGATTTTAAGGGGAGTAAATCCAAAATTTGAAAATTCAAAAACATCGAAAAATTTCAAAACCCAAAAACATAGAAAAACAAAAATGAGTTTCCTGGCGAGCAAAAGAGAAAATGATAGTACATCAGTGGTCTGTCTAAACCTCTTTTAACTGAAATGCAAAATGAAAAATGTTAAGCATCTCTATATAAGATATATCGGTAGGCTCACAATCATCTTAAAGTGTGCAGGGTGATATAAACTTAAATCGACTGAAGACCAGGTGGGAACCACTCATTGGCATATGGTCTTAGTACCGAAATTTCGTTTGAGAGATTGCCGAGGTTCTGAGATATGTGGTCTTTATGCTGTTTATCATCTGGGTATCATGGTTGTTTCTTTTACCGAAATAAACAGAGACGAAGTCTAGATCTTCCATGATATCATACATACGTGTACATACTGCATACGACCTCAATAAGTGATCAACAATCACATGTCCCTCAAATAAGTGATAATATATCACATTTATCTGGGAGTCAAGTTCGTCTCTTTGCTGTACGAAAGTACTGACCTGTTCACGGACTTGCTCCTGTGCCCTTCATGCATCTGAAAATCAAGTTCCTCATCAATAAGTGATTCTATCACATAGGGCTTGTTTTCAATCAAAATAAGTGTGTTTCTCACATTTTCATATACGTCAAAACAGATGATAAATGGTATACTCACCAGTAAGATGAATCCTCGTGCATACCTTGATACGGGAATGTGTCGTGATGTGGATGAAGACCGGTCGGTAAGTATAAATCATACCTTAACGTATCCCCTCGCCATGATTACATATGATAAGTTGAGCTTATGTGGATAACAATACCGATAATCGTTATAGGATGTTTATCTAATTGTTAACAAAAAGAACAACAAGAGCGTTTTGGCATGACCGTACACTGATATGATTCTCTTACCCTCGAAACTCGCAAAAAGAATGTTTGTATATATTTACTTTTCTTAATTGCTGCAACTCTGTATATATTAATTTACTGCTTTCAGTCTTTAAGTTTGAAATATTCAAAATACCAAAAAGATTTTAGGTGTATTTTAATATAAACTTTATAAAAGCCAAAAAGATTTTATTTCTGCTTTAGTTTTGATTAACCGATGTTGGAACTCGAGTCTTCGTTACCTGAAACCTGAACGAAAACCAAAACGACTGAATCTTCATAAACGGTCAGAGTTTGCAAGTTTTGAAAGTTAATAATCAAAATTCAAAAATCTGTTAACTTTTCAAACAAACTGTCGGACGATAGTTGAAAACTGGTCACATGTGTGTCATTTGTTTAATGTTAACTATATTCCAAGCGGTTGTTCTCATTACGCGTTTAGCTTACTTTCATGTGCAGATGCTAAAGGTGAAGAGAACATGTTCGATGACAAGCTTCGGAATGACGACACGACGTAAAGGCACTCAAATGATAAAGATGATCGAGTTGCCGCTGATCAATCATCAACACCACAAGGATCTCAAGTATTGAAGATCAAAAGATTCACAAGCATAATCAAAGGGGGAGTTTATTGATACACTTCCTAAATGGAAGCGGGAGTTTGTTAATACACTTTCTACTCACGACGCGTGAAGACTTTGAAGATCCTCCGACATGGAAGACATAGAATATGAACCCTCACGAGTAGCGTCCAAGGGGGAGTTTGTTGATACATATTATGTGGTCGCGACTCGGTTCGGTTCGACTCAGTTCGGTTCGACCCGGTTAGGTTCGGCTCAAGCCCGACATCACGACATTCCTCCGTGGTGCGCCCCAGAGTTCAACACGCGAAGCACGAAGCGCCGCGAGCCGTTTCTCGCCGCCACATCATCATGACATCATCATGATGATGTCATAAGTTGGCTAATCTTCACAAGTTGATGTATTAGAATGTACGTAAAGCTTGGGCCAATCAACTTGAACGCAGAATGAATGTTGGGCCATTACATTTGGGTCGGAACATCAACGGGGCCGAACCCCCACATGACAACATGCTGGTCGACGAAACAACATGTGTTTCGTCGACTTTGAAGACATTTTATTGTGTTTCGTCGACGAAACATCTGTTTCGTCGACCTTCAAGTGTTTCGTCGATGTGTTTCAGTATATATACACAGACAACAGACAGAACACGGTCAGACAAGTCTGAATAGATTTGAGAGCGAACACTATAAACACACACACACTGAGAGTTTATGAGAGCATCTTGTAAACATTGTATTGTAAACGTTTTCTAGATTAATACAATGGAGTGTTAATCAGTGAATCCTATGTTTTACGTGTTCGTCACTTGGTTTAACTTACCCGTTTGGATTCCGTACTTTCGGGTTTGTCGGAAAACAAGGAATAGAGGTTACTCGATCCTCCGGGTGGACCTACAGTTGTCACACCCTGGCTTTGCGGAAGCGTGGGTTTATTTGGTGTGACTTCTTAATACCATAGCTTAATCACAACAAAGCTATATGAAAATAAAACCATGAAGATCATCCATTGATTTAAGTTTGAAAAGTAAAATACCACAACATTGTTTAAAGTTGACACATGCAACGAGTTACAACCCAACAAAATGAAAACATTGTTCATACGACATAACCACAAACGTAAACTAAACACCGTTTAAGACTTGTGACTCGTCCAGGTAAAAGTCACAATCCCTAAACGTGGATGACCTCATAACTCTTACGCAGCGTGAAAACGTAGCATACTTCGCCAGATCCCTAATTCCCTGAAATACATGTAAGTTGAAAAATCAACATAAAGTTGAGCGAGTTCATGTGAAAGTGAGTATGTAAAACCTTTGTAAGTATAAAAATCCCTGGTATGTAGCAAATAAGGAAATAAAGAGATCACCAATGGTTTGCAAGGCCAATGATATGTGTGAAGTGCAGTAGGAAGACTCAAACCTAGCAGATTTTTGCGTCGGGCACAAAGTCACCCCGAGGTCCGTTCTGTTGGGCCTGGGGCTGGGCTCGCTACACCCAGAAAGATCTACCGCTAATGTCCCTCGGTCCTACAATGAGGATTGATGGCCTTCAGTTCCCGCCTACCCACTCACATGATCTAAGTAGTAACCCTCCTTACGCTAACCATACCATGTAAGTAAAAGTTCGTAATAATCGTAACATGTATTTCACCCCCGCAGTATAAAAACTGAAAACAGTTAAGAGAAAAGGAGGACATGAACTCACTGAAGTGCGTCTCGAAATAGTATCTCCCAATCAACCTGCTGCGTGTCGACCTACACGTACTAACTTCTATTAGACGGACGGCCGTGCCTTGGCTTAAGGTTTAACGTTTCTGGGAAATAGTTAGGCAACTATTTCGTATTTATACTTCGTAATTATTTTATGGTTGCATTCCTTCCCAAGGATGGGGGTTTTAATACATGTGTGCTTTGTAAATCCAAAATACATTATTAAGTCTCACTTAATAAAATATATTTTATTCATTCGTTTAAAATATTCTATCTTCAAAATATACATATTTTTCCCAAAAATATTATATTTTATTCCATACAATTTTCCAAAATAATACTTTTATCAAAATACGCATTTAAGAGTATTTTCTGAAAAACACATAAGTTACATTTTACAGTTCGAGTGGTAATAATAATACCGGCGTAACTTAGATACCTATTTGTAAAGGCGTTGGTATTATTTTGGAGTCGTTAGTTCTTGATATTTTCCAGGTTATATTATTTTTACTCTAAAAATAATATATAGTTCACAAAATAATCATAAAATCACACAAGCGTTTTACTATGAAATATATATTCTCAATATATATTTAACAAGTTTCATTTACGAAAATCCACCTCCGAATACTTAGTTATTTTGTAATAAAAATCATGGCGAAGTTTGTTTGGAAAACAAGTCAAAAATATATTCATAACACTTGTCACAAAAATATTCTAAGTGTTATTTTCTGGAAAAATTTCGCCAGAGTTTCCTCTGTAACTGGAGGTGGCCACGCTTACTAGCGTATCATTTTCTTTTAAAAATTCAACCAACAATTTTCAAAATACCATATTCAAACACCAAACTAGTCAAAATAAACATAAATCGCAAACACATGAACTTGCAAGTTGTGTAAAATTATGTAGTAACTTTTCAACACATTTAGTGGATCTTTCCATCTCTAAAAATAAAATCATTTTCTTGAAAACTTTATTTTTAAAGAATATGAAGTTTTACAACTTCTAGTCGGTATTTAAGAAAATATTTCTTTGTTAAATCCTTTCGTTACACAAGTGTCCACACACTTGTTTGTTCACAAAAACACTTTTGGTTTATGTAAGATCTGGCTTTTAAACATGGTTTGCATCTCCTACTTGGTTTTTCGAAAATACCACTTGTAGATCTTTAGATCTACTAGTTTAGAACTCCATTTTACAAGAAAAACTATTTTTACACAAGTTCATGTTTATGTATGAAAGGGTTCGTCATCTAGTAACTTTTAATGCTAGTTCGTGTTCCATGAACATGATCTAGCGTGGTTAGATGACGATCCGTTCCACTACTAGCAACCAACAACATAAAATAACCATAACAAAACAAGATTCATGAGTTTTACACCATTATTTATTCTTTAACCATCAAGTTCATCATTCTAGCAAGACTTTAAGTTTTGTTTTCGCATGTTCTTGAATTTTAACCGTTAAACTTCTCATTAACCACTTTACACAAGATCAAGAGGGTGTTTAGAATCACTTCCAACTAGCACAAGGCTAGGGAAGATTCATGACGAAAACTAGGTGGTTAATAGCGATGTAGAGAGGTCCTTGTGATTCCGTAAGCACCGGGCCTCCTTATGTGAACTCTAGCACCTTGGATTGTTTGTAAAATGGCAAGATCAAAATTTGAAAGTGGTTGGATGTGTGTGGATGCTCTCGGCCGAGAGTGATGAGAGGAGAGGGAGAGATGAGATTTTGTGAAGAGTTTGAATGAGTGATAAGCTTGATCTAGTGGTATTACTTATAGTCCATTTAGAGCTAATAACCATTAGGTATAATGTATGGAAGATATTAGACAAATGGGATTAAAATAATCAAATTTGTAAGGGTGGTGTCCCCTATGGGGAACCGTTCGGTTGCAAGGGGGGGTTTGGTTTGGTTTGAACTTCATAGTTAGAGTTTAGTTAGTTAATTAGGAACTTTAAATAAGGTATTAGTGTGTTATGAATTATAACAGGTGTTAGGGTATTCGGGGACCCTTACTGGCTCAGAAAAGGAAAAACAATGTTATTGACAATATTTTTATGTTCCGGGTGAAGTCCGGTTGTTCGGTTGGATATTAATCCGTTAAAGTGCTAAATAAGCATTTAAAGTGTCGTTAATATTTGTTTTAGTGACACAATGAATTCCTGACACTTTGGAAAGTGTCTAGTATTATTTTCCCATGTTTTTGCACTTTACTAGTTAGCTTAAATGCTGAATTTTATATTAAAGTGCAGGATTTTGTAGTTAGAGCATGTTTTAGGCACATCCGGTCACTAAAACTATCACCTAGTGACGCAGTTTTACAATCCTCACCTACCTACACTCCCTACTAGTGTAGTAAATTATTCCCGGCTCATACTGGCCTTAGAGACAGTGCCTGTCTGATGCTGGCTATGTCAGCATGTTTACTGGGTTATCCGTATAGTGTGCTCACTATGCTTTTGTGCATCAAGGTTGTCACTATAGTTCTGTGTAAATAATGGAGTGACAGCAATAAAGTATGATGCATGTATAAGTATGTATCAGAATTCAAGTAGCAGTTTAATTACAACAGTAAGTAAGCACAGTAATTAAGCATTAATTAAATATTAATTAATTCGTACGGATACCTGGTTTGGTGAGGGTTGTCACATTCTCCCCCCGTTAAATAAATTTCATCCCGAAATTTTAGGCTCTGCTTCTAGATGCAGGGGTCTTAGGAAACAAATGGGGGTATTTCTCTTTCATCCGATCCTCACGTTCCCACGTGAATTCAGGCCCATGTCTAGCATTCCAACGAACTTTGACGAGTTTGACACTGCTCCTGCGAGTTTTGTTAACTTTCCAATCCGTGACCTCGACGGGTTCTTCAGTGAAGTGGAGCGTGTCGTCGATATGAACTTCGTCAGCAGGAATGATCACTGTTTCTTGTGTTGGACTCTTTCTCAAATTTGATACATGGAATGTATCGTGAACCCCATTGAGTTCAGCAGGTAGGTCCAACTTGTAGGCTACAAGCCCAATTCTTTGCAGGATTTTGAAAGGGCCAATGTAACGCGGATTCAACTTCCCACGCTTTTCGAAGCGTGCTACACCCTTCCAGGGTGAAACTTTCAATAAAACCATATCCCCAACTTGAAATTCCAAAGGTTTCCTCTTTGGATCTGCATAGGCTTTCTGCCTGTCGCGAGCCGCCTCGATGCGTTTTCGAATCTGCGCAATCTTTTATGTCGTCTCTTGGACTATTTCGGGACCAACAAGCTGCCTATCACCTGCATCAGCCCAGCATAGTGGTGATCGACACTTGCGTTCGTAAAGAGCTTCAAATGGCGCGGCTCCAATGCTTGTGTGGTAGCTGTTGTTGTACGAAAATTCGACCAAAGGTAAATGATTATCCCAACTACCACCTAGGTCCATCACACATGCTCTCAGCATATCCTCCAATGTCTGAATAGTTCGTTCACTTTGCCCATCAGTTTGCGGATGAAATGCAGTGCTCAGATTTAACTATGAGCCAAAAGCTTCTTGGAAGGATTGCCAAATCCTTGATATGAAACGTCCATCTCTATCAGAGATGATCGAGAGAGGCACTCCATGACGTGCAACAATCTCTCGCATGTATATTTCCACAAGTTTACTAGTGTTATCCTTCTCTTTGATTGGTAGGAAGTGTGCGGACTTGGTCAGACGGTCAACTATTACCCAAATAGTGTCATGACCTCTGGGCGTCTTTGGCAACTTAGTTATGAAGTCCATTGAAATCTGTTCCCATTTCCACTTGGGAATCTCAGGTTGCTGCAGAAGTCCTGAAGGCTTCTGGTATTCAGCTTTCACCTTGGCGCACGTTAAGCACTTGCTAACATAAACAGCAACATCGCCTTTCATCCTAGGCCACCAATAGAAATCCTTGAGATCTTGATACATCTTATCCGCACCGGGATGAATAGAGTATCACGACCTGTGGGCTTCATCAAAAATAACTTTTCTCAAACCACCAAACAGAGGGACCCAAATCCGTTTCATAAAACATAACATTCCTTCCTCGTTTGGCACTAATTGCCTCTCCATCCCACGGAGATATTCCTCTTTGATGTTTCTTTCCTTCAGAGCTTCTCTCTGGGTGGCACGAATGCGCAGAAAGAGGTCTGTCTGGATAATCATCTCCAAAGCCCTAACCCTTATGGGCTTAATCCTTTCCTTCCGACTCAGGGCATCAGCGACCACGTTCGCTTTCCCTGGGTGATACTTGATCTCGCAGTCGTAATCGTTCAACAATTCGACCCAACGTATCTGTCTCATGTTTAGTTCTTTCTGGTTAAATATGTGCTGCAGACTCTTATGATCCGTAAAGATTGTACATTTTGTACCATACAAATAATGTCTCCAGATTTTCAGCGCAAATACCACTGCGCCTAGCTCCAAGTCGTGCGTGGTATAGTTCTTTTCATGAACTTTCAATTGGCGTGAAACGTAAGCTATAACTTTCTAGCGTTGCATCAATACGCAACCCAATCCTTGACGTGAGGCGTCACAGTATACCACAAAATCATCAGTTCCTTCTGGCAGCGATAAAATCGGTGCATTGCAAAGCTTGTCTTTCAGTAACTGGAATGCTTCTTCTTGTTTGATTCCTCAATCAAACTTCTTATCCTTCTGTGTGAGCGCGGTCAGAGGTTGAGCGATTTTAGAAAAATCCTCAATGAACCTTCGATAGTAGCCAGCCGAGCCCAAGAATTGTCGAATCTTGGTTGGCGTCTTTGGAGTCTCCCAACTCTTGATCGCCTCGATCTTTGTTGGATCCACATGGATTCCATCTCCGTTAACCACGTGTCCAAGGAATTGGACTTCACGCAGCCAGAACTCGCACTTCGAGAACTTGGCGTATAATTTTTCCTTCTTGAGTAGCTCTAGAATAGCTGTTGTTCGTGTTCGTCCTTTATATTCGAGTAAATCAGAATGTCATCGATAAACACGATCACAAACTTGTCCAAATACGGCTTACACACTCGGTTCATTAGGTCCATGAAAACTACAGGTGCGTTTGTCAACCCAAACGGCATAAATAGGAACTCGTAGCGTCCATAACGAGTCCTAAAGGCTGTCTTCGGGATACTTTCCTCTTGTATCCTAAGTTGATGGTATCATGATCGCAAATCGATCTTCGAATAAAAGCTTGAGCCTTGTAACTGGTCAAATAGATCATCGATCCTCGGCAAGGGATATCTGTTCTTGATAGTCAACTTATTAAGCTCACGATAGTCTATACACATCCGGAAACTACCGTCCTTCTTTTTAACAAACAGAACCGGAGCTCCCCAAGGTGAGAAACTTGGTCTGATGAATCCTTTGTCCAAAAGCTCCTGGAGTTGTGTCGACAACTCCTGCATCTCTGATGGCGCAAGTCTATAGGGTGCCTTGGCTACAGGCGCGGCACCTGGAACCAAGTCAATGTGTAACTCGACTTGCCTTTGAGGCGGTAATCCTGGCAAGTCTTCTGGAAAGACTTCCGGATATTCCTTGACGACGGGAATGTCTTCAATCTTTGGTTCAGCAACTTTCTTATCCACGATGTGTACTAAGAATGCAACACATCCTTTCTTCAAGCACTTCCTAGCTTTCAGACAGCTAATAATTCTTAGCGGCGCATCATGCTTCTCTCCGTGCACTATGATCATTTCTTCATCCGTCAGTGGGATGCGGATGGTCTTCTTGTGGCAAACGATCTCGGCTTTGTTACTCGATAGCCAATCCATTCCCACTACCACATCAAAGCTTCCCAACTCGACAGGTAGTAAGTCTAGCGTAAACCCGTGCCCTCCAAGTTCAATCACACATCCTCGGACAACCTCACTGGCCTCAACTAGTTTCCCATTTGCTAATTCAATGGAGTACGGAACGTTTAACTTACTAGGCGTCAAACCAAGAATATTCTTATATTCTAATGACACAAAGCTATAATCGGCACCAGTATCAAACAAAACGGATGCAAAGCGTTGGTTTATAGGGAACGTACCGGTAACAACATTCGGATCCTGGCGCGCTTCCCTTGCGCCGATGTTAAAGACTCGTCCCCGTGCTTGGTTCAAATTTGGGCAATCCCTCTTAAAGTGCCCAATGTCACCATAGTTGAAGCAACCAAGTCTTTGCCCATTACCTCCTCCGTTCCTCGTTTGATTATTGTTTTAATTTCGATTCGCCTCCCCAGCTTGATTTGCATTATTCCCTTGTGCACGATTTCCATTGCCACCTCGATTATTGTTTCTATTACCAAAACCTCATTGGCCTCCCCGGCCTGCACTAGCCCAGCATTTATCCTTCAAGTGGCCAACTTTTCCACAAGCTTCACATACTTTTGACCCACACCGGCCAGAATGATGACGCTGGCAGGTGTTACACTTGGGATGCGTACCCATATATCCTTTCCCCTTCTTTCCAACACCGGTTGCAGCTTGGACCGGTGCGCTTGATTCTCCTTTCTTGCCAACATTGCTAGTTCCCTGCTTGAAGTTCGAGAGTTTCCTCTTATTCTCACCAGACGACTCTACGTGAGTCTCTTTCTTCTTTGGCTTAACATTCGAAAACTTGTTCAGGCGAATGGCTTCCTCAGTGAGAGCTACGCTCAGATCTATGGCCTCTGTGATAGTCGTAGGCTTGGAAGTAGTGACCATACTCATGATTTGTGGAGCTAAACCCCAGATAAATCTCTCGATCCGTTTGAACTCTGGTGTGACCATGTAGGGCACAACGTGGGATAAATCATGAAATCTTTGGACGTACTCTACGATCTTGGGACCATCCATTCTTAAATGCCAGAACTCAGTCTCCAACCTTTGTATCTCAGCACGAGAACAATACTTCTTTCTCATCAACTCCTTTAACTCAGCCCATGTCAATGCGTAAGCAGCGGCTTCACCAAGAGTTTGCACTTGTAAGTTCCACCAGGATCGGGCTCCGTCCAAAAATAGCCCAGAAATGTAAGTCACTTGTTGGTCTGGAGCGCACTTGCTCATTCGGAGAACAGACTCCGTCTTTTCGGCCCATCGTACAAAAGCAACAGCACCTCCGGTGCCGTCAAATTTCACAGGCTTGCAGTCTAGGAACTGCTTATACGTGCACCCTGCACATACGTTAGAATATACAAATGGTATTAGCAAACGTGCTAATGATATCCAGATGTATCGTAGTATGTCTCAATGACTTAACATTACCATGTGGTGGATGGTTATTGCCGTTATTGTTCGAGTTGCTTCCGCTGGTTCCTCCGTTTGAGGCTGCATACTGCGCAATGGCGGCAGCAAAGATTTGCTGGAGTTCTGCCTCGCTGGTAGGCATACGCATCTCGCGTCTTGGTGGCATCTTCTAAAAGATGGTTCACGTTGTTCAGGTCATAGTAAGTAAGGTGTACGTATGTATTTAACAATATCAACACACAACATCTCATGTTATAAATAAATCATCCACATAACATCTCATGTTATAAATAAATCAACCACATAACATCTCATGTTATAGAACATAAACAATCAATAATCAACCCAACATATAATGAGAATACTGCGATTGCGCTGTCATAAATCAAGACCACAATGTAAGGTTTACAAGTTCATAACTGTATCATACATCATCAGTGACTAAGGGCCACATCGCCCTAGTCCAAACTATCTAGTCAGTGACAACAACATTAAATATACAAAACATCAAAAGTCACAATCATCAAAAGTGCGGTCTCTAAAAGCTGTGTAGTCTGCACAATTGCGGTCGTCTCACCAAAAGTCTACCTGCGTCGAATCAAAATGGCCTAAGCTGATGGCGGTGGAGGAGGGGGAAAATGAGAAAAGAGTAAACGTCGCATATGAAGCCAGTCCTCCTCCATAGAGCGATGAGCGCGCAGTAAGTATGCTATCTGCTGCTCTGGAGTCCAAAAACGAGCGGCAGAATCAGGTGAAAGTGGTTGAGGAGGGTGTGATACGGCAGGTGGGGTCTGGCACTGGCACGGGAGTCGCTGAGCTCTCTCTAGCTCTTGTACACGATGGGTCAGCGCCTCTTGCTGTATCATGAAAGATGTGAGAACATCCTCCGTAGAATACCCAACGTGGTATGGGTGATACGGATCCGTCGGTGGCATAATGGGGGGGCGTAGTCCAGAGGAATGGCTCACTAGATGGAGCAAAGGATGGTACAGTAAATGGTGCAACAGTGGGAACAACAGTAGGATGAGAAACCTGAGGCACAAACTGGCCTCCTCCAGACACAAAAGGTGTATGACCAAACGGATGACGTGACGAACCCTCCCCAGGACGTGGTGGAGGAATGTCCTGGAGATAAGTGACCTGAAGATCTGTGCGGTGAGCATCTGTGGTATATGGGGGAATCAAGGGAACATCAACGGGAGCTGACACAAGGGCTGAAACGGGGGGCTACAAGTAGCGTAACTGGTATCACGTAAGGTGGGTAATCATCGTCATCGTCTATCCACCCATTGTGGGTGTGAGCATATCATGGATCAATGTGGGTCGCAAAAGGTGCGCGGTCGAACATCACCGGCATAGGATCTGGAAGTGGGGCGACAACAGGATCCTCTAACAACAATGGAACATCAATATGAACATCAACAACATGATCATCCACCAACTGTGGAACAACAACAGGATATTCATCCACAGGTATATCATCAACCAAAGGAGCAACAGCAGGTGCATCGGTATGAACAGGGTCATGCTCCAATGCTGGGTCAGGAGCAACGCCTGGCTCAGGGGCCACAGCCGGCTCCGGATCAACAAACTCCATCTCAAAATCAGTTGGGTCAACAAACATAGGGTCGACAGGGGCTACAGGATCCTCCAAGTGCTGGTCTAAGTGTACGAACTCAATGTCCTGATCTGGATCAAAGCCAGGTGGAAAGATAGGATCTGAATCACCATCAACATCATGATCGAACTCAAAGCTGTGAGCAGGAGCAGGTGCAGCGGATGACGCCATGTCCGGGTCGGCGTCGTGTAAGTGGTGCTTCACTCCCTGTGGGTGCGAAGGTACGGATGCCACAGACTCAAAGGAGTCTGGAACAGGTGAATGAGCAGGAGCTTCCTCCGCAGGAGCATCAGCAAGAAGTAGGATATCACCGGCAGCAATATGGGCCTCGCCCTCAAGTGGGTCATCCTCAAATAGATCGACATCATCGTCAGAGACAACGTCGAGGGGCATATCAATAATGGGATAAGCGGCAAGGGGTACAGGAGCAGGGATCACCGCGAGCGGTAAGTCCCCAACAAGATGGCCATCAGCAGGCTCTGCTACGACATCAGGCAGCGCAAAGGGCTGAAAGTCGTCATCATCTGTGTTGGTCATATCGGAAGTGTACACCTCGTGCTCCGATGAAATAATGTCGTCTGATACTATGGCCATGGGATCTGTAGTGTCTGACTCTCCAGTACCTGATGAAGACATGACGTCTGTAACACAAACACACACATGCACAAATAATCAATCATATAATCAAATAAACATGTTAGTCACCAATAAGCAATCAAGTAATTCTCCTAGTCCCACTAGTCTATCCTCCCAGCCTCTCAGACTGAACTTCCTAGTCCCACTAGACTATCCTCCCAGCCTCTCAGACTGAATTTCCTAGTCTCTCAGACTACCTTCCCAGCCTCTCAGACTGAATCTCCTAGTCCCCCTAGACTATCCTCCCAGCCTCTCAGATTGACTCCCTGGTCCCCCGACCAGCACCTCCCCAGCCACCCGGCTGAATCTCCCTAGCCACCCGGCTGAATCCCTGGTCTCCCGACCAACCAAAAATTTTAAATAATATGCTCAACTTTTGTTCGTAGAAATGTTTTGTGACCTGGATCTGGACGTAGTGTATGCATTGTAAAAATGTTTTTGTGAGAGCCCTAGTGATCATAGTCTAGACTCGAGAAGGAATCCTAGTTCGCTATGATCAAAGCTCTGATACCAAGCTGTCACACCCTGGCTTTGCGAAAGCGTGGGTTTATTTGGTGTGACTTCTTAATACCATAGCTTAATCATAACAAAGCTATATGAAAATAAAACCACGAAGATCATCCATTGATTTAAGTTTGAAAAGTAAAATACCACAACATTGTTTAAAGTTGACACATGCAACGAGTTACAACCCAACAAAATGAAAACATTGTTCATACGACATAACCACAAACGTAAACTAAACACCGTTTAAGACTTGCGACTCGTCCAGGTAAAAGTCACAATCCCTAAACGTGGATGACCTCATAACTCTTACGCAGCGTGAAAACGTAGCATACTTCGCCAGATCCCTAATTCCCTGAAATACATGTAAGTTGAAAAATCAACATAAAGTTGAGCGAGTTCATGTGAAAGTAAGTATGTAAAACCTTTGTAAGTATAAAAATCCCTGGTATGTATCAAATAAGGAAATAAAGAGATCACCAATGGTTTGCAAGGCCATTGATTTGTGTGAAGTGCAGTAGGAAGACTCAAACCTAGCAGATTTTTGCGTCGGGCACAAAGTCACCCCGAGGTCCGTTCTGTTGGGCCTGGGACTGGGCTCGCTACACCCAGATAGATCTACCGCTAATGTCCCTCAGTCCTACAATGAGGATTGATGGCCTTCAGTTCCCGCCTACCCACTCACATGATCTAAGTAGTAACCCTCCTTACGCTAACCATACCATGTAAGTAAAAGTTCGTAATAATCGTAACATGTATTTCACCCCCGCAGTATAAAAACTGAAAACAGTTAAGAGAAAAGGGGGACATGAACTCACTGAAGTGCGTCTCGAAATAGTATCTCCCAATCAACCTGCTGCGTGTCGACCTACACGTACTAACTTCTATTAGACGGACGGCCGTACCTTGGCTTAAGGTTTAACGTTTCTGGGAAATAGTTAGGCAACTATTTCGTATTTATACTTCGTAATTATTTTATGGTTGTATTCCTTTCCAAAGATGGGGGTTTTAATACATGTGTGCTTTGTAAATCCAAAATACATTATTAAGTCTCACTTAATAAAATATATTTTATTCATTCATCTAAAATATTCTATCTTCAAAATATACATATTTTTCCCAAAAATATTATATGTTATTCCATACAATTTTCCAAAATAATACTTTTATCAAAATACGCATTTAAGAGTATTTTTCGAAAAACACGTAAGTTACATTTTACAGTTTGAGTGGTAATAATAATACCGGCGTAACTTAGATACCTATTTGTAAAGGCGTTGGTATTATTTTGGAGTCGTTAGTTCTTGATATTTTCCAGGTAATATTATTTTTACTCTAAAAATAATATATAGTTCACAAAATAATCAAAAAATCACACAAGCGTTTTACTATGAAATATATATTCTCAATATATATTTAACAAGTTTCATTTACGAAAATCCACCTCCGAATACTTAGTTATTTTGTAATAAAAATCATGGCGAAGTTTGTTTGGAAAACAAGTCAAAAATATATTCATAACACTTGTCACAAAAATGTTCTAAGTGTTATTTTCTGGAAACCAGAGTTTCCTCTGTAACTGGAGGTGGCCACGCTTACTAGCGTATCATTTTCTTTTAAAAATTCAACCAACAATTTTCAAAATACCATCTTCAAACACCAAACTAGTCAAAATAAACATAAATCGCAAACACATGAACTTGCAAGTTGTGTAAAATTATGTAGTAACTTTTCAACACATTTAGTGGATCTTTCCATCTCTAAAAATAAAATCATTTTCTTGAAAACTTTATTTTTAAAGAATATGAAGTTTTACAACTTCTAGTCGGTATTTACGAAAATATTTCTTTGTTAAATCCTTTCGTTACACAAGTGTCCACACACTTGTTTGTTCACAAAAACACTTTTGGTTTATGTAAGATCCGGCTTTTAAACATGGTTTGCATCTCCTACTTGGTTCTTAGAAAATACCACTTGTAGATCTTTAGATCTACTAGGTTAGAACTCCATTTTACAAGAAAAACTATTTTTACACAAGTTCATGTTTATGTATGAAAGGGTTCGTCATCTAGTAACTTTTACACTAAACATAATGCTAGTTCGCATTCGATGAACATGATCTAGCGTGGTTAGATGACGATCCGTTCCACTACTAGCAACCAACAACATAAAATAACCATAACAAAACAAGATTCATGAGTTTTACACCATTATTTATTCTTTAACCATCAAGTTCATCATTCTAGCAAGACTTTAAGTTTTGTTTTCGCATGTTCTTGAATTTTAACCGTTAAACTTCTCATTAACCACTTTAGACAAGATCAAGAGGGTGTTTAGAATCACTTACAACTAGCACAAGGCTAGGGAAGATTCAAGACGAAAACTAGGTGGTTAATAGCGATGTAGAGAGGTCCTTGTGATTCCGTAAGCACCGGGTCTCCTTATGTGAACTCTAGCACCTTGGATTGTTTGTAAAATGGCAAGATCAAAATTTGAAAGTGGTTGGATGTGTGTGGATGCTCTCGGCCGAGAGTGATGAGAGGAGAGGGAGAGATGAGATTTTGTGAAGAGTTTGAATGAGTGATAAGCTTGATCTAGTGGTATTACTTATAGTCCATTTAGAGCTAATAACCATTAGGTATAATGTATGGAAGATATTAGACAAATGGGATTAAAATAATCAAATTTGTAAGGGTGGTGTCCCCTATGGGGAACTGTTCGGTTGCAGGGGGGGGTTTGGTTTGGTTTGAACTTCATAGTTAGAGTTTAGTTAGTTAATTAGGAACTTTAAATAAGGTATTAGTGTGTTATGAATTATAACGGGTGTTAGGGTATTCGGGGACCCTAACTGGCTCAGAAAAGGAAAAACAATGTTATTGACAATATTTTTATGTTCCGGGTAAAGTCCGGTTGTTCGGTTGGATATTAATCCGTTAAAGTGCTAAACAAGCATTTAAAGTGTCGTTAATATTTGTTTTAGTGACATAATGAATTCCTGACACTTTGGAAAGTGTCTAGTATTATTTTCCCATGTTTTTGCACTTTACTAGTTAGCTTAAATGCTGAATTTTATATTAAAGTGCAGGATTTTGTAGTTAGACCATGTTTTAGGCACATCCGGTCACTATAACTATCACCTACTGACGCAGTTTTACAATCCTAACCTCCCTACACTCCCTACTAGTGTAGTAAACTATTCCCGGCTCATACTAACCTTAGAGACAGTGCCTGTCTGATGCTGGCTATGTCAGCATGTTTACTGGGTTATCCGTATAGTGTGCTCACTGTGCTTTTGTGCATCAAGGTTGTCACTATAGTTCTGTGTAAATAATGGAGTGACAGCAATAAAGTATGATGCATGTATAAGTATGTATCAGAATTCAAGTAGCAGTTTAATCACAACTGTAAGTAAGCACAGTAATTAAGCATTAATTAAATATTAATTAATTCGTACGGATACCTGGTTTGGTGAGGGTTGTCACAACAGTAACCAATTTAAATCTGATCATAAACAACTTCATGTTATCACATAACTTTTATCACATATGAAATTGAAATTAATGGATCAGAACACAATCATCAAGCATGCCCTCGGCCCACATTATAAACAAATTCAATTAACACACCAAATCATGAAATCCTAGTTTCAGCAATGATACATTGTCAATTAATAAACTCATGTACATCCGGAACAAGCATCAAGCCCAACTTCGTAGGTTACATGCTCTAAACTAATCAATAGTTACAACAATTAGCACAATCAGTTCAACCAAACCACCTAACACCCTCTCATTAATTAATTAATCCCCTATGACTACCTTTGACTATATCGACAACATTAATGAGATATGACTAAATTGACAACATTAATGAGATATGCACATGGGTTGATTAAATCAAGACTTTAAACACCCACATGGGCCGCCACTTCCTTGTTCATGTTTATCCTCACTATCAAATCATTAAGAACTGTCCTATCATCATGCAACCCTAGCTTCATATCATTCATTCAATACCCTAGTCATGCGTTAATTCTCTCACGATTGGATCTTGTTAATTGTGCACCTTGTTCATAACATACATATATACAACTTTTGTTAATTAGTTCACACATAAATCAAGATCAAACAATTAAGAATTTCAACATATATGAAACTACTAACCAAGGGGCTCGACTAGAGAAGATGATGCCTCGATGAGATCTACTGCGTCGCTAGTTTAGGGGCATAGGGTTTACAAGTGGTTGTGTAATCTTATACAAGTTATACGTAAATAAGAGAGGGGAGGGGTGGGCTCGGATTGGGCTAAGGTTGAGAGGATCGGGCCAAGGATTGACAAAAGTCTAACAAGTAAACATATATACTGCCCGACAATTAAACATATATAAAGCCCAATTCTAATGTTTGAATACAGGTGTTTGGTTTGGGCCCCGAGTATGCGTGTGTGTGTGTTAAACGGGTTCACGGCCCAAATGTGTCAAGTAACTCGCGGCCCCATTAAGTTAAATTTCTAAGTTAGCTAAATGACACATGATAACATTTATCTGTTCCTTGTATAATTAATCAATCAAAAACATGTAACCATACTCAATCAAGTTTTACATTTAGCAACCATACTTCATACACGAGGGTTTAATAGTCTTTATCATCGTAAGGGTCGTGAAAGAGAAATAATAAGAAACAAGATCACGTGACTTAGGGACGCTGGCCTTGAAAGTTTGGTTTGTCACATCATCCCCAACTTGAAAGAAATTTCGTCCCAAAATTTGATAAGCAAGCACAGAGAAGTGAGGTGGTAGATCAAGATTGCTGCAGATTTTCCTCAGGTGCCACATCATTCCCCCACAGTAGCTTCAGCCTCAGTAGTGGTTTCATTGTTTTCGAACAACTGGGGATATTTGTGTTTCATTTGGTCTTCTCGTTCCCGGGTAAACTCGGGGCCACGACGGGAGTTCCAACGAACTCGAACAATAGGCATCTAGGTGCGTTTGAGAATCTTGACCTCCCGGTCCAAGATTTCTACTGGTTCTTCGACAAATCGCAACTGATCGTTGATGGTGAGCTCCTTGTAAGGAACTATGAGGGTTTCATCTGACAGACACTTCTTCAGATTCGACACATGGAATAAGTCGTGAACTCCACTGAGTTCTTTGGGTAGATTCAATCTGTAGGCCACCTTGCCAATTCTCTCTGTGATTTAGAAAGTCCAACATATCGAGTAGTACTCGATCCCCAACCTGGAACTCGAGTGGTTTCCAAAACGAACTACACCTTTCCAAGGTGAGACGTTAAGTAGTACTTGATCCCCAACCTGGAACTCGAGTGGTTTCTTTCGCTTATCAGCGTAGCCTTTCTAACGGTCACGAGCTGCCACCATTTGTTGTCGTATCTGAGCAATCTTCTCTGTTGTGTCTATGACGAGTTCTGGGCCAGTGATTTGGTTGTCGCCAACATCTGCCCAACAAAGAGGTGATCGGTACTTACGCCCGTACAATGCCTCAAACGGGGCGGCCTGGATACTGGTGTGGTAACTGTTATTATACGAAAACTCTACTAACGGGAGATGTTTTTCCCAGCCGTTACCAAATTCGATCACATATGCCCTAAGCATGTCTTCAAGGGTTTGGATGGTGCGCTCAGACTGCCCATCCGTCTGTGGATGATACGCCGTGCTCATGTCTAGTCGAGAGCCGAAGGACTTGTGCATTGCTTGCCACAATTCAGAGGTAAAATGCGAGTCACGATCAGAAATAATGGGGGTTGACACCCCGTGCCTAGAAACCACTTCTTTCGGGTAAATGACTGCAAGTGTAGAAAACTTATCCGTTTCCTTGATGGCTAGAAAGTGTGCTGGTTACGCAAGACAATCAACAATCATCCAGGTGATATTGTTTCGTTTTGAGTTGTAAGTAGACTAGCGACCAAATCCATGGCAGTCTGTTTTCGTTTTCCATATAGGTGTTTCTGGTTGCTAACACTTTGCCTTGACTTTCCCACAAGTCAAACATCATTCCCATACCTGCCTTCATGCCCGATTACCAGTACAAAGTTTATAAATCCTAATGCCTCTCATCAAAACCCAGACGGGTAGAATATCGAAGCCGATGTGCTTTGATCAACACGAGTTCCCTACAGTAGCCGTATAATGAGACCCACCTTCGTTCCATGAAGTAACGAGTACCGTCCGACTGGTCAAATATTGCTTCTCCATGCCCCGCATGGGTTCAACTTGAAGATTCCTCGTCCTTCAGTTCTCTAGTTTGAACAGAGCGAATTCGATCCTGGTAAGTTGGAGTCGATAGCGAGCTGCAGAGCTTGTGTACGTTCAGGTTTTGTAGTCGTATTCATCCAGAAATTCCATCCAGCGGTGTCATTGTATGCTTTAGCTCTTTCGAACGTCGGTGCATGGGAGGCCCTTGCGATCGGTCTAAATAACGCATCTGGTACCGTCCAAGTGATGTCTCCATCCGAAATCCCAAAGCCATGGTTTTCACCGTCCGTCGAGTGTGTCGCACAGTTCCTCTTTGTGACTCTTTCACGTATGTCATCACTCTCTCGTGTTGCGTCATTGTGCAGCTGGGACTCTGATTTGGACCATGAGGATAAAACACTGAATCACCCGCATCCCCGGGTAAAACGATGCTCAGAGCATTGCAGAGTTGGGATTCGAAAGCTGAAAGACGTCCTCCTGCTCTGTCCTTCACGAACACAGCACCCTGCTGTGCTAGAGAGATTTAAGTTGCACGACCCTCGAAAATCCTGTGATTTATCGGTGATAGCATCAAGTGAGACCAAGAAATTGCTGTGTCCACGATGGATTCTTTGGTGTCGATCAGTTTCCCACCAAGACGGATTTTAGCGAGATCTACGTGCATTCCCACTTTGCTGATTATATAACCAAAAGGTACCTCTCGAACCTATAAATTACATTTAACAAGACCTTAAGTAGAGTGGCTCCTCCCTCAGAGGCCCTAAAATAAGACACCAATGCCACCCATGGCGTTCCTTTCTCCTGGTCAGGATTCAGAATGTTGTCAACAAATGCGGTCGATTCATGTGATTCCCTGAAGCTGCTGGTGTGTTGGTTAACTCAATGGTCATGGTGTATAACGTTGGAATGGCTGCATTACCTTCGACATACTGTTCTAAGGGCATTCTCCCCTTAGATTTCCATCTGACCACAGCTTGTTCCTCGCAACTGGTCGGCAGGTTGTCCATAGTGGTCAAGGCAAACTGTTCTTGACTGTCACCTTGTTGAGTATAGTGAGGGCTCCTTAAAGAGAAAACTAGATCTGATGAAACTCAAGTTCAATAATTCTTGAAGTCGATTAAGCAGTTCCTGCGACCTTCCTGATGTTAAGATAATAAGATATACTAGTAACAAGGGCTACTTCTGGCATGATACGGATCTGATATCCCACCTGACGATGTGTAGATAAACCTGACAGTTCTTCTGGTAACACTTAGGGAGAAATCAAAAATAATTGGTGGATCCTCGATCCTCCATTCCTAAGCCTTGACATCAGTATCGAGTGTTAACATTGCGGGGTAATCCTTCCGTAGACACTCCTGGCCTTTCTTGTTGAAATGAAGCCAACCGTTGTGCCACCCTGGCGCGTTAGAACAGATAACAATCCTCCACGAAGGAGAGGGTTACGTAGAATTGTCCCCTCACAGGGTACACCTATCAAGAATAACAGAAGAAGGTCATTGTCGAACACTTGTCCCTCAAGGTCGTGTCTGCATCCCAATGATCATATGAGGTTTCCGTTAGCTTGCCATCAGCCGATTCCACAACAGGTTCAAACTCCTAGAAGCATCCAGATCAAACGAAACAGAGACGAAACGGGTTGCTACTCATACTAGCTATCACAGTGTTAAAGTCCTGACGTCGCCCATGCCAACTCTAAATGCCTTTCCAAGAGCATCATTTCTGGTGTTGCTGGTTTTTCGTCACAAGAATTCCAAGTACTGTCGTTGTTCCTTTGGTCGTTGTCTTCTTAACTTAACCAAGGCCAATCCATGTTGTAGTCACTTTTATTTCCTTACTGTAGGCTAGGGTTATGAATACTTTGTTGTCGCTGTGACTGCTGCTCCCAATGTCGTTGTTCGAAATGATACCCTACGATTCTTCACCATCTAGGTCCATCTTTTCACATCCTGAGCCGCGTTCTAAAGCGTTACTCACTGTGCTGGCAGTTACGCATACCACACTAAGATCAATGATTACCAATTATGCCTCGATTGGTTCGTAGGTGTTGACTCCCATGAGTCGCTGATGAGGGTTAAGGATTCGATTGAAGCCAATTCGCTGGTGCTCGTTGTCGGTAATCAGGGTAGTCAAAGTACTGAGGTCGGTAAAGCGCTACGCTCACCCTCCTGTCCATCGATGTTGTAAGTGATTCAAGTAATACTCAGTATGTTGCGGGAGCGTTGCAGAAGTGATCGCACTTCAGAATCTGAGGCGTCAATACGTTAAGTTCCAACAAGCGAAGAAAGGTGAGAAAGATATCGATCAATCATTTGACGCTGCGACGTCCAGCACATGGACGTTCGTATAAGCACCTAACATTCTACACGGTTTGCTAGGTGTTCAGATGGGTGTTCAGGTAACACTCGATAGCATCGAGTTTCGAAATGATCCAAAGATAACTGAAAAGTTCACGTCTGAGTCTGAGTATGGGACAATTACTGCTATGGCCCCTATAGGTTCGTTGGTTTCACATTGATCATATAGCGAGACGGAACCCCTTTTTCACTTGTTAAGCATCACTGGGACTCGCATGCACCCCACATTATTATTATGTGTGCACCCACAATAATATTGTGATTTGCATGCTCACCTCAGCTCCTCTCAACTCATGTCAAATGGTTCCTCAAACTCGAGTAGCAAACAAAGGGTATCACGAAGCGTAAGTCATTAAGGTTTAGGTATTTACCACCCTATCAGTCACATAACACGTGCAAGTGTACATGAATTCATATCATTGTGCTAAACGTGCAATCACATGCCATATCGTATGTAGATGTTCACTAGTTATCTAGTACAATGAGTATAAGAGAGACGAACCTTACAGTCTGGAGTTGAGTATCATGGTCGTATTCACGTCTTTAGAACTGTTCGGTTATAGTCTGGTTTTACCAAAAACGCTTTTTTTCCCTTTTTGAATAAAACCAAGTTCACTATAACCAATGGCTCTGATACCAATCTGTCACACCCCCAAAATCCACATGCGGAGTACCACCGCTTGGAGGCGTGACTGACCAGGATCTTAGCCACCAATCACATTGAACTCATGAGTATAATTAAATAAAACTTTCATTTATTAACAATAGTGTTACAACGTTACAATAGTTCACATTTTTACAGCAGAAGCATATTTAACTCGTTAAGTGTTTACAAACCACATGTATAAGCTTTTAGTCTTGTGTTGCGTCTCCATGTAGCTCGACCCATGACCACTCCAGCTTCTCAGACAGCAAGTTCCATTGATATGCACCTAAAGGCCTGTAAGGCATGTAACAACGAGTCAACAACAAAGTTGAGCGAGTTCACAGTTGGTTGTTTAGTTATAGCATTCGTTTCGTAAATCATATGTTCGTTTTGTAAACCATGTATCGTATTAATTCGTATCGCGGTCTCCCAGACATGTTTGCGAAGATTAGTGGGGGCTTCCCATGTGTATCGTATTAATCCGTATCGCGGTTTCCCAAACATGTTTGCGATGATTAGTGGGGGCTTCCCATGTTGTATGTTATTAGACTAGTCGTATCCGTACGTGCCCTTCTTGATCCAAGGACCGTAGCAAGTATGAGTGTACGTAGGTTTTACGTACGTGCCCTTCAATCCGAGGACAGTAGTAAGTATGAGTGTACGTAGGTTTTACGTACGTTCCCTTCCTAACCCGAGGACAGTGAAAAGTAGTTTAATAGTAATGATAGTACGAGTAGTTATTCAATCCCATTCCCAACCCACCGGGAATCCCATGCCTTAGGAGTGTGAACTCACCTCGGTTTGCTCGGTAAGACTAACTACCCGTTTGTTAATGGATTACACATGTCCTATCATGGTTACCATCAATAATCAGTTTCGAGTGCACATGATCCACATATTTCATGTACTATTTATTTAGGCACACCATGTTTACATATCACACATTTATTGAACGTGTAGCATGCAGTTCAAGTCATTCATTCAAGCTAGCAATTTAATACCCAAAGGAAATCATCTAACACGTATTCGATTCATAATCAGGTTTATGTTTACACATACATAACTCTTTTACCCTTAATCACAAGTACATGTACAATTACTAAGTTAATATCTTATATGAGTTCTATACGGTCCAAGATAGTTTTTATGCCCCTACATAATATCCAATCCACGGTCCATTATTTACTACCCAAACCAATAAATCAATTTATATGTATGTGTGTGTCCAACATTTATATGCGGCCCAACTAATAACCCTTATAATCCAGTTAACATGTATCGGCCCACTATACACATACTCACTTAATGGATTAACAGCCCATTCGAAATAGTCAGGATATCAACTAATTTCTATCGTAGTCATCATCATCAAGAAATCATGTAACCAATTTAAATCTGATCATAAACAACTTCATGTTATCACATAACTTTTATCAAATATGAAATTGAAATTAATGGATCAGAACACAATCAACAAGCATGCCCTCGGCCCACATTATAAACAAATTCAATTAACACACCAAATCATGAAATCCTAGTTTCAGCAATGATACATTGTCAATTAATAAACTCATGTACATCCGGAACAACCATCAAGCCCAACTTCGCAGTTTACATGCTCTAAACTAATCAATAGTTACAACAATTAGCACAATCAGTTCAACCAAACCACCTAACACCCTCTCATTAATTAATTAATTAATCCCCTATGACTACCTTTGACTATATTGACAACATTAATGAGATATGACTAAATTGACAACATTAATGAGATATGCACATGGGTTGATTAAATCAAGACTTTAAACACCCACATGGGCCGCCACTTCCTTGTTCATGGTTATCCTCACTATCAAATCATTAAGAACTGTCCTATCATCATGCAACCCTAGCTTCATATCATTCATTCAATACCCTAGTCATACGTTAATTCTCTCTCGATTGGATCTTGTTAATTGTGCACCTTGTTCATAACATACATATATACAACTTTTGTTAATTAGTTCACACATAAATCAAGATCAAACAATTAAGAATTTCAACAGATATGAAACTACTAACCAAGGGGCTCAACTAGAGAAGATGATGCCTCGATGAGATCTACTGCATCGCTAGTTTAGGGGCATAGGGTTTACAAGTAGTTGTGTAATTTTATACAAGTTATACGTAAATAAGAGAGGGGAGGGGTGGGCTCGGATTGGGCTAAGGTTGAGAGGATCGGGCCAAGGATTGACAAAAGTCTAACAAGAAAACATATATACGGCCCGACAATTAAACATATATAAAGCCCAATTCTAATATTTGAATACGGGTGTTTGGTTTGGGCCCCGAGTATGCGTGTGTGTGTTAAACGGGTTCACGGCCCAAATGTGTCAAGTAACTCGCGGCCCCATTAAGTTAAATTTCTAAGTTAGCTAAATGACACATAATAGCATTTATCAGTTCCTTGTATAATTAATCAATCAAAAGCATGTAACCATACTCAATCACGTTTTACATTTAGCAACCATACTTCATACACGACGGTTTAATAATCTTTATCATCGTAAGGGTCGTGAAAGGGAAATAATAAGAAACAGGATCACGTGACTTAGGGACGCTGGCCTTGAAAGTTTGGGTTGTCACAAATTCCCTCCAATGGTAGTGGCTTCTAACAACTGATGATCCTGAAGACTGTTGTGCACAAAGACTGATATACCAAAGCACTGTTGATTGCAAAGACTGTTGAAGACCTATCAACTGCTGGTGTCAAAGTGCCGCTGATTATCAAAGAACTGCTGAATCAAAGGCCTGATCATCCTTAGAGGAAAGCACTACTCAGCACCATTAGAGTTTAAGCAGTATCAACGGATAGCTCCATCAGTGTTTTGTTTTATCAATGTAACAGTGTTTGTAGCATCAGTGTTTAGAGGTTGTTATGATAGTTAGATGTCACTGTCTAGGTGACATCAACAAAGATGCTCAGTGGTTAAGATTTGTACTATAAATAGACAGTCCCTGTACTGTTTTATTTAGCTCTTTGCACACACACTCATCTTGTACGAACAACCATAGTGAGCTCAGGCTGGGGGGGAGTTAGTGTTCATGCATGCATAAGTCTGAATATTGTAATCTTTCAATCTTTTGACTATGAAAGCGTTGTATGATCAAAGCTAATCTTTCCTTGATTGTGTTACAAAGTTTTACATTCATTCCGCTGAAATTATTCTCTGTTTTATCTTCTTTCATTACCATCTTAATTAAAACAACACAATCAAGTCAAACTCAGATCCTAACACCAACAAAGGAAACACTAATTGTTTTGACAGTTGAGAAAAAGTATCCAACATGTAGAACGTGTGGTATAAATGCGAGGATGGAAACAACGTGTTACAAAATGCAGCAAATTAGGTCATCGTAGTAAACATTATGAATGTTTGAATGCCATGTGCTATTATTTTAATGAATTTGGATATGAGAAAACTAATTGTTCAAAGTTGCAGCTTAGGTTACTATTGTCTTGTCGCAATTTAGGTATTCGTGACACTACCTCGGGTGTAAGAGACGTTACCCACATCCCATGTCGCGACTTGGTCTTGTTCACCTTTATGTCGTGGCTGGGACTCGTGTCCATTAGAGCCTAGTGTCACAGTTAGTAGGGATGAGCTCGGTACCCGAAGATCCAAAAACTCTACCGAAGCCTGGTTTAGCTTAACTAGACCTTTATATCTGTAAGAAAATGACCCTACACATGTAGCGAACCGTTAGGCTCATCGTAGAGGTGGGAGAGCCACTCTGCGACCACTCTTCGGCGTGAGAATAAATGTTTGTTTAGAGAGAGAAAAATAGGACGATGTTCAGAGAAAATCGTCCTTGAAGGGTACTTGGAGGAGGGTATTTATACTCACCTATTAGATGACGTCATCTGGTCTGGACGTGCCTTTTCGATATGCGTCCTATATGGAGGTCGGACTTTCATTATGTCTTGCTTGGTGTGGGGAACCATTTTAGTGTTCGGTGGCCGAACATGTAGTCCAGTTATGTATCTACAAGTCCCGAAGTCTGCCAAGTCCGAATGCAAGACTTGGCGAGACTTGCTTTATTTTCTGTGGGTGACCATCTGGCACCTAAGTGATGACATGGCATACCGTTGTTCATCACCCACATGTGTTCGTAGCTTTCCCACCATGGGAAGCGTAACCCCCTTTCAACGTGACATCTGATTGGACATGTCGAATTACTATTACCCATAATCCATTCTATATAAGGGATCTGGTAATTTCATTATTACCTTTTCTTTCCACTATAGTTAATTAGCCTTTAAAATTGAGGTTATTGGATTTTATCACCCTCAACTATCGGCCTTTGGCCATTGCCACTCGCAACTAACACTTTGACACCCGACACCCCTAACTTGACTTTTTGTTTGCAATGGCACCACCTAGTTAAATCTGCACTAACTGTGTTGGACAGGTTTGCTGAGTTGGACATTATTACGTGGCGATGACATGTCATATCCCTTTCTCCTTCTTTATAACATAGAAAGACCCATAAAAACCCTAATTTCCTCATCCCTCATCTGGGTTGCATTTTATCTCACCTATGTTCTTCAAAACCTAAAGGGTAACTAAATCTCTAAACTTTATCTTAGTTTGCACTTAACACACAATCATTATGTCAATTTATGACATATTTTCATCTTTCTGATCAAATCTCAAAGCTTACAATTTCGCCACCGGAAACCCCACTTCGCCGGAAGAAAAACAAGTCTCCGGCAACCGGAAAGTCTTCTCACAGTAACGATTTCTGGCCCAGATCTGTGTAACCGAGTAATGAAACAAGTCTCCATTTGTTATTTGCGCTTCGTCTTAGTCACCGAGTAACGACTTCCGGCCCAGATCTGTGTAACGATTTCCAGTAGTGATTTGAGTTAGACCTGTCTCATAATTGGTTCCGGGGTCTTATTCCTGATCAAATTACATTGGTTAATCTTTCTGTTCTTGATTTGAGTTACAATCAACTCAGTGGGTCAATTTCTTCTGGTATCGGTCAACTGTTAAATTTGAAACAGTTTGTTGCAAATAATAACAACTTTACTGGTGTAATTCCTTCTGGTATTGGTCAATTGCCAAATTGGAACAGTTGATTCTGTCTGTAAACAACCTCACTGGTGAAATCCCGCCATCTATCGCGCAAATCACCACTTTAAAACATTTTTCTGCAAGTTATAATAGGATTACTGGTGCAATCCCATTAGGAGTTACTGGGGAGATACCATTGTGGTCATTCGGGAATGATGATCCATCAAACAACCGATTTTGTAATGTGATGTGCTCGAAGTCTTGGATCCGTTAAACAACCGATTCACGTAATCATGTTGGTTTGTGGGGATGAATCGAAGAGATAGATGACTGTGATTTTTGGGGTTTCTGTGTTATAAATGAGAGAAGGGTAGAGATATAACACATCATCAGCCACGTAATCATGTACACATCAGCGAAATGGTGCCACGTCGGACAAAAAACTAACCAAGTTAGAGCAGATTTAACTGAGTGGTGCCAGTGCAAACAAAAAGTCAAGTTGGGGGTGTCGGGTGTCAAAGTGTTAGTTGCGGGTGGCAACGACCAAAGGCCAATAGTTGAGGGTGATAAAATCCAATAACCCTTAAAATTAAAATGAAGCACTACAAATGCTTTATTTCGAGAATTGTGAAATTTGAAAATAAAAAAGGATATACTTAATTAGCTGTTAAAATAGAAAAGGAAGCAGCACTACAAATGCTTTATTTGGAGAGGCTTCATCAACTTTGGAGGAAATACAAAATTATACGGGTCTGAATGATACTGAGAAAGATACGTTGCATGGTATTGTTATAATTGGATGCTGAGCCCTTTGGAGAGCTAGGAACGAGCTTATTTTCTCAAATAAAAAGGTGAGAGTCGAAGATTTGATTAGCGATGTCAAGACGGTTGGGTTCCTATGGTTTAAAAAAAGGGGAAAAGATCAAATAGGAAGTTTATTTTGGCTAGAAAGTGTAGGAAGCAATAGGATTAGGACATGTGGCAACATTTAAAATAAAGGGGAAAGGTATTTTAGTCAATCCAACCATTTCTTCTTTCTTTTTCAAAACCTAGTAACTTCAAAACCGACCATTTTCAAAACCCACCATCTTCAACCATTTCTTCAATTTCTATCTCAATAATCACTACATTATAGTGTGATTTTCATCACAAATCAATGATTCAAACACCCGATCAACGTGTTCTTCAGCTTTTTTGAAGAAAACCCAGTTTAATTTCATAAAAAATCTTGTGTTTTTCCGGTGATTTTGGAGATAATCACTCGATTCGTTCGATTCGAGCGCTGATAAGCGTTTCTATCATTCAAACTTCGTCAATTGTTGAAGAAATCACTTCGATCCATGTAAGAAATTCTTTAATTTCATTTTTACGATCTGGGTTTTTAATTTAGTCATTGCGTTTTACGATCTTAGCGGGGGTCCGGGGGCAGCGCTCCTGGTAGCGGGGTCCCAGGGGCGGCAGCCCCTGGCGGGGTCCAAGGGGCAGAGCCCCTGGCTGGGGTTGAGCTGCATCAGAAAAATAATTTTCTGTAAATTGCCTCTGGAAAACTGCATTCGTAGACAGTGTTTCTGGTTCTGTAAACAAGAGGTTCTGGTCATTGCGTTTTAGTTAGATTCTGGTTTTGTGAACAACAGTTTCTGGTTCTGTGAACAACAGTTTCTGGTCATTGCGTTTTAGACAGTTTCTGGTTCTGTGAACAACAGTTTCTGGTCATTGCGTTTTAGAAATAAAACATTTTTGAGGTGTTTTTACTCATTGCGTTTTAGGTAAACACATTTTTATGTGTATTCAGTTCATTGCGTTTTAGAGAGAACAGTTTCTTTTGTGTTTTTAGGCCATTGCGTTTTAGAAATAAAACATTTTTATGTGTTTTCTAGGCATTGCGTTTTACAAATAAGACATTTTTAAGTGTTTTCTGGCCATTGCGTTTTAGAAATAAGACATTTTTAAGTGTTTTCTGGCCATTGCGTTTTAGAAATAAGACATTTTTAAGTGTTTTCTGGCCATTGCGTTTTAGAAATAAGACATTTTTAAGTGTTTTGGGTGCATTGCGTTTTAGGTAAAACACATTCAGTCCATTGCGTTTTAGAAATAAGACATTTATTTGTGTTTTCTGGTTATTGCGTTTTAGAAATAAGACATTTCTTTGTGTTCTGGTGCGTTGCGTTTTAGAAAAAGTCATTTTTTTACGTTTTTTTTTTCATTGCGTTTTACGCAACTAGGTTTTCTCCATTGCGTTTTACGCAACTGGGTTTTCAAAAAAAAATTTCGAAAATATAGCAATAGTATACTCGTTTTAAAGATAAAAAAACGCTCGTTTTTTTGGTGCAATTTTTATAAAAAAATAATGTCGTATGAAAAAGTTATTAACGTTTAAAAAATGAGGGGGAATTGGAGGAGAGAGAAACTATTGTGCTGGATTGACTAGAATGCCCCTAACAAACCCACGTGCCTCTTTTTTTTTGCTTCAGTTTCATTCATTTTATCTTAGCCATTGATTAACTAAATGGATGGTCAAGATCACTTCCTAGTCTTGCTAGCCAAATAAACTTTCTATTGTATCTTCACCCTTAAAAATAGATCCAAATTCAAGAATATCAATTGGGAATCTTGATGTAATTTTATAATTATGTTGGGTTTTGTTTTTGTTTGGGCGGCCCGATTTCTCGGGTTCGTTTCCGTTGCTTTAATGAATTTCTCCTTTCAAAAGAAAAAATCAACTTTGCAGGAACACATAATTAGTGTGGTGGAGTCGGTGGATTTAAAAAATATAAAGTAGGAAGCACTATAAATGCTTTATTTTGAGAAATCTCATCAACTTTGGAGGAACGCGTGATTAGTGGAAATTATCTTGACTTTTTGACTCGTGTTCCTTGAATCTCTCCCTACATATGTTTAATAAAAAATCATGACCTTTTTTTCTTCTGTTTCCTTCTATTAAATAATAGTAACTAGTATTTATAACTCGCGTTTTACGGTGGGTTCGTTAAACCAAACCAAAAGTAGATGTAAAAATGATTAACAACGTACACGCGTTGCAGCGTGTTAACTTCCAAAAATTTGACTGAAACATAAAACATATAAAAAATAACTAAGTTAACTTAGGACCCGTGCATTGCGATAGAGCTGTTAAACCACAAAACAAAATAAGGTAAAAACTTTGAACCACATACACACATTGCAAAGGGTTAATTCGTAAAATTTAGATTGAAACATAAAATGACAAATTTGTAAAGGATGAAAAGTATGTGAGATCAAAGTTAAAACTGAAAAAGTATTAGGGTAAAAAATATATTTTAGACCTAAAAATAATACAAAACATAAAACGACAGAGTTGTAAATGACAAAAACTATAGGATGAAAAGTGTAAAAAAGTTAAATTGTAATTCTTACTAGCAAACCAAAGTTGGTAAAAGTAAAAATATATGAATCAATGGCAACAGACCAATAAACCAACTAACAAACTAAAGTTGGTAAAACTAAAAATATATGAACAAATGGCAATAGACCGATAAACTAAAAAGAAAAATGAATTATGCTTTGATTAATTATACCCAAAGTTATAATGAGTTGTACATAATTTTTTTTTTTTTTTTTTGAATAGCCAAAGAAACTCATTCATAAAAAACTGCAACCAAATGTACCCAGCCAGCAGCTGGACCAAATTACAAAAACAAAACGAGAAAAAAAACAAAACAAGGAGAAACTCACAGAAACAGAAAGAAAGCCTACAAATTGAAACTAAATTCCCACCATTGTTGTTTTGTTATGGAGTTATGCTTTGATCTTTGTTTCACACCATGATAGGATATGTCTTTTATTTCCTCTATGATCATCTGAACCGTGCGACTTCTCCCCGAAAAGATTTTATCGTTTCTGTTCTTCCATAGGAGCCACATAGTTTGTATTGCGATCGCGTGTAGAATCTTCCTACAGCAGCGACTTCTTTGACATTCTGAGATTGTTTTCAGCAAATCTATCACACTATAGGCAGAATTTATCATTATAGAAGATTTAGCTCACAAAATCTTTTTGTGAATAATAGAGGGGAAATAATAGGTGAAATGAAATAACCAAGAAACAAATTTTATATTGGCAATTACAAGAACCGTAAAAACTGTACAAAAACTTTAGCGTATTGATAATTTAGTGAGACAGTAAAGTAGACGATTATATCACAGCCTTGAATACCAAACTTAAATAAATAGTTAAATTAAATTATACAGAGGCATTGCTTGTTTATTTATTTATTTTTTTTTAAACGCTAACTTCATTAACAGAAACCGAACCCGAAGACCGGGACGGACAACAACCAACAAAACAGATTACATAAATACAAATTTATACCAATTCGACCCTAACGACCCTTTGTTGTGATTCTCAACTTATTTTTTTGTTGTGAAATGAACATCCTCACTCCCTCTACTTCCCTCACTCTCGACATATTATATATACGAAGAATCCATCTTTCATCAACCCTTCCTGCTCTCCCACCCAGCTACCTCCACTCCTAAGCCAACTGACCTCTTGCTCCACCGTTACCCGCTTCCCAGCCAGCAGAAACAGAAGCCCATCCACAGCACCGCCCTATTTTCGAACTGGTGTCATCCTCCTCGTCACCCTCTGTTTACGTCCGCCAGTTACTTCCCACACCCCCTAGAAATAATAACATAGTTAATTTGCTGGTACAGGTATGGTATGCCTTCGGATATTCCTTGTACTAAGAATATACTAGTACTTCCAAACAACGAGTTTTTTTTTGGTAAAATGGTGTTTTTTTGGCTGATGGTTTTGAGATATGGTGGAGGATGAAAATAATTTTGAAGAATGGGTGTTATGTTTGTAGTACAAGCGGATTGTGAGACTTGTTGGTCTAATCCGCTTGTACTACAACCGGATTATGTTAAAAAGTATTCCTTCGCTTTGCCTGAGAAGAGCACATGTCGCCGGAGAAGTTGACCGGACATTCGCCGGAGTTTGCGAACATCCGGTCATTTTCTCCGGCCAAGGCATGCTGTTTGACAAAATCCGCTTGCTTGTAGTGCAAGCGGATTAGACCAACAAGACTCACAATCCGCTTGTATTACAAGCATAACACCCATTCTTCAAAATTATTTTCATCCTCCACCATATGTTAAAACCATCAGCCAAAAAACACCATTTTACCAAAAAAGAATAACTCGATAACTTATACATAGATTTGGAAAAAAGATGTTTCATAAATAATTAACTGTATAAAAGGTACAAAATTTGAAGTTAACAAACCGCGGTTGACCCTTGAGAAATAATAGTGACTTAGAATTTACCAATACCAAGGAATTTATTCTTAAATACCATTTAAGCAGGTACCAAAATAAATAACATAAATCTTCATTTGAATTGTTTCCGGTCGTTATACAGATATGAACACATCAATGGCATCGTCTTCGTCGTCTTCTTATTCCGAAGCTGCCTCTTCTTCTCGTTCGTGCAAATACGACGTATTTCTTAGTTTTAGAGGAGAAGATACCCGCAAGACATTTGTTGATCATCTATATTCTGCTCTTACACAACACCTTATCCGTGTTTACAAGGACGATGAAACACTTCCACGAGGTGAATCCATCAATCAATCCCTCTTCGAGGCTATCGAAGAATCACAAATTGCTGTCATAGTATTCTCCAAAAACTATGCGGATTCTTCATGGTGTTTGGAAGAACTTGCGCATATTATGAAATGTAAGGATGAGAGAGAGCTAATTGTTATACCAATATTTTATGATGTGGAACCTACAGATGTGAGAAATCAGAAAAGGAAATTTGGAGAAGCGTTTTCCAAACAAGAGACGAAGAATGTCACCAAAGCTGAAATATGGAGAAAAGCACTTGTTGATGTGAGTAGCATCTCTGGATGGGAGCTCAAGAACATTGCCAACGGGTAAACTTTTTTTATCTGAATTATTTAATTGCGTACCGTTAATTAATGTGTTTTACAATCAGAAGTGACCAGTTAATACATTATCATCACACCACACCACCAAGCTCTCACTCCTCCCACATCGAAGCTCATCCATGGAGGTGCAGGTGCTAATAAAACCACTCATTCTACTCCTCTGCATCTCACTCATCTTACAACCTTCACATTCTCAACAGCTTTCCACATCATTCTACCACAAATCATGCCCCAGATTCAAACAAATAATGCAAGACACCACCACCAACAAACAAATCGCCTCCCCCACCACCGCCGGCGCCGCCCTCCGCCTCTTCTTCCACAACAGAGACGCAAACCCTAACTGGAACCGATCTACTCTCGTTGTGAAGATATGATTATCGATCTGTTCTATGTTTCAATTCTCGATCCGTTCGTTCGTTATGACGTCATCATCTTCTACATTGTAGTACCAGCATGACCTAACTGAAACTGAGATCGATTCAACGAACTCGTTACCGAACGCCGGAGTCTCTTCATTGCTAACTGAAACTGAGATTGATTCAATGAATCCGTTTTTGCACTCGAAACAGACGACGGGGTTGTTAGGTACGGTCGCCGGTGGTGGTGGTGGATCTGGAGTATTGGATACGGTCGCCGGTGGTGGTTGTTGATTTGAGACAAGATTCGATTTGATTTGAGTATACACAGATCTGACGATTTATTTATGTGAAAAAAGATAGCTGATGGAAGGTTTTGTTGGCTGATTCTAAACACACCCCCCTCCTGATTATACCCTCTTGTGACAGGAAAACTACCGGTCCCACGCGGGCCTCACCTGTAAGTATGTAAGTATGTGAGAGGAGGGGGGTATAAAAAGTAATTAGGGGGTGTAGAAAGTAGCACCCGTTTTGTTTTGTGTGGATTATTAGCTTAAAAGAGGGAAGATATCATGAAACCATGTCATCCTGTACACGTAATTGATAAAGTGCCACGAATTTGCCATGTCATCCTGTCCACGTAAGCTAGGTTGTGCCACGTAGGATAAGAAACAAACTCAGTTAGTAAAGATTTAACTGAGTGGTGCCAGCACAAACTAAAAGTCAAGTTGAGGGGTGATAAAATCCAATAACCCTAATAATAAACAACGTTAGCCCTTAAACTTATTAACATGTTTAGCCTCTCAATTTTAATAGTGAACAACTTTAGCCCCTAAACCTTAGTAATGACATGTTTAGCCTCTTAACTAAAACATCAAAGAACTTTAACACTCGCAATTTACTTATTTTTGTCTACGTTTGAACCCGCCGCGGAGCGCGGGTGCCGGGTGGTAAGCCACTAGTTTTCATTTAAAAAAACAATGTCTACTTTATATTATATTGTGTGCATGAAAATACAAATTCATTTTTATATTCATTAGCTTGTAAATCTCTTGGAGTTAAGAGTGGAGGTGAAGAGCTCAATCCTTTGTAAAGCAATTTTTTTACACCCCTAAATTATAATGTTTAAAAAGATTGCGGTAAAAAAATAAAAATCAAAATCAAAATGGTGTTTTTCCGTCCCTTACAACAGCTGTAAAAAGGTAATAACATAAACATGGCATCACTTTTTACAGCATTTATGGCTGCCATAAATGAAAAATAAATCTAGTTTTTTTTTTTTCGTTTTGGAAAAGTTATTTTTTTAGGATTTTTGGTAAAAAAAAAATTTGAAAAAATCTTTCGTTAGAATGAGTTCTCTAAATTCTCATAAATTTTCATTTTATCCTAACCCTATAAATTTTGTATTTGAAATGTTTTTGACCAAGTTTTTACGGTTTTTTCATCCGTTCTCTTGGTTCTCGCGATATTTAGCGTTCTTATTTAAACTCTTCCATGTATATATATTTATGTGTATATATATAAGCTAGGCTAAGGCTATCCTACTTGCATAAAAGGTTATCCATTTAGATGGATTGATTAGGTGACTTCACCGTATTAGTGCATCCATAAGTTAATTATTTATTTATGTACATTAATTTTAAATTCGTGATTATCTTTATTCAGTTAAATATCTCAAATTTACAACTCAGTTCTAAAAATTTAGTTTGTGGATATAATAAATTATCCATATATCGAATATGCAGGCATGAATCACAATTCATCAAAAAAGTTGTCGATACAATTTTGGATAGGCTCTTCGCGTTAAATTCATGTGTAGATGAATGTCTTGTTGGAATGAGGACTCGCTTCCAAGATTTGAAATCATTATTAGACATTGGATCAAGTGGTGTGCGTATGGTTGGGATATGGGGGGTTGGGGGCGGTGGTAAGACTACTCTTGCTACTTCCGTTTATATGGAAATGTCTCAACATTTTCAAGGTCACTGTATTTTGGAGAATGTTAGAGAGGAAACAAGAAAGCATGGCTTAAAGAAACTGCAAGAGAATATTTTATCGTCTCTTTTCAAGAAAGAAGTGAACGTAGATAGTGTTATCGAAGGAAAACACAAGATGAAAAGTATGTTATGTCAAAGAAAAGTGTTGGTAGTTCTTGATGATGTCGATCAACTTGGCCAACTAGAGGCGTTAGCTGGAAAACATAATTGGTTTGGTAGTGGGAGCAGAATAATAATCACAACTAGAGATGAACATTTGCTAAGAACCCACAGGGTAGACCACGTCTATCCTATCACATTATTATCAAATGATGATGCTACTCAACTCTTTAAAAGGCATGCATATAATGAAAAAGAACCTATAGAAGATTATGATAAATTTTCTCTACGTGCAGTATCTTATGCTTCTGGGCACCCCTTGTCACTTAAAGTTTTAGGTTCTTTTCTGTATGACAAAAATAAGAACGAGTGGATTAGTGCCTTGAAAAAGCTAAAAGACATCCCAAATCCAGATGTCATGAACATAATCAAAACTAGTTATGATGGACTTGAATCTTACGAGAAAGAGTTATTCTTAGATATTGCATGTTTCTTTAGAGGGTGGAACGCGGATAAGGTAGTTCCGATACTTGAAGCTTGTGGTTTTCACCCTAAGATAGGGATGAAGGTGTTAATACAAAAAGCTCTTATAACAATTGTGAATGACATCATTGATATGCATGATGTACTTGAAGAAATGGGACACTACATTGTCAGAGGGGAACATCCGAACAATCCTGAAAAACATAGTAGACTCTGGATACAAAAAGAAATTAAAGAATTGTGTTTTAAGGATGAAAGAATGGTAAAGATTAACCTTTTATAAAACATACATTATGTTATATGTTTACTAAATGATTCTCAATCCACGCATTGTTTCCTGCTTCATTTTAGGAATATGACAAGACTGAAGCCATAATCTATACATCTGGTGGTGAACGTGATGATACGTCATGCTTATATAAGATTGTGTCAAAGATGAAGAAACTAAGGTTGCTTAGTGTGGCTACCAATGATGATCAAGAGAATGTGGAAGGGGCTAATTTTCTTTCAAATGAATTGCAATATATTAACTGGTACAATTATCCTGACAGTCCATTTCCACACAATTTTCAACCAAAGAAGCTTGCTGTTCTAAAATTTTCTGAAAGCAAGCAAAAAGAACTTTGGAAGGGTTATAAGGTAATTCATTATAGTTTTTTGCTTAAAGTATTTTTAGCTTTTTTTTTTAACAATGGAAAACTTTATATATAATCGTATACAACATTTTGAAATTTTTTAGTTTGTTATAAATAAATAGTTTAGTTATATAAATGAAAAGTAGAAACTACCAAATATGTATAAACATTGCTTTTTTTAAAACTAACCTATGGTGCCTTGATACATATTTTGATAAAAGATCAAATACAAATAAGCTTATCGTACAAAAAGTACGAATAGAGTGAAAAAGTAAAAAAAAAAACATGGTGACATTTTCGTGATTATTTATTCGTAGAGTAAGTATTTTATCCGCAGATTAATTATCTTAATAAACTAGTAGAGTAATTATGATACACATGTAGAGTAATTTTGAATTTTATATTGTTTGATATCCCGGTAGAGTAATTTTGAATTTTATGTTGTTTGATAAACTTGTAGAGTAAATGTGTTTGTTATTTTTATATTATTTTTTTGATGAACTCGTAGGGTAATTATGATGCACTTGTAGAGTAATAATAATGAAAAGAGTAATTATGATACAATTGAATAGGTAATTTTGGAATTATATGTTGTTTGATGAACTTTGTAGAGTAATTGTGTATGTTATGTTATTTTGATAAACTAGTAGAGTAATTATGATGCATTTGTAGAGTAATTTTGAATAACTAGTAATGTATTAATAATAAACTGGTAGAGTAATATGATGCACTTGTAATTGTATGTTGTTTGATGAACTTGTAGAGTAATTGTTTATGTTATGTTATTTTGATCAATTACTAGAGTGATTATGATACACTTGTAGAGTAATTTTTAATTTTATGTTATTTGATGCACTTTTAGAGTAATTTTGATAATTATGGAACTGTCACCGCATTTTTTTACCTTTCCACTCCTTTCGTACATTTTGTACGATAAGCTTATTTGTATAGGATCTTTACTCAACGTATTTTAATCCACTAGTTTCTTTTTTCACTAATATGAAAAAATTAGAAAATTACAATAAATATTGGTACCATTTTATAATATTAGGATAGCTCATGAAACTCAATATTTTATAAAATTAGAAAATTACCATAAATTAGGGTTGTTCATGATCCGAGCCGAGTCGAGCTAGGTCAAGCTTGGGCTCGGCTCGATTATAAACCGAGTTGGCTCGGTTCGGCTCGGATTTGAAACCGAGCTGAAAATCTATGCTCGGGCTCATTTTGGTTTTAAACCGAGCTGGTTTGCTCGGCTTGGTTTGGCTCGATTTTAAAAATAAAAATTAATACATAGCTCTCAAAATTAAGTATTCTAAAATATTATTCAATACTTCAAAAGAACATATTCAAAATAAGTTCAACCTAATACATTATAAGCCAAAATCACGTTTAATAACGCAAAATAAGTTTTATATTTCAAGTAAATACAATATTTGTTCATTAGCACGACAATCAACCTTTAAATATGTCATAGACATCAAAGTACAAAGCTAAATACATGTAAATAATAATCACTTTTTTGTAATATATTATATAGTATATAAAAATAAAATATATTATAAGTAAAATAATTCGAGCTAGGCCGAGCCGAGGAAACCGAGCCAATTTGGCTCGTCACGAGCTGAGCCAAGCTAGGCTCACTTTCTAACCGAGCCGAGCCGAGCCGGCTTAGCTCACTTTCAAACCGAGCCATATCGAGCGAGCTTTTTCCGAGCTAAATCCAAGTAAATCCAAGTGAGCTCCGAGCGAGCTACGAGCCGCGAGCTTTTTGGACAGCCCTACAATAAATAAAAGTGAAGTCAATAAATACTGGTACCATTTTAGATTTTACACAAGTTTTTCTATACAAACCCCATTTATTTTTAACTTGTATAGGTAATTGCATTGCATTAGACCAAACTGTATAACTCTTAGCCCCTTTCATTTTAAAAGACACAAGGTAAGATTACTAGATTTTAATAGATGAAAGTATAATGGATCACTTGCATCCAACTTATTGACAAGAATCTCAGTAGGAGGATTACTATTACCACCGGTCTCAACAATATCATCTACCATGTTTGTTTACACACCAAATAATACACAAGAATTAACAATCAATAGTATCACTATAATCAACGGAACTAAAAACACACCAGAAATGGCGAAGCCAAGTCAGAGTGTCCGATCAGTGGTTCATCACTCAAAAGTGCCACCACAATAGCTTCTTCAACTTCTAAGAAGCCCAGGTGTCAGAGCATTTACATCCATTCCACCATATTTTTACCCTAAATTACATTAAAAAACACTATATCTTCTCTCTCTTTTTCAATTAAATATTATTTTTTATACCTTTATCATTATCTTTTCTCTCTCCTCCACTCACAACCACTTTTAAAATATATTAAAAAATTATAGGGGGTGAACAGTATCCCCTCAAATATATAGATAAACAGTAACATTTTCTCTCTTCTCTACTCACAACCACTTTTTATACTATTTATATTATAAAAACTCCACTCATAACATTTTGTGGAATGAATGTGAATGCTCTCACAAGCCCAACCAGTACCTTGCTACAAGCTATCCTATCTGCTACATCCCAAGTGTCCACAAGCCCATCCGGGTGCAAGTCCATCATCCAATTCAGCTCAACATATAACAAATAAAATAATTAGAAATATATTAAGTATAAACTTGATAAAACATAGGTATAAAATTGTATTTATATGTACATTTTTCAAAAAACCCATTAAGTATAAATTAGTTTTTTATTATTAAAAAATAAAATAAAGAAACCGAAGCCACTCTCATTGTTGTTTAACTTCTGAATTTTCTTGATATCAAAACTAATAATGCAAAACTCAAGTCAGGAACTAAAATCAAACAATACAACTATTCGTAACTTAGCTACAATTTATTTGATTTCCCACCGGAAGATATAATTACTTATTTATTAGATCATATCAATTCTCATAAACTCGTATATATTAACTTGTCTGTTTGTAGCATCTACCACAGTTAGAAGTGCTTGAACTTGATTACCTGCCGGAGCTAATTAGCACACCAGATTTTGATGGACTCCCACGTCTTAAAAGGTTGATTCTCAGTAGTTGTCGGGAGTTGGAAGAGATTCACCCATCATTTAGAAATCATACAAGTCTTGAATACTTACAGGTATCATATTGTTACAAACTTAAAAGGCTTCCAACAATTAGTCAGATGAAAAACATAAAGGTTCTACTAATAACGGCTTGTTATCTAAAAGATGGAGATATACCATATGGTATTGGTGAATTATCCAACTTACAAGAGTTAAATCTACGTTTTAACAATTTTTCACGACTGGATTTCAACTTCTCGCAACTTACACGACTCAAAAGTCTCGACGTGTCATGTTGTCACAATCTTCTTGGATTGCCCGAGCTCCCATCAAGTTTAGCTATTTTTACAGCATATGGATGCGAGTCACTTACACTTGTCAAAGATTTTAGCACAAAATGTAAACACTTATGTCAAGTGTCACTTGCAGTTGAAGTTGAGTGGAGTGGCAGATTACTACAATCCATGCTTAAGGTATCTCTCGTTTTGAAAATCAAATTAGTTCTATGTATATCGACCATGTTAATGGTAATTAGAATATAATTAATTTGTGTTAATGAATTAGGGAACAAGTATTGAAAATGGTTGTATGCATCTCCACCTTCGTGACCTTAAGATTCCAAAGGGGTTTACACCTCTTTTGCGTAGAGGAGGTAGTTGTAGATTGGAACTTCCAGAGAATTGGTGTAATGACTTCACTGGTTTCTTAATATGCTTTGTTACATCAGATGTCTACTACATGACTGGGTGTGATATAAGTATGAAGCAGGAAAGTGGTATGGATTTCGAAGATGATGGGGTTTGGGAGGAGAGTGATGGTGGTCGTCATACGATGGTGTGGTATGTTTCGTTTGGTTCATTAAGACACACTACTTGGTGGTATAAAACACACAACGCGGTTTCTCGTAAAATTGGAAGTCATTTGCGTATACAAGGTCTAGGTCGCTACAATTATGGTTTTGGAGTTAGACTCGTTGAGAAGAAAAGTAGAAGTGGTCAAACAGAAACATCAACATATTCTTCTTCTCATTATACCCCTAAGATCAAAATTCAACATGACTCAACATCTGAACTAAAGGTATCCTTAGAACCATATTGGTAAGGAAGTGGAAATCTGTTGCGCAAGTCTGGGGATCAAACCTCGGTAACACATGATTTACACCAGACATGTGATTTATCTCCATCATATTGGCGTACACGTGATTTACCGGTCGGTGGGGACGCCTAGTGGTGGCGTACACAATTTCTTTTCAACATCTTCACCAATGTTATGAACTACCAACATCATACTTTATGTTGAGCTTCAAATGTTTTTGAATTTATAAATCAAGCTGGGGGTAAATTTGGGATGTACAGACTTGATTTTTGGAAGCATATGAGAAGACAGCTCATCGGGAAAAAGCTCATCGGAAGTGATGCTTGAATTGGCTTATCTTTTTGGGATGTACAAACGATCGGTGATGCTTTTGTTGATTTGCTTTTAGTTTGGATCCAGTTAATTAATTGATAGTGTTTTTCTTTTTAACAGTACTTGTCAAAGTGGTAAACTATGCTCAAAAGTGTTGGCAATGGTCAGACACTTCATGAATTGGTAAACTATTTAAAAAAAAAGGAAAAAGATGTGATTGGTTGAGATGGCATGGACCCCACACACACACCCCCTCTCTCCTTCCCTCCCTTCACCCCTTCAAAGTCACCGATCGGCAATGAAACACCGATCATCAAAGTCACCGCGCGGCAAAGGGGGGTAGGCGGCGGTGTTTCCGAGCGGCAAACTCGGTTTGCCGATCCCCTTTGCCGCCCACTCCGTATGCCCTTATTAGGGAATACGGGGTGAAGCAGTAAACAAGAAGTTTACCGCCGTTTGCCGATCGGTGACCCAATGCCAAGGCCAATGTTTACCAAATTTGGGGGTAAAATCGGTGAACCTTCACCGATTCGGTGAAGGTGAAGGAAAGTGGGAGAGAGATGGTGTGTGGTGGGGTCTAATTCTTCTCAACCAATCACACATTTTTTCCTTTTTTTTTTAAATAGTTTACCAATTGTCTAACCATTGCCAACATTTTTTAGCATAGTTTAAACACTTTTCATTAAATGACATAACACACTCTCATTGGTTGATTTTAAAGTTTACCACTTTCAAGTGTCTAACCACTTCTTAAACCCTTAATATTAAAAGATTACTGATGATGTGATTTATGAAACAAGGATGTCTTCTCTCTCTCCCTCGTACCAAGCAATCTGCCTTCCTGTCCGTCAAAAAGTGATGATGAGAATTGTGTTGTTGAAAATCACAATAATTCCTGTCCACGTGACTGAATGATGATGAAGGTAATGGCCTCCAAAAATCCAAGAAGTATACGTGTAAGTTGGATAATGTTGTCCAAGAAGTCCATTGATGTGATGTAAGGCTGCTCGGTATGGGGATCGGCTTTGGACCGTCCCCTACCGGCGCCGGTCCTCCATCCATGCTCCCCCCCTCGTCGCATCCTCACCGTCCTTTGGAGGACGTCTCCGACGGTCCACAACAAGACAAAAAGGCAGTCATCCCCTCTCACACACCCCTATACATACAATATATACATACACATTTTACGTCCATCCTTCCATTTTCACGCCTCCATCCTCTTTGCCCCATCCTCATGCCCATCCTACGTGGCGGGCCATCCTCCAAAGGAGAACCATTACCATACCGTGTAGCCTAAATTAATGTTCACCTCAAAAGGCCCTATGTCGGCTGCATGTGGCTAGACTCCCCCACTTTTCAAAAGTCAGCCTCTCATCCTTAGGGTTTTGACCAATTTAATACCCCAAGAAAAAAAAACATACGCTGCCCTTTATAAATCTATCGTAACTTACGCACGTAGGCCGTAACCTACGTTTTGATGTTACTGTAGACATTGTTGACTGATGCATTGAACCGTAACTTACGGTCCATACCACCGTAAGCTACGTCGTAGAAGATAGCAGCCCTTCTCACATACATTTCAACTTTCCACTAATGACATCCAGGCCCCTGGACTTTGTTATTTTGCATTCTTGAGTTTCCGAACTATCTCTTCAATCCGAACTAGTCCCGAACTATGTGAAGTGTCTTGATTATCACCTTTGGTTGTTACATTCCATCACTAAGCGTTCCCAACTTCACCGATTTAGATAACATATTCAAAGCATATAATCATGTAAACGGCAATAAATCACACACAATAAGCACGCTAACACTCGGGTTTCAAACCCTCCATCACTAACCGGGTTAGTAGTTAGTATCACCAAGTTAGTATTAAAACCCCCTTGCCTGGACTTGAACCCAGGACCTCCAAGAGAAGCAAAGCTTCCCACCTCCCTCTGAACCACTAGGCCAAGAGATCATTGGTTCTTAATTATTATTAATCCCAACAAATAAATGAAAATTAGGATTATCAAAATCCAATAATCGTACGTTAAAAAAGAACTATTTGTTTACCATAGTTAGAATTATAAAAGTGCTATTTGTTTACTATATAGTTAGAAACTGAAAAGCATATCGAACATATCAATTAACATTCTCTACAACACTAGTTTTGTCATGGGTATTATATGGTTGCTAGTATGTCAAAGCGACCGAAAGATTTCCATTATATATTTATGGCATCTAACATGTTTAAACTTTTACTTAACCAGATCTAGGGGTGTAAACGAGTCGGGCCGAGCACTAGGCTCGAGCTCTGCTCATCATGTTTTGATGAAGCTCGAGCTCGGCTCGGTTCGAGCCTACATATTTGAGCTCGAGCTCGGCTCGGTTCGAGCCTACATATTTGAGCTCGAGCTCGGCTCGCTAGTAAAATCCTAACTCTCCACCACCATAGCTCCCAACAACCACCATTACCACCGGACCACTAGTCCACCACCATCACCACAACCCCGCCACCATCCACTACCGTAGCCCCCATCCACCACCAACAGCCCGTAGCGAACCAGCCACCACCCTCCACCAACATCCACTAGATCTGCACCCACCATTGCAAGTTAGAGATTGAGAAGATACAGAGGACTGAGAGAGAATACAAATTTCTTTTTTTATTTTATTTTTTACAAAATAGTTCCTAAATATAATTATTTGCATAAGAATCCCTAGAATGATGAAATGACAAAAATGCCCTCATGTGCCTTGCACATGATCATATTTAACAGAAAATTTTAACTGGGTTAGGCCTAAAGGACAAAACGTGTAGCATTTTAAAATATTAAGTACAAAACTTATCAATTTAAAAGATAAAGGACACCGCTTGAAATTTGGTATATAGATAAAGGACAAAACTTGTAATTCACTCTTCATTTCGTTTATTAATATATCGTAATATTGAAATCACTGTTCATTTCATTTCGTTTATTAATATATCGTAATATATATTCTCTAACTTAAAAGATATTTATTAAACCTCTTAATACGAATTTGTGGTCAGTATTTTTTCCCTCTTTTGGGTATAAAGGTGTGGTCATGACCATTAGGCCACATGGTGTGGTTTAGCGTTACCCCGTTATGTCAGCCATTTTAGCTTCCCAGGACACCATCAACCACACCACCATTGTTAACAAGGGGGCGCTATGGCATCCCTACCAGCGTGCTAACTAGTGTTAAAGGGAAAAAGCTGGTGGGCTTCATGTGACATGAACCAATCAAATTTTTTCTCTTTATTTTTTTTATGTATTTTGTTTAATAGGGGGCTTTAAAAGGGCTTTAAACCATTACATGCAAGTTAAAGGGATGAACTTTAAAGCACCCTATGTGACTTGGCACTGATGTGGTGCTGATGTGGCGTGATAAAGCTTCTAGGGGCTTTATACCACACTCTCCAGCCTTATAACCACCATGACCCTCCATGTCAGTTTCATGTCACCCATCTCAAATCCATCATCTAAAACCACTACCCTAAGGGTGTGATCATGACCTAAACCACTATCCCCTTATTTATTTTAATTTATCTTTGTTTAAAGAAAAAGAAAATGATTTCTTGAAAAATGAAAAGGAGGGTCATGGTTGCCATGGTTTATCCATGCAAACCATGGTGGATCAGTCAAGGGGGTGACGTAGCCTTCCATTCATATTCCTACGTGACGAAGCATGTACCAAATATGACCCCCACACCCTTTATCCTTATAGTGAATATCTATATCCTAAGAATGTTGTAACGATATTTATGAGCATTTCTAGTAACTTGATTAACAAACTTTATTTAAATTTGAGCATATTAGTAGCATTTCTTATAGATTTAAGTAACTTGATTGACAAAGTTTATTTAAATTTGAGCACATTAACAAAGTTTATTTAAATTTATGAGCATTTCTTATAGATTTTAGTAGTTTTCAATCAATGTAAAACACGTGTCGATATCATTTTGAGTATATTTTTTTTTGATGCATATATAAATGCATGACAATCTTATAAATTAAATATGGTTGTAGCTAGAGGTGTTCATGAATTATGAATTGTTGAATTTGATTTCAGTGTTCAAACTGAAGCAAGTCGTCCGGTTCAACCTCTAAGATATAAATGGTTCGGTTTTAAGAATTTGATGAGTTTACGGTACTCCATCCAACTAGCTGTTTCACATTTGTTATCTATATATTCTGTCATTTTGAAATATGTATTTATGTATATCTGTTATAATAAGAACCATTTATCAAATACAAACTAATGCTAAAAGAAAAACTAATGTTGTTAGTGGCGAAACTTGAGATTTCGGACCGAGGGTTGAAAACGTATATACCTAATAAAATTATAAAACTGGGGGTTGAAAATGCATATACCCGAAAAATTCTACACGAAAACTACATATCATCGGACACTACTGAACGAAAAGATCAGGGGATCCCCCTGGCCCCTACAAAGTTGCGCCCTTGAATATCGTTAGCCCATTTATCAGCTAAGAATGGGATTAAACTAAGGGAGGAGAATACAAAAACGCGTAGAATGAAGAAAATATGACACGTGTATAAAAATCCTACGTGGCAGCAGTGTAATATATCAAGTTAGGAGAAAATTAAAGGGGTATGTTGAAATCCAACCGTGTATCATCATTTTGATTTATAAATATAAAGATGAAGAAGTTATGGTCATTAGAAAATCATGAGGAAGTGAGTTTATGAGTCAAAAATATTGAATTTTTTCAAAAATACCCTTGTTTTTTAGTATCTCCTACACTTTGTACCATTTAGCCCTCTTATATAATAATATTTCTCATGTTATATCATTCTATGTTTGTTATATATTATTTTGAATGGCTAATGTTCCTCCTTTACACCTATAATTTTAAATTATTCCTTTTTTGTGCAGGTTGAACCTGAGACCTCTCTTTTAAAAAATATATGTCTCTACCAAATGGGCTAACAACATTGACATGTGTTTTGTTATATGATAAATAAAACTTTGATAAAATGAAAGAAAAAAGGACATGGTAAAAATTTCTAGATTTTAAGAGAGGGAAATAAACGTAAAGTTGAAGTGTGAGATCAGATCATAAAAATAATTTTCAATTCTCGGTCCCTACTCTTGTATTGTGTTGCTTGCCTTGACATCCCTTCTATCATTTTTACCTTAGGTCGGAGGGTGTGGAGGGCGTCACCCCTGCCACCTCACCAACGATAGCGTCGGAGGGGCGCCACCACCCATACCCAGCAAACTAACAGGGGGAGCCATGGTTCCATCGCCAGCATGGTAACGAAGACAAATTGGTAGGATCGATGAAGGATTGGTTAAAGGGGGGGGGGGTATAGTTTAAATGGGGCTTTATCCCACACCCTGCAAGTTAAGGGGAAGGGCCTTAAAGCCCCCTGTGTGACGTGGCGTTGTCGTGGCGCTGAGGTGGCGTGATAAAGCCCTTGGGCGCTTTATCCCACACCCTCCCGCCTTATAATTACTCTAAAAATTACTATATTTTCTCTCTTCTTTCAATTAAATAATATCTTTTATATATTTATCATTATTTTTTTCTCCTTCACTCACAACCACTTTTAAAATATATTAAAAAATTATAGAGGGTGAACAATGTCCCCTAAAATATACAGATTAACAGTAACATTTTCTCTCTCATTCAACCACAACCACTTTTTATAATATAATGAATACACTCATATTGTAACACCCCAACCCATAATAGGCTGACATGTCACTATTACGAATATCAAAAACCAAAATAGTTCCAACTATAGATAGAATCCAAGAAACAAAAGTCTCGAATCAACCAGAAAACCTAAGCCTTAAATTATCCAATTACTGAAAATAAATGATAACGACAAACTTAAACCTCTTGAACCTCATATTCCTCTCTCTCTCTCTCTCTCTCTCATCCCCATTTCCCCTAATTACCAGTAAACATATAAAACAAACACAAGAAAGAAACTACAGGTGAGCCAAACAGTTGCTCAATAACGGAGAAATCACGTACCATTTAGCCATCTTATACAATAACCTTTCTCATGTTATATCATTATATGTTTTGTTATATATATTTTTTTTGAACGGTTAATTTTACTCCTTTACACCCATAATTTTAAATTACTCTCCTTTACCCAGGTTTGAACCTGTGACATCTCCTTAAAAGATATATGCCTCTACCAAATGGGCTAACAATATTGGCATGTGTTTTGTTGTTATATGACAAATAAAACTTTGATAAAATGAAAGAAAAAGGACATGGTAAAATTGTGTCGGTTTTAAGAGAGGGAAATAAACATATAGTAGAAGTGTGAGATCAAAGCATAAAAATAATTTTCAATTCTCGGTCCCTACTCTCGTATTGTGTTGCCTTGACATGTCTTCCATCATTTTTTCCTTATAATTACTCAAAAAATAACTATATTTTCTCTTTCTTTTTAATTAAATAATATCTTTTATACATTTATCATTTTTTTCTCCTTCACTCACAACTACTTTCAAAATATATTAAAAATTATAGAGGGTGAACAGTGTCCCCTAAAATATACAGATCAACAGTAATATTTTCTCTCTCCTTCACCAACAACCACTTTTTATAATATAAAGAGTGCACTCATATTGTAATACCTCAACCCGGAATAGGCTGGTATGTCACTATTATGGATATCAAAAGTCAAACAAGTTCCAAATATAGATAGCATCCAAGATATAAATGTCACACCCCAGTATTTTCACATATTACCGGTGGGCCTGGTGGGGAGTATCGTGACGTAAGATTGATATCCTCATGGTCAAATATACACAGAATAGCACAGCGGAAGTCTTGGAATATAAAATATTATTATAAACCCAAATGTCTGAAAACACCAAAGTATTAATTATAGATGAGCTTGTAATATCAAATCCACAGGCGGATCATTACAGAATGTGTAAAATGAAGTTTAGCAGACTTTAGGGCATCCTAAGGATTTGCAAGATCCTTTATTGACACCGAGCAGCTCCCAGCCTATTACGAGTAGTACCTGTCACTTAGTCTTTTGAAAATACGTCAGTTTTCACTGGTAAATACAATTAACTGACTCTTTTGGAAAGAGTTTATGAAAATTGATTTAGGCGCACAAGGCACAAAACCATTTATAACTTGGGACAATCTTTAATAAAATCTTGTATACGGAATTACATGTTTGTCATACATATGGGGCCCGTTTGGAAGCCGGTCATGATTAACCGACTCACCACTATAAAACCCACAAAGGAGTTATCCCCAACATGTAGGTTATTTAGCATTTGCATCTGTCAGGTGTATGCCTACACCCCGTGCATAGGTCGTGGCCATTTTCAAATGAAATGAGCCGAGGATATCCAGGACATGGTCGTATTAACCCCCAATGTTTATGTTATCAAACAAAACAGATTAAAACGGGTTATGCAATTTATTAATCACAATCCGATTAAACGATTTCATACCCGACCAAGCGGTATTATTATTATACCGTATCCCAAGTCCGTATAAGGGAAAATAAGTTAAAAGTATTTACTTGAGTTAATACTCGATTCACAGCAAGGTTTAAATAACTCAGTCGTATACAATCTAACTAAATGCAGATAGCTTTTACCGGGTGCTTCTAGTATGGAATTATGGTAATATATAACCAATTCAGAATGCTAACGGTCTTACCTAAGTCGTAGACCTAGACCGACTAGCTTAAAGTATCTAAAATGTACGATACGCTAGATTAAGCGATGACTGGAATAGAAAGTTATTTAGACCCAACATGTATGAAAACTTGTATAATATGGGTAAACTAAGTACATTCTGTATTTTGAGTTAAAAACGATAAGGTTAAACCCGTTTCGGCAAACTTACATAAACTAGTTACGTAAGTCTAATCGTACGCGTATAAGTGATAACGAGTAACCGGATGAGTCATAAACAAGTTCCATATGCCAATATTCTTTAAACAAGTTATAATATCAGTGGGATATCAACTTGTATGCCCGTTTAGGTTTTAAAATCAAACTATGCCTCGTAAGGGCGTTTTGGTCATTTTACGACGTATAAAAGGAACTTGAGTACCATCTGATGTTACGATCATAAAAATTCTTTTAAAACACTTTATTTATGATATAATATCAGTATGATATCAAACATATGTGTGTTTTGTAGCTTAAAACCCAAACTATGCTCCATAGGGGCATTTTGGTAATTTCACACATAGTTTTGAAGGCTAATTTGGGAATCTGAGTTTATAACATATACCTACTGTAAAAATATTCAAAATGATTTATAAAATCAGTAGGTAGCAATTCTTGGTTGGTAGTTATGGTTTAAAACTATACTACGCGTCGAAATGGCGTTAAAGTCGTGAAATGACGATATGTGCGATGTTTAAGGAAAACTGATGTTATGACCCGGTCAATATGATCCAAATATATGTTAATTAATATAACATATCAGTAGTCAAAAGATTTTGTATAAAAATATGCTTTCAAAACCATTTTAGGTGCGAAAAGGGCATTATCGTCATTTAAGGACATAATTCAAGAACTCGTGCATAAACTCAATCTATAGACAGAATTGATATCTCAAAATATCCTAATTATGATATTACATCAGTAGGTAATGAGTTTGGTGTGATAAATTATGCTTAAAACCGATCTATGCACCTAAAGGGTATTTTGGTCAATTCATGGCATAATTTACGAGATATCCACAAACTCAGTTTATGGTCATATTCGTAACATCGAAATATGTTAAACATGTTAACATATCAGTCCCTAAGTTATTTGATAGCTTATTGGTGTCTAAAACCTCAGTTTTAAATAAAATAGCAACATAGTCAAAGCATGACATATTTACGGAAACTCGCATAAACTCAGATTACTATTATGATCATGCAATATAACCTCAGAGGATTATGCTACATCATAATACGATCATAACGGGACCTTAAATTAGTAGCATACTAGTTCTAATTCGGTCCATAATCGAAAGTCAAAGCAGAAGTCAAACTTCGCGACTTTCTGTTGCGAACCGACCCTAAAACTGGAATTGACGAGCCGAACATGTTTACACATGTTCTAATAATTATTACCGAGTTGTTTAAGTGATAAAACATATTTTTAAACTCAAATCGTAGTTATTTTAAAATCTGACCCGTTGACTTTTTAAAATGTCACTACATTGACTCGTCAATTGACCAAGCAAACGTGATTCTTAGGAGGTGCCCTTTTGAGGGATTAACACCTACCCAATTACGATCACGTAGTCATGTTCGTTGCCAACTATGGCTTGACCGTTTACGGTCTAACTAAAATTCAAAGCGTTTATCGTAAACGCTTGACTTTTTTGCTTTAAAAGCCAAACAAAATAACTGGCCATGAAAGGAACACTTACAAGTGGTCCTATTGACTGAAAAGAACTCAAAGGTCTGCTCCCAAAAGCTCAAGAGCTCCCAATATGAGAGTATAGAGAGAATGAAGAATAGGTGCAAGAAAAATGGATGAACTTAACACCTATATATAGTATTTGGTGAACCCTTGGATGATCAATAAGTGTTTAGGGGCTTCTTAAGATCATTCCATGTGTAAACCAGATGTTAGAAACCATTAAAAAGTCCCTAGATTTGAGTTTGAGAGTATGGAAGTGGTATGTGTGGGCTGCAAGGAAGAACCTGCAGCTGGAAGTAAGATTCTGCCCAGATAGGGGCGTCGCGTCGCGCGACGGCAAAGGGGGGTAGGCGTCGCACAAAGCTACCACACAAAAGTCCAGCAAACAAGGTTTAAACTTGTCATGTTTGGTCCCTGCACCTTTATATGCAATGTAACTTTTATTTTTGGCACTTATAGTCCTTGTAGTTGGTTTGTAGATGATTTAGAGAGTATAACCAAACACCGTTAGGTCCGGTTTCGTTAAACGATCACTGAAAACACTAGTTTCGTCTCGTTGACACTTTTAACCCTTATTCTTGGGAATTTGCGAAATTAAAACATAATGATATAGAAACCTCGTGAAATTGTTATCACTTATTCTTGAGAGTATAATCGAACATTACAAAGCCCTGGGTTCGTTAAAAGGTCACTCAGAGGTAAGAATTAACATGTTGACACGTTTAACCCCTCTGTTTTGTAATCTTTTGATTACTTTCACAAATAGCTTCTTACGTCCACATATTTACTCATTCAAGAATATATTCATCGTGTGTGGTCATTCAGAGGTACAAGTTTGGCATGTTGACACTTTTAGTCCCTCTATATTCATAGTTTTCGTTTTTGACAAAATTAGTCCCTCATAGTTAACGTTTGACTTTATTAGGGTTTATTACACGTGTCAACACATCATTGGACACGATTTTACGAGGTGTTACAATAAAAGTCTCGAATCAACCAGAAAATCTAAGTCTTAAATTATCCAATTAGTAAAATTGAATGATAACGGCAAGACAAACACAAGAAAGAAACTACGGCTGAGCCAAACAGTTGCTCAGCAACGAAAAAATCAACAGTAAACGTAAAGGCAGGTGGAAAGCAACATGGAACGGTACTGACACTAAACAGATCTAAATGATGGCATTGAAACAGATACTTATATAACTTGAATCCCAGAACTTATACGGAACATATCTTGAACATAATCATATGCATATAAACATATCATAACAGATACAAGATATACGTGGCTACACATAACAATAAAATAAGTCACGTAATATAAAAGCACCCACGATCCTAAATAGAGTGGTACACAACTAGCTAGTCGATGCACCAAGGAGACAATATGTGTAGGCGTACACACATTATTCCATCTCAAACAGGGGTCAAGAGTCAGAGCTAAGATCGATCTATTCGCCTCTATGCGGCCATGGTACAAATCAGAACAAGTTAGAGACGCTATGAACTTTAGCTACGCACTGTCATGATGAGTGTCATTTCGTTGACGCCCCAACGAGAAGTCTTAACATATAATCGCTCAGGTGACAGAGTACAAAATCCTTATGAGAAATAAACGTATCATTGACATAAGTCTAAAGGAGAACATGCAATAACGAGCACAACATCTAAGGTCTATTGGATGCTATAATATATACTAATCATATAATATAACAATACGAACCAAACCATATAATGAAAAGATACGTACTATAAAGTAACAGATATGAATAAAATACTATGAGGTCAAGAACAGGAATTCGTACCTTATTAGCAAGCAAAGCAAATCAAAGCAAATTATCTCTTACGAGTATGCGAACCTATATATTCATTATTTAAAATTTATGAGCATTAACTCAGCTATACGATTTGTTGACACCTCGATTGTCCGGGACGGATAACATTAAAACCTTTCATCTGTAATTAAATGCTTATGGACTGATCATTAGATACTACCTACTATCTTGTACTAAATTTTTGAGCTCATTTGGAACTAGTGTGTGATCATTAGATACTACCTACTATCTTGTACTAAATTTTCGAGCTCATTTGGAACTAGTGTGATATCGTGTAGTGTAATGGTTTTCATAGTTTACATCCACTAATACTTGTATACTAGTAAAATACAATATTTTCTTTCATGACTGAATACTAATGATATCAAATGATCGGTTCATGAAACTATTGGGTTTCCTTCTGAATTGGTGTATAGACATTATTGCCTAGTGGAGATGAATATGATCGGATGGTTCCGTTAATGGCACGATGATACTCCAGTGTTCTGTTAGTGATAAAAAAACCAAAATACTTCATGATTTATATATAAATCCCCTTTTTTTAATATACATTATAAAATTACCTAATTAATTTTATCATAACATAACTGGATCGAACTTTATATTTTATTTGAATGGCAATGCTTACTCACTCCTAATTTACACCAAATTTAATTCTAAACTACTCTTTGATTGGGATTGAACCCAAGACCTCCCCTTAAGAAGAGATAAAAGTCTCTACCAAGTGGGCTAGCGGCTAGCCCCACATTGACATATATATATTTTTCGAAATTTATATTTAATTTAATATATTTCTATATATGTGTATAGGCGTGTGCTAACAACTGGTTTGGTTTGTTTTATTTATTTTTTTCATGTACGGATCACTTGTACAAAGACTTTATCAAAAGTCTAATTACTGTAACCTAACAATTAGTTTATTTTTATTATTTATATTATTATTATTATTAATCTAGATAATATTCAAATGTTACACATGTAATTTGATGGAAGGGCTGTGAATGCTCTTTTATCTTTAAACTACTTTGGATTCCGTATATGTTTTGCAAAGTGCTATGAGGAAAAAGTTAAGTGTTCTTATTATTTGAGGTCAATATTATATATGAAGGCTATTTAAAATTGAAGTTAATTAATTTTAACTTGAGTTTGCCTTAATACTCTAGAACGTTACAAAATTCAAAGTTTTTTTTTTTTTTGTAATCACCCCTTGGATTTGATGTAATCGTTTTGTTTTTTTGCCCGGGGTCCTTGTCTTAAGGTCTCTCGTGGTTTTTGTGAATTACAAAATTCAAAGTTAGTACCTCTCTTTGTTATTTTAAACTCTTAGTAATCTTTATAGATTAACTAAAAATTGCTAATGTTCTATCTAACCAAAGATACAATTGAATTTATTAATTGAAAACTATTTGAATCCACTAACGTCCAAAATCGGCGATTAAACAATGTAATTATTAAATAATTAATTATGCTAAATGATTAGAAATAAAACATTGTATTAAGCATATTCTAGCAGCTTGTGGAATAGGAAGATTTTTGCGTTATCATAGAATTTAGCATATTCTTAGAAAAACCGAATCATTTTGAAAATCGAATCCAAACTGATTCGAACCGTTATCAAGAAAGTATATTATATTTGACCCTACTCCGATTTTTATGAAACTTAGGTTATATAATAGAGAAAAATACGCTTGTCCCAGCGCTATATTCGTTTTTTTTTATAAAACGTCGTATTTTTCGAAGTTAAACGAGAAAAACGAGTTAAACAGCTGAATTATATATTATAATTGACCGAGATTTTTATGATTTCTTTATAGAAGTTTTAGAAACCTAATATTAAATTTATTTTTATAAATCCTAATCTATAACTTATTTTTCAAGCTGTTTTAACCTCAATTCTTAACTATAAATAGGGGTCCCCTATCCATTGTTTTTCACATCTAAAATCTACATACCTCTATAGGTTCAAGAAATTGTCTCTCTATAATCATCTAAGTTCGTTGTTGCAAGTAAGTTATAGTTCTTTGTGTTCTTTGTGTTCTTCGTGTTCGCACATTTCTATTTTTGCTTTACTACAGCTGAAGCATAACTAGCTTAGATATATGATTCATTAACATGTTTAGGTTGTAACCATAAACCTAAGGTGAATCAAATCTCAAAAATTTAGTGTTAAATCCTCAATTTTTTTCTTAAGAACATAAACAATTTTTCCACCAAACTAGTCTGTTTTTGCAATGGCCAAAACCATGTCCAAATGGCTCCAAATGGGTTGGATTATCTTTTCTTGTAGTTCGTCGAGTTAGTCAGTTTGATATATGGCTCACTTTCTAATTAACCCGAATGAATTTTTTGGCAAGTGCGCTAAGTTGTCTTCAAGTACGAAAATTTACTTTTAAATCTATTTTTATGAATACAACCTAAATAAAAACAAGTATTTGTAGAGGTTGATAGGGTAACAATTTCAACATAATTAATGAACTTAATGAAGATCTTCAAATCTCCTTGTATTTCTGAGGAAATTTGAAGATGTTCAAGAATTGAAACTTCTATAACTTGTTCTTTAATCTAAAATCTAGATGTTAGTCATTATCTCTTAGGAACTTACTAGAAATTTATCACATACACTTATAAGATAAATTATTTGCAAAGGTATATAGTCGGGAAAACTGCTAACCTTCCAAGTGAAGATGTATCTCTGATCTCATCCAGATCTATCAAGATCTAGGAAACCATAGTGACAAAAGACGTACTTTGCGAATAATAAAAATTAAATAATTTATAAATATATTTTTCATACAAAATCCTCAAATCGTAGGTTGTTGTCTTGTTACTTGTGGTTTTAAGTACTTTTGTATTTTATATCTCCAGGTTAATTTTATCATTTAGAGTTCTTTTGTCTGTGCGGAAAATCAAGGAATCAAAATACGCAACCCGTCATTAGATCTTACCTAATTCCCCATTTTTTTTTACAATTTAATGTTTTGGGGCGTATTACGTGCCATTTATCGCATTAATTCATTTACTTCAAGTTTTCCATTTATCAATACATGCAAAGTTCAATATGTAATTATGTGGTAGTTGTGATTTGTTTATTGTTTGTATTGCTAACCATTATCACATTACAGTATCGCTAAAAATGTTCGGTATGGTACCGGTATTTGAAGGTTAAATTCGGTAAAATACCGGTACCGGTACCGAAAACGCCAAAAAGTGGGTACCGATTCGGTACCGAAAAAAGCGATACGGGAAATTCGGTACCGATGGTATCGGTTCGGTACCAGTACCAAGTCCCATATGCTCATCCCTAGATTCACATCATCATGTTGGTTGTTTGTTGTGGTTTATATAACTATTGGTATTATTTATTTTTATCATTTAATTACTGTTGAAACGCATGTTAACATTTTTTTAAACAAATAAACAAAAACAGTTTTATTTAAACATTAGATTTACTCACCAACTTATGTTGACTCAAAAATCTTTTTACACATGATATAGGTGAACAAGTTTGAAGAGTTAATGATGACACAGAGGGATGATGCCTTAGAAAATAAACTGGATTATTTTATGTCATGTTTTGGTTTGATAGATTATTTGAATTGTTATTTGTTTTGTGACATTTGTTTAATTTAATCATTAATAATTTTTAACTTTTAATTAGTTATCATGAGCTATGAACAATCATCGTGCCCGAGTCACCTAATCTGTTGTGGGTCAAGGAGTGACAGTTTCATTGAATCAACCTATCATTTTTACCCAACCCTTGAAGGTGGTCTCACGCCCTAATGAACCTCCCTATGGGTCTGATATTTCTAGTGTGGGCGCCAACGTTAAACAATGTTTACAGAAAGTTGCGGGTGGCCACTTTATTGCGGCTATTAAACTTTTATGTTCTTTAGGGGTTGCACCTCGTGGTGAGGATACTATGAAAGCACTGGTGACTAAGCATCTTATCATACCCTCTCCTACTATGCATGGGTCTTTACTATCGCATCCTCCTATTACTGTGTGGATGTTGATAGCGTGTTGGGGGTACATTAAAACTTTCCCAAAAGGACCTCATGTAGGAGGGATGGGTGGAGGGTCCAACACCTTTTGGATGCCCTTTATGGGGCGGGGTCGACGATTATCGGCCGGTTGCTCCTGGCTATTCTGAGGTGGCCAAATTGTGCTCGGGTACGAGGTGCCCTAAGGCCTTAGCGGAGTTTGTTGCTTCTACACTTAAATGGGACAATGGGATTAGGCCTATTGTCGTAGGTGCGATTTGGAGGATGTTAATCTCTAAGGTGGCTATGAAGGGTGTTTGGAAGGAGATGGCTAAATATCTCAGTAACTTTCGATTCGAGGCAGGGATTCCAAGTGGGGCTGAGGCTATGCTCCATAGTGCGTACATATTGTTAAATGAGTTCTACTCAGATGGGTCGTTGACTATACTTACTATTGATTTCTTTAATGCCTTCAACCTGGTGGATAGAATGGTCCTCCTGTTAGAGGTTCGAACCCAATGTTCGTCCACTTCACTATGGGTGGATTTTCTATACGAACAGCCGGCTAGGTTATATGTCGAAAACGTTTAAATTTGGTTCGCCACTAGGGTTTAGTCAGGGACCCTTTGGGGCCTTCTTTTTTGTCTTAGTTTTGCATCCCCTCATTCACCAGATACGTGATAGATATAAGTTAGTTTTCCATGCGTGGTACATGGATGATAGTACAATTATAGGAGATGCTATAGAGGTGGCTACACCTTTAGATATCATTAGGTTTGAGGGGCCCTGTTTGGGGCTTGAACTTAACATCAAGAAAAATAAGTTTTTAAGCCATTAGTGTAAAGGTGCAAAAGAGTTTGTTTTCTCACGTGATTGGAAGGTCGGTGTTAGGTGTGAAACTTATAGGGGGTATTGTTAGTCAGGATGCGGGTTTCATCGATAATTTAGCCATGAAAAAGACATCTAATGCAGTGGATTTGATGAGCCATTTTCCACATCTGTGGGACCCTCAATGCGAGCTCCTATGGGTGTTACTAAGTTGTTGTTTGGCCTCAGAACGTGCCAGCCTACGTTTGTAGGGGAAGCAGTTTATGTTTCTACAAAGGCCTCCATGGAGTGATCGATGATATTGTGGTTTGCATGGGGTTATTGTTTGGGGATCTTCGATGGAGGTTGGCATCCCTCCCAACCCGTTTTGATGGTTTGGGTCTATGTTCGACTGCAGATGTATCCACATACGGTTTTGTGGCCACCTGGGCACAATCTTTGAGTTTGCAACACCACATTCTTCAGGACCACATTCTTCAGAACTGTGGCATTGTCAGGTTAGATTCTGATTATGGGTGTGCATTGGATTGCTTGCACAAGTTCCTTCCCAATTTTGATTTTCTCGATTTCTTTAATAAGGACACCACCCCCCAAATCCCATGACACTTTGGTGAGTGTCCTATTTAGTAGAACTGTCTAGAGTTTGAGAGGGTTGATCTATCATATAGCCAGAAAGCAGTGTTTGATTGTCTTCGGGGCCCTCATGCTCAAGATTTCCTAACAATCCTCCACATTGAATAAGTGGGCTAACACATGTCGGTTGTGGAATACTGGGCAATCCTTAAGCACCAGCTAATGATCCCTTTGTTTCTGGTTGAAGAGCTGATGTGCACAAAGTGGTTTAATTAAAACTAACTAAATTAACTCTATACAAGACACTCTAAGTTTTAGAATTATAACCTAAGACTCTCTAAACCTAAACCACACAACTAGCAAATGTACCGGTCAATGTAGTCAGCCTAAAAAGTCCAAGTATCGAACCCATAGGACTTTAGTGAAAACGTACACTAGACTCGATTACTTATTTAAAATGACTCGACTTAATTGTTTTTATTGTTTTGAGGGGGGCGTTTTCTAATAACCTAATGCAATTATTTAAAATTAACTAAAGCTGACTAAGACACGAACTTTACTAGAGACGAGATCAAATGATGAAAAAGTACTACCTAGGTTTGGAATCCTACTGGTGAATCATGGTATTCTAACAGTATAGGTCACTAGATGGAACCGGGATCTATGATACTAAACTAATAGGAAATCCTAGAGTATCCTCGACCCTTCTCGAGGATGTGAACTAAGAGAACCCTAAATGCTGTTAAACTCACTGGTTAGTCGAATAGCCTCAAAACGAATCCAACAATACTAAAGTACCCTAAAGACAGTATACCTTACAGCGCAACAATCTCAATGCACTATAAAGTGTAAAGGAGTAATCTGCGAAGAATTCATCGGATTCATGTAAGGACCTATCCTAAGATAATAAAGGTAGACCCACTCACACGTAATCAGACCCTAAACCATCTAGTGACGAAGACAAACCTAACTAATCCCCACCTCACGGCTATTAGACTAGGCAGAACACTTAAAACCTCTAAAATCTCAATCACAGTTCCTACGGAAAACATATACAATTAACCGTAAACTAATCGCAAACATACAATAGGCGGCCTAACAAGCATTCATGCATGACAGACCATCACAAAAACGCAAGCGCAACTTATGAAAGAGTTTAAATCAGTAATAAGAGTGCATACCATCTGACTTTATGAGCAAGATAACTAACTAAAGTATTAAACCATCAAATTATTACCAAAAACCGTTCAAAAACTAATATCAACAAATATTCATCCTAAACCTAGGTAGTAGCAAAGTATTTAGCCTATAATCATCTTTAAAACACAATCACAAGTCATAACGAATTTAGAAAATGTGTATGAATCAAGGAAAACAAAGAAACTTGAAACTCGAATGATGAACACCTGAGAAATCTCGATCCATTGCTTCAAATCTCTGGTATACTCTTGTTCGTCTGGGATTAGTTATTTTCGTATTATGGTTAATTGGGGGCTTACATAGGGTTAAAATCAAGTTTTTTCGCACAGAACTGGCACTCTCTCACATCACGTGAGGGGGTTTAGGTGAATCTCTCGCTCCGCGTGAGACATATCAGTTTCTGGAAAACTGTTTTCGTCATAACTTCTTCGTTTCAACTTCGTTTTCTTCACAATTTTCGCCTACGTCTTCGTAATTTAATTCTCTATCATCTCATATTCTTAAATATCCATTTCCATTTTATGAGATCATTCACCATGCGCAAACATTCTCCTGTGTGCTCGTTTCTATAATGTTTTAGCTCGTTTTTGCTCCATCTGCACACGAAAACATGTAAAAACCACATACAACTAAGTACAAGACAATAACATACAAAAAAAGAATATAAATTAATTAAAATAATGTACAAAATACAAGGGAAAATATGTGTGTTTCACACCACATCAAGAGCCCTGCCTTGTTTGTTGTAAGGTTTGTTTAGATACTTTTGGCGAGCATATTGTCCATTTCAAGGAGCTACTTGGGCTTAAATACATGTATGATTTGGTCAATGATGTTCTATGTGATGTTTTAAAGTAGGCAGGGATTTCAGCTAAAAAGGATGCCCCGGTGAACTTTTTGATTAATCCGCTTAATGAGATGTCTACGTTTTGGCTTGCTGACATTCTTGTGTTTGGCTGGGCATGGGTGAAACACACTTGTGTGGACCTCACAGGAGTGTCCCCTCTTGTTGGGCTCAGAGGAAATAAGTTTGTTGCTGACCAAGCAACGTTGAAGGCGGAATTAGACAAAATCGCTAAACACGAGAAAGCATGTTTAGAGAATCAACACATGTTTATGTTCTTTGCTTTTGATACATTTGGTTCACTAGCTCCGTAGGCCGTGGAACTCCTGAACAGGGTCACAGGTCATGCATAGTAATTTCTCGTCCCTAAGACTCATATTTCTCCTTTAGTAAGATTAATTTTGCTATTCAAAAGGGTGGTGCGGTGTAGCTTGTCTATATACCTATCACTTTTTTTTTAAGTTGTTCAGCGTTAAACAATTGGTAAGGTTCTTTTGTCAATTAGGTTGAATTGAAAAAAAAAATTATGATAAATAAGTTATATTTTTAACCACCGAATTTTATTACAATATATAGTTGATTTGTGCTTCAATAATCATTATCACAACCATCATCCTCTCGTTCGTTTTCATTGTCAACCCTTAAAAAACTTCTTTTGGTCTTTAATATTTGATTCTTCATTGATTCAATGAATTATCTAAGGCTAGAGGGTGTGGGATAACCCCCCTTGGGGCTTTATAAGGACACCTCAGCGTCACGTAGGCGCCACGTCAGCCAAGGGGGCTTTATAACCCCCCCCTTTAACATGGAGGGTGTGGTGATAACAAGTGGGGCGCTATAGAGAAAAAAAAAATTAAAATTTTTTTTTTTGATTGGTTTAAATAAGTGGGTCCCACCTGATAACCCCCCTCTTCAAGTTAACATGATGGAGCCCCATGGGTGGCGCCCCCCCTTTGAATTTGAGGGTATGGAAGATGGCAGAGGATGGGCGCTATATTTGGCTTAGGTGGAGGGGTGGCGCCTCCCACACCCTCTAGCCTAAGGGGAGAAAAATAAAAAACAAAAAGACTAATCAAATCTGACTCCCTTATTTTTATTTTTTATTATTATTTTTTTTTGAACGGCAAATTTGGATCACTGACGGACCACCGGAGTATCATCGTGCCACCAGCGGAACCACCCGATCATATCCAACTCCACTAGGCAATAATGCCTCACCAATTCAGGAGGAAACCCAATAAATATGGGAAAACCCTCTTGTGGGAATCGAACCCAGGACCTATTGGTCTTAAAGCTTTATCCCACCACCAAGATGCCACTAGGCTATAAAGCCATGGACAAATCTGACTCCCTGTTAGTAACAAGTTGAGACTCCACCCATTGGCATTATTTTTATGAACGCGAAATCCGTAGTCAAATATTCTGTTTTGATTCATATCAATTCCACTTACGGCTAATTTTTCCCCTTAAATATTTACATTTCAATGATTGAACCTTGCTCTCCCCACAAGAGATAATTTCTTTTGATCATTAGGCAGAACCTAAGTGGCTCCACTTGTTACATAACTGTGCATATCATTAGTTGTATGGTTTTATAATGTCTTACGATATAATGGAATGGTTAGTCGATATTAGAGGTGCACAAACCTGTTAATTTTAATAACCGGTTTGATTAATTAACGGTTATACCAGTTAATTTGACCTTTTGACTTTAACCAGTTAGTTTTTAGCTGGTCCGGTTAATTACTAAGTCTGCCGGTTAAAAAACCGGTTCTTATACTGAATATCAATAACCGGTTACTAGCCTACGATTAAAAATAACCACTAACTGATTATTCCCCAATTGGTTATTAACCGGTTACGGTTTCGATTAATAACCGGTTACGGTTATTTTGTGCGCCTCTAGTCGATATGATGTCTATTAGTAGTTTGTATGTTTAGAAAACTAATGTGTTAATCCTTCAAAGTAACAAAATATTTGTTGTGTAAGGTTTTAAGAAATAAGCTATGTACAAAGCATAGCAATTGAAAGAAAGGATGGGTTGTGTATCATAAAAAGCAACTGATTGACATGCTTTCATGTATATTATATAACCTAACAAATTTGAAGGGGATGTACACAATCTTTTTCTCTTTAAAAATTTTCTTATAATATTTACTTTAATTAGCATTAATGTTTTTTACTTTTATGAGTCTTTGATTTAATTTAACCTATTTTTCTTTCTCTTTCTTGGCCCACTTCTCTAATTATCTTTTTAAATAATATACTGAACATTATACTTACTACTAATGCAAATAAATTTTATTCTCTCTAACCATGAATCTTCATTATACTAACTACTAATGCAAATAAACTTTATTCTCTCTAACCATTATTACCTATAAATTTAAGTGAGTATAGAATTTTCACTTCACAAACGAAATGAGCAAACGTTACAATTTAGTAATTTTATGTTTCACTAACAACTTGCTTTCGTTAACTTAAAAATAACTAAATACATGGTTAGTTTTATCTCAACTTTTGGATACAAAATTTAATCAAAACATAATTATATTCCAAATAAAACATTTTTGCTAAAAACAAAACAAGCTATGTAGTTTTTTTGTTTATCATAATGCCGTTTATATGATAATATGATATAAAAATGTGTTCACCACCTTTCTTACAAGATACTCCGCCGCGTAGCGCGGGTGTCTCCCCTAGTTTTTATTAAAACTGAGATATGATGATTTTTCTATTTTATGTTTGTCATGCATGTGTCTTAGGGTTAATAGGCCATTTTGTACATCATAACACTATAATTAATGTAGTTGGTAAACATAGGACAAACATAATAGATCATGTCTTGTTCCATTTAAACTAGTGCACTTATCCCACACGATATTGCGAGAATTCGGTAAATAAACAATTACATAAAATAGTGTTTATGATAGTGTCACTTCTTATTATATAAAAGTTACAAATATAAAGTTGCGAGTTACAAAGTTATGTTGCGGTACAATATCGCTTCAGTACCGGTAGTGAAAAGTACTGTGACAGACTTGTAGCGGAACCGAAAACCATAAAAAAGAATATAGATGCCGGTAACTATCGGTTCGATAAATAGTTTGTGTATTGAAAACAAATAAATTTATTTACAATGGTGTAACTAAACAAAAGTTGTCTCATATAACAAAAATAAATAAATAAAAGAAAGTCGTGATACGCACAAAAGGATATCGACATGTGTTTCATATCGATTGAAAATCATAAAAACGAATACGAATACCAATTTTAATAATACCAATGAGTTAGAAGTATATATTATCGATAGTACTAACAAACATGTGTCCAAGTAGTTCTTGACGCTCTAATGTTAATAGGTTTTTGAGATGGCTAAAGATGACACCTGACAATTGAGATTGTTAATGGAGTGAGAGTTGTGTTTGATTTTAAATTTGTTGTCAACGTTATAAGTCTTGTCGATTTATAAATAAATTGAAAGTTTTGTTTGTTTCACCCATGTCATTTTCAATAAGTAATACATGTACTTGTGTGCATTTATTTGAAGTAAAAAGATGGACACAACTACACAAGACGAGTTGGGTAATATATAGACATGATTATATATGTACCTAAAGTTGAGCAGTTTATTTGTGTAGTATCCACTAATTCATAGTTGAATTCATTAAACAACATAATTTAGGCAAATTGGATTAAAATAATCTCAATTTTCTCAATTTTGCCGATAATAATCCCAACTCTGTTATTTGCCGATAATAATCTGAACTAGTCCACTTTTGACCGATAATAGTACGCTGTTAGAAATAGCTTAACGGAGTTAAGTTTTATTCCGAATTACAAACTGATGTTTTAGTGATTTTGATTAGAACCAGGATACGAGTCGATTTATGTAAAACTTTCCTCAAAACGGTGCTCCAAACAGCTTGATTTCTGTTAATTGGAAGTTTAAACACCCGAATTGAAGCACCGTTTTCATCGGTTTGGGGAAGTATTTCGAGGTAAATTTTACATCAATCAACTCGTAACCTAGTTCTAAACAAAAGCCCTAAAACATCGGTTTGTAATTCTGAAAAAACTTAACTCGGTTAAGCTATTTTTAACGCATGCTATTATCGACCAAAAGTTGACCAGTTCGGATTATTATCGGTATATAACTGAGTTAGGATTATTATCGGCCAAATTAAGAAAATTGAGATTATTTAAATCCAATTTGCCAATAATTTTGTTGTTTAACTTGTCAGATCAATCGACCCAGTCTAGTTTTTAAAACATTGATTTCAAATATCAAGATATAATGATAGTTAAGACTATAAGATATCTTAAATTTGAAAGATTAAAAGTGAACATTAACACAATGAAATACTTGACATCGTTAACAACGTTACACCTGAGTTCTATTTTAATGTTCACATCTTGTCTAGTGCGTCCATGGTATTATAGCATAGTGACTTTTGAGGTGAGATAAGATTTAGTAACCATTAGGTTCTTGGTCCGATAGATTTATTATAAACATTTTGTCTCTTGTAAATAAATGAAAATTTTGTTTGTTTCACAGATGTCAAATTTCAATAAATGAATGAATAGTTATGAATGAATGATTGTACCTTTGTGCTATATATATAGGCAAATTGGAAAATAATAATCCCACCATTATGAAATTGGTCAATAATAATCCCAAGTCAGGAATTAGCCACCAATAATCCCACCTCGTGAATTTTTGGAAAATAATAATCCACCGACACTAAACGACAAAAGTGCCACGTCAGCATTTGGAGTATTATTTTCCAAAAATGGACGAGGTGGGATTATTGGTGGCTAATTCCTGACTTGGGATTATTATTGGCCAATTTCACAATGGTGGGATTATTATTTTCCAATTTGCCATATATATATGGTCAAATTGAATAAAAATGACCAATTTGTATATATGATGATGTTATATTAATGCTATTGTAAAGGAAAATTCTATATGTTCTCATAAAGAAACCGTTAGTTCACTTAACAATTAACATTTATACAGCTAATTAAGTTTATGTTTTTGTTGTTTGCATTTAGGTCCAAACAAATATATAACACAAATTGTTTGAGTTCTAAAAGTCTAATTATTTGTCGATTTGAAAATCCTCTTTTATATATTTTAACCAAACAAACAAACTAAATACTGTTAATCAAATTAAAAACTAACAAACTTAACATTATTTTATTCTATCAAAGTATATCATAACTATTTAACGATAAGCAATATTTAATTCTAAAATCTGTCTTTTTTCATGATTGTTACGTTAACTTTCTTAAGAAAATATTTTCTTTAGTGTGTGTATACGCACTAAAGTGGTGCCCGTGCAATGCAGTGAGCAATACAGACAATGATAATCATGTAACATTTTATTTTTATTTAAATTAAAAAAAAAACTTATAACAATGCCATACTAAAATCTAAACGAATAAAATGCTTTATGGTGTAATTTAAAAAAAATATATATGTCAAACATAAAGAAATCAAAATTACTTTCCATCATAGCATTTTTCGTTTGAAAGATTGTATAATTTCGAAATCTCCATAGCATAGCAGCCACCAGTCCGTGAACAATATAGCTTCAACATTCGATAATTTTCTTGAGTATAATTCTTTTCTTCGATCTAGGAGTTCTCGAAACTGGAAAATTATACTCAAGCCATCTAGAAATCTGCCTCCCAAGCCTTGGACGCAATCATACATCTTTTTGTTCATACAGTTATGTAAAATTAATATTTTCTCCTTATAATATATTATAGATATATAAATTAATTACTATATAATATAGAAAAAATTACACCGTTGGTCCTTTTGTTTCTGTCAAATTTCAATGTAGGGTACTAATAGTTTTTTGTTGCAAAATCAGGTATTAATTTTCTAATTTGTCACAATGTTAAGTACTAAGGCCAAACCATGTTAACTTTTTTTGTTAAGTCTTACTAAAATGACTAAAATGCCCTTTAATAACTAGAGAGTCTATTTTTTAATTAATTATATTTGACTAAAATAATTTAAAGTTTTATTATATTTATATGTTTTATATTTTTTGCTTTATTTATATTTTTTTATAAAATTATATGGATTTGAAGTTTATCATTTATAAACTTTGAGTTTATATACAATATTATTTAGATTAAGTTAAAAAATTTATTTTACTAGCATATTATTATATATAAACTCAAGTTTATAAACAATAAACTTTAAATCCATTTAATTTTATAAAAAAATATAAATAAAACAAAAAAATATAAAAATATAAATATAAATAAAACTTTAAATTATTTTAGTCAAATATAATTAATTAAAAAATAGACTCTCTAGATATTAAAGAGCATTTTAGTTATTTTAGTAAGACTTAACAAAAAAAATTAACAAGATTTGGCCTTAGTACTCAACATTGTGACAAGATTTGGCCTTAATACTCAACATTGTAACAAATTGAACATTAATACCTTGCAACAAAAAACTATTAATACCCAACATTGAAATTTGGCAAAAACCACAAAGACCAACGGTGTAATTTTTTCTATAATATATTATAGCAACAAATACGCTATAACTACATATTGCTTTTGATACATTTGATGTTATAATTTCGTTTCTTATGCTTTTGATACGTTTGATATTATAATTTCATTTCTTATTACGAGTCATATATGACCAACTTATAATAACCACCACATCCAGTTTTGACGTTTCTTAAGCTTTATGTCTATGTCTATATAGTAAAATATAGACAAAATATCAAATACAAATATGGTTATCATACAAAACATACGAATGATGTGAAAAAGAAAAAAAAAAGCGTTGTGCGATTTTCATAATTATTCTATTAGTAGAGTAATTATCTTGATGAACTAGTAGAGTAATTATGATACACTTGTAGGGTAATTTTGAATTTTATGTTGTTTGATGAACTTATAGAGTAAATGTGTTTCCTATTTTTTTTTTGGCTAAAACTATCTACACACTTGGTGTGTAGATAGCCAACCCAAAAATGTGTTTTTTGTCCTATGTGCATACCCTGTAGTGTCGAGCTGTGACCAAAGCGCGTCGTTTTGGTCCGGTCAACCAGACAAAGACTGACGGGTGTCTGGCGGGTCTGTTGACCGGACCAAAACGCCGAGCTTTGGCCGCGTTTTGGTCCTGTCAACCAGACCGGGTGTCAGTCTTTTGTCTGGTTGACAGGACCAAAACGCTGCCAAAGTTCGGCGTTTTGGTCCGGTCAACAGACCCGTCAGACATCCGTCAGTCTTTGTCTGGTTGACCGGACCAAAACGCCGCGCTTTGGCCACAGTTCGACACTGCAGAGTGTGCATATAAGACAAAAAACACATTTTTGGTGTGCCAATAGGCAAATGGGTGTGCAAATAGGTACACCCTTTTTTTTTGATGAACCGGTAGAGTAATTATGATGCACTTATAGTGTAATTTTGAATTGTATATTGTTTGAAAACTTGTAGAGTAATTGTGTATGTTATGTTATTTTGATGAACTAGTAGAGTAATTACGATACACTTGTAGAGTAATTTTTAATTTTATGTTGTTTGATGCATTTGTAAAGTAATTTTTATAATTACTCTATGAACAGAATAATTACGAAAATGTTACTGCGTTTTTTTACTTTTCCACGCTATTCGTACGTTTTAGTTTTTATACGCTAACTCTATTTGTACGGGATCTTTACTCGTAAAATATAATAATGATAATATCATCGTTAAATCAAATTAGGCATCTGTCGCTATGTTAGAACCTTCGATTTTTATCAATCAAATAGTATTTCATATCATCTTCAAAATGACATAAATATTAGTAATGTTTAGGTTAAATTGTTTATATAAAATAATATAATACAATCGTTAAATCAAATCAGACATTAAATAATAATAATAATAATAATAATAATAATAATATAATAGTACCTGCGTTTGCATGAGTGTCCATTCACATTAAATGGACACTTAGGTGGGGTTCTATTCCATTGAGTGAGAAATATTGAAGATTGCTTGAGAATGTTGACGTCTTTGTTTGACCTAGGCGGCCTACAATTAGCATGCCAAACTCATAAATCCTGTAACGCTACACTTCAAGCACAATCGTCGGGATTTTTTTATCACTACTAGTATATTAGCCTCGCAATGTAGTAGGACACATTCTCCAAACCAGATGTGTATAGTCGATGTTACCCATCATCCCAGTAATGTGATATTTTTCTTTACTTTCGTCAAACAGAAGAAACAAAGATAGAATCAAACCGATTCTCGAAATGCCTTTCTGGATATTCCTCAATGTCCTGACTATTCATGGAGCATGAGAAGCAGATGATTAATCATATGCTTTGAGAAGAAATCAAAGAATTTCTTGGGAGTTATATGTAAAAGAGTGAACCCGAGCGGGTTGGTACTTCTACGGTGATGAATACGAACATGGCCACACCTCGTCTTCTCCGCCTCATCCTAGACCTGCAAATAAGAAGAAGAGAGAAAACGGGGATGTAGAGAAGGCCGGTAAGGGAAGAATCCCCTATTTCCAGCTACAAAAGTGTTTGCCCCATATTGCATGCCCTAATAAGGAGGTGGAGACTTCCTTATATAGGAGATATGGGAAACCCTTGTCACACCCCAACCGATGGCGGAAACATCGGAGTGAGACGAAATAGATTGCTCGAGACATCATAACACTAATAATTGTGACAAGTATTTAAATAATAAATTTCATTTCATTTCTAAAGAATCAATTACAAGGATTGAAATCAAATACAACAACTTGAAATACGAGAATTACAATACAAAATTTTTAAATGTGTATCTAGGCATCCTACTATGTTTCATGCATCATCAACATCATCTCAAAGACCTGCAACATGTTTTAAAAGCATAGTTCAATACAAAGGTATTGGCGAGTACACAAGTTTTAGACTCGTGTCATGTGTATACAAAGAATTTTCAATCCAACATAGCATTTGGTATACAAGGTCAAACTATCATGCATAACGATATGTCAACTCTAGTGTCCACTAGTATTTAGCATCCCTCGTCACAAAAGCAACGAGACCGTTATAGAATAAAGACTTAACAAAACCCCGTCGGGTGGTGTGCTACTCCTATAGCGCTATAATTGTTTAAGCCGAGTTAACAAGTAGTATGTATTCTAGCATGAACCTAAGCATAACAAGGCATGTATACGGATTGAATGAATAAAAGCATGTTTGTGAATTGTGCGGTTTAACAAGTAAAACATGTTGCACCCAAAGTGTATTTAAAAGGGAAAAATGGGTCAAGTGTACTCACATAATTGCTAAGTCTTCCGATTATCCGTATGACGAGTTGATGAGATTAGGAGGATGGAACACCGAAGTCACCCTATATGGGTAAACGGGGGTGTATGAGTATTCGGAATTATGACGGAGGAATTGAATTGGAATTTAGAGTATATCTAGTTAATGGATAAGTTTTATATACATATATATATTTTATATAGTTCGTGTAATAGTTCTAAATTAACTCTATCGAAAATATTATAGAAGTATTGTTAAAAATAAATATACATTTATCATTATTGTTATAAAAGTTATTTGAATTCGATACGTTTTCATTAGTGGTTCGTCTAAAAAGTGTATATACATATATATATATTTTTTTTACGAAAATTGGGTAGAGTTTCCTCTGTTTTTGGACGATCCCGACAACTAACGTGTCGATATACTCCCAAAACAACACAATAAGCACAACAATATATATTTAAAAATTCCCGACAAGTGCTAAAATAAATAAGAAAAAGTATTACTAATTGAATCTTGTTTGACGTTTTAAGCAATATATACATATAAACAATAATAAAATTAACGTTGTTTAAATTGTACCAAGTCTCGGATGAACCGTCGACCCATCAGTTGACCGGGTTTGACCCATGTTGACTGTTTGACCGTTGTTGACCCGAACCCGGTTCTGACCCGTTGACCGCGGTTTGGCCGAACATAGACGAACCGAAAACAAATGAACCGAACTCCTCTTTGACTGTTGTTGACTGAACCGACACCCGTAACCCGAACTTAGAAACCGAGCTAACTGAACGGAGACATGAGCCGAACTGAATCAAGCCCGAACTGAGCGGAGCCGAGGCCCAACGTCGACTCGATGAAGACTGAACCAAGTCAAGTCGAGTTGCACCATATTAGGACTAAATCGAACCTGCCGAACCGAGATGTCACAGACCTGAGAACCAAAACTGATGTTGACTGAGTGTTGACCAGAACTTGAACCCGGTGCCGGAATTGAACCATTGCGAAAACAACCACCACTTTCACCGCCGTCGTCACAGGTACGGCTTCGGCCGATGCTCCGCCGCCGCCGCCGGTCGTCGTGTCGCACCACCATCACCATCCCAGCCGTGCACCACCGGAACCACTCCCACAGTCGCCATCATCGCAGCTTCAACATCATCGTCTTTTAACAGCATCACCGGTTGGAGTTCGGTTCTTGAGGGGGAGGGAGCAGGTAGTTGTAAAGAGAGAGAGAGAGAGATGGGTTGTTTGGCTGGCCGGAGATTCGTCGACAAAAGAACGGTCGGTTAACTGACACCACTCTAGCCGCCGGAAGAGAGACGAGAGGGGGGCAGAGGTTGTTGTTTGGTTGTGTGTTTGTTGGTACGAGGTGGGTGTGGCCGGCCGGTTACTCGGCTCTGGCGGCCGGTCAGCTGAACGAGAGAGGGAGTGGAGATTGAGAGTAGAGATGTGTAGATGATGTGGTTATGTATAAGGTCTTGTGTGAGTTGTCTGCAGGTAATACGAGAGAGAGAGACAGAGTTTTGAAGAAAGGGGCTAGGGCTTCACTAGTGTTTTATATTTAGGGTTTAGTTAGTGGGCTTTGGGCTTGGACTCAAAGCCTACAAGCCCAAACTCTGTGTTTAAGTGGCCCGTCATTATCTACGAAGCCGTTTTTAAAACCGAACATAATCCAAGATCGTAAAATAAAATTTTAGATATATATATACATATATACATATATATATAGTGTCGGTATTCGTCGTTTCGTGTTTTAAAACCGTTTTTCGATTCGGTTTCGACTGAAATTCCAAAAATAGAAAGACGATCACGTATTTCCTAGAAAAACATGGAAATACGAAAATACAAGGCGTTACAACCCTAACCTCAATGGGCCAGGCCCAGTTAGGGGTTGTCTCTACAAGCCCACAACCTAGTGTAGTATATAAACTACGATGCGCTGGGCTTCGCAGGTTGGTACGCAATAATAATAATATTTAACATAAAAGGTGATAAGTGTTTGGGCCGGGTCAAGTACCTTACCTCGTCAAGTCCCCCAAGTCTAGTTTTGCTCACCCGTGCAAGCATTGGGAGTAGCACTGGACTTGTTAGGAGCCCGAGAGTGAAGATCACTAACCTTAGGCTTACATGCCGTCTGGGTGCGAGAAAGCTGTTGGCCACGTTTGTTGTGGTTGTCGTTAGTTGTGAGTGGAGATAATGGAGCAATGAAGAGTACACGATTGTTCATCGTGCAAATTGGTTGGGAAAACCTGGCGCATACTGATTGGTTGTAGACAACCGTCGTTTGCATTATGATATCTGTCGTTAAGGACATGCAAAAACCAACTAAACTATGTAAATAGGATAAGTCGGATATCGATCCAGAGGAGGATTGTGGAAAGTGTGTAACGTTAAGTATTTATTAACAACTAAAAAAAAATAAATAAATAAACTGATGATTGTTTGATTTGTGGATTAACTAAATTATGAATTAAGAACTTGAGGTTTTAAACAATAGGAAAAAGAAAGGTTCCTCCGAATTTCAGGTTTGCAAACAAGTTCAGTTATGTGTTTAATCAAAACATTCACATAGACATAAATGTTTAACCTAATTAACCAATTGTGATAACCAACGACTAAGTACTCCGGTGAATACATAACGGGAGGTTATCGAATGATTATCAATTACAATTACAAACCCTAACCCCATGTCAAATATATCCCAATTACTAGAACTCTCGGGAACTGAATGCTTAGAAATTAAGGTTTGAATAAATGCAACCAATTACAATCAGTCAATTAAATCCATGGTGAAAAGCATCGAATGCTTAGATCACCAAGTTACAATGATTAAAAACACATAAAAGTACCTAATTACACAAACCCTCCATACGGAGAAAACCATAAAAGACTAGCCGCTCATCTTGGTGGGTTGATCTTCGATAGCTTGATGAACAAATCGAATCATATTCTTGATCTCCCCTCTGATGCGAATGATCTCAGCCGCCCCCAAAAGTGATTATCCTTGCCGTCAAAGTAATCACAGATGTCCACTAATGATCGGCCCACTTCCCCTCTTTGATTTCGTGAATATATGGCCCATAAAGAAGTCCACGAGTCCACATAGCCCACATAGTGCCTCTCGAAACCTTCAAAGAAATCTGCTAGCCCATTCACGTGATTGGGCCACTCCTCTCTTGTCTTGTATGTATATATTTGCATGAGATGATGATGTGATCGATGATTATGTTGTTTTTCTCTTGTCTGCCGTCAATTATCAAGCCCACATGACATGTGATGATGTGTGTTGTTGACTTTTAATAACCCACCATGAAGTCCACGTGACTTGCCCTCTTCAATTCATATATGTTGGCCCAATGATTCCTAAGTCCCTCAATGATGATGTCGACCCAAGTGAAAAAGTGTGTCAGCCTATGTCTTCACGTGGCTAATGACTGCCCAATTATCGGCCCAATAACAATCCTCCAAGAGTCCACTTCTTTGTGTGGTGGCCCAATCCCTTTTCATGAATATGATGTCGGCTCAATGTTGTGTGTTCCACGTGATCCCTTTGATGTTTACCAAATCCTCCAAAAACATATCCCCATATTAATTAAACAACTTATGCGCTGACATTTAACCAACCGTAGCTTACGGGTTAAAATTCGTAGGTTACGGTTCATACATTCTGTTGTAATCAGACACTTCTACCCGTAAGCTACACTCCTCACACACCCAACTTTCATTTAATTACCACTCAGCCCCTGGACTTTAATATTATGCGTATCTTATGATTTGAAGTCATTTTATCACCCGAACAAGTACCTAGCAACATGATATGTCCCGGTTAACATCCATGAGTGTTCCGCTTCATCCCCAAGCATCCTAACTTCACCATTTTAAGCTGATTAACCTGTAACACGAGAAATACGCGTAGTTATCACATTCGAAACACTTAACCGCTTAAAACACAATACGATACGTATTTTAACACACTTAACGCTCTTGTTTTGCAACCACCATCACATCCCCACACTTGACATTGATTGTCCTCAAGCAACCATTACAAACACTACTCACCTTATTAACAAATCACCATTAAATCCCTTACCGAATTAATAATTTAAGGTCCCAAGTCATACCCGTCCCATAGACTAACACAATCGAGATTGACAATCTGACAATTAAATATTATATCTTTAAAACACTTTAAGACTTTCCTAACTAAAACTAACACGCTTATGATACTACACACATGCCATACGCCCCTCACAATAATCTCTCCTCTCGGTTTTATCAAGACTAGCTTGTGATGTGCTAGTATATGTCTCACTCAAAACCAAATATGCGACTTTGCAATCATAAGCTTGTATAGCAATCACACCTCCACTGTATCAAATAACGTAACACATATCAAAAGGACTTTTCGGGTTTTGGGTTAAAGGTAAAGGTATGAATATATTTTTGGGTTTTTATGTTTATATGGCGAACACAAATGAACATACCAAACCATGACAACTTATTCACAATGATACTAACACTTTGGGTTATTTCTGACCCATTTATTTAACACGAACATAACAATGATTTTTTTTTTCTTTTTCTTTCTTTTTTTTTCTCTTTCTTTTCATTTCTTTTTTCTTTTATAACATATACACACTTGTTATTCATGGTTGATAATTTAAACGGGTCACATGAGGTGTAACAAACGAAGGGATAAGGCTCAACATGGTTAACTAAGGTGGGTGGATAAACAATCAACAAATAGAACAATGAATGGATCCTAATGCCTTTATCATCTATGTGTATACGCTAAAGCACAGTCTCGGCACGTATCAAACCACACAAGTTCTAACACAAAGCAACATATGGCCTACACTCAACAATTGAACATTTATAGCAATTTAAACTAACAATCTAGTAGGCTCAAATATCTCACCGAATTGAAGGAATATGGGTTACCGACACGTAGCATGTGTAATTCCTAAAGCATGTTACCCCTAGTTAGGCATCTCTTATCAACTATTTTCTAAAACTTGTCAGAAATACTCTCATGAAACTTAAAGAGACAACCATGACTAGGGATCTAAGTTAGTTTAATATCAGTAGGAACCCTTTAGCAATTGAAAATGTTGGTTTTCATGTAGTTCAAGCATACTTGAGATAAAAATTTTCAAAAGTTTTTCAATTTTTCAGCAATTTCAACCCTTCCAAGCAATTGAGATCAACAATCTTACCAACCCTCTCTCGAGTTACCGCATCCCCACACTTGGGATACATTGTCCCCAATGTATGGTGCAATTTATAGTCATAACCCGAGAGATACCACCCGCAAACCATGAACGGCTAACAACTAGACGACTCGACACATAAAACCACTCCCAACACAAAAATTTCACACCACCAAATACACGAAAACAAATAAAACACAAGATAGATAGACACATGCACCTGATCAGAAAATAAGTGAGTGTCTGTGGCGGTGTAACTGTTGCGCTCAAAACCGGAGAATACACATCCAGGGATTCTCTGATATCTCACTGGGGATGTTGCAAAACATCCCCACACTTGAATCATTGCATCCGTGAAGATAGAATTGTATAACCCTGTCAAAACACAACACACCAAACGAAACCAAAACAAAGTACAAACTCTACATCCTCGGGCTGCCTCCCGAGAGCGCTAAGTTTAAAGGTCTTCAGCCAGACCGTACCTGATATGCGCAATGGTGGTCTCAATGCACACTTACCTAATGTATTTCCAATGAATGCCCGGAAATTTACATGCCATCTCCATAAATTCGTCAGTATAATTGGCATGTTCAGATTGCACCTGCGGGTTTCGCTAATCCATTTCATGATATGTACCTTGATGTCTTGTAGTTTCACCCTTCTCATCTTCTTCCTCGAACCCTCTTCCCCACACTTATTAATTTGAATGATTGATATGGGAAGATGTTCGGTACACATATTGATCTCATCAGACTGCTCTGCCTCATCATCCTCACACACCATCTGATCCACCAGTGACTCTTCATCAGATAAAGGACTCATTGGTGTGGTATTATCCTCCACAACCTCCTCCTTCATGTGAGAATAATCTCCAATGTCATCAGGTAATGGTGAAAGGCGTTGTTCTATTTCTATCTTCATTTTTAAATTCTGACACTTAGAAACTAAACAGCTGATTCGATCTTCATCGGAAAGGTTGGGTGCTGATAAATACTGCTCGAGTTTGGACAAAGTCACTTCCAACATAGCAATCTTTTTCTCCTCCTCGGTCTGATAAGCATACACACCCTCGGGCTTAGAATATTCCTCGGGATGATACTGTCGGTATCCCTGATACGGTCTGATAAGCATACACACCCTCGGGCTTAGAATATCCCCGGCAACGGCGCCATTTTGATGTCTGTCGTTAAGGACATGCAAAAACCAACTAAACTATGTAAATAGGATAAGTCGGATATCGATCCAGAGGAGGATTGTGGAAAGTGTGTAACGTTAAGTATTTATTAACAACTAAAAAAAATAAATAAATAAACTGATGATTGTTTGATTTGTGGATTAACTAAATTATGAATTAAGAACTTGAGGTTTTAAACAATAGGAAAAAGAAAGGTTCCTCCGAATTTCAGGTTTGCAAACAAGTTCAGTTATGTGTTTAATCAAAACATTCACATAGACATAATTGTTTAACCTAATTAACCAATTGTGATAACCAACGACTAAGTACTCTGGTAAATACATAACGGGAGGTTATCGAATGATTATCAATTACAATTACAAACCCTAACCCCATGTCAAATATATCCCAATTACTAGAACTCTCGGGAACTGAATGCTTAGAAATTAAGGTTTGAATAAATGCAACCACTTACAATCAGTCAATTAAATCCATGGTGAAAAGCATCGAATGCTTAGATCACCAAGTTACAATGATTAAAAACACATAAAAGTACCTAATTACACAAACCCTCCATACGGAGAAAACCATAAAAGACTAGCCGCTCATCTTGGTGGGTTGATCTTCGATAGCTTGATGAACAAATCGAATCATATTCTTGATCTCCCCTCTGATGCGAATGATCTCAGCCGCCCCCAAAAGTGATTATCCTTGCCGTCAAAGTAATCACAGATGTCCACTAATGATCGGCCCACTTCCCCTCTTTGATTTCGTGAATATATGGCCCATAAAGAAGTCCACGAGTCCACATAGCCCACATAGTGCCTCTCGAAACCTTCAAAGAAATTTGCTAGCCCATTCACGTGATTGGGCCACTCCTCTCTTGTCTTGTATGTATATTTTTGCATGAGATGATGATGTGATCGATGATTATGTTGTTTTTCTCTTGTCTGCCATCAATTATCAAGCCCACATGACATGTGATGATGTGTGTTGTTGACTTTTAATAACCCACCATGAAGTCCACGTGACTTGCCCTCTTTAATTCATATATGTTGGCCCAATGATTCCTAAGTCCCTCAATGATGATGTTGACCCAAGTGAAAAAGTGTGTCAGCCTATGTCTTCACATGGCTAATGACTGCCCAATTATCGGCCCAATAACAATCCTCCAAGAGTCCACTTCTTTGTGTGGTGGCCCAATCCCTTTTCATGAATATGATGTCGGCTCAATGTTGTGTGTTCCACGTGATCCCTTAGATGTTTACCAAATCCTCCAAAAACATATCCCCATATTAATTAAACAACTTATGCGCTGACATTTAACCAACCGTAGCTTACGGGTTAAAATCCGTAGGTTACGGTTCATACATTCTGTTGTAATCAGACACTTCTACCCGTAAGCCACACTCCTCACACACCCAACTTTCATTTAATTACCACTCAGCCCCTGGACTTCAATATTATGCGTATCTTATGATTTGAAGTCATTTTATCACCCGAACAAGTACCGAGCAACATGATATGTCCCGGTTAACATCCATGAGTGTTCCGCTTCATCACCAAGCATCCTAACTTCACCATTTTAAGCTGATTAACCTGTAACACGAGAAATACGCGTAGTTATCACATTCGAAACATTTAACCGCTTAAAACACAATACGATACGTATTTTAACACACTTAACGCTCTTGTTTTGCAACCTCCATCACATCCCCACACTTGACATTGATTGTCCTCAAGCAACCATTTCAAACACTACTCACCTTATTAACAAATCACCATTAAATCCCTTACCGAATTAATAATTTAAGGTCCCAAGTCATACCCGTCCCATAGACTAACACAATCGAGATTGACAATCTGACAATTAAATATTATATCTTTAAAACACTTTAAGACTTGCCTAACTAAAACTAACATGCTTATGATACTACACACATGCCATACGCCCCTCACAATAATCTCTCCTCTCGGTTTTATCAAGACTAGCGTGTGATGTGCTAGTATATGTCTCACTCAAAACCAAATATGCGACTTTGCAATCATAAGCTTGTATAGCAATCACACCTCCACTGTATCAAATAACGTAACACATATGAAAAGGACTTTTCGGGTTTTGGGTTAAAGGTAAAGGTAGGAATATATTTTTGGGTTTTTATGTTTATATGGCGAACACAAATGAACATACCAAACCATGACAACTTATTCACAATGATACTAACACTTTGGGTTATTTCCGACCCATTTATTTAACACGAACATAACAATGATTTTTTTTTCTTTTTCTTTCTTTTTTTTTCTCTTTCTTTTCATTTCTTTTTTCTTTTATAACATATACACACTTGTTATTCATGGTTGATAATTTAAACGGGTCACAAGAGGTGTAAAACACGAAGGGATAAGGCTCAACATGGTTAACTAAGGTGGGTGGATAAACAATCAACAAATAGAACAATGAATGGATCCTAATGCCTTTATCATCTATGTGTATAGGCTAAAGCACAGTCTCGGCACGTATCAAACCACACAAGTTCTAACACAAAACAACACATGGCCTACACTCAACAATTGAACATTTATAGCAATTTAAACTAACAATCTAGTAGGCTCAAATATCTCACCGAATAGAAGGAATATGGGTTACCGACACGTAGCATGTGTAATTCCTAAAGCATGTTACCCCTAGTTAGGCATCTCTTATCAACTATTTTCTAAAACTTGTCAGAAATACTCTCATGAAACTTAAAGAGACAACCATGACTAGGGATCTAAGTTAGTTTAATATCAGTAGGAACCCTTTAGCAATAGAAAATGTTGGTTTTCATGTAGTTCAAGCATACTTGAGATAAAAATTTTCAAAAGTTTTTCAATTTTTCAGCAATTTCAACCCTTCCAAGCAATTGAGATCAACAATCTTACCAACCCTCTCTCGAGTTACCGCATCCCCACACTTGGGATACATTGTCCCCAATGTATGGTGCAATTTATAGTCATAACCCGAGAGATACCACCCGCAAACCATGAACGGCTAACAACTAGACGACTCGACACATAAAACCACTCCCAACACAAAAATTTCACACCACCAAATACACGAAAACAAATAAAACACAAGATAGATAGACACATGCACCTGATCAGAAAACAAGTGAGTGTCTGTGGCGGTGTAACTGTTGCGCTCAAAACCGGAGAATACACATCCAGGGATTCTCTGATATCTCACTGGGGATGTTGCAAAACATCCCCACACTTGAATCATTGCATCCGTGAAGATAGAATTGTATAACCCTGTCAAAACACAACACACCAAACGAAACCAAAACAAAGTACAAACTCTACATCCTCGGGCTGCCTCCCGAGAGCGCTAAGTTTAAAGGTCTTCAGCCAGACCGTACCTGATATGCGCTATGGTGGTCTTAATGCAAACTTACCTAATGTATTTCCAATGAATGCCTGGAAATTTACATGCCATCTCCATAAATTCGTCAGTATAATTGGCATGTTCAGATTGCACCTGCGGGTTTCGCTAATCCATTTCATGATATGTACCTTGATGTCTTGTAGTTTCACCCTTCTCATCTTCTTCCTCGAACCCTCTTCCCCACACTTATTAATTTGAATGATTGATATGGGAAGATGTTCGGTACACATATTGATCTCATCAGACTGCTCTGCCTCATCATCCTCACACACCATCTGATCCACCAGTGACTCTTCATCAGATAAAGGACTCATTGGTGTGGTATTATCCTCCACAACCTCCTCCTTCATGTGAGATTAATCTCCAATGTCATCAGGTAATGGTGAAAGGCGTTGTTCTATTTCTATCTTCATTTTTAAATTCTGACACTTAGAAACTAAACAGCAGATTCGATCTTCATCGGAAAGGTTGGGTGCTGATAAATACTGCTCGAGTTTGGACAAAGTCACTTCCAACATAGCAAGCTTTTTCTCCTCCTCGGTCTGATAAGCATACACACCCTCGGGCTTAGAATATTCCTCGGGATGATACTGTCAGTATCCCTGATACGGTCTGATAAGCATACACACCCTCGGGCTTAGAATATCCCCGGCATCGGCGCCATTTTGATGTCTGTCGTTAAGGACATGCAAAAACCAACTAAACTATGTAAATAGGATAAGTCGGATATCGATCCAGAGGAGGATTGTGGAAAGTGTGTAACGTTAAGTATTTATTAACAACTAAAAAAATAAATAAATAAACTGATGATTGTTTGATTTGTGGATTAACTAAATTATGAATTAAGAACTTGAGGTTTTAAACAATAGGAAAAAGAAAGGTTCCTCCGAATTTCAGGTTTGCAAACAAGTTCAGTTATGTGTTTAATCAAAACATTCACATAGACATAAATGTTTAACCTAATTAACCAATTGTGATAACCAACGACTAAGTACTCCGGTGAATACATAACGGGAGGTTATCGAATGATTATCAATTACAATTACAAACCCTAACCCCATGTCAAATATATCCCAATTACTAGAACTCTCGGGAACTGAATGCTTAGAAATTAAGGTTTGAATAAATGCAACCAATTACAATCAGTCAATTAAATCCATGGTGAAAAGCATCGAATGCTTAGATCACCAAGTTACAATGATTAAAAACACATAAAAGTACCTAATTACACAAACCCTCCATACGGAGAAAACCATAAAAGACTAGCCGCTCATCTTGGTGGGTTGATCTTCGATAGCTTGATGAACAAATCGAATCATATTCTTGATCTCCCCTCTGATGCGAATGATCTCAGCCGCCCCCAAAAGTGATTATCCTTGCCGTCAAAGTAATCACAGATGTCCACTAATGATCGGCCCACTTCCCCTCTTTGATTTCGTGAATATATGGCCCATAAAGAAGTCCACGAGTCCACATAGCCCACATAGTGCCTCTCGAAACCTTCAAAGAAATCTGCTAGCCCATTCACGTGATTGGGCCACTCCTCTCTTGTCTTGTATGTATATATTTGCATGAGATGATGATGTGATCGATGATTATGTTGTTTTTCTCTTGTCTGCCGTCAATTATCAAGCCCACATGACATGTGATGATGTGTGTTGTTGACTTTTAATAACCCACCATGAAGTCCACGTGACTTGCCCTCTTCAATTCATATATGTTGGCCCAATGATTCCTAAGTCCCTCAATGATGATGTCGACCCAAGTGAAAAAGTGTGTCAGCCTATGTCTTCACGTGGCTAATGACTGCCCAATTATCGGCCCAATAACAATCCTCCAAGAGTCCACTTCTTTGTGTGGTGGCCCAATCCCTTTTCATGAATATGATGTCGGCTCAATGTTGTGTGTTCCACGTGATCCCTTAGATGTTTACCAAATCCTCCAAAAACATATCCCCATATTAATTAAAAAACTTATGCGCTGACATTTAACCAACCGTAGCTTACGGGTTAAAATCCATAGGTTACGGTTCATACATTCTGTTGTAATCAGACACTTCTACCCGTAAGCCACACTCCTCACACACCCAACTTTCATTTAATTACCACTCAGACCCTGGACTTCAATATTATGCGTATCTTATGATTTGAAGTCATTTTATCACCCAAACAAGTACCTAGCAACATGATATGTCCCGGTTAACATCCATGAGTGTTCCGCTTCATCACCAAGCATCCTAACTTCACCATTTTAAGCTGATTAACCTGTAACATGAGAAATACGCGTAGTTATCACATTCGAAACACTTAACCGCTTAAAACACAATACGATACGTATTTTAACACACTTAACGCTCTTGTTTTGCAACCTCCATCACATTACAACGAGCTTCTTAAGGTTGTACGTACGCGGTTAGATCCCGCGTATGAGCTTTGGAACAGGCTGAGTTTTGTTAGTTCAGTGTCTCGCCTTTGGATGACTTTTACGGGTGTGGCCCTGCCTTAGCGGTGCGCACACGGTTGTGTGGGCTACTGTACAATATTCACCCTTTGGTGTGACTTTCTTTGGTTAGCATATGGTACACTAACGACGTTCAATCCATTGAAAGAGTCGATGTTGATGTGACGACGATCCCTGCCACGCGTCCGTGTCACCGGGATCTCCACTGTCGTAATGTGCAGCCACTGGTGGTTATAGACGCATATGCGGATGTCATGCCACCTTAGGCGAGTGTGAAACCGTTGGTGGTTGTACCAGTCTTTGTTATTGATGATCCGATTATAGCAATTATCGTTGCATTCAGAAAGAATGATATACAATGCACCCCTGCATAAGTGCTTGCTATGCTCAGTGACCTCGGAAGGGTGCTTAGAGCGTTATTTATGTTCCCCACAATGTTTTTATAATTGTGGGACAAGTACTTGGTTTTTCATCAGTGGTTGTGCATCTATTACCAAGATACCCACTGGAGTAGTAGTGGTTGAATACATCTATTACCAAGATGCCCACTCTTAGCGCTGTATAATTTGATCATCTGACTTTGTTATCATGAAAAGTATTTCGTGTCAGAGTTGTTTTTTACCGTGATATGCAGTTCAAATGCGGTGGTAATATTTTGTACCGTAATATGCAGTTTAAATGCAGTGGTATGTTGTGTTTGTATGAACACTTATTGATATCAGAAAGTGCTTTATAATGCGCGTGGCGTTAATGGACACTTGAACAACAAAGTGCTTTCTACGCGCTTGGCGTGAGTGAACACTCATTGAGATAATAAAATCCTTTATATGCGCTAGGCGTGAATGAGCACTTTATGTAAGCTACTACGTGCTTTCCCTAGGCGCGCATTGGCGTGGGACGCTTATAGTAGGTGGCATGTTTGTTTAAATTACCTCGTCGACTATGGCGTGAGGGTTTTCTGTTATCCATGTCGCGTATTAGCGTGGAGAATACACATTCGAATAAGTATTTTTCCTGCCGCATAGCGTGTGGAATACTTATTCAGATAATCAAGTATCTTGGTTTTGTCATGCGTTTGTCTTGACTACCAAATTGCATATGTTGTGTCGAGTGGTATAGTCGTAGGCCAAATGATGTGAGAAGTATAAATATCGTCTGGCGTATCGAGACACCCACATTATATAAGAGCCGATGCGGGATGATGTACAGTGGATATAACCTTAATGGGCAGCCTGAGAGGAGATGGTCACTTTTAAGGCATAATGGCGCTATACCCTGCTAGTCCCCCAGTTCAATGCTGCTAAAGTATATTAGTAGCTTTGAACTTGATAGGAAAACAAAGAAATCGACAAGTAAACATGTAGTATATACGGACCATCATATAGAGATATATGTATATAGTCAAGTGAACCAAGGGCATACAATGAGATGCGAGGCGCGTTTGAACAAATGAAGGTGCGTTGCGCCACCAAATAAACAATAAACAAGAATTGTACCTGGAATTGCATTCCTAAATATGTAGCTCAACATAACGAACTCCAGCTTAGGTATATCCTTACCAAAGTATAGCTTGGTGAAGGCGTAAATGGCGACAAGGACCAACCTACAAGTAAGAAGATTTGACAAGAAGTTGTCCAACTGATATCGCGTTGTTGGAGAAGGGTTTTCAGGTGTGTAAATCGAATGCTCAAACCAAGGCCTTTGGTCTTGGTGACTACGTTCTATAGTGCTTGTAAAGTTACACCGTCCCCTTCCCTTGTTTCAAAGTTGCTAAATAATGTTAGCAGGGGCGTCATGTGCTCGATGTGTCATGTTGGAGACGGCGAGAACATTATCAGGAAGACTGTCTAGCTTGAGGATGTCTATTCCTACTGATGTGCCCCTTGGTTTTACTAAGTGCCAGCTTTCAAAACTTAGTTGTAGTTGGGGCGTGAGTGGTTAGCCCGCCGTGCTAATCTCCTAGTCTATTGCTACTTAAATAAACATTAGTAGCATTGAAATAACAAAGTAGAAAATTGCATTATTTGTATGTATACATTATGTTCGCTAAAACACGTCCTACTTAGACAAGGACTATTTTATGTACAAGTCGAAATGATCGAGCTTGGTTGTTTTTTAACATATCTTGCCCATGGCGGTATTACACTGCGACAATAGTATGTTGTTTCAATCATTTTGAAGAAAATGATTTACACGTGCCCTTTTTGATGGTGGAGATGATCTATGCCACCAAATTTCGAGTACCGGCTTTGCGGATGTAAAAGATCTCATATTAGTTAAAATGCATGTCCACGATGTGGGGGATGATGTGGATGTTGGGGAGGTTACCGGACACCCCCTAGTCTTAGTTAAATGAATACATGCTCATATATGTGTAAAAGTGGTGCAATAGCGGTTGTACGATCTCGTGCTATAAAGCCCCGGCACATGTAAAATGTGTTGTAGTATAAAGAGGAGAGTATTGAACCATTATAAGTGACTTGGTTCCGTTAAAAGCTCTTGTAACACGAATTAAAGCGACACGCCGGTGTATGTGCGACATACACGGGTGGAGCAGTGGCGACGTAGGCATTACAGCGGTGGCGTAACTAAATGCGCCACAACCCCATTTATTAGAATAAGCAAGGAGGTTGGAAGGTATGTCTTTTATGTATGACAGTTGAGGATTTCCAACAGGTACTCTCGTATTTTTTTGTACAGTAAAATAAATTTATAAGCGTGACCAAAGGCGTGACTTAGGACGGTGCCCACCGGAGATGGCGCGAGCAAGGAAGGTATCCGTCGTAGACGGTAGGAGAGAACGAAAAAATCCACCGGAGTGGCGGGTAGAATGAAAGCTCCCGCCAGAGGCGTGGGTGGATAAAAACATCCGTTTGAAATGTTCCGTGGTGAATAAAAGCTTCTGCCGGTGGCGGCGTGTTGAATAAAATCTTCCGCCGATAGTGGCGGGTTGGGACGACCTCGTAGCCCAATCGGTAAGGCGTCTAAGAGTGTGCTGATTAAACAGCGAATCTCGCTTGAGAGTGTCATATAGTAAGGCGTTTCAAGTTTCAACCAATGCTTGAGAGGGGATTATCAGGCCAGAAATGGCAAAAGAAGTGTGCGCTAGGAATGGTGTAGCAAAGGGAGTCATCGCCGGAGTTGGCGTAATCATGAAAATGGCCCGCTGCTGATTGTGGTGGTGTGGATAAAAGATTCCGCCTGAGTTTGGCACATTAAGGAAAATCGTCTGCTAGAGGTGGCGCGACCAAGGAGGTTGTACGCCAGTGGTGGCGCGACGAAAGAAGTTGTCCGCCAGGGGTGGCGAGATAAATAAAGTTGTCTACCGAAGGTGGTGTGACCATGAAAGTTGTCCGTTGGAGGTGGCGCGGTCAAAAAAGTTATCCGTCAGGGGTGGTGCAACAAGGGAAGTTGTTCGTCGGAGGTGTTGGTTTTGTGTATCCATACTCCGCAATATATGAACAATTTTGACCCTCCAGATGGTGTTGCACCATGCTAGTCCTTCAATTTATTGCTGCTAAATAGATGTTAGTAGCATTGTAGTAATATTGATAAGCAACGAATATATGCTCGCATGTATGTGTATACCTCGTGTTTATTGAAAGAGATTTAGAACTGTTTGCAAGGGGTTTTTATTTAACATGATTCATATCTTTTAAAAACTTCTCTCGTGATAAAGCAGGAAAATGTTGTGGAACATACAACTTTTTCATATGAAAGAATAAAGCAAACTTCTTCATACGTTGTTGTGTTGTTTGTATTGGAAACCCAAGAAGTGTATTAAAATTCTCAACAGGTTATAGCAAAGAGAAGCATGAAATTTTAGAACCTTGTAAATCGGATTAGGTTAGTTCTTGTAATGAAACTTTAGTTCAACTGAAGAAGCCCAGCTCCTTCGTTGTGTGAAGGCAGATGGTGCGGGGTAATGTCATCTGTTGACAATGATCTACGCGGGTCTCGGTAATAATGCTCCAACGCGGGCGATGGAAGTTGTTAAACTGATTCACATCTTTCTAAGCTTATAATGTATGAGGTATGTACCGCTATATCACACATAATAAGGCATGCAGTAGAAGGATGCAAGGGCGAACAAATCTGCAAAGTTTTGTTTGGGCTTGGTATCTGTTTTGGCTCATGGGACGGATTTCACTGCCGCCATTGCTAAGCTCTTTGTTTATAAAACCGGCTCAAGGAGGGTCGGTAAAGATTGAGGTGGTAGCCCGCCGAGGATGACGGGATGAGATAGCCGGAGGCGTATCTAGGGGTGCGCGGTGGCAGGCTAATGTACCCGTTGTGTATAGTGGGTGTAGTTTATGTTCACATGCGTGTGGCGGAGAGGACACCACTAAAGGTGGCGAGCTTCTACTACGCATGCCGACGATGTGAAACGGTTGCCCATCCCTTGGCGGCGGGAGCATGACGGTGGCCATTGGATATGGCGCGAGTGTAAGGATATCCAGCAGAGGTGGTGGACTCCTGATTTGGGTGACCCCATGAAAGACCTTTCGTAGTAGAGGAAGTGGGCGAAAGGATTGTCCGTCGTTGATGACAGGTATCTATGCGTGCCAGTGAAACCCGCTAATGGATGGCGAAAAAGTGGGTGACAGGAAGGCGAGTGGCGTGAAGGCCGGTGAGCATGAAGACTAAAGGGGCGGAGGAGTTCTTGTTGACGGGGTATCATCCATATGACGACGAAACATGAATGCAAAGGTGTAAAATTGAGAGCATCTAGAACACCTTGTGCATCAAGCCAATGTCAGGATGACAGTGGCCCGCTAAGATGGTGATCCGCATGAGTAGCGTATTGGAGGGCAGTCCAAACTTGTTTGAAAGAGCCGTTGGTACTTTGCACGTGCATGGTTGTTAGTTGCTGTAATAATAGCGGGATGTGATGATAATCCGCATAAGGTGGCAGGAGTGAGATGGTCGTCCGCCAGAGGTGGGTGGGATTACCAGGTTATGTCACACCCCTTTCTAAGGCGGAAGCACGAGGTGTAATCCTGAAAGGTTCTCATTGCATACGAAAGGTAAACATACTACATGCTCGTAAAATAACTCCAGATGCCATTATCATTACACATAATTAAAACATAACATGGGTTAAGTGTTTACATCACAAGACAGCATATTGTCTGAAAAGTTTACACCATATTTTAAAGACAAACATGAAGGTTTGGTTCTTATATCCCACCCCAGATGTGATATAGAAACCAAATCCCACAAAGACAGGCATCGGAGTCTTAACACGACATGACTAAAACAAAAGCAACATCTTGGAGCAAAAGTAAGACCGCGCGCACATCCACTTTAGTTACCTGAAATACATGTGAGTTTTGGAAAACCGTCAACATAATGTTGGTGTGAATTCATGCAGTTTTTGTATTGAATGTTTATATACTTGAATGAAAACATGGTATGTAATTGTACTGAAACGTGTACTTTTGTAACTGTAAGGAAATCGAGATCGCTAATGGTTTGCAAGGCCATTAACATGTGACACGACATAGGAAGCCACCAAACCTAGGCATTTTTGTCGAGATCGACTGAGACACAAAAGCACTCATTGGTAGAAGTAGGCCAAGAGTGGGGTTGCCTGAAACTCATTAGATCTAACCCTTCTGTTCCGCGGTCTAAATGTATACGTTGATTAATGGTGCTTATAGTACCCTATTCGTGACATGATCTAAAGTATCATTCCTTAGTTTTTGTATTCAACATACCATAACACATGTATTTTCTTCAAGTTTAGAAAACAAGTAAAAGTTTAAAAGTGGGGACAAGAACTCACAACTTTGCGTATCCTGCGCCGTAAACTTCACCGGTTGGTTTTATAGCATCGTGACCTATACGTGTTCTATTAATGTTAGTCACAAGACTTGTATCGCACAAGTACAAGTCACCATCTTTTATGTACATGTTCTTTGTTGTTAAAAATAATTTATATTTTTAACTATGTATCTTACTTATATTATTTTTCCAAAAATAAATATAAGTATTTTGTATTTTTCACCAAAAATCAAGACTTTGATTTTTATTGCTTTCCGGATTTTATTTCTTAAAAATAATATATTTTTAAGACTTTGTACGAATCATATATATTTTGTCATGCTATGAAATATATATGTGTTTATTCTTGTTATCCACCCGAGTTATATATTTTCGTCCAGAAATATATTTTAAGTTCATAACTTGTCCAAGTTAAATAATATATTAAAAAATATATTTTCAAAAATATATTTTCTTGTATTTGTCCATGCATGTTGTATGTGTATTTTTGTATTTTTACTCCTTAGGAGTTTTTATTGTATCTTCAAGTCCTAATACACTACTACATATAATACACATAGTGTACACTTAGCACAAAATTTGGTGATCAATAAATATATATATTTTTCTCAAAATATACATACATAATATCAATTTTTATCTTGAAGAAATCATCATTTCTTAACTTGAAATTTACACAAAAATTAGGGAAACCTTGGTAAATATTTTTAGGTGAATTTTTAGGGAATAAGTTTCACCAAAACTTATATTTTTCTAAGTGTTAACATAGTTTCCCCTAAAAATGGAGGTTTCCCATGTTTTCAAAACATGTGTTTATTTTTTTTTCAATCATCAAAACAATTTCCAACAACAACCATCAACAACATATACTAATTTATTCCTATGAAACATCATGGTGAACTTGATTCTTGTTAAACATGTGTAGCCTTTTAGATCTACACTTTACATAAGGTGATCTTTCCAAAATAAGTGTTCAAAACTTTTAACCAACCTTTTATAAGACTTTATTTTACTAACCAACTCACCCATGAGTTTAATGGTTTCAAAGTTTGTAAATCATGTTTCTAAAACCACTTTTATGTTTATTAGGAAGATTATTGTTTTTAATCTCATGTTTACCCATGGATCTTTCAAAACAAACTTTATGTTATATTTTTAACAAACTTTCCATGAGTTTTAGTTTCAAAATTAGTTCTACACATACTTTACCACTTCAAAACTTACAAGTTTATGCACAAAATTCATATTTCAAGTTCACATTATGCTTCATATGTTCACCTTCAAGTTTAACCATGGATCCTTCAAGATCCATGATTAAACTTGGTTGATCCTAGCATTAACATACTTGATCTAATCATAAACACAAGATACCACATCAACAACTTCATTACGTACTCTTAAAATTTCATGTATTCACTTATTTTCTTCATGAATATGTTAGATCTTTTCATTTTTAACCTTAGAAGCTAAGTTGTTTATATGGTGAATCTTGTACATAACATACACATGACTAAAATTAGTGATCAAGAAGCTTACTACTAGCTCTAATGGCTAGGGATGAAACTCAAGAAGATGAAGATGATGAATGTGATGGATAAAAGCAACTGGAAGAGGTCCTTTAATCTCCAAGACCACCAAGCTCCTTTGTAGACCTTCTAGCACCTTTGTGAGTGTATGGAATGTATGGAAGTGATATGAAGATGATGGTGATGTTGTTGCTTGTTCTCGGCCGAGAGGGAGCAAGAGAGGGAGAGAGAGCTTGTGTGTGTTGTGTGTGAAAGATAATGAAGGTCTTGATCTCCTATGTTCATCTTATAAGCATGTTTAGGGTTAATCCATTGGATAATATGTTTCAATAGTAAAAGGCAAGATCTCTAAACAAATCAAGTAAGATCAAATGAGATCAAGGTGTGGGGTCACCTTGTGACCATCCATAACAAGGGGGGGGGGGGGTCTTGGTTGGGTTGTGATGGTAAGTTAGGGATATTTGTTAGATTCCAAGTGTGATGTTTAGTGTTTATGCATATTATGTGTTATATAGTATGTTAGGGTGTTCGGAGATCATAACTAGCTCTGAAACATTAAAACAATGCTTCTAGTATAATTTTGATGTTTCGGGTAGTGTCCGGTTGTTCGGTTGTATACTGGTTCGTTAAAGTGCTAAATTGCGCCGTTTAGTGTCCTTTATGTACCCTTTTGTGACACTTTCAATTCCCGTCACTTTGTAATTTCTTTTGGACAATAAAACATGAATTCTGCATGATATTTCAATGTTAAAATGCTGATTAGAGCTGAATTATTGCTGAAATATGTAAAATTCAGCATTTAAAGTGTGTTTCGGGTGCTTTTTAATGCATAGATTAGCTTCCGGAAAGTTTATATGTTAACCCTTGTATCCATACTTGGGTTTTAATGTATTTTAGATGTTGGACCTACTCCTAGGCCCTAATTCCATTATCTGACTGCTTTCTGCAGAGTTGCTGACACAGTGTGTCTTACCGATGAGTTTACTAGTCTTTCTGACGCAACGCTGAAAGTAATGCATAAAGCAATATTTGAAGTATAAAATGTGCATGAATTCACATGTATAGCATGTAATCAGACAATTTTGACATTTAAGCATATAATTGCAGATATTAAATAATAATAAAACTGTACGGAAATTACCGGTTTTGTGCCAGTTGTCACAGTCTCCCCCCGTTAAAAGAATTTCGTCCCGAAATTCAGGCTGAGACGCTGAGTTATCTCTCGCAGGAGTTTTCTCGAACAAGTGGGGGTACTTGTCTTTAAACTGGTCTTCACGTTCCCACGTGTACTCGGGTCCATGCTTAGAGTTCCAACGTACTTTGATAAGTTTGACACTACTTCTCCGGGTCTTGTTAACTTTCTAGTCTGTAACCTCAACGGGTTGCTCTATAAATCGGGGTGTGTCGTCGATATGCACTTCATCCGCAGGGATGATCACTGTTTCTTGGGTTGGACTCTTCTTGGGGTTGGACACATGAAACGTATCATGTACTCCGTTAAGTTCTTCCGGTAACTCCAACTTGTATGCCACGGTACCAATTCTTTCCAAGATCTTGAATGGTCCAATGTATCGTGGGTTCAGCTTTCCACGTTTTCCGAATCTTACTACACCCTTCCAAGGTGAGACCTTTAACAAAACATTGTCTCCCACCTTGAATTCTAAGGGTTTTCGTCTTTGATCAGCGTAGCTCTTTTGTCGATCTCGAGCCGCCTTAATGCGCTCTCGGATCTGCATGATTTTGTCGGTTGTCTCTTGAATAAGTTCAGGACCAACCATACGTTTGTCTCTAGCGTCCGCCCAACATACTGGCGAGCGGCACTTGCGGCCATATAGAGCTTCGAACGGTGCGGCTTTTATGCTCGTTTGGTAGCTGTTATTGTAGGAAAATTCAACTAAAGGTAGGTGAGTATCCCAGCTGCCGCCTAGGTCCATAACACATGCGCGAAGCATATCTTCCAGCGTTTGTGTGGTTCGTTCGCTCTGGCCATCTGTTTGCGGATGGAAGGCCATGCTTAGATCTAGTTGAGATCCAAATGCTTCCTGGAAGGATTGCCAGATCCTTGAGACAAAACATCCATCTCTGTCTGAAATAATTGAGATAGGCACTCCATGACGTGCCACGATTTCTTTCAGGTACAGCTCAGCAAGCTTTCCAGTGCTATCCTTCTCCCGGATCGGTAGGAAGTGCGCAGACTTCGTTAACCGAACGACTATCACCCATATCATATCATGCCCTCTAGGGGTCCTGGGTAATTTTGTTATGAAGTCCATTGAGATTTGCTCCCACTTCCACATGGGTATCTCGGGCTGCTGCAGTAGACCAGACAGTTTCTGATATTCGGCCTTAGCCTTGGCACATGTTAGGCATTTTCCAACGTAGATAGCAACATCACTTTTAAGCCTCGGCCACCAATAGTATTCCTTCAAGTCCTGATACATTTTATCCGATCCTGGGTGGATCGAGTATCTCGACTTGTGAGCTTCATTAAAGATGACTTCTCGAATACCGCCATAGAGCGGAACCCAAATACGCCCCTTAAAGTATAAGGTTCCCTCTTTGTTTGGCACCAAATTCTTTTGCATACCTCGGAGATATTCAGCTCTACGATTCTCCCTCTTAAGGGCTTCTTGTTGTGCGTCATGAATGCGTGCAGTGAGGTTCGTCCGAATAGTCTTTTCAATGCTCGAACTCTTAGGGTCTTAACCCTTTCTTTTCGACTTAACGCATCTGCCACTACGTTTGCCTTTCCAGTATGGTACTTAATCTCACAGTCATAATCGTTTAGCAGCTCGACCAACCGTCGTTGACGCATATTTAATTCCTTCTGATCAAATATGTGTTGTAGGCTTTTGTGATCTGTGAAGATTGTACATCGAGTACCATATAAATAGTGTCGCCAGATCTTCAAAGCGAATACCACCGCGCCTAGCTCCAAGTCGTGTATGGTGTAATTCCTTTCATGCACCTTCAACTGTCTTGAAGCGTAAGCGAAGACTTTTTGGCATTGCATGAGCACGCAACCCAAACCTTGACGCGAAGCGTCGCAGTATACCACGAAGTCTTCAGTGCCTTCGGGTAAGGATAGTATCGGTGCATCGCATAGCTTATTTTTGAGCAGTTGGAAGGTTTCTTCCTGCTTATCACCCCAGTCGTACTTCTTGTCTTTCTGCGTAAGGGTAGTCAGCGGTTGAGCTATCTTGGAGAAATTCTCAATAAATCGCCGGTAATAGCCCGCTAGGCCCAAAAATTGTCGAACTTCAGTTGGGGTTTTGGGGGCTTCCCAATTCTTTATTGCTTCTATCTTGGCTGGGTCTACATGAATGCCCTTCTCGTTCACAACGTGACCAAGGAAATGTACTTCGCGAATCCAGAATTCGCACTTTGAGAACTTTGCATAAAGTTTCTCTTTCTTCAGTAGTTCCAAAATGGTCCCGATGTGTTGCTCGTGCTCTTCTCTCGTTCGCGAGTAAATCAGGATATCATCGATAAATACAATCACGAATTTATCAAGATATGGTTTGCAAACACGGTTCATCAGATCCATAAATACCGCTGGCGCGTTCGTCAGTCCGAATGGCATCACAAGGAACTCGTAATGCCCATAACGCGTTCTGAATGCAGTCTTTGGTACGCTCTCCTCTTGGATCCTTAACTGATGGTATCCCGATCGAAGGTCGATCTTGGAATAGTAGCTTGATCCTTGCAACTGATCAAATAAGTCATCAATCCTCGGTAGTGGGTACCGATTCTTGACAGTGAGCTTATTCAACTCTCTATAATCGATACACATCCGCAGTGTACCATTTTTCTTCTTCACAAACAAAACTGGAGCTCCCCAAGGTGAGAAGCTCTATGAATCCTTTATCCAACAATTCCTGGAGTTGTGTAGATAATTCTTGCATCTCGGATGGTGCAAGCCGATAGGGTGCCTTGGCTACAGGAGCGGCTCCTGGAACCAAGTCTATATGGAATTCGACTTGTCGTTGCGGAGGTAATCCTGGCAGATCTTCGGGAAAAACGTCAGGGAATTCCTTCACCATAGGAATGTCTTCGAGTTTCGGCTCCTCACCCTTCTTATCTAAAACGTGCGCCAAGAAAGCAACACATCCTTTCCTTAAGCACTTCCACGCCTTCATACAATTGATGATTCGCAGAGGCACGTTTCGTTTTTCTCCATGCACGATGAGAGTTTCATCATTCTCCAGAGGGATGCGAATGATTTTCTCATGACAAACAACTTCAGCCTTATTCTTGGACAACCAGTCCATTCCAACCTCCACATCGAAGCTACCCAATTGAACAGGTAAGAGATCGATACTAAAGCTTCACTCACCAAGTTCTAATGTACAACCCCTAACAACTTCGCCCGATTCAACAAGTTTTCCATCGGCTAGTTCTATGGAATAAGGAATATCTAATCTACTAGATCCTATTCCAAGCATACGTTTAAATTCCACAGACATGAAACTATAATCGGCACCAGTGTCAAATAGTATGGATGCAAAGTGATTGTTAACGAGAAACGTACCGGTGACCACATTAGGGTCCTCGCGTGCGTTCCTAGCTCCAATCACGAATGCTCGAGCCTGAGCATTGTTCTCCTTTGGGCAATCTTTCTTGAAATGGTCATTGCTTCCACAACCAAAGCATCCTTGGTTCTGCCCAGTTCCATTACCATTCCGGTTACCAGCACTATTTCCATTCCCGTTTCTGTTACCATTACCATTGCGGCCTCCAATACCTTTTCCCCAACAATCCTCGGTACGGTGACCTGATTTTCCGCAGTTCTCGCATCTCCCAACGTGACAGTTTCCTACGTGGTGAAAGTTACAGCGGTTACATTTGGGCAGAGTGCCCTGATACTTCTTAGCTCCAGTATCGTTTGCAGCTGCGAAGGTTTTCGCCTCCTTAGGTGGGTTAGTATCACGCTTCTTGTTGTTCGAACCCTTGTTGTTGCTGCGGGTTGCTTGATTCAGGCTCGTATGCATCCTTTTCTTGTCACCAGACGACTCAGCTTGCGTCTTGGTCTTTTCAGTTGGATTCAGTGATAACTTCTTCATATGAACAGCATCTTCAGTAAGGCTGACAGCCAGAGTTACAGCCTGAGTTATCATTTCAGGTTTAGCCAAAGTTACCATGCTGCGAAACTCTGGGGCCAATCCCCAGATGTAGCGCTCAATGCGCTTAAATTCGGGAGTCACCATATAGGGGATCACTCTTGACAAATCATGGAACCTTCGGGTATAACCAGTAATGTCCGCACCTTCCATGGTCAAGTGCCAGAACTCAGTCTCCAACCTTTGGAGTTCAGCACGAGAACAATACTTTTCCCTCATTTTCTCCTTCAACTCCTCCCAAGTCATACCATACGCTGCATCATCTCCCAGGGTTTGGACTTGCAAATTCCACCAAGTCAAAGCCTCATCAACGAATAACCCAGTAACAAAAGTGACTTGCTGATTTGCGGTACACTTGCTCATACGGATAGTGGAATCAGTCTTCTCCGTCCATCGTACAAAGGCCACTGCACCTCCGGTGCCGTCGTAGTTCAGTGGCTTGCAGTCGAGAAACTGCTTGAAGGTGCAGCCTTGAGTTGTGTTACCTCCAGATGAATCTCCATGTCCATTACGTCTAGTATTGCTTGGTCCTCCACTTTGCTCGGTGCGGTTCGCCTCGTATTGGGCGATAGCTGCGGAGATCCTTTCTTCCAGTAGGGAGTTCAGTTCTTCAGCAGTCCTCAGCAGAAGAGGAGGGGGTTGATCAGAATCCTGATTGTTCACAGCTCTCCTAGGTGCCATGTTCTGTCAGAACACAACGCAACAGGGTTAGACATTTGTTTGATATCGTCATACGAGACAGTAGTAGTATATATACACAGGCATATACCCACATAAGTGACATCAAATAATCCGCCAAACATATAAATCAATTCATACAGCAGCAAGCATGCATAAATAGATAAATACTGATGTGACATAAGATATTCACCGAGTCTTTATACATATCAGGGCAACTTGTTGCATCATTGTTTGCGAAGTAAACAAAATGCATAAGGGTTACATCACCCCATAGTACAAGTTTAACATATGTAAAGGATAAAATATCTTTCTTCGCATTGGCGGTTCTTGTCTTTATACCCTAAATTATTACTTTAATAGGCTGGGGAAGGGGTGGGGGTGTTCACGTTTGACCTTCTCTTGTACTGAAGAAATCTTGTTTGATACGTGACAAGACTTGCTGTGGTTTCTGTGCACTGAATTCCATAATTATGTATGCATCCATAATTACGTAATTCCTTGCACAGTCCGCACAGTTCGTTTCATCATCGAGTCACTTCCGTCAGATAGGCCACTGTTTTCAGATGAAAACACGTGTACTTGTGATATTCTATTCCTAGTATATGTATATATTAATTATTACACATAGTTGCAAGTAATTCTTAGTCAAAGACAAGTGCTACCCCAGTGCACCCTAAGTCTCGTAGTGTCCTTACTTGACTCTTTGAAAATAGTTTCAGGTAGTGGATGTCGCATAACGTTTTATGCAATGAAAACTTTTGAAAAATTGTTTTCGTGAAAGGATCCTAAAGATTGTAGTCTAGATTCGAAAAGGAATCCTGGTTCACTACAATCGCAGCTCCGATACCAATCTGTCACACCCCTTTCTAAGGCGGAAGCACGAGGTATGATCTTGAAAGGTTCTCATTGCATACGAAAGGTAAACATACTACATGCTCGTAAAATAACTCCAGATGCCATTATCATTACACATAATTAAAACATAACATGGGTTAAGTGTTTACATCACAAGACAGCATATTGTCTGAAACGTTTACACCTTATTTTAAAGACAAACATGAAGGTTTGGTTCTATATCCCACCCCAGATGTGATATAGAAACCAAATCCCACAAAGACAGGCATCGGAGTCTTAACACGACATGACTAAAACAAAAGCAACATCTTGGAGCAAGAGTAAGACCGCGCGCACATCCACTTTAGTTACCTGAAATACATGTGAGTTTTGGAAAACCGTCAACATAATGTTGGTGTGAATCCATGCAGTTTTGTATTGAATGTTTATATACTTGAATGAAAACATGGTATGTAATTGTACTGAAACATGTACTTCTGTAAATGTAAGGAAATCGAGATCGCTAATGGTTTGCAAGGCCATTAAAATGTGACACCACATAGGAAGCCACCAAACCTAGGCATTTTTGTCGAGATCGACTGAGACACAAAAGCACTCATTGGTAGAAGTAGGCCAAGAGTGGGGTTGCCTGAAACCCATTAGATCTAACCCTTCTGTTCCGCGGTATAAATGTATACGTTGATTAATGGTGCTTATAGTACCCTATTCGTGACATGATCTAAAGTATCATTCCTTAGTTTTTGTATTCAACATACCATAACACATGTATTTTCCCCAAGTTTAGAAAAAAAGTAAAAGTTTAAAAGTGGGGACATGAACTCACAACTTTGCGTATCCTGCGCCGTAAACTTCACCGGTGGGTTTTATAGCGTCGTGACCTATACGTGTTCTATTAATGTTAGTCACTACACTTGTATCGCACAAGTACAAGTCACCATCTTTTATGTACATGTTCTTTGTTGTTAAAAATAATTTATATTTTTAACTATGTATCTTACTTATATTATTTTCCCAAAAATAAATATAAGTATTTTGTATTTTTCACCAAAAATCAAGACTTTGATTTTTATTGCTTTCCGGATTTTATTTCTTAAAAATAATATATTTTTAAGACTTTGTACGAATCATATATATTTTGTCATGCTATGAAATATATATGTGTTTATTCTTGTTATCCATCCGAGTTATATATTTTCGTCCAGAAATATATTTTAAGTTCATAACTTGTCCAAGTTAAATAATATATTAAGAAATATATTTTCATAAATATATTTTCTTGTATTTGTCCATGCATGTTGTTTGTGTATTTTTGTATTTTTACTCCTTAGGAGTTTTTAGTGTATCTTGAAGTCCTAATACACTACTACATATAATACACATAGCGTACACTTAGCACAAAATTTGGTGATCAATAAATATATATATTTTCCTCAAAAATATACTTACTTAATATCAATTTTTATCTTGAAGAAATCATCATTTCTTAACTTGAAATGTACACAAAAATTAGGGAAACCTTGGCAAATATTTTTAGGTGAATTTTTAGGGAATAAGTTTCAACAAAACTTATATTTTTCTAAGTGTCAAAATTTTATAGAAATTTTGACATAGTTTCCCCTAAAAATGGAGGTTTCCCATGTTTTCAAAACATGTGTTTATTTTCTTTTCAATCATCAAAACAATTTCCAACAACAACCATCAACAACATATACTAATTTATTCCTATGAAACATCATGGTGAACTTGATTCTTGTTAAACATGTGTAGTCTTTTAGATCTACACTTTACATAAGGTGATCTTTGCAAAATAAGTGTTCTTGTAAATTTTTAACCAACCTTTTATAAGACTTTATTTTACTAACCAACTCACCCATAAGTTTAATGGTTTCAAAGTTTGTAAATCATGTTTCTAAAACCACTTTTATGTTTATTAGGAAGATTATTGTTTTTAATCTCATGTTTACCCATGGATCTTTCAAAACAAGCTTTATGTTATATTTTTAACAAACTTTCCATGAGTTTTAGTTTCAAAAATTAGTTCTACACATACTTTACCACTTCAAAACATACAAGTTTATGCACAAAATTCATATTTCAAGTTCACATTATGCTTCATATGTTCACCTTCAAGTTTAACCATGGATCCTTCAAGATCCTTGTTTAAACTTGGTAGATCCTAGCATTAACATACTTGATCTAATCATAAACACAAGATACCACAACAACAACTTCATTACATACACTTAAAATTTGATGTATTCACTTATTTTCTTCATGAATATGTTAGATCTTTTCATTTTTAACCTTAGAAGCTAAGTTGTTTAGATGGTGAATCTTGTACATAACATAAACGTGACTTAAATTAGTGATCAAGAAGCTTACTACTAGCTCTAATGGCTAGGGATGAAACTCAAGAAGATGAAGATGATGATGTGATGGATAAAAGCAACTGAAAGAGGTCCTTCAATCTCCAAGACCACCAAGCTCCTTTGTAGACCTTTTAGCACCTTTGTGAGTGTATGGAATGTATGGAAGTGAGATGAAGATGATGGTGATGTTGTTGCTTGTTCTCGGCCAAGAGGGAGCAAGAGAGGGAGAGAGAGCTTGTGTGTGTTGTGTGTGAAAGATAATGAAGGTCTTGATCTCCTATGTTCATCTTATAACCATGTTTAGGGTTAATCCATTAGATAATATGTTTCAATAGTACAAGGCAAGATCTCTAAACAAATCAAGTAAGATCAAATGAGATCAAGGTATGGGGTCACCTTGTGACCGTCCACAACAAGGGGGGGGGGGTCTTGGTTGGGTTGTGATGGTAAGTTAGGGATATTAGTTAGATTCCAAGTGTGATGTTTAGTGTTTATGCAAATTATGTGTTATATAGTGTGTTAGGGTGTTCGGGGATCATAACTAGTTCAGAAACATTAAAACAATGCTTCTAGTATAATTTTGATGTTTCGGGTAGTGTCCGGTTGTTCGGTTGTATACGGGTTCGTTAAAGTGCTAAATTGCGCCGTTTAGTGTCCTTTATGTACCCTTTTGTGACACTTTCAATTCCCGACACTTTGTAATTTCTTTTGGACAATAAAACATGAATTCTGCATGATATTTTAGTATTAAAATGCTGATTAGAGCTGAATTATTACTGAAATATGTAAAATTCAGCATTTAAAGTGTGTTTCGGGTGCTTTTTAATGCATAGATTAGCTTCCGGAAAGTTTATATGTTAACCCTTGTATCCATACTTGGGTTTTAATGTATATTAGACGTTGGACCTACTCCTAGGCCTTAATTCCATTATCTGACTGCTTTCTGCAGAGTTGCTGACACAGTGTGTCTTACCGGTGAGTTTACTAGTCTTTCTGAAGCAACGCTAAAAGTAATGCATAAAACAATATTTGAAGTATAAAATGTGCATGAATTCACATGTATAGCATGTAATCAGACAATGTTGACATTTAAGCACATAATTGCAGATATTAAATAATAATAAAACTGTACGAAAATTACCGGTTTTGTGCCAGTTGTCACAGGTTATCCGCCGAAGATGGTATGACCAAGACTATCACCCTGGAGATGAGCGGAGCGTGATGGTTGCCCACCTGAGGTGGCGGGGCATATAAATGACCCTCGGAGGTGGCCGAGATGTGTTGTGTTTGGCGGTGAAAAGGAACACCCGCCTGTGAAAAATGTAATGGGGCTGTCAAAGGCGAGTGGCACCCATAAGGCTATGGGGTGTGGATGGAGCCCCATGGAGCTTTATAGGTGCCACATAGGATCCACGTAGGCGACACGTCGGCTGAAGCTTGATGGCGCCCCCCCTTTAACATGGAGGGTGTGATGATGGAGCCCCTAGGGGCGCTATAGAGAAAAATTAAAAAAAAAAAAAAAACTCTGATTGGTGCAAACACATGTGAGCCCCACCTGATCCTCGTTGCCGCTCGTTACCGCGATGGCGGCCAGTCAATGGCGCCCCGGCTATGGCGCCGGGGGTGTGGATGATGGAGCCCGGGGCGCTATAGACGTCTAGGTGGCGGAAGGGTGGCGCCCCACACCCTCCAGCCTAAGTGGGGCGAGGGCGGTCAGGCTGTAGATGGCAGAAGGAGTTGGTGGTCCGCTGTAGATGGCAGAACAAGATAGTTTGCACAGGCAGGCACGTGTAAGTCGTCCGCCGGCAGGTTTAAAAAACTACCCGCTTTTCTCGTATTATAATAATGAAAAAAGGTATCAACTGTTTTGAAGAATTATTAGTTTAATATGTCTGCATCGAAAACGTGCATACGCCTTTTCATAACTTGATGTGTTTTGTGGCATGACATCAGCCTTCAAAATATAATGCTGAGAGTTATCGCAGTAAAAAAAATAGGAATTATAGTTGTGAAACAAATCTTTGTATATGGATCTCTCATGAACAGAGATGTCAGGTCTGTAGACCTAGAGCCATGTATGTGCATGTAGCCCAATAAAGGAAATCTGGAGATTTGAAACCCAACTGAAACACATCTAGAAGGATGTTTAATAATAGAGAAAATTACAAAATTAGCCAAGAAAAAAGTCAACTTACCAATCTAGCCATGGAATGCGTCTTTGGAAGGCCACTCATGTATAGGATGAGTCTTTTCAAGCATGGGATGAGTCCTTGGGGAGAAACCCAATAAAAAAAAGACACGTGGCGGGGATGAGTCTGCGGACGCATGGGATGAGTCTGCGGACGCATGGCTTGTGGGTCCGCGGACGCATGGGATGAGTCCGCGGACGCATGGGATGAGTCCGCGGACGCATGGGATGAGTCTGCGGACGCATGGGATGAGTCTTTCATGTGTGTGATGTGATTTGTGGGTCCGCGGACGCATGGGATGAGTCCGCGGACGCATGGGATGAGTCTTTCATGTGTGTGATGTGATGAGTCTTTCCACGTGTCAGTTGGGGATTGGCGGACGCAATACTTGGCCTGGCAGACGCATTAGAAGACTTGGGATCTGTGAGTGGCCTTCCAAAGACGCATGAGGTGGCTAGATTGGTAATTTGACTTTTTTCTTGGCTAATTTTGTAATTTTCTCTTAATAATATATATTAGTCTTAACAGAGAAGATTTGAAGGCTTAAAGTTTGAAAAAACCTGTATGATGACCGCAGATGTGGTGATTGAGTAGAGGAAAACGAAATGTGATTCTAGCCGCGTCCCACGGATGGCGCCAATGTAAAAGAGTGAACCTGAGCGGGTCGGTACTTCTACGGTGATGAATACGGATATGGCCACACCTTGTCTTCTCCGCCTCATCCTAGACCTGCAAATAAGAAGAAGAGAGAAAACAGGGATGTAGAGACGGCCGGTAAGGGAAGAATCCCCTATTTCCAGCTACAAAAGTGTTTGCCCCATATTGCATGCCCTAATAAGGAGGTGGAGACTTCCTTATATAGGAGATATGGGAAACCCTAACCTCAATGGGCCAGGCCCAGTTAGGGGTTGTCTCTACAAGCCCACAGCCTAGTGTAGTATATAAACTACGATGCACTGGGCTTCACAGGTTAGTACGCAATAATAATAATATTTAACATAAAAGGCGATAAGTGTTTGGGCCGGGTCAAGTACCTTACCTCGTCATTATACATGAACCGTTCGTTTTTTTTGGTAAAGAGAATAATCAAAAGAGGAAAGTATTCAATTAGAACATGAAAACGTGACTAAATTGGTCCTGGTCACTCTTCGAGACGGAGTGGAAGAATGGATGGGATTATCAAGCGCGGATGTGATTGATACAAAATCTCAACATCGTGGCTTGTCGGTCTTCGCAAGAACTCATCGCCATACAAATGTTAACGTTGCAGAAAATTTATAGGCATTGCCAGGCCACTACATGGCTTCCTCTACCCTCGCAAGCCACCTGCCAAGCCTACCCAAGGCGGAGGTGACGGTCTAGTCGTTACGGGTTTAAACCCTCAACACGAACCCGTAAGGTTAGGGATGGCAATGGGCCGGGTAATGGTAATCCCATATATACCCATACCCGATTGTTAAATCGTGTCCCATACTCGGCTATCCGTTGGGTACCGAGTATACTCATTAATTTGTTAAAAGATAACAATTGAGATTTCCAAATATTTTTTTACTATTATAATTATTGTATAATTTCTATTTATATAACAACTATTAGAAATTAAAATACAATATAAGTTTTATCATATAAATAATAACATTATACCTTTTATATAGTTTTATTTACGTACTTCACAACATATACTATATAAATAATAGAGTAAACTTCCGTTTTGCTCCTTGTGGTTTGGTCGTTTTAATGGTTTTGCCCCAATCCTTTAAAAATAGCCATTTTCCTCCTTGATGTTTTAATTTTTTCGCCAGTTTGCTCCCCGGCTCTAACACAGTTAAAATGATCTGTTAAAAGTAGAGGTATTTCAGTAAATTTACTTGTAACTAGAAGGGTATTTTAGTAATTTTATACATAAGCATTTAAGTATTTATTTTAATATTAAAAAATAAAAGTTTAATTAATTATTTATTATGTCATATATATATATATATATACTACATATACTGATATACAGAGATGGTTCACGGAGGCATCAAAATGGGTTATTTTCTCTCTCACCACCAACACCGGCTGCCGCCACCAACCTCCACCATCTACCACCTCACCACCACCCGATATTACTACTTCACCTCCCCCTGACATCACCACCATCAGCCACCGCCTCACCAGCACCTGACATCACCACCATCAGCCACAGCCTCACCACCACCTCATCAGTCACCTCCTAACCACTCGACATCATCACTATAAGCCACCGCCTCACCACCCGATATCATCACTATAAGCCACCGCCTCACCACCACCAACATCATCACCGTAAGCCACCAACATCACCACGACGACTTCCCTCATCCCCAATCTTTCTCACTCCTTGATTAGAGCAAAACCTTCAAGTTTCTGCTTTAGATTTTCTCAATTTCAAGTGTTTCTTGAAGTGGGTTTTCTTTATTTCATGGTTGATTAGTGTTTCTTGAAGTGGGTTTTCTTTATTATCTGCTTTTACCTCTATTTACACCTAGGGTTTGTTGTTTAGGGTTCTGGGTGTTTTGAATTTCTTGATCTGACCCATTATTTGATGAGAAATCTGGGTTTTCAGGTTTAAAGACTTGGGGTTCAGAAAACCATCTTCTTCAAAACCCCCAATGAGAAATATGGGCTTTCAATCTTTCTTCTCTCCGACGGTGCAACCGCCGGAGCTTACGCCGCAATGAGAGAAGATAGGTGGTTGGGTAAGGTTGAGAGAGAAGAGAGATTGCAGAGAGGTAGAGAGAGGGTAGAGAGAGAGAGAGAGATTACAGAGAGGGTAGATATGGTTTTGTTATTTTTTATTATTATTATATATAATAATATAATCTTTTATTTTTAGTTTTACTAAAATACCTTCTGAAGTTACCAAAATATCCTTTCAGTTAATAAACAATTTGGATGGAGTTAGAGGCAGGGAGTGAAATCATGAAAGACTTCATAGATCAGGGAGTAAACTGGCTATTTTTAAAGGATTAGGGCAAAACCATTTAAGTGACCAAACCACAGGGAGCAAAACGGAAGTTTACTCTAAATAATATTATCAAATAAATATTTTAAAAGATTTTTTTTCACATAATGAACTTTGGGTAAATTACACTTTTCGTCCTTTATGTTTGTACCTGATGGCAATGGATAGCCTTTAACTTCAATAATTACAGTCACAATCCTTTATTTGCAAAACCTGTTACACTCTACGTCCTTTAGCACTAACCAGATTAAAATTTTCAGCTAAGTTTATTCACTTAAGGGTATTCTAGTCAATTCATGTTTTTATTTAAATGTTTAATAAATAAAACCAAAAAAATCCATATACATTTCATCTTCCCCAATTTCCTAACCCTAAAACCCTAACAACCACATACCACCACCGCATCCTGTGCCACCACCTCAAATCTCATCGAACGCTGTTCAAACAAAGAAACAAGAAACACAAAAAGATTTTACAAAGGACAACTCACCGAAATCATTACTAATGAAATCATCAATTTATTATTCCACTACAACTTAATTCATCACAGATGCCACAACTATCAACTTTATATGTTTAAACATATTAGAAAAAAAAAAACAATCATAATCAAAGTTCTTCATCCTCAACCAATTTCTGTAAATCCCGACCCCTCATCGATTATCCGGCTCAGATCAAGAATTTGAAACTTATCACCATACAAAACTCACAACCACCTCCCTCTTCAACCGCCAAGATTGATGATTTAGATTTGAAATTATGCCTCAAATTGGTGTATAGTCAAGAAAATTGTTAATTATAATACCTTATCATATCTTAGATGATGTATTCGCTCTGTCACCTACCAGATCTGTCACTCCGATCAACAACGGCGGTGTTCCGAGCTCGATTACTCCGATCTCAGATGTTTCTACCCTTCTCTCTTCAATTCCTACAATAACAAATGAACCGTTGGATGCCTTCGGTCGTGTTGATAAGAGAGACAGATAACAAATCTGGCAACCCCTGGATCCGGCGATCGCCACCACCCTTAGACGGACAGATAACAGATCCAACAAACCCCTCTCACCTCTTCAACCCCTGAAACCCTCCTTCACTCTTTTCATCCCCTGAAACCGTCAACATTCAGATCTGCAAAGAAAAACAAAGATCTTGAATTCTTGATCTATGGTTTTGGTAGTGGAGATTGGTGATTGGTTTCAATTTTGGTGGAGAGAGTCTGTTCAGAATTATAAAGGTTATATTTGATTTATTTATTAAATATTTTATATAAGTGAGTAAAATTACCAATATAGCCTCATGTGCAAGGCACATGCCATACTTAACTAAAATTTTTAACTAGGTTAGGGCCAAAGGACGTAGAGTGTAACAGGTTTTGCAAATAAAGGATTCTGAGTGTAATTATTGATGTTAAAAGCTATCTGTTGCAATCCGGTACAAACATAAAGGACGAAAAATGTAATTTACCAGGTATCGCTAATAGATAGGGGTTAAGGGAAAATAATAATATAAATAAAAAAAAATTCGGGTATATATTTTGGGTAAACGAGTATGTTGTTTCGGGTAATCAGTCCAGGTATCGCTTAATTCCATACCCATCCCATACCTACGGTTTTGTAAAACTAATGTAATACCCGACCTATACCCGTTGGGCTTCAGGTATACCTGTCCCATTTGGGTTTCAAGTATACCCATCAAGCTCTTAATTTTTTTACCATCCCTACGTGAGGCGCCCACCACCCTTAGACCACCCGTAGTCGTGGTTCCCTGGGCGTTTTCAAAGCCAAACACGCCCCAAAACACGCCGCGAACGGGCCCCATGGGCGTTTGTTTTGATTTTTTGGTGTTTGCCGTGGAATATACAATGCCTGATTGGGCATTCTTTGACCAATCATAAATTTCCAAGCTTTATTTGTCCAATAACATTTTTTTATGGTTTTCTTTTATTTAATTCTATTACACCACAATGCCTACATCCCCACTACACCCATTTTAGAAAAACTCCCCATTGTTGACTGAGCTGTCATATGACGCACAACGCCTAAGAGTGGGAAATTATTCACCCCAATGATAATATCATCGTTAAATCAAATCAGGCGTAATATCATCGTTAAATCAAATCAGGCGTATGTCGTTCTGTCAGAACCTTTAATTTCAAATTTTCTGTCAATCAAATATGATTGATATCATCTTTAGATTTAACGTCAAAAAATATTAAGATGTTTACATTGTTTTACTATGTTATAAAATTAAATACCATAGTTCACTGAATATATAGTTAAGGGGAAATCTCGAAACTAGCCAAGAATTGGTCAACATTTCGAAACTAGCCAAAGGAAACGTCTTGTAGAGACGTTACCACATTGCTGAAACGTCTTGAAAATGGACCAATCACTGGCTGCCACGTGTCCGACAACGCTGAAACGTCTCAGAAGTCTTAGCTGAGACGTCTTAACATGGCTTGAGACGTTTCCACACGGCTAGGGCTGTAAACGAACAGAACGTTCAGCGAACAGTTCGTGAACTGTTCGGCGGGAAGTTCGTTTATGTTCGTTCGTTTAATAAACGAACGAACATGAACAAGAAATTTCGTTCGATTAGTTAAATGAACGAACATGAACAAAGGTCTCGTTCGTTCAATTGTGTTCGTGAACGTTCGGTAAGGTGTTCGTGAACATTCATTCATTTGCGTTCGTTTATGTTCGTATGTTCGTGTTTTAATTAAAGATTTTTATACTTTCATATATTTTATCTATAGTTTTTATACTATTAAACTTTTATTTATATCATTACCCTAACAATTAAACTAGGAAATCCTCTTTCACCTTGTTTATGCACCATTTCCCTTTCTTTTCTCATTAGTTGCATCGACGAATATGATCTACCTCCGTTCCACAATAAGGGATTCAAGTTCTAGTGCTACTCTCTGGGCCATCCACCTTAATCCTTCATCGCGTTCGCCAAATTTATTTGTGTTCGCTTGTGTTCGTGAACCGTTCGTGAACACGCTCATTTCCTTAATGAACGAACATGAACATAAAATCTCGTTCGGTAAGTGTTCATGAACCGTTCGTGAACACATTTATTTCCTTAACGAACGAACACGAACAAGGCCTCGTTCGTGTTCGTTCGGTTCGTTTACAGCCCTACACACGGCTTCATATGGCTTGAGACGTTTCCACATGGCTTAAGACTTTTCCCCATGGCTTGAGACTTTTCCACATGGCTTGAGCAATTTCTATATGGCTTGAGCCCTAAAATGACATTTAACTCTTTATAAAATTAACCTTAAATTAAGTTAAATATATATAAAATTAAATAAAGAGTAAACTGCAATTTTACACCCTGAGGTTAGGGGTGATTGGCACCCTTGCCCCCCCCCCTAACGAAATAATTGCAATTTTACCCCCCAACGTTTGCTGTTATGTCGCAACCTTACCCCCCGACCTCAAATTTGTTGACTAATCTGTTGACTATAACTTGAAATGACTATAATGCCCTTTCATATTACCCCCTGTATTTTGTGCACTCTGTGATATTACCCCCTGCCACCACTGCCACCGCCATTCACCACAACAACCACCACTGCCACCTCCAGCCACCACCACAACTTAATATCCCTTTCATATATAACACCACCACTACTTCCGTCACCGGAAACCTGCAACTCCGGTCATCTTCTCCAACGACTGCCACCACTGCCACCTCCAGCCACCACCACTGCCACCTCCAGCCAAACCGAAGCTGCTGCTGAGTCACAGCTAAAATGGCAATAGCTGCCGCAATTACAATGCATCTGGTGTGAAGTTTGATGAATCAGACTGTGACGAACAAGCTAAATACACTACACCAAGAAAACAGTTGATCTGCAGTAAAACAAAACAACAAATAAATCTTTATAAAATTATCTTCAGCAAAGCAGCAATAAACAGCTCAAAATAGCTTAAACAAACAACGATTCAACCTCGAGTTCAAGTCACCGGATAGTGTGACAAGGGTTGAAGTCTGAGAGCAAAACAAGTTTTCAACAGACTTTTAAATGTAAAAGTTATGCTGTTTTTAAAAGTTTTCAACTGTAACATCAATTATACATGCTATAACAACAAGTTAACAACTATCAAATTAACCAATTGAAATCACATTATCTTCAACCAGTTTCACAATTCACAAACTCCAAAATCCAATCTACTGTTGTTAATTTTGTCTTAATAGCAAACTAAAAGTCACATTTCAGAGGATTATGGTGTGAGAACTGCATCATCTCCTTTAAATTTAGGGTTTAATAGAAAAAAGACTTAGGGATTTGGGTTACCGTGAAAGGCGTAACCAGTGGGAGTGAGAGTGGCCGGTGAATGAATATTTCTTCAAACAGAGAGGAAATTGAGAGGTGGCAGTGGTGGTTGTGACTCAGCAGCATCTATTGTTTGGCTGTGACTCAGCAGCAGCTTCGGTTTGGCTGGAGGTGGCAGTGGTGGTTGTGGTGGTGGCTGGAGGTGGCAGTCGTTGGAGAAGATGACCGGAGTTGCAGGTTTCCGGTGACGGAAGTAGTGGTGGTGTAATATATGAAAGGGATATTAAGTTGTGGTGGTGGCTGGAGGTGGCAGTGGTGGTTGTGGTGGTGAATGGCGGTGGCAGTGGTGGCAGGGGGTAATATCACAGAGTGCACAAAACACAGGGGGTAATATGAAAGGGCATTATAGTCATTTCAAGTTATAGTCAACAGATTAGTCAACAAATTTGAGGCCGGTGGGTAAGGTTGCGACATAACAGCAAACGTTGGGGGGGGGGGTAAAATTGCAATTATTTCGTTAGGGGGGGTAAGGGTGCCAATCACCCCTAACCTCAGGGTGTAAAATTGCAGTTTACTCTTAAATAAAATAGTTGGTTGTTAGGATTTTTCATATTTTTAAAGTTTTTTACTTTTCTTAAGTCTTAAAGTCTTTTAGAGTTCTTATACACACATACATACACATCATGTTGTAATACATATGAGAATTTCAAAAGAATAATTTTTCATAATCTTAAAAGTTTTAGTAATTAAAAGTTTTGTAACATAATACGATTACTTAAAACATATTTTCAATTTTTAAACTAATCTTTCTCACGATTTTTAAACATATTTTATGGTGTAATTTTGAAGAAAAAAAAGAAACGTAAACATAGAAAAAAGATATAAGAGTTTAAAAATCGTGAGAAAGATTAGTTTAAAAATTGAAAATATGTTTTAAGTAATCGTATTATGTTACAAAACTTTTAATTACTAAAACTTTTAAGATTATGAAAAATTATTCTTTTGAAATTCTCATATGTATTACAAAATGGTGTGTATAAGAACACTAAAAGACTTTAAAACTTAAGAAAAGTAAAAAACTTTTAAAAATATGAAAAATCATAACAACCAACTATTTTACTTAATTTTATATATATTTAACATAATTTAAGGTTAATTTTATAAAGAGTTAAATGTCATTTTAGGGCTCAAGCCATGTAGAAATGGCTCAAGCCATGTGGAAAGGTCTCAAGCCATGTAGAAAAGTCTTAAGCCATGTGGAAACGTCTTAAGCCATATGAAGCCGTGTGAAAACGTCTCAAGCCATGTTATGACGTCTCAGCTAAGACTAGACTTCTGAGACGTTTCAGCCTTGTCGGACACGTGGCAGCTAGTGATTGGTCCATTTTCAAGACGTTTCAGCAATGTGGTAACGTCTCTACAAGACGTTTCCTTTGGCTAGTTTCGAAATGTTGACCAATTCTTGGCTAGTTTCGAGATTTCCCCTATAGCTAATCATCTATTTCATAATTTAGTTTCGGTATAATTCCATTATGTTTGAAACAATAAGTTATATCTATAACATTCTATAAAAAACATAACCACGTAATAATAATAAAAAAGCAAAGTATATTTTTGAGTAAAAGTTTCAATCCAAAGTTGAAACCCTCAACCCTTTAAGTCACTATGATTTCGTTTTTAACCCTTTTCGTCTTTGGACTAAGTATGATATATATTTTCTATTAATTTTCATTTTGTAACATTAAAGGATATTGAGCCATACTTTTAGTCTCTGGACTAAATATGTTATATATTTTCTATTAGTTTTCATTTTGTAACATTATAGGATATTAAGCCATACGGACTTCAATTTCTAACAAAAAAAGTCGGTCAGATGCAAACATGTAGGGGTATTTTGGTCATTACAAAAGAGAAAAGGGGTAAAAAGTAAATATTATTTGTATTTTTATTAATGAGAGAAATATTCCACACCCTTTTTGCATGTTAAATATTGGCATTTGTTTGGCTTAAAAGTTAAATCCCAATAGTGTTTTAGAAACTAGAATCACAAAACCAAACATTGGATTCTAAATGTGTTACTTTGAACATACCACATGAATTATATGCATACTTAACTCTAAAAAATAATATAAATATAAACATAATAAAATCCCAAATACTAGATTCATCTACTCTCTCACTCTAGAATCTCTCTTTATGTTCTTCAACCCATATGTTTCAACCACCCCCTTTCTCATTGGCCACCACCATCGACCACCGCCGCCAAGAACACTGGGCACCACCATCGACCACCTTTGGTGACCAATAACATCACAATTTTTTATTTGGGAAATCGATTTTCACAACCTCTTATCTCGGTTTTACATTAGCCATCTCCACACTTGTTAATAATCTAAAAGTCACATATGCAACTCCTTTGTCGTCTCCCAAACAATCTAACAATGCATGTGATGGACAATTCACTTGCGACTACGGATTCATTGGGTAGGCAAAGACGAGTTGTGGAAACATAATCAAAGTTTCTGATGAGAGTTGTGGAAGGTTGGACAAGATAAAGAATCGAACAATCAATTTATCGATCCAACAAATTTAGCTCAGATTATATCAATATCACTTTATCTTTTATAGGATCTTTAAGTCAAACCTCATAAATACTTTATGAGTAAACTGCCATTTTGGTCCCTGTGGTTTGGCCAGTTTTGCTACTTTAGTCCAAATCTCAAACTTATTACATCCAGGGCCCTGTGGTTTGCATTTTGTTGCCATTTTAGTCCAAATCTCAAAATATCTCTTTTTTGACTGTTTTAAGGTCTTTTTTTGTCCTGTAGTGCAGGGGTAGTTTGGTCATTTTAATTTATTCTTTTAATTAATTAAAACAATATTAATTATATATATTATATATATATACATATACAGATCGATTGTTGTTAAACTTTGAAGATGTTCTTTGACCAAATAAACTCAAAACAATATTAATCACTTTTAATCAACGAAAACCTTCAAGTTCAGCAACTGACTCTCTCTCTTCTCTCTCTCTTCTCTAAAGTTCAGCAACTGGGTGTGAGATCTTCATCTTCTTCATCTGGATCCAGAAAATATAGATCTTGTTTGAAGACAAAACAAATCCCAAACGCCTTCAAAGTTCAGCAACTGACTCTCTCTCTTCTCTCTCTAAATCGATTGTTGCAACCCAGATCCATCGATAATCCTCACAGTACCGATCCAGATGAAGATCTCACACCCAGCGGCGGCAGACAACGCCAAGAACGGCGGCGGTGGTGGTGGTGCTTGGCGGCGAGAGGGGGTGGTGGTGAAAGAATGAAGCAGATGGTGGGGCGGTGGTTATGGTGGTGGGTGGATTGACGGTGAAAGAATGAAGCAGATGGTGGGGCGGTGGTTATGGTGGTGGCGGTGAAAGAATGAAGCAGATGGTGGGGCGGTGGTGGGTGGATTGACGGTGGTGGCACTGCAGATCTGGATCGAAATGGCAGTTTACTCTATGGTGTGTGTTGTTATGCTTGTTACTTGTTCTGTTATGCTTGTTCACCATGAGGCTGTGATGATTTTTATGCTTGTTCACCATGAGGCTGTGATGATTTCACCTAATCCGAGCTTGGCGTGGCAGAATCGGAGGAGGGCAAGTGCGCTTGCAACCTCTGTTTGCAGCCATGGCGGTTTTACAGATCTGAGCCTCGTTTTTTCTTGAAGATGTTCTTGATTTTCTGGGTTTTGATGATGAACTTTGAAGATGTTCTTGATTTTCTGGGTTTTGTTGTTGTTGAAGAAGATGTTCTTGGTTTTCTGGGTTTTGTTGTTGTTGTTTTAATGATGATGTTTGATGATGTTCTTGAAGATACAGATCTGAGCCTCGTTTTTTCTTGAAGATGTTCTTGATTTTCTGGGTTTTGTTGTTGTTGAAGAAGATGTTCTTGATTTTCTGGGTTTTTCTGGGTTTTGTTGTTGTTGTTGTTGAATTGCTTTAAATAAAACATAAATGACCAAAATACCCCTGCACTACAGGACAAAATAGGAGGTTGCAACAGTCAAAAAACTAGGGTTTTTGGATTTTGGACTAAAATGGCAACAAAATGCAAACCACAGGGCCCTGGATGTAATAAGTTTGAGATTTGGACTAAAGTGGCAAAACTGGCCAAACCACAGGGACCAAAATGGCAGTTTACTCATACTTTATTTTGTCCATAATGAAACTTGAATCCTAATACCTTTAAGCTACAAGTCTTTGTTACAAGCCTTTGGTCAAATGATTAACATGAATTCCATATGTTGTTCATTTCACTTCTATTTTTAGCTTTATTTATAATTGTTTGTTTAACACTATAAATATCATTTCAAAGATATAATTGCAAATAATACGTTTCTCCATTTTATATCTTTTTGTTGATAAAAATTCAAAACTTGTATTTTCTTATTTAAAAATCTTTAATATTTGATGACATGACACTTTTTACTAGTTTCTCTTTATATTTTCCTAAAAAGCTTTTAAAAAAAAAAGAACTAAACCACAGATACTTTGAAACATGCAAAATTAAATTCTCGAACCACATATTTTTATATTCTTTTTTATCCGAAAAAAAATGAAACAATTTTACAGACTTACACATTTTTTATATTCCTTTTTATCCCAAAAAATGAAACAATTTTACAGACTTAGACATTATAAATAATTCATCTAAGACATCATCATCAATAATAAATATACTTAGCGGAGACGTAATCAATCATAAAAATACTTAGCCAAAAGTTAGTCAATCATCAATATACTCAGCCAAAACTTAATCAATCATCTATATACAATGGACAAGTAGGTATTCATCACGTCATAGGTGACATATCATTGACACGTAATTTCGTGACGATTAAGAAAGCACATAGGAATTTTTTTTAATTCTTGATTATTTTAAAAACAAGTGAGAAATAATTATAAAAACAATTGAAAGCCTAGCTAATGATTGTGCCACCTCAGCTTCGCCTCATCAATAGCACCCCTTTAACATTGAGGGTATGAGATAAAACTCCAACCCATCAATAGCACCCCCCCCCCCCCTCCTTCACATACATACATCTCGCTATTGCTCGTCATTGCAACCACAATCCTTCAATAGTGCCCCCCCCCCCCCCCAATGACACCCGCAGTATGGTTGGGGGAGGCGCTATTGATCTTTTTTGGCTGAGGTGGCATGGAGATGGCACCCCATACCGTGTAGCCTAAAGATAACAATTAATGAGCAAGGTATAAGGATGGTTATACCAGATTGGTTACTAGAAAACTGTATATCGTAGTCTCATACCCGATCGTATATTACGCGTTACTTCTTATCTCCCGGGTTTGTAGGTAACCCTTGGATATTGAACCCATTTGGCCTTATGGTTAAAAGTAACACCATTACCCGAAACTCGAAGTTAAACTCAACTTAAAAACCGACTCAAAATATCAAGTACACGACCACACTTTTAGCAATTCTATAATTTAAACAATATCAAGTTTCTAATCATTTCAACATACTAGTTGTTATATTTTTAATATTATATTATACATTAATATATTCGGCTTTGATATAGGTAAATGGTTCACATGAGTCAGGTTTCAAACACATATCATGTAAACATAATCCCATAGTCATCGGTCTATCTCGTAACTGAATACATGTCATGTTATTCATAGACGTGTACAAATAGTTTGTTTTTTTTTAAATCGGTTCGGGTTATAAACTGAACCGGTTTGGTCAATAACAGTAAAAATCGGTTTCTAAGAAACCAATTTTATAAGGAACATACTCGAACTTATACGAATCGATTTGGGTCGGTAAAAAACAGGTTCTTACATGGTTTTTTTTTTTTTTTTTTTTTTTTTTTTTAAATTCGGGTTGGATTCAAACCGGTTTTAGAGAAAGAGACTATGAACCAATATACAAACTGACAGGTTAGACCGGACTCCAATCAGTTTGGGGCAAACCGGTTTACGAGGTGCTGTCAAGTCAGGTTATAAACCGGTTTTCTTGTCCATCTCTAATTATCCATCCCGAATATTTCAAACAAAAATTATTCCTGTTTAATTATTTATTTTATATATGACCAACTACAAGTTTATTTATATTAATATTAAATTTGTTATAAATACAGATATATTCCCTCCTAATTATCCTCCTAAGTTATTATGTTTTCAGTTACACTTTGACTACATAAATTTTCAGTTATATTTTGACTAAATCATTGTATATATATATATGTGGTTGATAAATGAAAGATATACACTTCTCATTTTTCTCATTTCATTTCACGTTATCAGCACGACGCTCTATACTTCTTTGATTGATGAAGATCCATCATTCTCTAGTTTGGTGGCTTACTAGTTGCTGTCCTTGACTCCACTATTTCCAGCATACGTTCAGTTTTTTTTCGGATTCATCCATTAAGGTATGTAACAGCCTTAAATCTCCTGTTTTTTTTTTGGATGATATACTTAGTTTTTATTAGATAGACACGTACCATGTGCATGGATAGCATATATCTTCTTTTAAAAAAAAAAAAAAAACAACACTGTTTGATTTGGGTTGACAGCGCACACATCAAACCCACTTATCTACATCTTCTGATTGGAAATTGATAAGTTTTTTAATTGTTTTAAACATAAACCGGCTGTCATCTTCTTTATTGTTGAACATTAGTTTAGTTTGTTTGTTTGTTTATCTCATTCAAAAGGATCATACAAAATCATTTTTAGTTAACAAAATCATCAACAACCGTTTCTTATCCATTAAGAACACAAGAAATAAGCTTTTAGATCTGGATTTTAGGACCAACATCAACAAGCTTTTAGATCAAGTTAAAAAAAAAGGGGGGGGGGGGGGTCTTGCTTTAGATCTCGTAACCAGGCTACAAGAATATGTCCGATGGTTACAACTTACAACCATCATATATCCTACCTTGATGTGAATGCATGAGAGAGATCCCGTTTTTGACGTGCCTGCTGCGCCGGAACCCCAAGTTTTCGGTCGCTGATGAAAACCCCTTACCGGAGAGTTTCCATTGTTTGGTCACCGATGTCTTCTATTCTAAACCTTTGGGTTTTTTTTTGTACCCCATCGATCTTTGTTTTTTTCTTTTCGATTTCGAGTTCTCTGGTTTGTTTCCGGGAATCCCCATTGTGACGAGCTTCGTCGCCACCCACCACACCCATGATGGCGAGTTTTACGCGACTGTTACGGCCTACAACCGTTCATATCGGAACCAGAAGATAAAACCATCGGAGCGATTTTTCTGGAAGAAGTAATGTGATAGCATTTTTCAAGGAGAAACATTTTTCTTAGTTTTGACGATTTTTCTGGAAGAAGTAATGTGATAGCATTTTTCAAGGAGGCTGTTTTGTTTTGTTGAAAGCCCTATCTATACCTTATAATAAAACAAAACAATCTTAGGCCACATGGCATGTATTTAGGCTACTAGATGCCACGTGGCAATGTGATATTCCTGCTCGGTTGATTTTGAGCGGCAATTGTTCTCCTATCTTTTCCCTCACACGCTCCTATTCTTTCATCCGCTCCCCTTCAAACCCTAAATCTCATCCCGTCGCTTTTTCTTTTCCTTAGAAACCATGTTGCTTTCTTTCTCCATTTCTTTTCCTGTATCTATCGGAACAAAGATCTCGCCCATTACCGTCTTTCTCCATCTCTTTACCATAACCCTACCTCTGAATCTGAAGGAATCAAGCAACATCAGGTATGTTAATCTATAATCCTTTGATGATTACATTGTAATGTATGTTAATTTTCTTATGGTTCATATAAGTTCGTATTCTAGGGTTTTGAAACAGTCGCACTAAATCCTCTAATAGCCGTTTCTTATCATCTCTCTCATGAAATCGATCAACATCAATTAGATTAAATCAAATGAACCCTTCCTCTCAATTCGATCAGGTATTTGTTCTATAGATCTACATATAATTTAAAGTTATTCAATATTCAAAACCCTAAACTTCAATGTTGTGTTTGATTCCGTTTTAAACCTTAATTTATTTCTCAGTATATTTTAAAACAAAGATCTAAAACCGAACGAAAGTAGATGTAAAATCGTAATTTCTTTCTCAGTTTTTCTATTTATTTTGTTTAAACAAGATGTTTATTCTTTAAAGCTGCTTCATAATCATTATTTGCAGTGGAGGTTTGCAAATGCTAAAGCACAAGTCTCTATGAATGCTCAGACAACACAAATGGAGGTTTGTTAATGCTTATTGTTTTTGTAAATAACTATTTGTGGTTACATTATGTGCTTGTGTTACATAGGAACCATAAAGGACTTATCTGATTGCATTGTGAATACTGAAAAAGTGTTTTAAATGACATTCTAATTACTGTTTGTTTCATGTATGTAGAGTCAATTGTTTTCTCTTGGAGCTAATATATCTCATTTGTGCGATAATGTGAAGAAGAAGCAAGCTGAACTTCAAATGCTGCAACGAACAAAAGCTCTTTCGACTATTCTTGATACTCAGGTAAGGCATTGTTATCTGATAGATTGTTTTTGTTTACATATGAAAAAGGCTATAGTTCTGACTTTTGGTAACGCGTACACGCTCTCTGGATGTGAATATGATATGATAATATGTAATAGCATGAATTATGAACATATTTGTATAATATGACTTAGTTTTTTTTTCTTTTCTGTGGGATGATTTAGATTGCCTTATCCTGATGATTGGTCTGCTGTGGAGAAAGATTACACAAGGTGGACGGAGCCATAACTGCTTTAACTAACTCTTTGCTCCGGCTCCCTATTAGCGGGAACGTTCAGGTGAGAATGTTTAATTATTGCCTTGTGATAGTTATTATTACCTGTAAGTTTTGTGGTTTTGATCAAGATTGGATTTTGTGGCAGGTTAATGTAAAAGATGTAGCAAAGGCTCTAAATTCAGCAGTCAAAACTGCAGATATGATAGCTCACCAAATGCAAATGTTTTTCCCTAAGGTAAATGATACAGGCATGATGTTGAATGTTCTTGAACCACATGTGTCACCATGACCTGCAAATGTTGTGTCTAAATCATTATAGGTGTGAAATATGATGCTATTCAGGCCAAACTGTTTATGACCCGTTCACCCATTGTTTTACAGCCCATTCACAACCCGCCAACCTGTAACTTGATTACAACCTGCCAGCCTGTTTACAACCCAACCCAACCCAACCCATCATTTAGATAAATGGGTTACAATATCGTGTTCGGGTTAAATGGGTTACAATAGTGTGTTTGGGTTAGGGTTGATGTCTTTAACACAAATAAATATAAAGCAAAACATGCTTAGGCTACATGGCATGAACTTAAGCCACTAGATGCCACATGACATTTCATTGTTTCCTCTTTTTTTTTTTTTTCTTTTGAGCGCCAAACGATTACACTTCCTCTATGTAGGTGTGTGTTTGTCATGTATGTAGTTTATAGACACGTGATGATATTCTTAATTTAAATTATACATAATGGCTCTTCAGTGTGTTTTGATTGTTAAAAGGCAAGATTGGAATTGGCCATTTGATACCGATTAATAAGAATTAGATTACATGCTTATCATGATTATGATTACTAATGTATTTTAGTAATACTAACATGCATCGTGTTTGAATTTGGCTAGAAAAATTGAACAGCTCTATTCCCCTTAATAAATTCTTGAACCACCAAGTGAGGAGGAGGTTTCTCTAATTCTGAAACTTTTTGGGCAATTATTTTTTAAAATGTGTTCATATGAGTTTACATCTTTACATCACGTTAATACTATAGATCATTCATGTGTTTTGGCAGTTGTTGTCTTACTTGAGGAAAAAAGTTCCAAAGCTATGTTGTTGAGATTTCTATAGTTAATCTATAATCATGCAGGAGAAATTGTTGGCACGACAAGATTATATGATAATATGGAGAGTGTAGATGATGATTCTGAAGTTGGCACATCAGCACTAGGACCTAGGACCTGGTGGTAGTCTTTCAAGGCTTATAACCGGGTCTACATTTGTGATGATCTACATGGGCTTCAATGCCGGTAGATATTATACATTTGTGTTAAGCCACCCACGAAACTCGCGGGATCTTAGACTAGTACCCTATCATATATTATTTTATTTTTCCTAGTCTATGACCACATTTTCCAAACTGATCCAGCAACTGGACACGTTTTTTTTCCCATACCTTTATTTTTAATTTTTTTTTTTTTTTTTGAAACTGAAACTCAAAAGTTTCTTTTACATATTTTTTTCTAACCAACAAATTAAAAAGAAATTGAGACTGTGGTTTTCTTTACATTTAAATGCACCTATTTATCTTTCCGAACTTTGTTAGGCTAGTGGGTATGGTGATGGTCCATCCTTGGAGGATGATCCGCCACGTAGGCGCCATGTCATAGTCCTCCCAAGGATGGTTCATCCTCCAAAACTAGAGGGCATGGGAGGATGGTCCTAGTCATAGTCCTCCCCACCACTTTTATGTTTTTTTATTTTTTTTAATCTTCTACTTTTTTTTAATCTTCTACCTTTTTTTAACATTTAACAAATAAACTAACCAAAAAATTATCATTAATATTAAAAGACATTACATAAAAAAAAACATACACTTTTAAAAAAAAACATAAACTTAATTTTAAGTGACAGATCATGTGAACATTAAACAGTGCTCTCGGCCCAATATTCATAACTTATGGGCTAAATTGCAAAAAAACCCAACATAACTCCATATTTGATCGGTGCCCTAACTGCAAGTACACACACCCACTCTCACACACTGTTCATTTTCTCCATCAAGCTTCTGGTAAGCAAATTCATACAAATTTACTCTCGTATCTCAACAATCGTTCTTCGTTTTTTGTTTCTCAACGTTTTCGATGTCTTTTTCGCCAACCGTTCTTCGTTTTTTGTTTCTCAACAATCGTTCTTCCATCAAGCTACTGGTTTGTATTTTTGAGAAATTTGGGGGGTTTTGGTGTTTAAATTAGGTTAATTTGTTTGAGAGGGGGGCCCACCAGCTTGGATCGTCTTGAACGTCTGCAGCTCGACGTCGAAGACGGTGACGGAGGGGGGCGGCGTGGAGGGCGGTTCGTCGCCGGTGGAGGACGGACCAGGATGGTCCTTCATACCGTGCAGCCTTAGCATCCCGCTATATCCGTTTACAACATATTTTTTTAACTATTGAATGTTAATTAACTTTAATACATATAACATTAATACATATATCTATATATACTTAATTCTTCTCTGTCAATTTACATCATACATGTTCAAATTTTTTCCCCCCCTCTATATCTTATATGTCTTATAGTTGTTTATATTAGTAGTATCATTTTAATCAAATACCTAAGTTTACATTTAATGTGTATTTTATATATGGTTAAAATTAATTTTATATAAAATAATATTAAATTAATTAACGAAATATTTCTCCTAACTTGTATCCAACTCTCCACATAGTAATTTTTTTATTACTTGTTATTCCACAAAATTCACATATAAGTTTCTTTTGTAGATAGAATGTCAAACTTATCAAAACTCGAATTCGTCGCACTTGACATCTCGGGAAATAACTACCTCCCATGGACTCTTGATGCGAAAATTCATCTGACAGCAAATAATCTAGGGGCGACAATTGATGATGAGAATCAAACCTCCGCTCAAGATAAGGCTAAGGCCATGATATTCCTTCGTCACCATCTTCACGAAGACTTGAAGAAGGAGTATCTTACTGTTGAGGACCCTCTCGAGTTGTGGAAAAATATCAAAGAAAGATTTGACCACCAGAAGTTGGTCTTGCTCCCTAAAGCTCGCTATGAATGGCTTCATTTGAGGCTACAAGATTATAAAAGTGTTAGCGAGTACAACTCTGCCCTTTTCCGCATCACCTCTGAGCTTAAATTATGTGGTGAAAAAATAACCGACGAAGACATGCTTGAGAAAACTTTCTCAACGTTCCATGCATCAAACATGCTCCTGTCGCAGCAATACAGGGAGCGTAAATTTACAAAATATTCTGAATTAATATCATGTTTGTTGGTCGCGGAGCAAAACAACAAGCTCCTACTACAAAATCATCAAGCGCGACCCGTCGGTGCAAGCCCATTGCCAGAAGCAAATGCGGCAAATTATCAAAGCGGGCGTGGGAGAGGTCGCGGTCGCGGCCGTGGCCGTGGACGGAGCAATACATGGCGACGAGAATCTCAAAATTCAAAATCTAATAGTGGCGAATCGAGTCGACAGAACACGGGACGACCTCCTAGAGGGAGAACTAGCGGAAGCCAAAACAATATATGTTATAAATGTGGAATGTCAAATCATTGGTCCCGCACATGCCGCACCCCTAAACATCTCGTTGAAGCTTATCAACAGATGATGAAAGAAACAGGGAAAAATGTTGAGACAAATCTGATTGAGAATGCACCTTCACCCACGATATCAGACGTTCATTTGGATGCATGTGATCTCATTGAAAATGTTCGTGATGTTTAAACATATTTAACGTACCTTTTATGTTTTACTTTTCACATTGTGACCTTGGTATTTGGTTTGGTTTGAAACTTTTGCAATGTTTTATTTTTTACTCCTTTGCATTAATTTTTATTTTACTTTTATTTATTTCCTGAAGAAATATGCATGCTAGCTCTAGTAGAGCTATTATTGGTGATGAATGTCTGGTAGATAGCGGTAGTACTAACACTATTCTCAAAGATATGAAATAGCTACCCGAAATGTATCGTTTGCCCGACTATTAACGCAAATCATACAGTTGAGAGCTCATTTCCCTGAAAATCCAATTAAAACCATACGAGTGGATAATGCAGGAGAATTCACATCCCAAGCTTTTAACGATTATTGTATGTCGATTGGGATAAAGGTTGAACATCCAGTAGCTCATGTTCATACACAAAATGGTTTAGCTGAATCATTAATTAAACGATTACAAATAATCGCTAGACCTCTCCTGATGAGATGCAAATTGCCATCTTCTGCATGGGGACATGCTATTCTACATGCTGCTGCACTAATCCGATTAAGACCAACTGCCGATCATGAATACTCCCCATTACAACTGGTCTCCGGAAGAGAACCAAATCTGTCCCACCTCAAAATATTTGGTTGTGCGGTATATGTACCGATATCGCCACCACAACGTACCATTATGGGACCACAAAGAAGACTGGGCATTTACATCGGTTTTAACTCCCCGTCTATTATTAAATGTTTAGAACCATTAACGGGTGACATGTTTACAGCACGCTTTGCTGACTGTCAGTTTAATGAGACAGTATTCCCAGTCTTAGGGGGAGATAAGACTAAAGAAAGACTGGTAACACAAGAGTTAACATGGAATGCATCATTATTATCGAATCTCGACCCCCGAAGTGGTCAATGTGAATCTGAAGTCCGAAAGATTATACATTTGCAAAGAATCGCAAATGAATTACCAGATGCATTCACAGACACAAATAGGGTGACAAAGTCACATATACCAGCATCAAATGCACCTGCTCGAATTGAAGCAATCCCAGAAGCGATTACCATATAAAGAAAACGTGGGAGACCAATAGGTTCCAAAGATAAGAACCCACGTAAGCGAAAAGAGCAGAATAAATCAGTTGGTGAAAATTTAGTAAATGAAACCCTAGAAGAGGTAAATGTCCCAGAAGAGACAAATATAATTCCAGAGGAAAATGAAAATTTAGAAGACGCACTAGTACCAAACGAAAATGAGATCTCTATCAATTATGTACAAAATAGTACAATATGGAACCGAAATGAAACACGTGTTAATGATATGTTCGCATATGCTATAGCAACAAATATAATCAATGAAAATGATTACATACCTAAAACTCTAGAAGAGTGCATGCACAGAGTTGATTGGCCAAAATGGCAAGAGGCCATAAAGGCTGAGTTAGGTTCGCTTGAAAAGCGAAATGTTTTCAGACCTGTAGTCCGAACACCCATAGACGTCAAACCAGTAGGTTATAAATGGGTGTTTACTATAAAAAGAAATGAAAGGAATGAGATTGTATGATACAAGGCACGTCTTGTAGCACAAGGGTTTTCCCAAATCCCAGGAGTTGATTATGAGGAAACGTATTCCCCTGCAGTGGATGCGATAACCCTTAGATTTCTAATCGGCCTTGCAATCTCAAAAGGACTTCAAATGAGACTTATGGATGTCGTCACTGCATACTTGTACGGGACACTAGAAAATGACATCTACATGAAAATCCCTAAAGGATTAAAAATGCCGGAAGCATTAAAATCAATACCTCGAGATATGTGTGCTATAAAGCTAAAAAGATCTTTATATGGTCTTAAACAATCTGGCCGTATGTGGTACAATCGGCTTAGTGAATATCTTGAAAAAGAAGGATACAAGTCTTGTGTAATCAGTCCATGTGTTTTTATAAAAAGATCACTCTCAAAATTCACTATAATAGCAGTCTACGTGGATGATATAAACATCATTGGAGCTCCTGAAAAAAAAAACTGCTAATATATTAAAGAGAGAATTCGAGATGAAAGACCTTGGCACAACAAAATTATGCCTCGGCCTGCAGTTGGAGCATTTGCGCAACGGTACATTCATACATTAGTCAAATTACATCCAGAATATGTTAGTACGTTGTAATATGGACAAAGCTCATTCTTTTAGCATACCCATAATTGTCCGACCGCTAGATCCTCAAAAGGACCCTTACCGCCCTCAAGAAGAAGGCGAAGAAGTACTTGGTCCAGAAGTACCGTACTTAAGTGCGATCGGTGCTCTTATGTATCTTGCAAATAACACGAGACCTGATATTGCATTCTCGGTACATGTACTAACGAGATACAGTTCAAACCCAACACGTAGACACTGGAATGGAATAAAACACATATTCCGATATATTTGCGGGACACAAGACTTAGGTCTTTTCTACCAGAAAGATCAAAAGTCCCAGCTTGTTGGGTATGCTGATGCTGGATATCTATCAGATCCACATAAAGAAAAATCTCAAACAGGTTTATTCACATATGGTGGCACGGCAATTTCTTGGAAGTCAACTAAGCAAACACTTACAGCAACGTCATCAAATCATGCCGAACTAATTGCACTATATGAAGCTGGTCGAGAATGCGTGTGGTTGAGATCAATGATTACTCACATACAAGAAGCATGTGGATTAGAACAGATCAAGAAGGAGCCGACAATTATTTATGAAGACAATGCTGCTTGCATAGCTCAGATCAAAGAAGGTTACATCAAGGGTGATCGAACAAAGCACATTTCACCAAAATTCTTCTCAACATATGACTTGCAGAAAGAAGGGGAAATTGATGTTTGCCAAATCAAGTCAAGTGAGAATTTAGCTGACCTATTCACAAAATCTTTACCAAGAAACAATTTCGAGCAACTATCACACAAGATCGGTTTCCGTAGATTGAAAGATGTTTGTTGAATTCAGGGGGAGAATTATACACACTGTACTCTTTTTCCCTTAACTAAGTTTTGTCCCAATGAGTTTTCTTAGTAAGGTTTTTAATGAGGCAGTACAACTGATCCAGTAGTATCAGTTTATTATATAGGTCCTGAAGTATCTATTTAATATCATCCTGAAGTATGTTATTAACTGTGTATAATAAATAATAATATATATCTGAAGGGGAGTGTTATAAATACAGATATATTCCCTCCTAATTATCCTCCTAAGTTATTATGTTTTCAGTTACACTTTGACTACATAAATTTTCAGTTATATTTTGACTAAATCATTGTATATATATATGTGGTTGATAAATGAAAGATATACACTTCTCATTTTTCTCATTTCATTTCAAAATTAAATATATGACTACGAAACAATTTAGAAAAGAATAAGACCAAATGGTGTGAAGGGTTTGGGATTTATATATAATAATAATAATAATAATAATAATAATAATAATAATAATAATAATAATAATAATAATATCTAATACAAGAATCCAACATGACTGCAAATTTCTTTTATTCGGTTTTGATAAATATATGTTTTGATTGATGCTGTTTTGGTTTCGAATTTATCCGCAGGTACCACTATCTCTTATCTCTTGCAATGACATAATACTTCCGTAATGGGTTTGTATATATTCTTTTATTCGGTTTTGATAAATATATGTTTTGATTGATGCTGTTTTGGTACAGACTTAGCCACGTTTCTCAAGATAGATAAGGCGGTGATTCGGTGGTGAAGTGTGACGGATTGACGCAGTTGTTGACGCAGTTGTTGATCGGAAAACATTTCGATGGATTCAGTGATGATTTTACTTGGTATGGTATCGTGTTTATAGAGATGATCTTATTGTTTTTTTATTGTGTTTGCTCATATGATTGTGGAAGGGTCTACATATTTACACACCTTAATGCCTATTTTCACACCCTTCAAGACGCCTCGTATAGAGTTATACGAGGCGTATAGGGTTACTTTTCCGACCAGCTCTGCACCAAAGCACAATGTCAAATCAGTCACATCAGACGGGGAGTCTAGGTCTGTACGAGGGAAGGATACGAGGCACTAAGACGCCTCGTATAGGCCTATACGAGGCGTCTTCAGTGACTGATTTGACTATACGTTTGACAAGTGACTTAAAGCTATACGGGGTGTCTAGAGCTATACGAGGCGTCTATGAGCAACATAAAGTGCAACATACAGTGTATTCTTTGTCAACCCCGAGCAATCAACATTTCCTTCATTCTGCTTCTGCTTCTGCTTCTGCTTCTGCTTCTGCTTCTTCTTCTTCTTCTTCTTCTTCTTCTTCTTCTTCTTTCATTCTGCTTTGCATTTGTGTTCTTATCATCCCGAAGTGTTGAAATGTCATTATACTGGGACGGCAACTATGTCTTCGGGCAGTATTCTAGCGACAACTGGGTGCCCAAAAGCGATCCGGTAACAGTTATTAGCTTAAAATGTTTTAATTAGTTTTTGTTTTAGTTTATTATTTACTAATGATGATACGGTTCTTTATTTTGGAGGAGTCTTGCGTTCCCGATTCTAAAGAGCAAGAGGAGGTTGTGTCTAGTATACAAGGAGAACAAAATAGACCGTTTCTAGATTTGAACAAGCATCCCCCTGTTGATGAAACAGCCCCTGTAGATGACTCATACCATGCTGGTCAACCAAGTTATCCGACGCAACAAGGGTATCCGGATTATAGATACGGGTGTGAATATTCTTACGGAGGAGACGGTGAATACGGAGGAAACGGTGGATACGGAGGAGACGGTGGATACGAAGGAGACGGTGGATACAGTGGATACGGAGGATATGGTGGATATGGTAGATATGGTGGTGAGACACCTCCCATCCAGGACAGTCCGTACTTAAAAACGCAGGTATTAATTACTATTTTTTATTATTATTTAATTATTGTTATTGTTATTATTATTTATTTATTATTATTATTATTATTTTTATTATTATTAATATTATTAGTATTATTATTGTTATTATTATTAATATTATTATTATTTATTTATTTATTTATTATTATTATTTATTATTATTATTATTTATTATTATTAATATTATTATTATTAATATTATTATTATTATTTATTATTTATTATTTATTTATTTATTAAAATTATTTATTATTATTGTCGATGTTACAGGTTTTCAACTCTTTAGATGAACTAAAGAATCGGATACAAGAAATAGCAAACGCGGATGGTTTCGTTATTGTCACCCGTCGATCAAAGAAAACCGGGGGAAGAACCGGGAGGGTATGGCTTGAATGTGATCGTGGTGGTGAGCACCAGACTACAGCAACACTTAGAAAAGCCGGAAGCAAAAAAAACCGGTTGCCGGTTTTACCTGCTGGCTGTGCGAAACCACCCGTATGAAACCTGGGAGATTAAAGACGGAAAAATTGAACATAACCACGAACTTTGTGAGGACCTGTCGGCCCACGCGTTTGTGCGAAGGTTTACTCCAAGCGAAATGAAACTGATCGAGCAGCTGACAGCTCAAAACATGGAGTCGCGCAAAATATTTCAAACGATAAGGAAGCAGGACCCCGACATGTTTCATGTTCAGAAAGACGTTCAAAACGTTGTGGCGAAGATTAGAGCCGAACAAAGACAAGGATTGACTCCCATGCAGTCACTAGAAAACAAGCTGATAAACAACGACTTTATTTACGAGACACGGGAGGAACCCGGAACAGAGATCGTAACAGAGATCTTCTTTCTTCATCGGGACTCGAGATGCATGTGGCGTGCATTCCCCCACGTCATGATGATCGATGCGACGTACAAGACAAACATATACAATATGCCCTTTATCCAGATTGTTGGTATGACGCCTACCAACAAATCGTTTATTATCGCGCATGCCGTTGTTAGTAAAGAACGGGGTGATAACTTTGTGTGGGTGCTTGAGAGGGTCAAGTCAATGTTGAATGAATGTATGGAGCCACGTGTGATTTTAACGGATAGAGACCTAGCCCTTATGGGCGCGTGTGCTAAAGTATTTCCAGACGCCTCCAGGCTTCTTTGCAGATGGCACATACAACAGAATGTTATGAAGAACTGCAAGGGTGTCTTCACAGACGAAGATTGGAATAAATTTTTGTCATTCTGGGGGACATTGATTGAGTCTCCATCCATACCCATCTACGAGTACCACTTTCGCAACATGCGAAAACGACTTGTGGAGTGCAAACGTTCTAGTAAGTTTTTATAATAACATACGACCCACCTATGCAAATTTACGACACGTATAGAGCGAGACGTGTCGTATAGGGTTCACCAAAAGACCAATTAGCCCCTGGTATGCCCCCAATCTAGGCTTATTTCAGGGGCTAAAAGGTCATTCTACCTTCCCCAGACGCCTCGTATAGATCTATACGAGGCGTCTATTTGAGCGGGTTTTTGAAAATTTGAATTTTGAATATTTGAAAATCAAAATTTGATTTTTTTGAATAAGGACGATTCGTATAGATCTATACGCGGCGTCAATAGTGTCGGCAACAATTCTTTTTTTTTTAATTTGAATTTTGAAATTATTTTATGTTAATTACTAATATACCCCTGAAAGTCCCCAATATAGGCCTTTAACAGGGGCATAAAGGTAATTTAAAAACCCAGACGCCGCGTATAGATCTATACGTGTCGTCTATGAAGGCGGCAACTTTTAAAGTTTTTGTTTTTTAATTATTAAAAAAAGGTTTATTAAATGACCATTTTGCCCCTGTAAAGCCCCCAGTATAGGCTTTAGTCAGGGGCAAAATGGTAATTAACCATTCCAGAAATATCTTTTTGGATTGGTTAATTACCATTTTGCCCCTGAATAATGCCTATACTGGGGGCTTAGTATTATTATTATTATTTATTAGTATTATTATTGTTATTATTATTGTTAATATTATTATTATTATTATTATTATTATTATTATTATTATTCGGATTTATTTATTATTGTTTTTATACGTATACGTTATTTACCTGCAGATTGATTATGGAGGGCGATGACATTCAGATGGAGCTTGATGGGGCACCGCCGGTTCAGGAGGGTCCACGACGGAGACGGCGGCCGGCTCTGGATACGCTGCAGGGTTGTCCGTATCTAAAGTTTCCCGCGGGCACCGATGCCGCCCGCCATTGCCAGAAGCTTAGGAGGATGCACATTGGATCGCATGCATCGATCGACTGGGATGCGATGGACCAGCTTGCTGAGACGGCTAGAGTGCGTCGGTTTATACCTCTCGATTCGCCGTGGCATCGTCTTTTTGATTTGGCGCACACGCCGACCTACAGGGAGCTGCTGGTCGAGTTCCTTTCGTCATTCACATTTCACCCTCCTGGGGTCCCAGTGCCGCTTCCGTACCCAGATGCTCCCCCTCCGCCTGAGATTTCTTTCAGGCTCACTGGCGTTTTGCGTACGATGACGCTAGCAGACTTTGCGGTGCGTTCTGGTTTATACATGCAGGGGGGGATCGAGACTGAGGTTTACATAGCGAGGCTAGTGGTGGTTGACAAACCCACTCTTCTAGGGTTTTGGCAGGTGATTGCGGGGGCAAATCATTGGGAGCACGATAAGTCGAAGGGGAGGGTGTCGTTTGTTATGAACCCACTGTATAGGTACGTACGTTTATTACGGCAATTATTGTGATTATGTGCATTGTTTATTAATCTCTGTTTCTGTATTTCGCTAACACTATCTGCAGGTATCTGCACCATTTGCTCGCTACTTCTATTTCAGCGCGCGGCTACAGCCGTGAGTGGTGTACGACCACAGATCTTTTTTTCCTTTATTGTTTGTTGTATAGGAGGCCGTGCGCGCTAGCACACGGTCTAGCCCAGTACTACGCCTCCGCGCATCACCGGCAGGAGCGCGGATTTTTGTATGGCGGGGCGTACGTGACCGTCATTGCCCGTTCATTTGGCCTCGTACTGCACGAGGACCCACATCTACGGACGCCGCCAGTCATGCCGACGCGGATGGGCATGCAGTCGCTGTGGGGGATGAAGGTAATCAAGAGGTTCCCAGTTGGCCCGCGGTTTAAAAACCGCGACGGGGGCAAATGGACAGAGGAGGCCCTACCAGAGCATTTCGAGCCCGTTTATCCTCCTGCAGATCCTGCTGATGTAGTGCCCGTGGAGGAGCCTCCGGAGGATGTAGACGGTGCAGCGGTTCCACAGCCACCGCCACCTGCCGGGGCGCCTCAGTTTCCACGTCACGCTATTCCAGGTCGTGCCCCAGGAGCTGCGCTACATCCGGATGTACGAGCCGAGCTTGACAGGCTCAACGATTTGGTAGGTTGGCTGGTACGGTGCGAGCAGGATAGACGAGAGAGAGAGGGATGGCCCCCGATACCGCTTCCACCGGCTCGAGCACCACATCAGCAGCAGCAGCCGCAGCAGCCACATCCAGAATCGGATTCGGATTTGGATGCATAGACCTGTTGTTGTTTTTATTTTTATTATGGATGTACAAACTTATCTTATATATTTTTGTTATGGATGTACAAAGTTATCTTATATATGTCATAATTATGTTTGTTTTCAGTTATTCGGTTACCTAATGATTGTTGTCTTAAATTGAGATAATACGGAAACAAAATATGTTTTGAATATAATACGGAAACAATATATCCCCTGAATATAATACGGAAACAATATTTGAACGAGATAAAATTTTAATCGGAAGAATAAAAAAGTAAAATGTTAAAAACATTATAATATTTAATCGATATAATATATTTAAAGAGCCAATTTTTAAAATAGTTGATTTTTAAAAAACAAAAACTTTTTATAGTGTAAAAAACAAAAAAAAAACAAAACTTTTTTTAAAACCAAAAAAATTTTCAACCAAAAAACACATCTTCAAAAACTATCCAAAAAACCATACCAAAACACCCCTCATTTCAGCCAAAAAAATAACCCAAGACTAGACGCATCGTATAGGTATGTACCCTTCGTATAGGGTTCCTTAAACTTTGTGCCTGACACCCTCTGAGACCCCCTTGAATTCAGTGCTTAGACGCGTCGTATAGGCCTATACGAGGCGTCTAGGGCACAAAAAGTGTGGAAATAGGCGCAGAGTGTGTCCAAATATCTCCAGCCTTGTGGAATCTGAATCTCTGATGATATATGCATACATACATATACATATACATATATAGGATAAGAGTTGGCTACAAAGTACATTTTTCCTACAAAGTGTAAAAAGTCATAAAACACCACAATGTCAACCACAAAACACATTCAAAACCCACAAATAACAAAGAGAAGATTACTAAAACGTCATATTTATGGGTTTTGTTTTGTGTTTTGGATGATAAGGCTTTGATTATCGAATGACTAACATTAGTGTGTTTTATGTTGATTATCATGTTGTGTTTTATATTCATAAAATCATAGTTCTACTATGGTGTGTTTGAAGTTTCATGGACTCTTAGGGTTTGGATATTGTATTTTAGTGATCTTCACTCTGTTATTTGTGGGTTTTGAGTGTGTTTTACGGCTGAAATTGTGGTGTTTTATGCCTTTGTACACTTTGTAGGATAAATGGACTTTGTAGCCGAACTCCACCCTACATATATATTGCTACAAACATCAGATTTTTTTTTTTTTACATTTGAATTTCTACAAGTAAAGGGGGAGTTTGGGAACTTGGATTGCTTATTTAAACTTGTTTTATTCTATGTTTGAATTAAACAAGCTATTAGCAGCTGACTTTTAAAATCACAGTAAGGCTATGCAGTGTGCAGTGGCAGATCTAGAAAATAATTATATGGGCAACGTTTTGAAAAAAAAAATTCTAAAGGGGCAGCAGCGAAATCGAAAAAACGTCAATTTTTTTACACAACCGATGAGCGTTTAAGAGGTAGCGGAGGCTACCCCTTGTTATATAGTATGTCCGCCATTGGTGGTGTGGCTTAGCGCCACCCGCCACCTCACAATCTTAGCACCGGTAACACTGGCCGGGGGCCATTGCCCCTTGTTCGGTGAAGCCACTGACGGTTACCAATAGGGCTGTAAACGAGTCGAGCCGAGTCGAGCCAAGGTGGGGTCGAGCTCAAGCTCGAAATAAATTCAGGCGGTTAAACTTGGCTTGAGCTTTACGTTGGAGTTAAACGAGCCAACGAGCCGAGCCATGGGCCGAGCCGAGCTTAGCTCGAGCTGGGCTTGGTTACAAAATGAGCCAGCTTGGTTCACGTAATCTCAAATTGAGTTTTTTTAGCTAGTTTTTCTCGAGCTTCTTTCGAGCGAGCTACGAGCCGAGCTACGAGTCGCGAGCTTTATGAACAGCCCTAGTTACCAAAGAGAGAAAATGGGGGGGGGGGGGGGGGAGACATGTTTCAACCAATCGAGTTTCCTTTTTTTTAACCTTAGCTAAACCACCCCACCATAGCCGCGCGGGGGGGGGGGGGGGGCACCATTTGTACCATTTGTCTATGTGGTGCAGACGTGGTGTTGACGTGAAGCATGGGGCTTTACTCCACAACACCTAACCTAACCGGATAACTTATTTAAATAAGCAATAAAAAACTGGTACTACAGTTTTAAGCTGTTTTGGGTCCAACTTGAAATTACTAGTTTTCACAGCATTGATTGATTTTGTTTGTTGTTATGATTGTGGGTTCTCTGAATACATGTGAAATTTCTGCAACTATAGGTGTGTTTGGGAACTAGGATTGCTTATTTTGAACTGGTTTTATTCTATGTTTGGTTAAACAATCTAAACTTGTTATCAAGGGCGGATCTTAAGAGGCTTGTGCCAGGGCCACGGCCCTGGCACGTTTTTCGGCCAGAAGTGCTAATTTTCGTGGTTCGATCGAAATTTTTTATACCTACTATGTTCGGCACGAGCATGTTTTTATTGCCCGTGGCTTTCGGCCCTGTGACGTTCAACAGGCAAGATCCGCCACTGTGTTGTTATTAAGAGAGGACTTTTAAATAACAAAAATAACCAGGTAGCTTGTTTAAATAAGCAATCACCAACTGGCACTACAGTTTTAAGATGTTTTGAATCCAACTTGTACATTACTAAATTATATAAAGTTGATTGATTATGGTGATAGGGGAAGGTTCAAATGAAAACCATTAGTTAAAGTGAAAACCCGAAAACTAACTAAAAAAGCCTATAAAACATACCAATTTTTTTTTTACCAATTTTCGCTAGTTTTTGTATATAAAAAAAACTTTTTTTCCAAAAAAAAAAAAAAAAAAAAAAAAAATTGTAGTGCTCATGTGTAATAATACACGTGTATTATTACACATGTGCATTACAAATTTTTTTTCTTTTTTTTGAGAAAAAAGTTTTTTTATATATATAAAAAATAGCGATTTTTAATAAAAAAAATTGTAAAAAAAAAAATTGGTATGTTTTTAGGCTTTTTTAGTCAGTTTTCGAGTTTTCGCGATAAAAAGAGTTTTCATTCGAACCTTTCTCTATGGTGATATTCTTATATGTATTGATTATGTTTGTTGATATGATTGCGGATTCTGAACACATTTAAAATTTCTGCAACTAAAGGTTTGTTTGGGAACCAGGATTGCTTAATGAAACTTTCACTACTATTTTGCTATGGGTGGGATTTACTGGGTACCGTTGTCGTTGTTGTAAACTGATAGTACAATGTTTAACATGTTATAAATCCCACTTGTAATTATCAATTTATTTTCAGGGAGGATCACTATGGTTTCTGAGATTGATTTTGAATTGACAAGAAGATGTCTTATAGACATTTTCAACTTGGTGTTTGTCTTTCTTTTCTACATGCTGTTACTTTTATGTTATATCAAGAAAAACAACACCAACAGATCAAGAAAAAATGATTGGATAACTGTGTCAGTTGCATCGTGTTGTTTTCTCATTTCGGTTTCATTTCTTATTGCTGGTCTATGGGATGCGACTGCTAAAACCCCTAAACTGAATTGGTGGGCAACTTTGGCAGTTTCATTACTCATAGAAAGATTTACGCCAGTCAAGATTCTAGCTACCGTTTGGTGGGCTTTCTGTTTCTTGTCAATTTCTTTTGTCAACATCGAAAATTTGTCAAAATCATTGGCCATCTTGAACTTGGTTTCGATAGAATGGGCTGCTAGCTTCTTACTTTTCTTGTGTGCTTTAAGAAACTTGAAAAAATTCATCACTCTGTACGCACAAAGCCAGACGTTATCCGAGCCCTTATTGGTTAATGAAACACCGGATGCAAATACAAGCCAACCAGAAGAACCAAGTTTTCTAAGCAAATTGACGTTTTCTTGGGTGAACCCGTTGCTTGCGGTAGGTTATAGAAAGCCATTAGTTCTAGAAGACGTTCCATGTTTAGCACCCATAGATGAAGCAGCCGTTGCCCACGAGAAGTTCACAAAAGCATGGGATTCACTTCAAACCGAAAAAATTCTAGACAAGGCTATCCTGGTTCCAAAAGCATTAGCCAAAGTGTTTTTCAAAGAGATGGTTTTATCTGGATTATGCCTCCTTGTTAGGAATATAATGGTGGTTGTTAGCCCATTATTACTCTACGCTTTCGTCGACTACGCCAACCTTGAAATTAAAGATTTACATCATGGATTATTCTTAGTAGGGTGTTTGATTATAGTCAAGGTAGTGGAGTCATTGACTAACAGACAGTTTTACTTTATGGCAAGAAGAACTGGTATGAGAATGAGGTCAGCTTTAATGGTGAAAGTATATGAGAAACAACTTAAGCTTTCTAATTTAGGAAAGACACGACATTCTACGGGGGAAGTAGTGAATTACATAGCGATTGACGCTTACCGAATGGGTGATTTTCCTATGTGGTTTCATTTTGGGTGGGCTTGCTTTATTCAACTATTTCTATCAATGGCTATCTTGTTTTCTGTTGTCGGATTAGGTGTTCTACCAGGTTTAGTCCCTCTAATAGTTTGCGCGCTTCTTAATTTGCCATTTGCAAAAGCTATGCAAAAAAGTCAGTTGGAATTCATGATGGCTCAGGACAAGAGACTAAGATCCACCTCTGAGATTTTAAACAACATGAAGGTCATCAAGTTACAATCTTGGGAAGAAAACTTCAAGAAAATTGTTGAATCTTTTAGAGAGACCGAAGTCCATTGGCTACGTCAAACTCAGTTCAACCGGGCGTACGGCACGGTTTTGTATTGGATGTCACCAACACTCGTTTCTTCAGTTGTCTTTTTTGGATGCTTCTTATTGAAAAGTGCTCCTTTAGATGCTGCCACTATTTTCACAATTTTAGCAGCATTAAGAACTATGTCTGAACCCGTAAGGTTGTTACCAGATGCGCTTTCTGCATTAATCCAAGTCAAAGTATCCTTTGACCGGATCAATTCTTTCTTGGTTGATGACGAACTTAAAGATACAAGGATGGAGAGAAACCAAGAACCGGAAAACTCACATGCGTGTATCAAAATACAGGATGGGGATTTTAGTTGGGATCCTGAATCACCCATTCCAACTCTTCGAAACATAAATCTTGAAGTAACATGTGGGCAGAAAGTTGCGGTTTGCGGGTCAGTTGGTGCTGGAAAATCATCAGTGCTATATTCTATTCTTGGAGAGATATCCAAAACTTCTGGAACAGTAAGTGCACATATTCATTGATTGTATTTGATAGAGATCTAATTGTATAAACGGGTAACCATATTTTTTTTGTCACAAGAAAATCATGAAACTTTCTAAACTAAAGAAAAAATATCAAATTCAAAACTTTCAGGGAAAATGTTGGAAAAAATGTATGGACTTTATATAAAAATTTTGGGACTTGCTCGTGGGAAAAATACGACGTACTTGCTGTGTTTTTCTAAGTTTAGTGATTTAATTACCTTTTATGCAATTTGCGCGTTACACAAATGCTGCATGCAAGTTTTTGTACTTCGTATTGGATTAATTATAATCTTGATTTGTGTTTCAGGTGGGTGTGTTTGGATCAATTGCTTATGTTAGCCAGACATCTTGGATTCAAAGTGGGACAATTCAAGATAACATATTGTACGGGAAGCCAATGGACAGAACTAAATATGAAAAGGCTATTAAGGCGTGTGCTTTAGATAAAGATATTGAAGCTTTTACTCATGGAGATTTAACAGAAATTGGACAAAGAGGGCTTAACATGAGTGGGGGCCAAAAGCAAAGGATTCAACTTGCACGTGCAGTATACAATGATGCTGATATCTATCTTCTTGATGATCCTTTTAGTGCTGTAGATGCACATACAGCCTCAACTCTCTTTAATGTAAGATTTCAAATTCTTGAAATGGTGTTTGTAATTACTTTGTCTTTCTTCGAAATTTCTGTTAATTACGAGTCTTAGATGTTATCTAGTTTCATCACACTAGTACCAGAACCAAACTGAATCAAGAAAAAGGAGGTTACTAGTCGATAGGATCAAAGTTACCCGCTGCTCTAAGTATATCTATGTAAATAAATATAAAACCAAGCCTAAGGATATTGCTGGAGTAATAACATATAAGTATTAGGGAAGTTATTATATTATAAATAGTATACATTTTTCCGGGCTGAACCAAAACAAACCTGTTTTTGTTTGGTTTGTGGTATTTTGGCCTTCTTGATTTCTTTAAACATGCATAAGTTATCCTATTTTCATTTTGGATATTTAAATTGTGAATCTTGTGGTCCAGGATTGTGTTATGCACTGTCTTGAGGGCAAAATAGTAATTCTTGTCACTCATCAAGTGGAGTTTCTCTCGTCAGTTGACAATATACTGGTAATCAGGATTTAAACTTACGAATGTTCGAACACTGGTTGGTCTCACAGAGGTGGCAATTTCGACCCATTTACTTATACATAAGTTGCTTTGGTTATGTTTTATTTCAAACGGGTCAAACAAACATGTTGCCAAACTCTACTTTTAACCCATAGCCTCCTAAATTTATATTTATTCAAAGACCCTGATTATGATTGTAATAGTATTGTTCCGTAATCGGGTTAGTGCATTCATCATTTATACATACTTCTAAGGAAAAAGATGCTAGCCAATCAACCAACCCGATCCGGTCTATTTCGACTGAATTCATCCCACACATGTTTTACCTATTATCCGACCCCCCATATTGCCACCTCTATACATGGGTTTTGACTCATTTTTAGTGATCATGTTCTATTTTATCTAATTTTTGTTTCAAGGTGATGCAAGATGGTCAAATCAAACAATCAGGAAACTATGAAAATATCTTAATGGCAGGGACAGCATTTGAAGAGCTTGTGAATGCTCATAAAGAGGCAATCACAGGTTTAAACTCTTCACCTTCTGAAAACAAAACAATAAATGTGCATCAAAATTTGGAAGAAGTTAATAATAACTACCTCAAAAAACAAATAAGTGAGGGGCAGTTAATAAAGGGCCCACCAGGAGTGCAGTTGACTGAAGAAGAAGAAAAGGAGATTGGGAATGTTGGATGGAAACCTTTCTTAGATTATGTTGTCATCTCAGAGGGATCATGGTTTTTGTCTCTATGTGTTTTTAATCAAACTGGTTTTGTTGCTCTTCAAGCAGCAGCAAGTTATTGGCTAGCATATGGTATTCAGATCCCTAAAGTCACCACCATCATGTTGATATGTATTTATACTTTGCTTTCAACAATGAGCACATTTTTTGTTTTTTTAAGATCATTTTTTGCTGCACTTTTGGGATTAAAGGCCTCCAAATTGTTCTTCAATAAATTCACCGATTCAATTTCCAGTGCTCCGATGATCTTCTTTGACTCTACTCCAGTTGGGAGAATTCTAACCAGGGTAAGAATTCTATAGACACTTTCATCTAAAAAAAAGTATTATATAACATGTTTGGTAGCTAAATTAATATTTTCTGCAGGCCTCCTCAGATCTTAGTGTAATCGACTTTGACATACCGTTTTCTTTCTCCTTTGTGATTGGTTCTGGCATTGAATTACTTGCTATGATTTGCATTATGGCCTCAGTGACATGGCAAGTTCTCATTGTATTCGTCTTCAGTATTGTGGCCACAAAATATGCTCAGGTAAATCCTCGTTATTGGTTTTAGGGCTGGCAATATGGGGCGGGCGGGTAACATGTCAAGTTGGGTTCAGGTTATGATGGGTGTTTTTTTAACACGTGTCAAAACTAGTGGGTCAGGTTCATTGACACGCAAACAATTTTTTGTCTGGTTTTTATTTTTTTATTGTTAATAAGTAATGTGTTATGTTATCAAAACTATATCACTACAACAGTTAATCTAAATCTTTGTATACAAATCTTTAGAAAGTTGTATGCATTAAGAATAGAGTCGTAGACTTTGGATGACTTTAATCTCGTTTGAATTATTATTATTTTTATTATTTCTTTTTGTGAACTACAGGGATATTATCAACCAAATGCAAGGGAACTAATGAGAATCAATGGGACAACAAAAGCACCCGTGATGAGTTATGCATCTGAAACTTCACTTGGAGTAGCAACAATACTAGCATTTAGAATGCAAGATAGATTTTTCAAAGAATACCTTAAGTTGGTGGATAGAGATGCAAGTACTTTCCTTTTCTCAAATGCAACATTGGAATGGTTGATTTTGAGAATCGAAACATTTTCGAATCTCACCTTGTTCACAGCTACATTTCTTCTGGTCTTGATTCCAAATGGCTTTGTGCCTTCAGGTATGTTAGTCATATTTTGAGGTGGAAAAACAGGTTGGTTGGGTACTTGGGTAAAGGGTCAAAACAGGTTGGGTTGACCCAAAACGCCTTATGTCCAGTTTCCGCTATAGTTCATGTGTTCAAAGACAACATTATTAACTCCATATATTCAATCTTTGTACAGGATTGGTTGGCCTCTCTCTTTCATATGCATTGACTTTGACCGGTACCCAAGTGTTTATGACTAGATGGTATTGCAGTTTAGTCAATTACATCGTATCAGTAGAACGGGTCAAACAATTCATGCACATACCACCTGAGCCACCGGCAGTTGTGGTGAATAATAGACCACCATCATCTTGGCCGTCAAAGGGAAGGATTCATTTTGAGAATCTAAAGGTGAATTCATACTTTTTTCTAGATTTTTTGATATAGAAATATACCAAATCAGATGCTTTCAGAAACTATAATCTAGGTGACATAATGATTGGGTTGGGTGACATGAAACAATTTTAAGTGTCTATGTTTATGCAAAGTGCGTGCAAGTTGATAAAATTTTATACTTTATTAAAAACGTGTAGAAAAACTTTTAGAAATGAGTCATTCGTTCTGTTGAGATCTTTATGTTTATGCACTTATGGGCTTGTGTTTCAGTTAAGATATCGTCCAAACGCTCCACTAGTTCTTAAAGGGATCACTTGTATATTCAAAGAAGGGACTAGAGTGGGCATTGTCGGAAGAACAGGAAGTGGGAAAACGACACTAATAACAGCCTTATTTCGTTTAGTAGAACCCGATAGTGGAAGAATTCTTATAGATGGGTTAGACATTTGCTCTATCGGACTTAAAGATCTCAGAATGAATTTAAGTGTCATCCCACAAGAACCCACCCTTTTTCGGGGTAGTGTTCGAACAAACTTGGACCCACTTGGACTTCATTCTGATGGTGAGATATGGGAGGTAACCAAAACATCTACACTGATATCTACATTGATTTTTTTTTCCTGCACAATACACCAATGTACTTTTAATACCTTTGTGATCATTATTCCTGTTTTTTTGTACATTTGAGTCATTAATACCCAAATGAGACAAAACATATAAAGCAAGTTAGTATAGCGACCCAAACGAGACGAAGTGGCATCAATTAACGACTCAAATGTAATGACCTAAACGTTACTAAATGTTCATATAATGACCCAAATGGAGTAGAAAGCTATCTTTCGCAAAAAATACCAAACGTACTTTCACTTCTGTCTTGTTATAATCATTGCACATTTTTATACATGTGAATCACTGAAACATGGTTTCTATCCTGTTTGGGTCATTAAAAGGTATACGATGATAACCCAAACGGAACAAAAACTTTAACACGAATTCCACATGAGGACCCACTGACTAAAACCGGACAAAAGCCATCTATTCTTATATGTATACCCAAAGAAAATACTATGATGAAAACAGAACAAAAGTGAAAATACATTGGTAGTTTATACAAAAGAAGTCTGTTCATATATATATACAATCTTTATGCAATAACGTTGATAGTTCTGATGAATTTACAGGCATTAGACAAATGTCAGCTCAAAACTACCATTAGCAGTCTTCCTAATTTGCTAGATTCTTCAGGTAAATTTGCATTCTAATATTTTGATCATTATGGTGACCTGAATTGTAAGAATTAGTTTTTAGTGTTTGGATAAAGGAATGCTGATTATTTAAAAGTCAGATATTCAGTTTAATGCCTATGACAACAAAACTAATTACATATTAACATTACTTGTTTACCCCTATTTATTACCCACATTTTCTGTATTTATTATTACTATTTATACAATAAAACAATTTACACAATACAAGACTTTAACCAGTCAGTTTTTCCCAACAGTGAGTGATGAAGGGGAGAACTGGAGTGCTGGACAAAGACAGTTATTCTGTCTAGGAAGAGTATTACTTAGGAGAAACAAAATCCTAGTACTCGATGAAGCCACTGCATCCATTGATTCAGCAACGGATGTTATTCTACAAAGAATCATAAGGGAAGAGTTCTCGAGTTGCACTGTCATAACTGTGGCGCACAGAGTTCCAACCGTTATAGACAGTGACAAGGTCATGGTTCTCTCTTTTGGTACGTCACATCTTCCACATGGTTGGAATAAATAATTTCATGCATTCCGTGTTGCTAAATGGGCGGGCTAGGTGGTTTGGGTAGTAGGGATCTAAAGGGTTTTTTTATGATAATATATAAGAACATAATACAAGCAAATGGGTTGAAGTTATAGCTACGATTAACTAATATTTGTTAATTTGTAGGGAAAATGATGGAGTATGATGAGCCTTCAAAGCTTATGGAGACTGATTCATTCTTCTCCAAGCTTGTAGCTGAATACTGGTCCAGTTGTACAAGGAACTCTGCTCAAACATTTGATGAGTTTCAGTGATTATATAATCTTCGCCTCGAGGCCAAATTATATGCTCATAATGCTATCTGACCTCGACCTTGAAAAATTAGTTTCGTTATGGCATAGAATGTGAGATAGTTTAGCTCGAGGGCCATGCGTGATGATCTTATTATAGTGAGTATTTTGTTATGGCATAGAATGTGAGATAGTTTAGCTCGAGTTCGAGCTCTAACAACTCTATTGTTAAGCATTCTAGTTCCGTGCCTTATTAAACCCCAATTTGAATGTTTAGGCTTTGTTACACATTTTTATACTTTCATCACTTTGCAGTGTCCTTTCTCATGATATATAATATAACTCACGGATCAATAGAGATAAATGAATAACATAGATATTGTTATGATTAAAGTTACTGATTCAGTACCACATATGGTTCCAACTTAAAAGTACGAGGGTATAAACCAGTTATTTAGATTTTTAAAGTTTATAAGAGAATGATATACGAATTGGTACAGATTTAGATGCAATTCGAAACAATTAATCAATATGGTTAACACCCAAACGATTTTATTTACGAAGATACTTGCTCAGAACTTCATTACGAATCCATACCCATTATATATAATCTAACCAATGCAATTAGACTATAACTAGGATTCTAATTAATTAAACTCACAATAATTATCTAAACAACTCCTAACATATCTCACTTAGGATGTCTGATAATTATTCACTAGTTTTTTATATCGTGCGTTGCAGCGAAACCGAGCAAATAATAATGCAAAACAAACGTGATTTGAAAATAAAACATGTTGTTTAGAAAGTCAAACCATTAGAACGATTTAGTTTATCATCGTACCGTTTTATGATACGAAATAAATACTTTATTTTGAGTACAACTTCGTTCTTAACAAAACTTATAACGGAATGTCAGGAAAAGAAATTAAGCACAAATACGTACTTAAGTTTTTAGAAAAAAAAGTTATAAATGTAAATAATCAAAGAAGTATCAAATTAATGGATAAATTAATATACGTTCAAAAAAGAAAAAAAAAATTATTAAAAAAAGGTAAAGGAAATATATGTTTAAAAAAAGGAAAAATATGTTATTAAAAGTAAATATAATAACAAACTACTATAATATATTAAATAATAAAATAATAAAAACTATATATTATTATAAAAATAAAGTTACTATTCATCAACCCTCGTTAACAATATATATATAATATAATTGTTCACCCAATTGTTTAATTTTGAGGCATTCGACTAACACTCGAAATCCACCATCTGAGTTGCCTACGCCTAAAGCCATAACATCTCGGTAATTCGGGATAATCACCCCCCTGAATTTCTGAGGCTATCACGGAATTCTTGTACACCAAGTAATTGTCTCATCTCCTTGAACTTGATTTGCGCCAAGGCTTTTGTCAATGAATCTACTTTTTGCTCATCTCTAGAAACATGCTCAATCACCACTTGTTCATTTTTCACACATTCACGAATAAAGTGATAACATGTGTGGATGTGTTTGCTTCTACCATGAAAAACCAGATTCTTTGATAATGCAATTCTTGATTTATTATCAACCCGAATCAGTATTATCTGTTTTTCCCACCCCGTTAATTCTGCGAGTAACTCTCTGAGACAAATTGCCTAACATTATCTGTTTTTCCCACCCCGTCAATTCTGCGAGTAACTCCCGAGACCCTATAAGTAGCTTTGTTATTTGTAGGATTTACTGTGTATGGTTGTTGTTGTTGTATGTGTCCTCTTTCTTTCTCATAGCTTGAAATCGTTCCATCACATCGCCGTCTTTTACTTTATCAAAAGTTTATTTTTCGAGCGCACAAACCATAGCATTGTTCAAAGATTCCAGGCCCATTCGATTGCGTAAACCCATCTTGACATGCTTCAATTTAGAAAATAAATATATTTCAATGGTTGTGGTTGCGACGTGTAAAACCAAAGTTAGATTCACTACCTGATAAACCAAAGGACAAGAACTATGTGTTCCGGTTTTCAGCATATGACGAGCAAGATCACTTATTCAACTATAAAATCGTTATGCGTCTTGGGTTAACTTTATTAATTATATTTAGGGACTCCTTTCAATTTTATTATTGTTAATTTGGGCTTATTTTATCATTCGAGCATAATTATTCTACAAGATTTCGGGTTGAAAATGTTTGAGTTTATAAAAATGGGATTTTAGTAATATCAAGTATCCTATTTTTTGGTTAGAAGTATCCTCGTATTTTTTTAGAGGTATCCTTTATATAAAACCGGAAAAAGGCATTACGAACACGGGGTTGAGCCGTAGCCCGTGCTACGGCTCATATTACTATGGTTTTGCCCCTGTAACATGTAGCTGCAGTAGCTACTATGAATTCAGCTTCGCAAGAAGATAGGGCCGTGATAGCTTGCTTACGAACACCACGTGATTGGTGAAGATCCAAGATGAAATACATCACCGGTAGTACTTCATCCATCATCCTTGTCCACATTACGACTACTATCACTGTAAGCGACCAGTTTCAGATTTTCAGTTTGCTTGTACTTTATCCCAAAGGAAATTGTTCCTCGAATATAATGCAAAATATGTTTAATATCAATAACATGTGATTCCCTGAGGCTCTGGATGTATCGACTAACCACCCCAACTTAATAGGACAAATATGGATGCGTATGTAATAGGGAACGAAGACAACTGTGATACTTCGGGTTTCCGGTCACCTTCTCTGATGTCACTGTTGTTGCCCACAATCTCCGCTTGAATATACCAGATCTGGTTTCTCTCTCTACCTTTTCTGCTTTCTCTCTCTCTCTACTCTCAGACACTATTTGTTTCTTGTAGAAAACAGTGAAAGAAGTTGAAGATCTGGAGATAAAACACAAGCTGAAACACACTGAAAATTGATTTATGATGAAGATGAAAAAACCTGAATTGATTTTGAATTTTCTGTTGTAATCTGAGTGAAAGAAATATAAAGAACGAACTGAAAAGAACGAACTGAATTTTCTCTTGATCTCAATTCTAATAAACATAAAGAATGAACCGAAAAGACTTTTAATTTTATTTTGCTTGCTTTTGAATCTCTGTTTTGTGATGATACTGATTTTGGATTTGTAATTAAAAAATGTTTTGTATGTTGAGATAGAGAATTGAGATTGAGAGATTAGTTTGTGTTTTTTTAAATATATTTGAACTATACTAGTAAAATTACTAACATACCCACATGTGCAAGGCACATGCCTGACTTAACTAAATTTTTTAACCAAGTTAGGGCAAAAGGACCTAGGTTGTAATGGATTTTCCAAATTAAGGACTTTAACTGTAATTATTGAAGTTAAAGGGTATCCATTGCAATCCTATACAAACATAAAGGATGAAAAGTGTAATTTACCGAAAAACATATAACAAAGAAAGACGCGATGATATGAAATTTCTCGCCATGAACGTCGATCACCTTAGCGGCCCAGAATTGGAATTGACGTTGAAGATGAAAGAAGAAATCTTAAACAAGTATGATATGAGGAAACTTGAAGTATTTATTTATGTTTATTTTATGTACCTTTTTTTATGTGGTTTTTTTTTCTTAATTTTATTTGCAGTTTTTTTTTTAAATTATATTTAGTATTCTGTTTTAGTTAAATAAAATTTAAATAGTTTTTAAAAAAAAGAAATGACACATGGCTAGCCACGCTATGGCTCAATGTCCCAACCCAAGCCCCCCCCCCCCCCCCCTCCCCGCAGTCTTAATATGATATACCCATACAAATACCAACACAGGTCCATTTACAAAACTATTCTTATGGTTTAGATTAGTTATTAGCCTATTGACATTAGCTTTAGACATTTAGTGAGCTCAATACTCAATTTCGTTACGGCCTAAGGGCACGATTTTCGAGCTCGTATATAATACACGAATTCTTAGGGCCGGCTCTGGTTGGTTAGAACTATTTAAATGTGTCGGTCACTATCAATTGGCTGTACTCTACAAATAAAACTATGAAAATTAATGAAAGTTGAAACCGCGTGCTCGACTCTAGTAATGTACAAATATAATAGTTTATACCAACCAACAAACAATGTTGTAGCATTTGTAACATTTCAAAACATTTTTTAGACTTTTATACTAGAATTCGTCTAACTTTGTTTACGTGAATATCAAATACAAATGAGTTTTAACATACAAACTATAAAACGTGAAAAGTGAATAAGGGAATTTTTTTTTTTTTTTCTTATTTGAAAATTTTCCCACTACTAATGTTTAATCGAAAAATGTAAAAAAAAAAAAAAAAAGTTTGTGATTTTAGTGTAGTAAGCAATTATAATTACTCTATAAAATTACTCTATTAGTGTAAAATCATGTTTTTTTTTTATTCAGGAACTACAATACATGATTAATAAAAAAATGGGAAAAAATTTAAATTTTTTAAATTTTTTTTCTCTTCTTCAGTTATCACGTTAAAGGTTTTTCTTATATGTTAAAACTATTTATATAATAACCTTACTCTTAATTAGATGGTTATGTATACAACATTACAACGATAAAGATGTAAATTTTATGAACAAAAAATATTAATTAGAGCCTATTGTTGACTTTCCTGACTACTCCTATTGAATGCCCCCTTGCGACTGTTATTGGTAGGGGTGTGCACGGTTCGGTTCGGTTTTTGGGTAAAATCAAAACCGAAACCGAAATGTCGGTTTTCAAGTTTTAAAAACCGTTCGGTTTCGGTTTTTTTCGGTTTCGGTTTTTCTGTTTTTACGTCGGTTCGGTTCGGTTTTTCGGTTATTTCGGTTTTTGGAACAAAATTATGTAAGACTCAAAAAATAAAAAAGTAAATTTATATTATAACAATCTTTTTTATGTTTACATTTATGTTATTATAGTTAACCTCTTTAATTAGTATTGTTTACATAAACCAAACCTTATAATCTATTTTTATGTTTCTTCAAAGTTTTTATTAAATTTAATTTTTATATTAAATTTTGTTATATCTTATAGGTAATAATAAATCATTTCAGTTATAATGTTTTTATTATAAACACTTAACATTCAAGAATAAAACTAACATTTTCTACTAGCATTGGGTTAAACACTTAAACAATTTAAACTTAAACATAAAAATATATGGATTGTAACTTATCGGTTCGGTTCGGTTTTTTTCGGTTATTGAAAAAGTTTATCCGAAAACCGAACCGAAATTTTCGGTTATTAAAAATCCGAAAACCGAACCGTCGGTTTTTGTTTCGGTTCGGTTTTTTCGGTTCGGTGATTTCGGTTATTCGGTTACGGGTCGGTTATTTCGGTTTTCTTGCTCACCCCTAGTTATTGGTGGTTTATAGTCTTAGCTTAGTCTATAAATAAGGATCACACGATATGTTGGGGTTTTATATACAATATTTGTTACTACACTGTGAGTAGTAACATGACCACAAGTCGGGTTGACAGTACTGTGGGTGGTAATTAAGGAAGAATGGTAAACAAATGTAATTGTTGGATTACCCTCAATACTGTACAAGGATAAAATCTATTTTGATTAAATTGGGATTCACTCACCAGTATTTCCCACTGACAAAATGTTTTTAAACGCGTTTCAGGTAACAAAATGTGAAAGCCAAATAGAAGCCAGCTGGAGAGCACTGAAGGCTTGGAAAAATGTGGCTATAAAAGTTACCTAAATAAAGAAAGATGTTTTATTCAATAAATTAGGGTTTATCCCTATAAACATGTTTGTAATAAAAATTGGGTTTTATCCCAATATGTTTACTATTATAAAAATGTGGTGTTTTACTCTGATAAAATATTTCCTAACTACGGTCCTGATGTAAATTCCGCTGCCAAATAATGATAAACACCGATACCGCAATCTCTAAGTAGGCCGCGGCCGCCCGCCTCCCGAGGCAGGGGTCGGGGGTTGCGACATATGTAGTACAATCGACTTAGTGAATATCTCGAAAAAGAAGGATACAAGTCTGATGTAATCAGTCCATGTGTTTTTATAAAAAGAACACTCTCAAATTTCACTTTAATAGCAGTCTATATTGATGATATCAACATCATCAGATCCTCCTGAAGAGATAGAGAAAGTTGCTCAGTTGTTAAAGAAGGAATTTGAAATGAAAGATCTTGGTATGACGAAATTATGCATCGGACTACAATTTGAGTATCTGTGTAATGGCACATTTGTCCATCAATCAAACTACATCCAGAAGATGTTAATACGTTTCAATATGGATAAAGCACGTCTGTTTAGCGTACCTATGGTTGTCCGACCGCTAGATCCACACAAGGATCCATATCGCCCTCATGAAGAAGGAGAAGAAGTACTTGGTCCGGAAGTACCGTACTTAAGCGCGATCGGTGCCCTTATGTATCTCGCAAATAACACAAGACCTGACATTGCATTTGCAGTTCATGTACTACCGAGATACAGTTCGAATCCAACACGTAGACACTGGAATGGTGTGAAACATATATTCCGATATATTTGCGGGACACAAGACTTAGGTCTTTTCTATCAAAAGGATCAAAAGTCCCAACTTGTTGAGTATGCTGATGCCGGGTATCTATCAGATCCTCACAAAGCAAAATCTCAGACATGTTACGTATTCACATACGGTGGCACAGCAATTTCTTGGAAGTCAACTAAGCAAACACTTACAGCAACATCATCAAATCATGCCGAATTAATAGCACAATATGATGCTGGTCGAGAATGTGTGTGGTTGAGATCAATGATTAATCACATACAAGAAGAATGCGGATTAGAACAGATCAATAAGGAGCCGACAATTATTTATGAAGACAATATTGCTTGCATAGCTCAGATTAGAGAAGGTTACATCAAAGGTGATCGAACAAAGCACATCTCACCAAAGTTCTTCTCAACATATGACTTGCAGAAAGAAGGGGAAATCGATGTTCGTTAGATCAAGTCAAGTGAAAATCTAGCAGACATGTTCACAAAATCTTTACCTAGAAGCAGTTTCGAGCAGTTATCACACAAGATCGGTCTCCGCAGATTGAAAGATGTTTGTTGAATTCAGGGGGAGAATTATACACACTGTACTATTTTTCCCTTAACTAAGTTTTGTCCCAATGAGTTTTCTTAGTAAGGTTTTTAATGAGGCAGTACAACTGATCCAGTAGTATTAGTTTACTTATTTTAGGTCCTGAAGTACCTATCTAACATCATCCCAAAGTATGTTGTTAACTGTGTATAATAAATAATAATATATATCTGAGGGGGAGTTTTATAAATTCAGATATATCCTCCTGATTCTTCTCCTAAGTTGTTATGTTTCTATTATATCTATTGACTACATCTTTTTGTATATATAGGTATATTTATGAATGAAAGAGATTGACTTCTCATATTTTACTTATTTCACAACAGCTATATAATATATTAACAAAAGAGAGAGAGAAAACTATTTAAGAGATTACCATTTTACCCTTTTTTATTTATTTAAAATTATGAAAGTAAAATAGAAATGAGTGGTCCATATTAGTTCTGTAAGTTCTACACAAAAATGAGTTCTGAAAAGAATCCAACCCGGGGTAAGGATCATTTCAGAACCACAAATATTTACAGAACTTGCAGAACCCCAAATAAACAATCTTTTTATTTATATATTTTTATATTTAGGATAACTTTATCATTTATTATATGTATTTTTATCATTACATACATCTTAAGAGTAATTTTGTTAGTTTTTATATGTAACTAGAAAAGTACCCGCCGCGTTGCGGCCGGTTACACAGTATTTTTTTACATAAGTTCTTTTTTTCCAACAGTCATATCTACAAATCACATATACAAAAATGGTGGCCCTAAATTTGACATATGAGCATTTAATCTCGGCTACTATAATAAGACACGTGTAAAGAGCCTATGTATGTGTTTGTACTATTTACCAATGGGGTGGTGGTCCATTGGCGAAGATAAAGCCTTTAAAACACCTCGGTTGAGAAGGGAAAGGTCTTGGGTTCAAGTCCCACAGACAACATGTAAAACCTCGAAAATTCACGTCCTATAATGTATTGACTCGTGTCATAAGTTTGAGCGTGTGAAAGAATGTTCTGGAAGGACTAAAGTTGACAAACATAGAAAGTATGTGAATATACGTGTTCAAAATGTCAACAGTGAATAAATATACTTTATAATAACCCTACATGATTCTCATACCTTCAAACGAATAAATCATGGATCATACGAGGCTAAAAGTGAGAGATTAAAAACTACAGGGGTTAAATGTGTCAACATGTTTAAGTTATACCTCTGAGTGACCTTTTAACAAACCCGAAGCTTTGTAACGGTTAATTATGCTCACTAGAATGCACGATATAAATTTCATAAAGTTTCGTTATCGTATGAGAAAGTTATGATCAAATTCGTATATAAGGGGTTAAAGCGTCAACGTTGAAAGTTATGACTTTTCGGGTTAACCAGAAGTGACCAAGGACTTAGAAAAGTGGGTACAAGTCCTAAAGCCCTTGTAGGTAAATAAGAAGGGGTCAAAATGCAAAGAATAAGTTTAGTTGACTCTTCGAAAGGCCAAGGGACAATATGCAAAAACTTGAAAATGTGAAACCTGATTACAAGGCTCAGGCGGGCCGCGTAAGCATTAACAGAAGCTTACGCGGGCCGCGTCAGACCCCCAGTTGCAGAAAAAAATAGGCAGCAGCATGTTTGAGCTTGTAACCGCCTTTAATCAGATATTTTCACTCATGGGCGCCCCCTAAACAACCCCTAGGACCTTAGGGACATGTGTTGATGATTCATGGTCCATGATAGCTTGAGTTGTCAACAATCTATGGTGATTTAAACACTATATAAAGGCCTTATGTTGCAACATTGCAACCACACCTCATTTCTGCATCTTGGAGCATTTCTGGAACTTTAGTGCCTTCCCAAGACTTTCCTAATCGTGCATAGGACTCTTGTAAGTATGCTTAACCTTCCCTAATCGCGTTTTGCTTAGTTTATAGCTTAAAAGTCAAACCGTCGTAATTACGGTTTGACTTGGCGATTAATCGCTAACGGTCCAGCGATTAGTCAATGTAAAGGTAGTTATAAGTTGGTAATTATGTGGGCTTTAAACCCTTAAAAGGGCACCCTCTGATTCCCATCCTAACTAGGTTGTTTGTCGGGTCAAAGATGATGATAAAAAGTCAACAGAAATGTAATTTGTGATTTAATACACAATTAGCAATGTGAGAGGCGTGTAACCTGTTTTATCATTAATATAACTTGGTAATCAATGTAAGAACATGTCTAAACATGTTTGATCCGACAATTTTCAGTTTAGGATCGATTCAGAACCGAAAGGCGCAAAGCTTTGACTTTTGCTTTGACTTCAGTTCTGACCCGTTTTGGTATGATTTAGAAATACCTTAGAGCTCTATTTGGACCAGGTTACATGCTAGTATAACCCTCTGTGATTATACACCATGGTTCATTAGTTAACCAATTAATACGCATGATTCCGTTAATTGCTCATATGTTGACCATTATGCCCTTTTTACCTTAAAACGTGATTTGTGAAAATATAAAAGTGTAGAAACTTTAGTTACTGATATATAAACTTGTATGCAAAGTTTGACATCAGTTTGAGGTCTAGATTGAGAGTTATACTCATTAGCGTAATTAAGAAGCTTTACGTTAACTAAACGGCGTAATTAGCGTATAGCCTAGTTAAGCGTACTTTTTGATATCAAAATTAATACCCACTGATGTAATATATTATTTTGGGATTTTTGAAGATTTTTAATTAATTATTAGGCTGAGCATAACTTATAGTCGTAGGCTTAATCTAGTAATTGTCGGTTTTGCCCTTACGGGCCATAAAATGAGTTTTACATATCTAATCGACTCCAAACCTTTTGCTACTGATCTTAAATGATAAATAAATTATTTTAAGCCTTCTGGAATAATAAAAATATCAGCCTTATGTATCGAACCCGGAAATGGCTTCTAATCGCCTTATTAAGCGTTTTTAGCGCATAGTATGTACTAAGACTATTTTAAACATACAAGGGTGATACCTACTGATATTTGAGGCAAATTATAATACTTTAATAGTAAGCAAAAGTTGTTAAACTCAGACTTCAGTTTTGAGCTCTTTGGCTTATGTGAAATTACCAAAATGCCCCTACGGGGCATAGTTTGGTTATAATTGATAAATTTCACATATATACCTTACCCTACTGTTATAACTTAGTAAAATAAGTATTTTTGCTGATTATATCAGACCTGTAACTCAGGTAAATACTTAAACTCTTTTATAACCTTTTAAATGACCAAACTACCCCTACGGGGCATAGTTTGTGTTTAAATTCGTTTCGGGCATAATAAAAGACATCTTACTGATGTCACAACATATTTGAAGCATATTAACTTAGGAAACCTGTATATGGCTCTTACGGATACCCGTTACGCTTATTACGCGTTCGGTTCGGTTTATGTAACAAGTTTACATAAATTAGCTGAAGCGGGTCAAACCTTATCGGTTTTATCTCAAAATCCAGAGTGTGTATGAAATACCCATATTAAGCAAGTCTCCAAAATTGTCGGGTCTAAATCACATTCTATTCGGATTTCGCTTAATCGTGCGTTTGAACCGTATATTTCCTTAAGACTAACCGGTCTAAGCTTAGGCTTAATTAAAGACCCGTTAGCATTCTAATTGGTTATTTATACCATCATTCCAGACTAGAGCCTTCCGGTAAATTGTACCTACGCTTACTTAAGTGAATACGGCTGAGTTATTATAATTCTTGTTATTTAAGACTGGAGCTAGCTCAGGTAAATACTCTTAACTTATTTTCCCTATACGGGCTTAGGATACGGCACTATAAAAGTACCGCTTGGTCAGGTGTATGTAGTCATTTAAATCGGATTGTGATTGATGTATTTACATAACCTGTTTAATATGTATTATTTGGTGTATGGCTTTTGGGGGTTAAATGACCATGTCCCGGATATCCTTGGCATCATTTTAAGAAATGGCCACGACCTAAGCACGGGGTGTAGGCATACACTTGACAGATGCATTATGTAAAAACTGGTAATCCACTCAGAGGTATCATCCTTGTGGGCATTATACCGGAACTGGTAATCCACTTAGAGGATGATAGCCTGTGGGCATTATACCTGTGGCGTGTCAGTTAATCTGTCCGGCTCTTCTAACCGGCCCTAATGGACGACAAATAAGTAAAACTATATACAAGATTATATACAAATAATTTTCCCAAGTATAAAAGATTAATTTTGCCTTGTGCATTTTAATCCAAGTGTCGAAATATTTACGTGCCTTGTGCACCTAAACAAATTTTCATAAACATTTTCAAATGAGTCGGTTGAGTGTATTTACCAGTGAAAACTGGCGTATTTTCAAAAGTCTAAGTGACAGGTACAAGTACGTAATAGGCTGGAAGCTTCTCAGGACGTTAATAAGGAATCTTGCAAGTTCTAGGCGTCTAAAGTCTGTTGAACAATGTTTATGTTTTAAGATTCGCCTGTGGATCCTTTACTTTCCGTTGTAATACTTGATATTACTTTATATTCGGATTGTAATATATTTATCTTTTGCTTCCGCTGTGCATTTATATATTGTGTTGTTTGACTATGATGATATCAACTACGTCACGATACTCCCCTACCGGGCCCACCGGTAATACGTGGAAAGTCGGGGTGTGACAGGTTGGTATCAGAGCCAACATTGAGTGAATTAAACACTAGCCTTTTTGTGTTTAATCTCAATGACACAGTAGCACATTCCTTGACCTTCTGAGTCTAGACTTAACATAGGAATATTCTCAATCCTCATCTGGAAATTTTGCTTCCAATTTTTATATATTGGATACGTCGCCAAGCGAAGAAGCCGTAATAGGAATTCTCCACATCCGGAGCCTTGAATTGCTGAGCTTCGTACCGCGACTAGGATGAAACGCGCAACCAAGGAGAAGGCATTCAGAAATAACTTGAAGAAGAAACTCCTTTTGCTGAAGATCGTTTCCTTAATAGTCCTCATAAGGACATATTTATCTTTCAGTCCCTTCGAGGACAACATTATTCCTTTCAATTTCCGTTTAGGGCAACCTTGAACTTTTTAATTTTATAGTGGAATGACTAAATATTCATCCTAATCAGGAAATATTAAATAAATGGAAAATAACATTCCTTTTATAAGATCTACCATTATGATAAAATGGCAAAATCTAAAAAGGACAAGACCTAGCCTCGTGTCATATTAAGACCCGACCAAGATGGTCGTTCCTCAATTTAGATTCAGATCCTTATTAACATTCCTTTTGCAAGATCTACCATTATAATAAAATGGCAAAATCTAAAAGGACAAGACCTAGCCTCGTGTCATATTAAGACCCGGCCAAGATGGCAGTTCCTCAATTTAGATTCAGATCCTTATTAACATTCCTTTTGCAAGATCTACCATTATAATAAAATGGCAAAATCTAAAAGGACAAGACCTAGCTTCGTGTCATATTAAGAACCGGCCAAGATGACAGTTCCTCAATTTAGATTCAGATCCTTATTAACATTTCAATTTAGAAATTGTTCTGCGTTAATTATTAAAAAGAATCTTAAAGGTAAAACCTAGCCTAAATGTCAATGCAGACATGGCCAAGATGGTAAAACCTAGCCTAAATGTCATTGCAGATATGGCCAAGACGGTAAAACCTATCCAAAAGATTCCTAACCCAACTAAATGATCTCTGAATCATGGGTTAAATCATCAATTAAGATGATCGTATTTTGACCATACGTGGTAATATAACGCCTACGGGCCTTGCTCATTTCTACATGAGCCAAAAGACGGTGGTAGCGATGACTCCCTGTCTGAAAAAGGTAATGAACCTTGATTCAAACCTTAATGCCTCGATTCTCTGAAATCACGGCTTATAAATTAAACTTGTCTACGCGACTAGGCCATTTGTGCTATTATTAACTTATAAATTAGGATTTATGATAAAAAAAATCCTGAATAAAATAAATATCCTTCCTTCCCTGCCAGTATGCATTTTAAAAAGAATCTTAAAGGTGAAACCTAGCCTACGCGGCCAAGATGGTGAAACCTACTCAAGGGATTCAGATCCTTGTTAACACCTAAGAACGTGTTAGCACTCCTGACAAATGTGATTCGATAAAATCACAACAGTCATCCCTATATTGGAAATTTTTAAATTCCTAATTTGCCTTATGATCTAGAAATCATGGCTTATATCATCTTGTAAGATGATCATATTATAAACATCCGTGAGTGATGAAGTGCCTACGGGCTAAATTTGTTGTCCGATAAGACAACGACAGTGGTGGTCTTTGACCCTGTCTAAAGATGTTGGGATACGTCCAAGCATAATAGTCGGTAGGGTCCATACGATCTCGACTAATATCATCTGAAAAGATGATCATACCATAAATATCCCTTAGGAGGGGAATGCCTACGGGCTATAATTAACGTCCTCCGAGACTAAAGACAGTGGTAGCCTACAACTCCCTGTCAAGAAAAGATGTTTTGCCTACGGGCTATAATAAATTGTCCATTTGTGACACAAACATTATGATCTCTATGATCCCCTGTTTAAGGTAGTGAGCTGCGCTCAAGCCTAATAGTCTATATGATCATTGCGATCCTGACTAGTATCATCAGTATGATGATCATAAATTCATAATATTGACATCCCTAATGATGAATTGCCTACGGGCTATACTTTACTCTATTGTCGATAAGACAAAATAGTGGTGATCCTTATGATCCCCTATTCAAAATGGTGGGATTATACCCAAACCTAATAGTCAATATGATCGATGTGATCATAACTAATATCATTAGATACGATAATTATATATAGACATCCATTAGTGATGTTAATTGGTTTACCTTTCTGTCAAGTGAATCGCCTTTCAAGACGGTGACAGTTGTAGCCTATGACACCCTGTCCAAAGGTGAAGAACTATGTTCAAACCTTAAAACTCCTGATCTAATAAGATTGCATCCTATGAATTGATGTCCTTGTGACAAATCCACAAGTTATATTTCAAGTCACCCATAACAAGCCTCCGTGCTATAATTCATCGTTCGTGACAAGTTAACATACTAAACGTTAACATCCCTGGTGACAGGCCTTAGTGCCATATCCTATAACGTCCTAGAGACAAGGCCATTTGTGTCGTATCTAACTGTCATTACGACAAGGCCTTCGCGCCATATGATTACTTATGTCCTTTATGACTGGGCTTTATGCCATATTTTTCTACGTCCCTCGCGACAGGCTTCTATGCCATATATGTATATATATATATATATATATATATATAACCAAAGTCATGTAAGGCTAGCCTTTGAGCTATTTATAATCGTCCTTGTGACAAAGACAGTTGTGACATTATGGTCCCCTGTCAAGCAGGTATTGGACTCGCTCCAAACCTTGAATGCCATTGATAGTCCTTTTGTGACCTAAGCTAAATGTAATAGATATACATTCAAATAGCATTCATTAAGAATGTTCGGAACATAATGGCCTATACGGTTCGTGGATGCCGTGGCTAATCTATGTCAGGTCATCAGGATGATGACTAATAATGGTTTAATTTGGTAATTAGTACCAAGTTTTGAGTATGGAAAACTCGGAAGAGATAGGCAATAGCCGCGATGCTATTAATGCGACAAAAGCAAATAATGTCTCAAACGTAAACCTCAATATTAATGGAGTTAGTCTCCAAGCGGTGGTTAGCGCAGCAGTTTGAAAGGCCATGGGAAAAGGTCATGAAACAATCCAAAGAGCCGAATGCTTCTCGCTCTAAATTTCATTCAAAACCACGTTCAATTTCTCATGAGAAGAGCTTTGTTCACACTTCGAATACGAAGGATGAACCAAAGGAGGAGGATAACTCCCAGAAATCTAAGAAAGAGAGCAAGCACAGGCTTAATAAAAAGCAATGAAAGTTCAGTAAGAAGCCTGTATGTAAGAATTGCTATAAAAGACACTAGGGACAGTGTCGAATAAAACCAGGACCAAAGCAGTGTGACATCTGCTAAGGAACAGGTCATCATTTCTCAGGAATGTAGGGACATAAAGAATGCAGTCTATCACGGCTGTGGTGAGTAAGGCCGCATCAGAACTAAATTCCATAAAGCTGCCAATGAAGGTGCAGCTAAGCCTGGAAAGGCTAAAGGAAGAAATGCCTGAACTCACCTGATGAATGCCAAGAGGCAGTTCACGATGTCATCAAGTACATCCCTTATCATTTACCAATGATAATTTCTGCTAAGTGTCCTGATTTAATACAGGAAATAATAAATCTTCATAAACCATAAGCTTAGCAAACTTTTATATTATCCACAAGGTATAACTTACCAAGGAAACCATAGTAACCGATTCTTCTAGTATCGGCAAGGAATCCTTCCGAAAAATCTAAGAGTACTCTTTCTTCGCATAGAGTACGGCAACATATGTTATTTTAATTATTTTTCTCATTGTTTTTCTATCGCCTGCGAATGCCAAACTATGTTGGATAAAAGTGCCATATGAGGATTGGCGTATCCTAGTGTGTCCCATAGATTACTTCCATGCCTGATCAGTATGGAGGTTTAATACATGGAACCCCTAAGATATCCCAATGGTCATATTGTACTAAAGTCGACTAGTAGTATTCAAAGAAGATATCCAATATAGAATGTTCTTATAAGTATCTCTACATAGGGCATCCTTGCATTTGTAAAGAGAATGTGTCATATATCTGACACCGACATCGATAGATGAACCAAAGCCTGAAAATACAGACATCTCTAACATCTCTGTGTGTCATAATTATCTTCTTTATAAGAATTACCATGTTTACCTTCTGAGAGGCAAGTGGATGTTAGGACAAACATCCCGCTTAGGGCTACAATTATTGTAAAAGCCTTATATCTGTTAGTACCAACGGAATAGGAAGAACTAAGATCCAAATCGATAAGTTTTTAGAGAATATTTCATAAAGCCAAAATTCGAAGTTCTAAGAACTCCGATTTATATAAATAAGAAAGACGGATCATCTTGCTTATGCATTGATTACCGCAATCCTATTTAGGCAACAATCAAGAATCGCTATTACCTGCCCAGGATCGTCGATTTGTTCGACTAACGACAAGGATTAGCTATTCCTTAAAATTAGTTAAGCAGTGGTTGGAATAACCATCTCACCTTAAGATAAGCTTTTCTATAATAGTTGATAAATAAGTATCAAGGCTACTCCTTTGGAGACCTTGTATAGATGGAATGTTAAACATCTATTGTTAGATAGAGAATTGGTAAGTCCAATTATCAGGATCTGAAAGTTGCCTAGGAAACAACAAATAAGATCATACAAATCCATAATCGATTGTAAGTTGCCAGTATACGGCAGGAAATCAAGAATTTATGAAAGTAGCAAACCTCCTAAATTCTTGTTAAGGAATAAAGTTCAACAAAAGATATCACCCAGGAAGGGTGTGCCAAATTTATTAAATTATCAGGCTAGTTAAGCTCTGAATATATAGAATCATTCGAAGGAAATCAAATGTATCAAGATCAAGTAGCTTTTAAGCTAAAACCTATTTAGGGAGCTTGGCGGAGCTCGCGATACATTGCACACTAGTGACCGAACGATGTGTTTCGCCAATAAGTCAAGAAGCACTATCACATAATGATATGCAGATTTATGTAGTGATGAGCAACCTGTGTCGATTAAGGATCGACAGGATTAGAAGCTCCAAAAAGATACATGTACCTATTATAAAGGTCAATTGGAGTGCCATAGAGGCTCAAAAGGTACTGGGGAAGATTAAGCCCAATATAAGGCATAAAATACTTCCTTTACTTTAAGCAAATCTCGAGGTCGAGATTTCTTTTAAGGGGGTGAGGATGTAACACCTCGAAAATTCACGTCCTATAATGTATTGACACGTGTCATAAGTTTGAGCGTGTGAAAGAATGTTCTGGAAGGACTAAAGTTGACAAACATAGAAAGTATGTGAATATACGTGTTCAAAATGTCAACAGTGAATAAATATACTTTATAATAACCCTACATGATGCTCATACCTTCAAACGAATAAATCATGGATCATACGAGGCTAAAAGTGAGAGATTACAAACTACAGGGGTTAAATGTGTCAACATGTTTAAGTTATACCTCTGAGTGACCTTTTAACAAACCCGAAGCTTTGTAACGGTTAATTATGCTCACTAGAATGCACGATATAAATTTCATAAAGTTTCGTTATCGTATGAGAAAGTTATGATCAAATTCGTATATAAGGGGTTAAAGCGTCAACGTTGAAAGTTATGACTTTTCGGGTTAACCAGAAGTGACCAAGGACTTAGAAAAGTGGGTACAAGTCCTAAAGCCCTTGTAGGTAAATAAGAAGGGGTCAAAATGCAAAGAATAAGTTTAGTTGACTCTTCGAAAGGCCAAGGGACAATATGCAAAAACTTGAAAATGTGAAACCTGATTACAAGGCTCAGGCGGGCCGCGTAAGCATTAACAGAAGCTTACGCGGGCCGCGTCAGACCCCCAGTTGCAGAAAAAAACAGGCAGCAGCCTGTTTGAGCTTGTAACCGCCTTTAATCAGATATTTTCACTCATGGGCGCCCCCTAAACAACCCCTAGGACCTTAGGGACATGTGTTGATGATTCATGGTCCATGATAGCTTGAGTTGTCAACAATCTATGGTGATTTAAACACTATATAAAGGCCTTATGTTGCAACATTGCAACCACACCTCATTTCTGCATCTTGGAGCATTTCTGGAACTTTAGTGCCTTCCCAAGACTTTCCTAATCGTGCATAGGACTCTTGTAAGTATTCTTAACCTTCCCTAATCGTGTTTTGCTTAGTTTATAGCTTAAAAGTCAAACCGTCGTAATTACGGTTTGACTTGGCGATTAATCGCTAACGGTCCAGCGATTAGTCAATATAAAGGTAGTTATAAGTTGGTAATTATGTGGGCTTTAAACCCTTAAAAGGGCACCCTCTGATTCCCATCCTAACTAGGTTGTTTGTCGGGTCAAAGATGATGATAAAAAGTCAACAGAAATGTAATTTGCGATTTAATACACAATTAGCAATGTGAGAGGTGTGTAACCTGTTTTATCATTAATATAACTTGGTAATCAACGTAAGAACTTGTCTAAACATGTTTGATCCGACAATTTTCAGTTTAGGATCGATTCGGAACCGAAAGGCGCAAAGCTTTGACTTTTGCTTTGACTTCAGTTCTGACCCGTTTTGGTATGATTTAGAAATACCTTAGAGCTCTATTTGGACCAGGTTACATGCTAGTATAACCCTCTGTGATTATACACCATGGTTCATTAGTTAACCAATTAATACGCATGATTCCGTTAATTGCTCATATGTTGACCATTATGCCCTTTTTACCTTAAAACGTGATTTGTGAAAATATAAAAGTGTAGAAAATTTAGTTACTGATATATAAACTTGTATGCAAAGTTTGACATTAGTTTGAGGTCTAGATTGAGAGTTATGCTCATTAGCGTAATTAAGAAGCTTTATGTTAACTAAACGGCGTAATTAGCGTATAGCCTAGTTAAGCCTACTTTTTGATATCAAACTTAATACCCACTGATGTAATATATTATTTTGGGATTTTTGAAGATTTTTAATTAATTATTAGGCTGAGCATAACTTATAGTCGTAGGCTTAATCTAGTAATTGTCGGTTTTGCCCTTACGGGCCATAAAATGAGTTTTACATATCTAATCGACTCCAAACCTTTTGCTACTGATCTTAAATGATAAATAAATTATTTTAAGCCTTCTGGAATAATAAAAATATCAGCCTTATGTATCGAACCCGGAAATGGCTTCTAATCGCCTTATTAAGCGTTTTTAGCGCATAGTATGTACTAAGACTATTTTAAACATACAATGGTGATACCCACTGATATTTGAGGCAAATTATAATACTTTAACAGTAAGCAAAAGTTGTTAAACTCAGACTTCAGTTTTGAGCTTTTCGGCTTATGTGAAATTACCAAAATGCCCCTACGGGGCATAGTTTGGTTATAATTGATAAATTTCACATATATACCTTACCCTACTGTTATAACTTAGTAAAATATGTATTTTTGCTGATTATATCAGACCTGTAACTCAGGTAAATACTTAAACTCTTTTATAACCTTTTAAATGACCAAACTACCCCTACGGGGCATAGTTTGTGTTTAAATTCGTTTCGGGCATAATAAAAGACATCTTACTGATGTCACAACATATTTGAAGCATATTAACTTAGGAAACCTGTATATGGCTCTTACGGATACCCGTTACGCTTATTACGCGTTCGGTTCGGTTTATGTAACAAGTTTACATAAATTAGCCGAAGCGGGTCAAACCTTATCGGTTTTATCTCAAAATCTAGAGTGTGTATGAAATACCCATATTAAGAAAGTCTCCAAACTTGTAGGGTCTAAATCACATTCTATTCGGATTTCGCTTAATCGTGCGTTTGAACCGTATATTTCCTTAAGACTAACCGGTCTAAGCTTAGGCTTAATTAAAAACCCGTTAGCATTCTAATTGGTTATTTATACCATCATTCCAGACTAGAGCCTTCCGGTAAATTGTACCTACGCTTACTTAAGTGAATACGGCTGAGTTATTATAATTCTTGCTATTTAAGACAGGAGCTAGCTCAGGTAAATACTCTTAACTTATTTTCCCTATACGGGCTTGGGATACGGCACTATAAAAGTACCGCTTGGTCAGGTGTATGTAGTCATTTAAATCGGATTGTGATTGATGTATTTACATAACCTGTTTAATATGTATTATTTGGTGTATGGCTTTTGGGGGTTAAATGACCATGTCCCGGATATCCTTGGCATCATTTTAAGAAATGGCCACGACCTAAGCACGGGGTGTAGGCATACACCTGACAGATGCATTATGTAAAAACTGGTAATCCACTCAGAGGTATCATCCTTGTGGGCATTATACCGGAACTGGTAATCCACTTAGAGGATGATAGCCTGTGGGCATTATACCTGTGGCGTGTCAGTTAATCTGTCCGGCTCTTCTAACCGGCCCTAATGGACGACAAATAAGTAAAACTGTATACAAGATTATACAAATAATTTTCCCAAGTATAAAAGATTAATTTTGCCTTGTGCATTTTAATCCAAGTGTCGAAATATTTACGTGCCTTGTGCACCTAAACAAATTTTCATAAACATTTTCAAATGAGTCGGTTGAGTGTATTTACCAGTGAAAACTGACGTATTTTCAAAAGTCTAAGTGACAGGTACAAGTACATAATAGGCTGGAAGCTGCTCAGGACGTTAATAAGGAATCTTGCAAGTTCTAGGCGTCTAAAGTCTGTTGAACAATGTTTATGTTTTAAGATTCGCCTGTGGATCCTTTACTTTCCGTTGTAATACTTGATATTACTTTATATTCGGATTGTAATATATTTATCTTTTGCTTCCGCTGTGCATTTATATATTGTGTTGTTTGACTATGATGATATCAACTACGTCACGATACTCCGCTACCGGGCCCACCGGTAATACGTGGAAAGTCGGGGTGTGACACAACAGGATTAAAGAAATTAGTCGTTCAAAAAAATGTGTTTGTACTATTTATATTAGCTAATAAATACACAAAACCACCACATACCAAATTTTTAAACATTGTCAAATACAAATAAAAGAAAGAGTAAAATGATATTTTCGTCCCTGAGGAAAGGTTTGGCCAGTTTTGCAACTTTTGTCCAAAGGTTTGTTTTTCCGCATCTGAATCCAAAATGTTTGAAATCTTCTCCTCTTCTTCCAACTAGCGGATGTGAGCCTACCACGTGTTAAATTTTGAATTCAGTAAAACTTTAAATCTCAGTACATAACCATCTTTGTTATGGAATATAAGTCATGTCTTCAGGATACGATGTCATCACAATATGTACAAATATATATAAAAAAATGTAGTTTGTCCATTGGGTATTGGCAATACCTGGATTGGGTTCGGGTCCGAGTATTGGCCAGAAAATCTATACCCTATGTACCCGGGTATTAGAATACCCTATTTTCGGGTTCGGGTACGGTTCAGGTATTTGAAAAACCTGATCCGGGTATTCAAAAAACCCGGTACCGTTGAAAAGAAACAGAAGATGTGCAGCCACTGTTGTGCGAGTTTGTAAGTTTGTTTTTTTTAGCTTTTTGTTATTTGACTTCATAATTGTATAGCCATATAGCCATTAAAACAGACCTGGAACACAACCTGCACACGACAACAGGGGATGTCTAATGGAACACCTGATTGAGAGAAACTTCTTCGAGCTAACCGCCGATATCTCATCCTTCTGTTGTTCAGTACTTCCGAGATGATTCAAGTTGTTTCAGTTATTTCTGTTGATTCAGTACTTCAACGTATTTTAGTTAGTTTCGAATATACCGAAAGAGATCTGAACCAACCGAAATCCACTGAAATAGTTCTCTTTAATCTATTAGTAAATGAAACCGGAGCTGTTATCATGGTTGTTCAGTACTTTCGTGTGCTAAATACAAAGCCGATTTCAACTTCCATTGATCAAATAATAAAAACCCTAAGAATGCATACACAAATAGTTCTAGTGGACAAAGCAAAGAGACCGTTGTTAACAAAAGTATGTTGTTCCAAGATCAATTCCAAAGATTATTGATGGTAACAAGAGTATTGAGGTGGGTTCAAACTTCCAAGATCAAATTCCAAGATATCAGCGTTCTTTAATCTATTAGAATGATCCTTGTTTTGAGAACCTGATACTGTTATTACATCTGAGACGATTCAAGTGAGTCCTATGAAGCAAGTGTCGGTCTATTCAATTGAGAGGAATCATTGCATTACATCTCCGTTGAAAACAAGTGGTTGTAATGATGGAACCCTTGATTTGAAAAAACATTTTTGAGAAATTTATATTTCAAAATGCATCGTATAGGCCTATACGATGCGTATTAATAAATGATTTTACTGAAATACCCCTGGTTTTCTGATAAATTCAGGGGTATTTTTGAGAAAATTCAAAGTTTAATACGAATCGTATAGGCCTATACGATTCGTATTAAGATGATATACGATACAACATAGGCCTATACGATCGTATATGGCATTATTTCAAATTTAGTGTTATCGTGTTTCCCTCGGTTCGACTCGTATATGACACGTATTTTTGCGTATTTTGACGTTTTCTAACATATTGTTGCGTATTTAATAGTATTTTTGACATATTTTAGCTTATTTGAACGTATTTTAGGGTATTTTTACGTATTTTAGCGTATTTTAACGTATTGTAACGTATTTTAGCGTATTTTAACGTATTCCTGGTCAAATCACACACTATAAAGTTTAAACTTATCGTGTGTTGCAGTTTGGAAAGATGACCGAATAGAGATATGAATAACAAACTGTGGAGAACTTGTTTGCGTTATCCATCAACATAAGATAAAAATACTCTAAAATTAACAAGGCGGTCTCTTTGTTGCGTACTGATTACTGAAAAGATTTGTTGAGATAGAAGAAAAGAGTAAAAAAGATGAATTGAGGCGTACACAGGGAGAATGTTCTCGAAATTGAAGGAAAAGGAAAAATGGTTGCTGATGTTTTTCACTATCAGGATTTTGTTGGTTTGTTTGAGAACCTGATTCCAATGTCCTACCACTACAATCCTTCCTACATTATTGAAAATTACTATATCACCCCCACCTGATACATCAATTTGTCACTTTCAAAATTCAAATCAAACGTTCATGTATCACAAGGAATGACCGATCTAAGGCAGAGAACCTGATTCAGATACACAAATTCGATTTCAACAAATCTTTCAAGGTCTTAAGTGATGGACAATTGGTTAAAAGATGTAGAAGAGTTTGTGTAGAGTTCTTTACCATATGGTTTCTCGACAAATGAAGTATTAAAAGATGTTAGTTTCTTGACAGTATGGTTTCTCGACAAATGAAGTACTATCTGAAAAAACTCAAAACAATTGTAATATTCCCAGTAATCATCCATAACAAGGGTGAGCTCGTGTATTGGACCCTGGCACAGCAACAAAACTTGGTGTAAATCATTCATGTCCATGTTTTTCCTTGTACTTGTGTGACAACTCGTATTTTGGAGCCTTTCGTCGTATTTGGATGAAATCTATATAAACACTATGTGATTTATATTGAACGTTTATGCGTTGCTCTTTATAGTATATGTGTAATATTAAACGTGAATATACGTGTTAGAGGAACAAGTCTGATTGCATGAGCATGCTTGTGATTATATGGTGCTGTTAAGAACCCTTAGTTGCATATTTCTTCTCAATGATTGCACAAGACCTTCGAACCACACTCCACTTGGACCCTCGGCCCATCCCCTTATGCATTTACGTACACACTTACTTGGGCCTAAGGCCACACCCCTCTTATAAAGGTCCGGCCCATGTATTTTAAGCCCAAACATAGCCGACCCAAACTCCCTTGTATGTTAATATTTCATGTAAAAGATTGGTGCCTTATTTAACCTTATTTAAATATACTTAACACAAGAAATAAAACCCTAGCACATTCTCCTACCTGTTTCGGCGACCGGCAGTAGCAGACCCCCCCTTGTCGTTCTTGGAAGTCGACGGCAGGCCCCACTCTTTCTTGAAATCCTCCTCAGCTTCATCTTGTGTCGGTTAGTACATGAATGCTATTATTTGATTTAACACCTTATCGTACTTGGTGATATGTGCTATAATGAGTTGTGTGATGAAGTGTTGTTATCTGCTGGTTGATAAATATGATACGCACAATAGTAGAAGATTCATGAACACCTTATGACAACTAACCGCTAGATCCAGTCAAGAAGTAGTATGTCAATTTACTACTAGTGAATAACTAGGGTTTGTTATGTAATGAAAACTGTGATGATGATGACTGTACGACGTAACAGCCATTGACCTATGTGTTAACTGAATGATTAGGTAAATGATTAGGCTTACGATTAAGTCTGTGTTATAGTGTTTCAATGATAGGAATCATGTGAACTGTTCAGGGCCACGACGAAACTCCATGTCGACGAAACACCAGGTCGACGAAACTCCTGGGTGTTTCGTCACACACCTGTTGACTGATGATCTGGATGTTTCGTCACATGCTGCAGTCGACGAAAGTTAATGTTTGAATATAGTTGTGTGCCACTGATTCATTGTGCATGTGTTAGTGAAGTTCAAAAAGTTGTCAGCTCATCATTCATATTTGCAGTCCACCAATTTGATAAATTGCATGTGAAACTGTTTGACCATTAATTGCTTGTTTCAGGGTTTCGTGATTCATTGTCGTCCACTATATACTCACAACCTAATACATCATTATTACTTTTTGTCCACTAAATGAATCGGTCCAGTAAGATAATAGTTGAATACAGATGTCTGCGTTGATTTTAAGAAATCATCAAATTGCATTATTGTCAAGCGATTTGTTCCATATCATGTCAATTCATGACATCAAGTGTTAGACTCATATGTGAATATATCTAGTATGTCGGCCATTGCATGAGAAGTCATTATTGTTTGTGTATGGTATATATAATGAAACGGCATAATGTGTAGGAAACTATGTGAAATTAAGAGTTAGTTAGGAATATGTTGATGGCCGATTAGCATACTAATGATTGGTGTTGTTACATATGATAGTGATGATGACTGGTATAATAGGAATCGATGATCTAGGGTTTAGTTAACATGTCAACGAGGTGTATTGTTTTTATGATGATGATAGCCGTATGCTTTATAAATAATCTGATTGCTTGAATTGATTGCAAAATTACAATGAGTAACTATTAGATGACAACTAGAGATTTGTGAATTGATATTGTTTGAAGTTGATTTGGGGCCGCACATGTTTAATAGTTGGGCTTGAGGTGTATGCGAGTAAATTATGTATGTATGTAGTGTTTTTGAGCTATTACATGTTAAGCGATTATTCGATAGCACTAGGTGAATGGACTAACTGTCATGACTGGAATTACATGTGTGCGTCGCATGTACATTAAGTGTGCTTTATGTGAATAGTGAGTGCGTAAATTATTTGTACGTGAAAGACGTGGTTCATGTGCACGTAGAACTGGCTATTATCGGTAGCCCTTTTAGGACGTGCTTGATCAACTGTTAAACAAGAAACTTAACAAACCGAGCAAACTAAGGTGAGTTCACACTTTCTATAAGGCATGGGATTCCCGGTGGTTTGGGAATGGGTCGAAAACAAAACCTACATATTCACCTCTAATAGAATATGTACCTCCGTCCTCGGTTGGGAAGGACGACTACATTTAATCTGCGTATTCTCGGTTGGGTAGAGTACGTACCTTCGTCCTCGGTTGGGAAGGACGACAACATATAACTTACTAGACAAAACTATATCATGAAGTCCCTCATTTTTATATCGACTTAATCGTCGGGCCAATGGCGAGCGGGTCATTAGTTAATAGCGCTATTAGGGTTGACAAGCCTCACACCGTGCCGGTAGGACGGGCGTGTACTAATGGATCTGGGCACTTAGTCAATGATGATAGACATTGACGTAGGGCACAACTTCCCCAGTTATTTGTCGATATGGTAACGGTCTAGTGGTTTACAACATGGGGTAGCCCCACTGATTATGGTTTGGGAAACAAGGAATTGGTTAACTCATGGATTACAAATGAACTTATGGTTTTTGGAACAACTTTAAAATGGACAACCAACTGTGAACTCTCTCAACTTTGTTGTTGATTCGTTGTTACATGCCTTGCAGGCCTTTAGGTGCATATCGTTGGAACTTGCTGTCTGGGAGGCTAGAGTGGTCATGGGTCGAGATACATGGAATCGCAACACAAGATCTAATGGTTTTTACAAGTGGTTTATAAACTCGTAACAAATGAATTATGCTTCCGCTGTATATTGTGAATTATTTGTAACGTGTAACACTTATTGTTAATAAATGAAAGTTTTATTTAAATATACCTATGAGTTCAATGTGATTGGTGGCTAGATCCTAGTACATCACATGCCTCGCGGGGGTTTCCGCATGTGGTATTTTGGGGGTGTGACAGATTGATATCAGAGCCATTGGTTATAGTGAACTTGGTTTTAAAAAGGGGAAAAGCATTTTTATAAAACCAGACTATAACCGAACAGTTCTGAAAACGTGAATACGACCATGACACTCAGCTCCAGATTACAAGGTTCGTCTTTCTTACTTATTGCATACACTACGTGACTAGTACACATTTGTTTATGACAAAAACACACGAACACACACTCGTCACTATATCATGATGGCATGGATTGCTTGCTTACCTTATGATGCATTGATAGTATGCCATGGTCCTTGGATTTTTATGATCTTATTACTTTGAACGACCTCCGTTTGACATCTGAGTTTGAGGAACCATTTGACATGAGTTAGGAGGAACTGAGATGAGCATGCAAATCGCAATATTATTGTGGGTGCACACATAATAATAATGTGGGTTGCATGCGAGTCCCAGTAAGGCTTAACAAGTGAAAAAGGGGTTCCGTTCCGTTATTTGATCGATGTGAAACATAACAAACCTATAGGGGTCATAGCAGTGAATGTCCCCTACCCGAGAGTGAACTTTTCACTCATCTCTGGATCCTTTCCAATCTCGATGCTATCGAGTATTACCTGAACACCTAACTGAACACCTAGCGAACCGTGTAGAATGTTAGGTGCTTATATGAACGTCCCTGAGTTGGATGTCGCAGCGTCAAATGATTAATCGATATCTTTCTTACTCCTCTTCGTTTGCTGGAACTCACGTATTGACGTCTTAGATCCCGAAGTGTGATCACTTCTGCAACACTCCCGCAACATACTGTGTATCACTTAAATAACTTGCAACATCGATGGATAGGAGGTTGTGCGTAGTACTTACCGACCTCAGTACTTTGACGACCCTGATTACCGGCAACGAACATCAGCGGGTTGATTTCAATCGAGTCCGTAACTCTAGTCAGCGATTTATGGGAGTCAACTCTTACGAATCAATCGGGGTATAAGTTATGATAATTGACCATATTGTGGTATGCGTAACTGGCAGCACAGTGAGTAGCGCTTTAGGACGTGGCTCAGAATGTGAAAAGATGGACTTTGATGGTGAAAAAAAATTGTAGGGCTTCATTTCGAGCAACAACATTGGAGGCAGCAGTCATAGCAACAACAAGGTATTCGTAACCCTAGCCTACAATAAGGAAATAAAGATGCCTACAACATGGATTGGCCGTTGCTAAGTTAAGAAGACAACAACCCAAGGGACAATGGCAGTACTTGAAATTCTTGTAATGAAAACAACAACACTGGAAATGATGCTCATGGAAGGGCCTTTAGGGCTGGCGTGGGCAACGCCAGGATTACAACAACATGATGGCCCACACGTTTTTGGAAGCTAATTGTTTCGTTCCTGTTCTGTTCAACCCAGATACTTCCTGAGACCAGACCAGTTGTGGAATCGGCTGGTGGCAAGACAATTGAAGCCTCATATGTTTATAGGGATGCAAATTCAACCGTGTGGGACAAGCTTTCGACATCGACCTTCCTCCCACTATCCACGATGGTGTTGATGCAGTAGTCAGTGAGGATTGGTTAACCAAACATCACGCATTTATACCCCATGAGGGGAAAGTTGCCGTTTGTCATAAAGTATCTGAGTGGTGCAGAGGTTAGCATCAATTCAGCAGTGAAGGCCAGAAGTGTCCACGGAAGGATTACCTCGCCATGATAGCACCCGTTACTGATGTCAAGGCTAAGGAGAAGAGGACCGAGGATCCACCAATTGTTTGTGATTTCTCCCTTAGTGCTACCAGAAGAACTATCAGGTTTACCTTCGCATCGTCAGGTGGAATATCATAATGGTATCACGTCAGAAGCAGCCTTTGTTACTAGTATTCCTTATGGTCTTACACCAGGAAGGTTGCAGGAGCTGCCTAATCAACTTCAGGAACTATCAGACATGAGTTTTATCGGATCTAGTTTTTTGCTCTGGGGAGCCCCGGTTATACATGTGAAGATAAGCCTTTTCGTATGTGTACCGATTATCGAGAATGTAACAAGGTGACAGTCGGGAACCGTTTGTCTCGACCATGTTTTGGCCACCTGTCAACCAGTTGCAGGGAACAAGCTTCCATTCAGGGATTGGCTAGCGAACGGACTATCATCAGATGGAAGTCCAAGAGGAGAATGCTCTTAGAACAACACGTTGAACGCAATGCAGCCATTCCAACTTTGTACACCATGATCACTGAGTTGGTCAACATACCAGCAGCTTTAGGGGATCACATGAATCAACCGTATTTGTTGACGACGTTCTGAATCAGGACCAGGAGAAAGGAACACCATGGGTGGCATATGTATCCTATTTCAGCGCTTCTATGGGAGGAGCCGTTGCATGCGAAGCCTTGTTAAATGTCACATCTAGATTCGAGAGATGCGTTTTGATCATGTAACCAACGAAGTAGGAATCCCAACTCTGCAATGCACTGAGCATCGTCTTTACCCGAGGGTGTGGGTGATTCAGTGGTGTATCCTTATGGGTCGAATCAGAGTCCCAGTTATACGTCGACGCAACACGAGAGAGTGATGACGTACATAATGGAGTTACAAAGAGGAACTGCACGACACACAACCGGTAGTGGGAACTGTGGTCTTTGGATTTACGTGGAGGCATTACTTGGACGGTACCGAATTGTAACATTCCTATTTTTATCATATAAGAATTATAGGTTTGGTTAAAATTTATTAACCACTAGTAACTAGTAACTAATAACTAGTTTATTTTTTTTAATATAAATATTCAACCCAAATAGTTTTAAACACTATTTTATATAGTTGGTTGAAATATTATTAATTGGCCTATATATAGGTGACATTTCTAATAAAATAAAAGTCTATAAAAACTTATATTATTAAACAGGTAGATTACGGGTAAGTTAACTATAAGAAATATGAAGTATCTAAACGGGCCCAGTGACCGTATTCTAATTAAACTATAAAAATACATTATATTTGAACCTACTCTATTTTTAATGAAACTTGGTTCAAAATATAGACACAAATATACTCATTTTTAAGACATATTCATTATTTTATAAAACGTTATCTTTTATAAGTTATACACGCCAAATAAGTAAAATGGTTAAAATTAATAAATCACACAAGTGAAATCTCACAAATATAAAAGCACTGTCGTGTCTTTCACATATTTGATATCCTATTTTGAATATAATAATAATAATAATAATAATAAATAAATAAATAAAATTTCCACAAGTTAAAGAACCTGTCGTGTCCCCTTCAAACTTTCACATATATTTTGTATATAATAATAAAATATTAAACAAATGAATCATAGCTTCCATTTGAAAGCAAACTGCAAAAGTAAAGCAAGTGTACAGTGCGTGTCATTCATTTAGAAAATATGTACACCTAAAGGGCTACGTGTAAATTAATGAATAAGGATCAAAATTAGATGCTAACTATAAAAGACATTACAGTCTTCACAAAACAATGTCATTTCTTCCTTCTTTCATTCGTCTCTCTCTCTATTTTTATTTTTTTATTTTCAACCAAATAATAATAAAGCCCTGTCCTGTTTTAAGTGTTTTAACTCCCGATCACCGCTACCCGGTCCGATTGATCTGAGCCCCATAACACATGTCAAGGCTCTGCCTGACTAAGTTGTTGGGGTTCTGTCTCATGACATAGGGACAAGATTGATTTAGGGGTACTATATTACAAAAATATATTTTTAAATAGTCCAGAAGTTATACCCAAAATTTATACCAGGAGTCTTTTTAATTGAACCCTAAAGTTACAAAGTGAGTCCATTTTCTTTTCTCACTATTTTATTCCTTTTTTCTTTTTGATATAATTATATTCCCTTTTCTCCCAAATCATAACAACTCTCACCAAAACTATTATATTTTTATTATTATTATTATTTTGTCTAAAAAGAAACCCTAATTGAGACACCCAAGTAAACCTACACAATTCCTAAAATTTTCATAACAAATCATAATTAAGATCAGGGCCCCTAAAACTCAAAGGGGGTATTCCCTAAATTATGTTTATCCTTCGGAAACAGTTTTAAAACACGTAAACTCTAATTCTGTCGACTCAGCAGGGCTACCCAGGTGACAAAGCAGGCCTAGCCTACTTTGGGTTTCCCCGCGACACGCGACAGATTCCGGGGACCCTGTCGCGACACGCGGGAGGTACCAATTGAGGGTATAAATACAGGGGTTTGGGGTTTGAACAGTTCACTTGTTTCGACGTCAAAATTCAATTCAGGCACCGAGATATAGTCCGATTACTACAAAACACACACTAGCTCGAATTCTGCTACGATACAGGGTAATAACTCGATCGCTATTACGATTCATTTTCCGACCGATCAATATATCCAATGGATGTTTAAGTGCCGCCTACATTAGGGTTATACTTTGTCGTTCGTCGTTAATTCGATGGATGTTTAAGTATCGCACTTTGTCGTTCGTTGTGAGAATTTGATCTCGTGAGTTATCGTAATTGCTGTATTAAGTTACCTACCTAGTTCGTTTGCACTAGGTTACAAGGCTAAATCAATAGGCTAAGCTCTGCCTGTATAAATCTGCAATATATCAAGGATTATCTGTAGATTAAACTTTGGCCATATGAATCTGCATGATTATAAGTGAGTCATTCTCTTTTTATCAAATTACTTTTAAAAAGCATATTTATAATTATAGTGATTAAGTTTATGTAATCACCAAGTTACAGCCGGTATGTGGGGTTTTGTATACATTACTTGATAATCGCCACCATTGGACAACGGGTTAGCCAAGGGGTGATATGACCATAGTCACAGACACCATTGGACAAAGAGATAGCCAATGTGTGTTCGAGTGACAAATACTGTGGGTAGTTGGTTTGATATCTGAAACATTGTAATCTCTCTTAATACTGTAAATTATAACAAACGTGTCGTTTTAGCAAAATGAATGAACTCACCAGTATTTCCCGCTGACAAAACCTTTTTCAAACATGTTTCAGGTAATTACAGTAGAGATGGATACGGCACTGAAAGGCATCAAGAAGTGGCTTATTTTATTAATTAAATCAAATTAAGAAATATTGTTTTATGTAATAAAAGTTATCTTTATTAAAGCTACCATTGTAAAACATGGGTTTATCCCATCTATTTAAATAAATAAAATCCGGTGTTTTCTAAACTCTGATATTTTTCCTGACTCACGGTCCTGATGAAATTTCCGCTGCAATATTTTTCAAAATAATCACCGGTACCACTGGGCTGTTCGCGGCTCCCGATTCCGTCCAGGGTGGGTCGGGGGTCGTGACACGAATGCTTTACTTAGACCGATCGCAAGGGCCTCCCATGTATCCTGGTCTCGGAAGAGCTAAATCAGTTAATGGCATCGCTGGATAGAACTTTTGGAGGATTGCAACTATGAAACGTGAACGTACACGAGCTTTGCAGCTCACTATCGACTCTAACTTACCTGATCCGACTCTCCCTGTTCAAACTGGAGAACTGAAGGAAGAGGAATTTCGAGTTGAACTCATGCGGGGCATGGAGAAGCAACCTAGGCAGGTCAGACGATATTCGCTACCTCATGGAACGGGTGTGGATCTCATTATACAGTGACTGTAGGAAATTTATGTTGAGCAATGCATCGGCCTCGATATTCTAGTCGTTTGGATTTTGATGAGAGACATTAGGATTTATAAACCTTGTACTGGTAATCGGGTATGAAAGCCAACCTAACTAGGTATGTGAATAATGTGGGACACCGAGAAACATTCTTAAGGAAATAAGAACAGACTACCATGGACTTTGTCACTGGGCTACCTAGAACTTGAAACGGAAACAATAGCACCTGGATGATCGTCGATTGTCTCACGCAACCAGCATACTCTCGTGCAATCAAGGAAAACTGTTGAACCTTCATAAGTTGTGAATATCCCTCTGGGAGAGGCGGCTTTTAGGCACGGGGTGCCAACTCCTGTTATCTCTGATTTTGATCTATACCTGATTTATGACAGACATCTCACAACCCCCTTGGCTTATGTATAGACAGGAGTATACTCATCATCATAGGACAAACGGTTAGAGTAAACGAACCATCCTGACACTTGAAGACATGTTTCGAGCATGTGTAATCGACTTTGGCAATGACTGAGAAAGACACCTCCCTTTAGTGGAGTTTTCATATAACAACAGTTACTGCACCAGCATCCAGGTTGCTCCGTTCGAGGCATTGTACGGATGGAAGTGCCGATCACCTCTTTGTTGGGCTGAAGTTGGCGACAGCCAAATCACTGGCCCAGAACTTGACGCAGACGCAACGGAGGAGATTGCTCAGATACGACAACGAATGGTGGCAGCTCGTGACCGTCAGAAAAACTACGCTGATAAGCATAGGAAACCACTCGAGTTCCAGGGTGGGGATTGAGTACTACTTAAAGTCTCACCGTGGAAAGGCGTAGTTCGTTTTAGTAAACGACGCAAACTCAACCCGCGATATGTTGGAGCTTTCAAAATCACGGAGAGAATTGGCAAGATGGCCTACAGATTGAATCTACCCGAACAACTCAGTGGAGTTCACAACGTATTCCATGTGTCGAATCTGAAGAAGTGTCTGTCAGATGAAACCCTCATAGTTCCTTTCAAGGAGTTCACCACCACGATCAGTTGCGATTTGTCGAAGAAATAGTGGAAATCTTGGACGAGTTCGTTGGAACTCCCGTCGTAGCCCAGAGTTTGCCTGGGAACGAGAAGACCAAATGAAACACAAATATCCCCAGTTGTTCGAGAACAATGAAACCACTACTGAGGCTGAAGCTACTGCGGAATTTCGGGACGAAATTCCAAACCAACAGGGGAATGATGTGACACCCCAGGAAAACAATGCAACCTAACTAGCTTCCTCAGTAACTGCGTGCTAAATTTCTGGACGAAATTTTTTCAAGTTGGGATGATGTGACATCTCGTATTTTGGAGCCTTTCGTCGTATTTGGATGAAATCCATATAAACACTATGTGATTTATATTGAACGTTTATGCGTTGTTCTTTATAGTATATGTGTAATATTAAACGTGAATATACATGTTAGAGGAACGTGTCTGATTGCATGAGCATGCTTGTGATTATATGGTGCTGTTAAGAACCCTTAGTTGCATATTTCTTCTCAACGATTGCACAAGACCTTCGAACCACACTCCACTTGGACCCTCGGCCCATCCCCTTATGCATTTACGTACACGCTTACTTGGGCCTAAGGCCACACCCCTCTTATAACGGTCTGGCCCATGTATTTTAAGCCCAAACATAGCCGAACCAAACTCCCTTGTATGTTAATATTTCACGTAAAGATTGGTGCCTTGTTTAACCTTATTTAAATATACTTAACACAAGAAATAAAACCCTAGCACATTCTCCTACCTGTTTTCGGCGATCGGCAGTAGCAGACCCCCCTTGTCGTTCTTGGAAGTCGACGGCAGGCCCCACTCTTTCTCGAAATCCTCCTTAGCTTCATCTTGTGTCGGTTAGTACATGAATGCTATTATTTGATTTAACACCTTATTGTACTTGGTGATATGTGCTATAATGAGTTGTGTGATGAAGTGTTGTTATCTGCTGGTTGATAAATATGATACGCACAATAGTAGAAGATTCATGAACACCTTATGATAACTAACCGATAGATCCAGTCAAGAAGTAGTATGACAATTTACTACTAGTGAATAACTAGGGTTTGTTATGTAATGAAAACTGTGATGATGATGACTGTACGACGTAACAGCCGTTGACCTATGTGTTAACTGAATGATTAGGTAAATGATTAGGCTTACGATTAAATCTGTGTTATAGTGTTTCAATGATAGGAATCATGTGAACAGTTCAGGGCCACGGCGAAACTCCATGGCCGACGAAACTCCATGTCGATGAAACACCAGGTCGACGAAACTCCTGGGTGTTTCGTCACACACCTGTTGACTGATGATCTGGATGTTTCGTCACATGCAGCAGCCGACGAAAGTTAATGTTTGAATGTAGTTGTCTGCCACTGATTCCTTGTGCATGTGTTAGTGAAGTTCAAAAAGTTGTCAGCTCATCATTCATATTTGCAGTCCACCAATTTGATAAATTGCATGTGAAACTGTTTGACCATTAATTGCTTGTTTTCAGGGTTTCGTGATTCATTGTCGTCCACTATATACTCACAACCCAATACATCGTTATTACTTTTTGTCCACTAAATGAATCGGTCTAGTAAGATAATAGTTGAATATAGATGTCTGCGATGATTTTAAGAAATCATCAGATTGCATTATTGTCAAGCGATTTGTTCCATATCATGTCAATGCATGACATCAAGTGTTAGACTCATATGTGAATATATCTAGTATGTCGGCCATTGCATGAGAAGTCATTATTGTTTGTGTATGGTATATATAATGAAATGACATAATGTGTAGGAAACTATGTGAAATTAAGAGTTAGTTAGGAATATGTTTATGGCCGATTAGCGTACTAATGATTGGTGTCGTTACATATGATAGTGATGATGACTGGTACAATATGAATCGATGATCTAGGGTTTAGTTAACATGTCAATGAGGTGTATTGTTTTTATGATGATGATAGCCTTAAGCTTTATAAATAATCTGATTGCTTGAATTGATTGCAAAATTATAATGAGTAACTATTAGACGACAACTAGAGATTTGTGAATTGATATTGTTTGAAGTTGATTTGGAGCCGCACATGTTTAATAGTTGGGCTTGAGGTGTATGCGAGTAAATTATGTATGTATGTAGTGTGTTTGAGCTATTACATGTTAAGCGATTATTCGATGGCACTAGGTGAATGGACTAACTGTCATGACTGGAATTACATGTGTGCGTCGCATGTACATTAAATGTGCTTTATGTGAATTGTGAGTGCGTAAATTATTTGTACATGAAAGACGTGGTTCTTGTGCACGTAGAACTGACTATTATCGGTAACCCTTTTAGGACGTGCTTGATCAACTGTTAAACAAGAAACTTAACAAACCGAGCAAACCAAGGTGAGTTCACACTTTCTATAAGGCATGGGATTCCCGGTGGTTTGGGAATGGGTTAAGAATCTAAAACAAAACCTACATATTCACCTCTAACAGAATATGTACCTCCGTCCTCGGTTGGAAGGACGACTACATTTAATCTGCGTATTCTCGGTTGGGTAGAGTACGTACCTCTGTCCTCGGTTGGGAAGGACGACAACATATAACTTACTAGACAAAACTCTATCATGAAGTCCTTCATTTTTATATCGACTTAATCGCCGGGCCAATGGCGAGCGGGTCATTAGTTAATAGCGCTATTAGGGTTGACAAGCCTCACACCGTGCCGGTAGGACGGGCGTGTACTAATGGATCTGGGCACTTAGTCAATGATGATAGACATTGACGCAGGGCACAACTTCCTCAGTTAGTTGTCGATATGGTAACGGTCTAGTGGTTTACAACATGGGGTAGCCCCCACTGATTATGGTTTGGGAAACAAGGAATTGGTTAACTCATGGATTACAAATGAACTTATGGTTTTTGGAACAACTTTAAAATGGACAATCAACTGTGAACTCGCTCAACTTTGTTGTTGATTCGTTGTTACATGCCTTGCAGGCCTTTAGGTGCATATCGTTGGAACTTGCTGTCTGGGAGGCTAGAGTGGTCATGGGTCGAGATACATGGAATCGCAACACAAGACTAATGGTTTTTACAAGTGGTTTATAAACTCGTAACGAATGAATTATGCTTCCGCTGTATACTGTGAATTATTTGTAACGTGTAACACTTATTGTTAATAAATGAAAGTTTTAATTAAATATACCTATGAGTTCAATGTGATTGGTGGCTAGATCCTGGTACGTCACACGCCTCGTGGGGGTTTCCGCATGTGGTATTTTGGGGGTGTGACAACTTGCTACGTCAGATGTTAGCTCGAAAGTTCTATTACACAAAGTAAACTGAAGGCTTGTCCTTGAGTCACATATCCGACAATAGGGCCCACGGATCTTATGCCCACCCCGAGACCGACATCTGGATCACACATGATAAAAGCGCTTCTTTAGACAATCTGGGATTATGTTCTGTTTGAATGTTTGAAGGAAATGTTGGTTCAATACCACCGGTTTCTAACTTTATGCTTGCATCCACCACAGTGAATATTAACTTTGTTGGAATCTACGAAGAAACTGTTCGATTTCACGGTGAGTGGAGAAATTAGCGACGGAGAAACTGTTTGTATTTGTGGATTTCGGTTGGTTCAGAAGCTTAACAAGAGAAGCAACTAAAAAAGCGGTGAACGGTATTTAACGTACACACCGCATTCGAAGATCCTTGCATCTCAAGATGTAAACCGCAACCCTTTTTTACTACGGAAACGGTGGCTATGGGAAATACAAACCTGACACGAACCACAATGGACTCAGACTCATACTACCCTTGTCGTTCCGTATTTTCTCCTTTTCTAATTCTCGAAGAATCTCGTAACGTATGACACATGATAAAAGGGGATGTCTAATGGAACACCTGATTGAGAGAAACTCCTTCGAGCTAACCTCCGATATCTCATCCTTCTGTTGTCTAGTACTTCCGAGACGATTAAAGTTATTTCAGTTATTTCTGTTGATTCAGTACTTCAACGTATTTTAGTTGGTTTCGAATATACCCAAAGAGATCTGAACCAACCGAAATCCACTTCCGAGACGATTCAAGTGAGTCCTATGAAGCAAGTGTCGGTCTATTCAATTGAGAGGAAACATTGCATGCCTTGAACGAGTCTAGAACACTCATAATCCTCAACCGGCTTTGAAACCGGACGAAATCTACGAAGAAACTGTTCGATTTCACTGTGAGTGGAGAAATTAGCGACGGAGAAACTGTTTGAATTTGTGGATTTGGTTGGTTCAGAAACTTAACAGGAGAAGCAACTAAAAAAGCGGTGAACGGTATTTAACGTACACACCGCATTCGAAGATCCTTGCATTAGACACATTTTGTTGTAATTTGTGGATCAACAGAAATAACTGAAATAGTTCTCTTTAATCTATTAGAACGATCCTTGTTTTTGAGAACCTGATTCTGTTGTTCAGTACCAACAGAATGCATACACAAATAGTTCTAGTGGACGAAGCAAATGAAACCGGAGCTGTTATCTTGGTTGTTCAGTACTTTCGTGTTCTAAATACAAAGCCGATTTCAACTTCCATTAATCAAATAATAAAAACCCTAAGAATGCATACACAAATAGTTTTAGTGGACGAAGCAAAGAGACCGCTTTGTTAATTTAAGGGGTATTCTCAAATAATGTTTCCTAGATGTTTGAAGACCAACAAATGTCCAAAGTGCTGCTTATTCGTTCGCGTGACGGAAAGCTACCGCGTGACAGGAAGCTACCTTGCAAAAATTAAAAAATTAAATCGACACCCTCGATACGCATCGTATACGCCTATACGATGCGTATTACTTTTTAGTGGGGGGACAATAAGGGGTAAGATCAAATAAAAAGTTTATTTTGCCTAAGTAGGATGAGAAGGAATCTTGACCATCCATTTTTCAAATCAATGGTTAAGATGCAAGTAGGGGTGAGCAAATTAACCACCATAACCGATAACCGAATCATAACCAACATAACCGAACCACTAATAACCGATAACCAATATAACCAATGGTAATGGTTATGAAACTTTGTATAACCGCTCATTCGGTTATGGTTATGGTTTTGAAGCTTTGGTTAACCGAATATAATCGAAACTGAACCGAAGTTTTGAAGTTAACTTTATATAATAGATTTGTGTTTTACAAAACCATATAGAGGGTTTTTACTAAGATAAAAGTATGTTAGTAACAAAATGATCTTGATGTAGATGCCATTTATTTTGATAAAGAACTAAGGTGTTATAGCCATAATTGTTTTTGTTTGAGAATTACTTTATTAAAAAGAACTCTAAATGGGTGGTTTAACCAAAAAGTTTAGTCTCCGTTATCTTATAAAATAGGCTCAAGCTAAGTTCAAATCATGCACAACCCTATTTATTTCAAACCTTGCTTGGTTACTTAACCGAAATTAACCAAAACCGAACCATAACCGACTTCATTACCGATTAACCGTAACCGAAGTTTGGTTATGGTTATGGTTACCAAAACTCCATAACCGAACTAGCGGTTATGGTTATGGTTAATAGTAAAAACCGACCCAAACCGACCCATGCACACCCCTAGATGCAAGTGTAGGAGAAAGGAGGAGTGGAAGAGTATCTTGGGAAAATCCTATTTATGGACTTTCTCTCTCCACATGCAAGACACATGCATATTCCACCCCCATTTTTAAAACGTTCATAACTTTTTTATACGACATTATTTTTTCATAAAAGTTTCACCGTAAAATCGAGCGTCATTTTATCTTTAGTTTGAGTACCATATTGCTATATAAAATATGAAGACTAAAAAAACCCACTAAAATGTGTTGTATTTCTATGTTGTATAACATTTTTTTTGCTGGATTTTTGTACTATATTTTTGTGTTGAATTTTTTTGTCTTAAATTTTTTTTTCTCATTTTTTGTACTATATTTTTTTGCTGAATTTTTTCGTGCTATATTTTTTGTACTAGATTTTTTTGTGCTATATTTTTTTGTACTAGATTTTTTTGTGCTAGATTTTTTGTGCTACATTTTTGTACTATATTTTTTGTACTATATTTTTTGTGCTAGATTTTTTTGTACTAGATTTTTTGTGCTATATTTTTTTTGTACTAGATTTTTTTTGTTGTATTTTTAAAAAACAAAAGGGGTGCCACATGTCATTTTCACTCCTATGTATAAGAAGCAAAATGCCCTTCATTCCTATTTATTAGGGGAGGAGGGGTGGTTCACTAGTGATAGAAACTATCACTCCCATTGTCCAATCAGATCATACCATGTCATCAACCAAATTTCTATCACTAGTGATAGAAATGTAGGCGGGGTGGTATCACTAGTGATAGAATTCTATCACTCCCAATTTTTTTTAAATTTCATTTTAAAATTAGAAATTAACAATAAAACACTAAAATTAAAAATTTCATTAAACTTAAAAAATAAATTACATAGGAAAATAAAAAAACAACTAAAATTAGAAAAAAAAAATAAACTAAAGTGGCATCTCCCAACCCCACTTTGCGCAAATCTCGCGCTTTTGTTGAATTACAATTGACTTAAACGGTTCGCCGAGATGGTTGTGCTTTTCACACAAGATTTTTAAATCATTTTGTTTTTCAATCGTCTTTAAGTTATCCTTGTACGCCTGCTCGCGTTCAACTTTTAAGGACATAATTGTTTCTTTTCTTTGCTCGGCCTTCTTGAATTGGGTCATTTTCTCCTCTTCGATTCTGGAGATCGACTCCGCCACCGCCTCCTTCCCTTTGCTTGACGATTCACCACCTCTCCTGCGTCGTGGCCTTGTAGGTGTAACTTCTTCAACGGGGTCGTTATCGGGTTGATCGGGTTCGTCAAGGGGGTCGTCGTTTAAGTTCATTTGGGGCAAGTTATCCGACGCGGAAGTCGTGTAGTTCCCCGAATCGGATGTTTTTGATCTTTTACCTCCTCCTCGTTTTTTTGGAGCCGTAGGACCACGCTTGTCAACCAACTCAACGGGGACCCACTTCGGGTGACTTCTCGCAACTTCCCATGCCTTCACGTGTGGAAAACTCCTCTTGCCGTAGACTTCGCAATACATTTCGGTTGCTTGTTGCATGATTGTCGCCTCGCTCGCTCCACTTTGTGGGTTTCGGTTCTACAAAATATATAAAAGGTTATGTTTTTTTTTTAAATAAACTGTTTTCTGTTTTTTATAAATAAAACTGTTTTCTGTTTTTTTTTTTTTAAACTGTTTCTGTTTTTTTTTAAACTGTTATGTTTTTTTTTTAGAAACTGTTTTCTGTTTTTTTTTTTAAACTGTTCTGTTTTTTTTTAAACTGTTATGTTTTTTTTTTAGAAACTGTTTTCTTTTTTTTTTTAAAAACTGTTCTGTTTTTTTTTTTTAAATTGTTCTGTTTTTTTTTTTTAAAAACTGTTCTGTTTTTTTTTTAAAAACTGTTTTGTTTTTTCTTTTTAAAAACTGTTCTTTTTTTTACCATAAAAACAGTTTTCAATGAAAAAAGATTAAAACTTTAATAAAAAACATACCTTTTGAATGAAACAAGCGTTGAACTTACTAATTTTCCCGTTCAAATCCGTCCACTTCGACGTCATTTGGTCCATGTTTCGTATCTTTGCACCGGGAAGTTGCCTAAAATGATTAATGACCCGTCTCCAAAACGCATCCTTTTTTTGCTCGTTGGCATGTTTCTTGTTCTCCGAGATGTGCAAATACGCCTGCACCAAGGACAACTCCTCCTCGCTCGTCCAATGTTGTCGGCCGGTTTGGACGATTTCGTGAACGGCATCATTTTCTTCTTCTTCATCTTCCTCGTCTTCGAACGGTTGTTCTTGATCGTAATCATCATCATCGTCGTCAAGACTTTGTTGTGGTTCACGATACGCGGTTGCAAAATGATGGAGAATTGTGTTGTCTTCTAGTAGTGGGTCGAGTGTGTGGGGTTGGGTTTGATACGTTTGCGATTGAAATTGGTGAGGTTGAAACGGTGGAACGAACGGTTGGTTATGGTACGTTTGCGATTGAAAGGGTGGATATTGTTGGGTTTGAAAGGGTGGATATTGTTGGGTTTGAAAGGGTGGGACTTGGTCGGGTTCGTCTTGCAACCTAAAGCGCGTCGGCTCGCCAAGATTCGCTCGAACCTTGGGCCTTACGGGATTTTTCTTCGTACCCGAACCTCTTTTTTTCGATCCGCCACCTCTCTTGCTTGAACCTTCCATATTTCTTGTAAAATTATTTAGATTGAGTTGGAAAGTGTTTTAATTTTTTGTATTGAGTGTGAGAATAGTTGAGAGTTTTTGGAGTTTTTGTATTGAAATATGTTGGATTTATATAAAAAAAAGAATCAAATTCATTCAAACGGTCAAAAAAAATTACCAACGGTCATTTTCAACGGTCGAAAATCAAAAGTTCAACGCGTTGTGGGTGTAACGCGTTACATATATAACGCGTGATACATGAACCGGCGGCGGTGTTCCGTTGCACTTCAACGAGTGATGACCATGTATCACGGGACCGCCCCGAGTCCCCTTAGGAGTGCCACATGTCATCAACACAATCCTTCTTAGGCTATTTAGGCAAAATCCACTTTTTAGTGAATTCTTCCCCGTGCCAATAATACGACCCTATTAAAAAAGAAAAGAACGTACACCTTGATTAAGACAATATATATCATTCTATAATAAATTTGACTTGAAAGTTTGAATTTTTCAAAATTTTCTCCTATATTTTATTTTTCTTCCTTTCTTTATAGCCCTCCCGACCAACTAACCTCGACATCCCCTTCTCCTTCCTAGAAAAACAAAAGCCCTTCATCCCATCGGTGTCACCCCCTCTCCGCATTGCAGCCACCTCTAGTACCCACTGGAAAACCAGAACCATAATTTTCGCAAGCGGTGCTCAAGGCAGAGGCGAGCAAAGTGGCAAAACATGAGAAAGACTGCCTGGAGAATCAACATGTGTTTGTCCCGTTTGCGTTTGATACATTTGGTGGTCTCGCTCCTGACGCTGTGCGACTTTTGAATCGGGTTCAAAAAGTCGTTAATAGTAATTCTTCGTCGCTAAAGGTTTCAAACTTTGTATTTAGTAGAATTGGTTTTTCTATTCAAAAGGGGGTGGCGGCGCAACTTGTTGCCCGACTACCTGCCATTGCTTTGTAATTGCCCTTTTTCGTGTGGAATGATATATTAATTACTCTTGTAAAAAAAAAAAAAAAAAAAAAAAAAAAATCTAAGGCTATTCTGACGATCAAATTCTCTCACAGGTGAGTTTACCTAATTACTTTTTATGAACAATGTACACTGATGACTTTTTTTTTTTAAAAGTATGTACACTGATGACTGATTAAGGAAAATAAAATATGTAATTGGAACCATAGCTTTTCCCATATAGTTATGCCATGAATTTTTTTGGTATTCTATATAAAATGCTTATATTCTCAATTCCAGCTCTCGTAAAAGCCATCCACTCATCGATAAATTAAATAGAACCCTCCATAAAATACTCGTGACTCCGTTTTTTATCGATCAAACCCTCTCACTAACCAAAGGGCATATAACCTGATAATATCTTAGAGGTCAATAGTTTCAGGACCGGCTCAACCTTTTTGGAGTCCCGAATCCAACACCGCCTTTTATGGTAACCTAAGCCTAGCAAAACGATTAGGTCAGGTGACACCGTGACAGGTCCCAACAGTGGTTTGCACTGATTTCGGGCTTGTTTGGCTAAGCTTATTTAACTCAAAAATGACTTTTTGTTAAAAGAACTTATTGACTTATGACTTTTTGAAAAGAAGTTTTTAAAAAGTGTTTGGATTAACTTATAGGTGGGAAAAGCCACTAAATCAATAAGTTGTATTTTAAAAAGTGTTTGGCTTATCTTATTTATGTAAAATGACTAAAAGGGGTGGGAAAACCAATAAATCATAAGTAGCTTCAAAAATTCAATTCTCACTAACTTTTCAAAACTAACTTTTTCTCTCTATATAAAAAGTCATTTTAAAAAGTGCTTATGAGTTTACCAAACATTTTTTCTCCTTAAAGAGGTGTTGAAAAGCTTAGCCTAAGAGCATTCACATCCAAAGAACTAAACTGTAAGTGTGGGGTTTTTAAAATATAAAGAGTATAAAAAATGGATGTGAGTGGAGGAGAGAGAAAATGTTACTGTTCATCTGTATATTTGGAGGGACACTGTTCACCCACTATAATTTTTTAATATATATTGAAAGTGATTGTGAGTGAAGAAGAGAGAAAAATGTAATGATAAAGGTATAAAAATATTATTTAATTGAAAAGGAGAGAGAAAAAATATTTGTTTTTAGTGGAAATATATTGATATAGGAGTTGTTTTTTAGTGGAATGTATGTATAATTTTAGGGGGCTGGATGTGAATATTCACATCCAATCCACTGAAAATATACATACATTCCACTAAAAAACAACTCCTATATCAATATATTTCCACTAAAAACAAATACTTTTTCTCTCTCCTTTTCAATATATATTACATTTCCTCTCTTCTCCACTCACAACCACTTTCAATATATATTAAAAAAGTATAGGGGGTGAACAGTGTCCCCCCAAATATACAGATGAACAGTAACATTTTCTCTCTCCTCCACTCACAACCACTTTTTATACTTCTTATATTTTAAAAACCCTCCCACACAAATTTTGGTGGTTTGGATGAGAATGCTCTAACACCCCCAAATATCTCTCCAATTCATACTTGATGGTCTCTTAAATTTCTCAACTATGAAGTGTCTATTTTACCCTTATTAATTAGTTGAACAAATAAAAAAAAGTTATTTACATAAGTTAGGGGGCCCCTTTAATTTTAAACCGCCATCGGCAACCACCCCCAACAACGCCTTGATCGGACTTGAATTCCCATTGCATCCGTCCTTAATTTCGGATCAAAGATAAAAGCGTTTTTATCAGTCCAAAATTTCTAATCCTCATCCTTCATCGCCAAACCTACCACCACCTCCCCATAACCGCCGTATATAGACCGCTCTCCCTCCAAAATTCAGCCACTCCCCATACCACACATTCGTCCACCACCTCCACAAACCTCTGTTTAGCCCTCTTTTGATAGTGGCAGAGAGTTAGGGTTCGGAAAGCAGAGCGAGACGTGTGTAGACAAATGGGGGTAGGGATGATGGGTTTAATTAAAGGATACGCCCACTAGTTTTTAAAAAAAAAAATTAAGTGTTTTTTTTTTTTAGTTCAAAGCAATCTAGTCATTTCATACATAATTAACTGAAAATTTTAACAACAATTCATGATAAGGACCATCAAAATTAAAAAAAAAATTGGATACCATTAGGGGCATCTTTGCATTTTCCAAAAGTTAGGAAGCAAAGCTACGGTATGTGCAAGAGACCATCCAAATAATTTACTCACTATAGAATTCTCAACCTCTACTTTGGATGTATGAATAAAGGGAGTAAACTTCCGTTTTGCTTACTAAAAAAGTTCAAAAATAGTATAATAAAGGGAGTAAACTTCCGTTTTGCTTCCTGTGATTTAGTCATTTTAACGGTTTTGCCCCAATAATTGAAAAACGAACATTTTCCTCCCTGATGTTTCTATTGGTTCTCTAATATACTCCCCACCCTTAAGTCTGTTTATTTTTTATGTTAAAAGTAAGGGACATTTTTGTCTTTTCAGTTCAAAGTATGGGTATTTCAGTAATTTTACATGTAAGTATCTATTATTATTTTTTGTTAACTACAAAAATCCAATTTTCATTACCCTCCCTTCTCTCTCATTGAAAATAAAAATAAAAAACCATTCCCGCCACTACCATCACCCCCAACAACCATCAATCACCATCAACCATCACCACTTACCATCTACTACCACCACCACACATCCACCAGCCCCACAACCACACATTTGAACAACACTAGCCGCCACCAATGCCAATCACCACCTCTACCACCAATACCAGCCATCGTCTCTCTTTCTCTAAATCGCAACCACAACCATAAGCCACCCACTCCACACACACATACACCCGCAACCACCACCCAGGTCTGCCATGCTCTAGCCGTCGGCGACACCACCAGCAAACAACGCCATGTTTTCTAGCCAGACCACCACAAAACCTAGATTCAACCTCCACCTGCCTACCACCAACACCAAACACAACTACTACACCAGTCCTCCGTCTAGTGGTGTTGGTCCATTAATTTTCTTACAAGTGAAGGCAGTGGCGGACCCATGATTCTTTTCCAATGGGGTCCATTTTTTTCGGTGTTCAAAGTTTTCATAACAAAACGTTAAAATTTTCAGGTCGAGCCTCGTTCAGGTCAGGTCAAACCGAGGTTTGAATTAGATTAAAAAAACAGAGAAAAAACAAGCTATACAAAAAATTGAACCCATGACCTATTGTTGGTAAAGAGAAGGCTTTACCACTACAACAATTTTTTTTCCTTTAAATGGTGTCCACCTAATTATATTTATGAGGTCCTAATATAATTTAATATACCTGATCTACTATTTTTTTTAAAACAATAGGGTTCGGGGACCCCGACCCGCTCTATGTGGGTCCGCCCCTAAGTGAAGGGGAGGAGGTGGTGGTGGTGGTGTTGGTCCACTGGTAGTGGTAGCTGGTAGGGTGATGGTAAATTGGTTGTAAACAGAGAGATGGGGTGAGAGAGAGAGGGGGTGAGAGAGTGAAAGAAGGGTTTTCTTCTCATATGCATAAATTTATATATTTTTTTTTATGAAAATAGATAAGTTTCATTCCACACGAAAAAGGACAATTACAAAGCAATGGCAGGTAGTCGGGCAACAAGTTGCGCCGCCACCCCCTTTTGAATAGAAAAACCAATTCTACTAAATACGAAGTTTGAAACCTTTAGCGACGAAGAATTACTATTAACGACTTTTTGAACCCGATTCAAGAGTCGCACAGCGTCAGGAGCGAGACCACCAAAGGTATCAAACGCAAACGGGACAAACACATGTTGATTCTCCCGGCAGGCTTTCTCATGTTTTGCCACTTTGCTCGCCTCTGCCTTGAGCACCGCTTGCCCTACAACAAAGCCCTTGTCCTTGAGCCCGACAAGGGGGGAGACTCCAGTTAGATCTACACAAGCGTGTTTCCCCCCTTCCCATCCAAACACAAGGATGTCCGCCGGGCGTAAAGTGGACCTCCCCTCTAATGGGTCAGTCAGGAAATTTACTGGAGCCTCCTTTTTGGCAGAGATCCCGGCCCGCTTAAGAATATCACATAACACATCTCTCACCCAATCATGCCGATATTTAAACCCTGGTAGCTCTTTACAGTGGATCACGTGCTCGCCGAAAGAATCCAAACACGCTTTGCGGCATACCGGACATGGCTCGTCAACTGGGAACAAAGGAATCATCAGTCGGTATCTAAGGATAGCACGGTATTCCACAGCCGACATGTGTTGCCCCAAGCCTTCAATAGGTGCGACAGACAGAAAATCCTGAGCATGTGGGGCATGTAGACATCCAAACACAGCTCTTTGCCGAGGGGATAAAACAAACTTCTCTTCAAACCTCTTGACAATTTCGCCATATAAGGCATTCGCCAGAATTTTCTGGCATTTTTTTTTTATTTTTGATATCAACAAACAGACTAAAAAATGATTTTAGAAATCAATTTAAACATATATTTCTGTAGAATTACCATAATACCCTTACCTTTAACAAACATTTGGGGCAGAGTTAGGGGCGGGGAGTAAAATGGAGAAAAGCTAAATAGATCAAGAAGGAAAATGTTCGTTTTGAATGATTGAGGCAAAACCATTAAAAAAACAAACCACATGAAAAAAAAAAACAGAAGTTAACTCTAATAAAGGACTTTGGTAGAATAAAAGCATTCACACCCTATGCATCAAGCTCTACCCTATCTTTAAAAATTTTAAAAAATCCACAAAAAAAATTCACTTCATCTTATCTACCCCTTCTCTAGCCCTATATTTTGAAAAATCACTACACTAACTTCTCATATATAAAAATCTACTGTTATCCTTCATCAAATTATTGTGAGTATATAAAAACGAGAAATGTAATAAAATAAGAGTTAATTATTGTTTTCGTCCCTGTGATTTGTCAAAAATCACTATTTCAGTCCATTAGTTTAAAAATTGTGTTTTCAGTCCTTGTGGTTTCACATTCGTAACCATTTCAGTCCCTGTAGTTTCACTTACGTAACCATTTCAATCCATTATTCTGTTAAGTACAGGGACTGAAATGGTTACGAGGTGGACTGAAATGGTTACGAAAGTGAAACCACAGGGACTAAAATCGCAATTTTTAAACTAATGGACTGAAATGGTGATTTTTGATAAACCACAAGGACGAAAACAGTAATTAACTCATAAAATAAATGTTTGTGAGTAAGATAAACATAAATTTGCAAAAGTAAAATTATTATATATATCAATTTACAACATTCATTTACACCAGTATACATTTCACCTTTTGGTTTTGACCACAAGAATTTCTTACTTTTCTTTTGGGACACTTAACAACTCACACACACATCATGAATGAATTAGTTCTACTTTTATAACAAGTGATATTTCCATATTATAAATTAACAACATGGTTTTATGGTGTTGTACCCTATGTTTAGGGGGTGTTTCAAAAAAAAAAAAAAAATCACTACTAACCTAAAACATCTCATCTTTGCAATTTAACCCAAATTTTTTAACACAAAACTTTTCATCCTTCGCAAGTTTTTTGTTTTGCATTCGTTCAAAATTTTGCGAGTTAACACGCCGCAACGTGCATGTGGGGTACAAAGTTTGTTCATCTATTTTTTCCCGTTTGACAAGTTCGTCGCAACCCGCGGGTCCTAGATGGACTTAGTTATTTTTCTATGTTTTACGTTTTAGCCTAAATTTTTCGCATTAACACGCCGCACTGGGAGTGCGTGGTTCAACGATTTTACATCTACTTTTCATTCGGTTTTATTTTTTCTATTTATTTTGTTTTTACGAGTTTTCCAGTGTTCATCGCTGGCAGTGTTGTGCCATTATACTTTGCATGGCTTTACGCCTCCCGCCGCAACGCGGGGGCCCTAATGCTAGTTTTAATTAAATTATAGGTTAGAAAATGGTTACGGGGATATAACTAAGACCACGTGACTCGATTATTTTGTTATTTATTTATGATATAAAAAAAGGAAAGGAGAATTTCCTATCTATAGTGATACGGCCTTGAAGCCCATCATGTCCCATCTCTCTTCATATGGTTAAAAAAAATTCTTTTAATTTTGGTTTCCATTTCTCATACAGATTCTAATGGCATCTTCATCATCATCTTCACGCTCTTCTCCGGCCTCTTCTTCTAGAGCTTGTAATTATGACGTATTTCTTAGTTTTAGAGGAGAAGATGTCCGCAAGACTTTTGTTGATCATTTATATAACGCTCTTATAAATCGGCAAATCTCTACTTACAAGGATGACCAAACGCTCCCAGTAGGTGAATCCGTCGGTCCATCCCTCTTCAAGGCTATCGAAGAGTCAAAGATTGCTGTCATCGTATTCTCTAAAAACTATGCAGATTCTTCCTGGTGTTTGGAAGAAGTTGCATATATTATGAAATGCAGAGCTGAGAGAGGGCTTATTGTTATGCCTATATATTATGATGTGGAACCCTCCGAAGTGAGAAAACAAAAGGGGAATTTTGGAAAAGCATTTACCCAACAAGAGGCACAAAACATCAACAAAGCTAAGCTATGGAGAGAAGCACTTGTCGATGCAAGTAACATTTCTGGATGGGTGCCCAAGAACATCGCAAACGGGTAATTTCTTTTTTTATTTAATTTGAAATCATTATAAATCTTTATTGCCTTTTTACAACTCAATTGTATTTTCATCAAATAATTTCCCGGTTATATTTAATTTTCATTTCTACAAGGTGTATGTATAAACGAGGTGAGCCGAGCCGAGCATGGTCTTTGTCTTGATTTAGTCATTTAAATTAAGCGAACTCGAACTTGGCCTAGGCTTCAGCTAGACTCATATAAAAGTTATTAGTATTATATCATTAGTGGAGAGTTCAAATGAGAAGAATTTTTTTGTAAGAATAAAAAAGAAGAAATTTCAACCAATAAGAATGCTTCATTTTACTTTATTTAATTTTTGTATTTAACATTAGTGTAAGGGTATATTAGTAAACTTAGACGGATAATTAATTGGTAGTCTTCCTTTTTAATAGCTAACCACATTAAATTTGTAACTTATTTTCAAAAAAAAAAAACATATTTTTTCAAAAGAAAAATATATAATTTAAAGTATAGCATAAATTACGAGATGTGTAGGATAAATTTCAATATATGTAGGATAAATTTCAAAACGTGTAGGATAAATTTTGCTGTGTGTAAGCAAAAATTTAAGTGTGGAGGATGATAGTTTTTATGACTAATTAGTTAGTCAAAGATAATAATAAATGAGTTTAGAGAAAAACTATTTAATGTTTTACATTTGTACCCTTTGTTCTTTTTCTTCTTAATTTAATTTTCTTCTCAAATGAACCTTCCCCTATATCATTATTAGTATATAAACTTAGCATTAGAAATTTATTAATATTACTATTATTATTATTTGTAACATAGGTTAGTAATTAATTAAGTTAGATATGGGGTTGGCAGTTAACCGTTAAAGAAACGGTTATCATGGAACAATCACGACTCTTCCATAAGATCACAACCCCTCCATCGTTTAGTATATATATATCCATATTGTGAACTTTTTGTAATTACCAAGATATTTCATTATAATATCCATATATGTATGCTTATCTATTTTCTGTATGCACACACACATACACAGAAATCTATTCAAACATGTATACGATGATGGAAGTAACACCGACTTCCGCTAACAATCATGTACATACATAAATAGATTACTTTTTATGATATCATTTAATTTCTCGCACCATTTTGTTGGATTTGTGCCATCAACTCTTTTTGAACTATTAATTGTTATAAATATTTGTGATTTTGTGGCGTTTGACTTTGGTGTGGTGATTCTATTCCGTTTGCATTTTAATTAATGTGAGCCATATGCTGATTATCTATATATCTCTAATCTACAGGCATGAATCAGAACTCGTAAAAAAAATTGTTGATACAATTTTAGATAGAATGCATCCCTTAAGTTTAGATGTTGATGAACATCTTGTTGGAATGAGGGCTCACTTCCAAAAACTGGAAACAATATTAGATATGAGGTCAGGTGGTGTGCGTATGGTTGGGATATGGGGGGTTGGGGGTAGTGGTAAGACTACTCTTGCATATTCTCTATATAAGAAAATCTCAAAACAATTTTTTGATCATTGCTTCCTAGAGAATGTTAGAGAGAAAACAAGCCAATATGGTTTGGAAAAATTGCAAGGAATCATATTATCAGCTCTTTGGAAAGAAAAAATGGAAGTACATAGTGTTCAGGATGGAATGGGCATGCTGAAACGTACCTTATGTAATAGAAAAGTGTTGCTAGTTCTTGATGATGTCGATACACTTGGCCAACTAGAGGCGTTAGCTGGAAAGCATGAATGGTTTGGTACTGGGAGCAGAATAATAATAACAACTAGAGATGAGCATTTGTTAATAACCCATAGGATAGACCAAGTTTATCCTATGACATTATTATCAGACGTGGAGGCGATCCAACTCTTCAAAAGACATGCATATAATGAAAAAGACCCGGTAGAAGATTATGATACACTTTCAGTAAGTGTGATTTCTTATGCTGCTGGACTCCCATTAGCGCTTAAAGTCTTAGGTTCTTTTCTTTACGATAAAGATAAGTATGAGTGGCTAAGTACCTTGGACAGACTAAAAGATATTCCAGAAAGGGAAATAGTGGAAAAGCTCAAAATTAGCTATGATGGACTTAAAACTGTTGAGAAAGAGTTATTCTTGGATATTGCATGTTTCTTTAGACATGGTAGGACGATGGGTGAAGTAATGGAGATATTTGAAGCTTGTGGCTTCCACCCTAAATTAGGGATCAAGGTGTTGATACAGAAAGCTCTCATAAGTATTGTGGAAGATGTGGACTTAGGCGATGTATTTGATATGCATGATCTGATTCAGGAAATGGGACACTACATTGTTAGAGGGGAACATCCTAATAATCCTGAAAAACACAATAGAGTTTGGAAACAAGAAGAAATTGAAGAAATGTGTTTTCAAGATGCAACAATGGTAAATGTTAAGCTTTTAAATAGATGTATTATATTATGTGTGCAGGATGCTCTACTTGTACATTGTTTCCTTCTTTATTGCAGGAAAATGACAAGATTGAAGCCATAAAATATGAATCTTCATTACCCGTATGTAAGCTTGTTTCAAACATGAAGAAACTAAGATGGCTTAGTGTGTCTACCAAGGATCAGGACGATCAAGGACCTAATTTTTTTTCAAATGAGTTGAGGTATATTCACTGGCACCACTATCCTGCAAGAAGTCCATTTCCTAATGGTTTACTACCAATGAAGCTTGTTGTTCTAAACTTGAGGAATGGCAAGCAAATTAAACTTTGGAGCGATGACCAGGTAATTCATTAGTTTGTGCAAAAAGAAAAAAGAAAAAGAAACTACAAGAACTTATACACAAATCAACTGGTAGCAATAATTGTTATTTTGTTGTTTTCGGTATCTTGCCGGTTTATACAAGTCCAGCCGTTAAAAAAATAAACGGTCAGCAAGTGTTAATTAATAATGTAATAGTTTTTTAAAAATATTATCATATGAAAAGTTATAACCGTTTAATTAGTAACGAAATATAACAAAGAAAATTGAGACCCAATTAAAAAAAAAATTACAAGCTGAAGTAGCATGACTTGAAAAATGCTACAAGACAAAAATGTTCTACACACCAACTTATTTCTTAAAAAAACTCAAAATTGAAATAAGATTTAGGTTTATATAATAATAATAATAATAATAATAATAATAATAATAATAATAATAATAATAATAATAATAATAATAATAATGTGGTTTTACTTTTATACATTTTAATATTATGTAAATATGATTAAAAAACCTTGTTAAAAAAGGTTTTAATGTTAAATATTCACGTTTGAATTTGTTTAGTATTTATTTCCTTTTTTTTACTTTATATAGTTTAAGTTGACTCCTAATACAAAATGAAAACCATAAAAAGAACTATTGTTTAAAAAGACATCTAAAAACAAAACAAAAAAATTGAACGGTGAACTTCATGTATCAACACTCTCTAAATCGAAGAGCCACGTATTGCCCCACTTTGGCCACACTATATTATCTTAACCGGGCTCACGCTGGCTTCAAAGTTTGGCCTTTTTTGGGCGTTCCCGGGGAAACCATACTGCCGGCTGCTACTTAACAGTCGTTGTGGCATCACAAGAGCAGACACTACTAGAAAAGTTGTCATTTTGCTACGGAAATTTCCTACGCAAAAAAATGCGTCACAAATTCTGACACATTTACTACGCATTTCCTACGGAAAGAAGACCTTGATTTTTTTAGGTAATTTGTGACACAATAGTGACAAATATACTAATTCTAAGTATTGTGTCAGAAATGCGTAGCAACTTGCTACGCATTTCCGACGGAACCATTATTTATTTGTTGGAATTAGATTTATATGTTAAATTCATTTAAATATTAATTGTTGCGTCAGAAATGCGTAGTAACTTGCTACGCATTTATGACGAATTATTTATTATTATACTTAGATTATATTTTAATGTTTAATCAGCATTATTATTAATTATTGCGTAGGAAATGTGTAGCAACTTGTTACGCATTTGTGATGGAAAATTTATTGTGTAGGAAATGTGTAGCAACTTGTTACGCATTTGTGATGGAAAATTTATTGTGTAGGAAATGTGTAGCAACTTGCTACGTATTTGTGATGGAAAATTTATTACCATATTTAATCATTGAGTTAATTTTCATGTTGAAGCTAAGTTAAAATTTCTTGCATGATGTCAATCAAGACATGATATATTTGTATTAGATATTTTATATATCAACAAAGGATTGATAAATAAGCAAGATGATCTAGAAGCTAGCATGTGATCAAAATTATTTGTTTAAATTACACTTCATGATGGTTCCGGTTTTGTTTCGGCTCGGGTCACAGTTCGGTTCATGTCAGATTTAACGCGGGTCAATCTGTCTATACCCGTGTTATACATATGTATTGTTAACCTGGTCAATATCAAGCTTCTTCAACTCAGCCGGTCAAAGACGACAGTAGTGGTAGTGGCTTGGTTCAGACTCAGTGGAGGCAACTAGTTTTATTATTACTATATTTTATTATTACCATATAAACACGTGATTTACGGCTCTTAATTTCTCGCAAAACAAGCATTAGAACGATAATAAATAGTGTTTAAGGTGAACGTTAATGTTCTTTTATAAACTATTCGTCGAAAGTTTTTCTAAATAGTTTGGAGCCATCTATTTTTTAGTTTTCTCGTCTCTCTCTTCTACTTAATTATAGATAATTAATATTAACTAAAAGAGGTTCTTAAAAATGTAACTTTTTTCATTATTTAATATATAAAATTAAATTTACTCAACCCGTACAATACACGGGATTCTTAAAGATATTAACTTTTTTATTATTTAATATATAAAATTACATTTATTCAACCCATGTAATAAACGAGATTTTTAAAGATAGATTATTTATTCAACCCGTGTATTATATGGGGTTCTAACCTAGTATATTTTATAAAAAAAAAATAAAAAGAATTGAGGCAAATAATTAGCAAATAAGTAAATACTTTTAAAAAGTAAAAAACAAAGTGATCCAATCAAAACCTTATTTTCCCATCACACGGATCATGATCGTACGGTATTCTATGCTCTTAGCCTCTTCATCCAATGGATGAAAACACACCTCTAGAAACACACAATCTTATACCCCATGTATACAAAGATCACTGAAGTTAAAATTCAAAATCAATTTTAGCCATGGAAAGGGGAGCAAGGGAGAAGAAATCACTGAACTTAAAATTCAAAATCAATTTATACAAAAATCACTGAACTACCGCCACACAACCCCAAACTCTCTCGTTCTTACCGGCACCGGCCGTTTTTCTTTTCGTCGGAGATGAGGATGAAGGGGATGTTCTGCAGTTGAAGATAATTATGATGATGACGATGTTATGGTGTCGATGGTGGTGGTTCGGGTGACGACGGCTGCGGTGGAGCCGGCCGGAATCACGTAGGAGAACTGCGGGCGGTGGACGGCGGTGGCGACTTCAAGTAATAAGTCGATTCATACTTGTGGGTCTCGATTTAAGGCAGTTCTGTATAGTGACATCAATGGAGTTTGATAGTTCATTCGACTTTTATTGCAAATTTAGTCTGGTGTAACTTTCTGTTTTCTTTCATCTGTTATGTCACTAACACTGATAGTTTGTTTTTGGCAATACCTATTCTCTAGTTACCTACTAGAGTATGGAAAAAAACAAAATTTAAGTTGTTGTAAGGACGATTTTCCTAACGATGAAGTGATTGGTGAACAATGAACCTCCAACTATTATATATACTATAGTTTGTTATTATAAAAAAAACATATATTTATAAAAGATATTAGAGTAAGTAACTTCTTATATTTAACAACTTGAGTGTTTTTAAAAAGATACCTCACTACTAGAAAAATTAAAATTTCTGACACAATTTTCCGTAGGAAATGCGTCACAACTCGCGATTTTCTACGAATTTGTGACCAAATGTGTATGTAGGAAAACCACTCGTAGGAAACTGGTTTCTTACGCATTTTCTTCGCATTTTCCTACCCATTTCTGACAGAAAAGGGCTGTCACAAATTGCTACACATTTTCTACGCATTTTCCTACCCATTTAACGGAAGAAAATGTGTAGGAAAATGCGTAGAAAATGTGTAGCAATTTGTGACAGCCCTTTTCTGTCAGAAATGGGTAGGAAAATGCGTAAGAAACCAGTTTTCTACGAGTGGTTTTCCTACATACGCATTTCGTCACAAATTCGTAGAAAATCGCGAGTTGTGACGCATTTCCTACGAAAAATGGTGTCAGAAATTTTAATTTTTCTAGTAGTGAGAACTCTCTGGCGTAACACACGGTGGGACTAAACGCTCGGGAATCGAACTGACAACCTCACACGAGGCCTAATCCAAATCCTTCATTTCCTATATCCACCCCAATATGACACAAGTAGTAATTGAACTTGAGTCTTCATTAGAGCATGTGTAATGAAGCGGTATATCACGGGGAAATGGGCTATGGCACCCCATACCGCCGCCCAACACCAATACAGGGGGCGCTATTGGGGAGAAACTTGGAGCTCCCGTGATGAGTATAGCGGCGTGAGGAAGAAGGTTTTACCCCACAAATCGAAGGTGGGGGCAGCTGGAGTTGGGTGATTTGGTGAACGAAGATGGTGATTATGACTGGTCTGCCGGAGATGAGGAGGGTGGTTGGAGGAGACGAGGGGCTGTGGTAGTGATTAAAAGAGGATGAAGATGATGACCGGTGTAGCGGTGGTTATCGGAGGTGGTTGTCGTAGAAGATCGATCCACCAAAGCTACTATGGTAGACCTAATTCTAATTGCTTTAATTCATATCGGTATTGTGGCAATTTTGACGTAGAAGATCGATCCACCAAAGCTACTATGGTAGACCTAATTCTAATTGCTTTAATTCATATCGGTATTGTGGCAATTTTGACATTTAAAGTCGATGTTCTGACTTTATTTAGGATTTTTGATAGCTAGTGCTTTTTTTTAAAATGAAAATTAATGATTAGGTAATGATGGATAGGGGCTTTATGACTACAAGACTTTAGTGATATAACACCTCATAAAGCCCTCTATGACATTTAGAATAAATAAATAAAGTTATTACAACTGATTGTGTCCAGATTGTTTGAGAACACGACTGCTTTATTAGTTTACGGACGTTTTCGCTTAGATCCGGAGACTGTTGGTAACCAACTTTTTTTTCTTTTGAACGGCTGTTGGTAAATGGCGGTGGTCTACCAGATCCGACGGAGTTTGAGAACACATTTAATTATTTAAACTTCCAAGACCATACGTTATGTATGCAAATAATTTGATTTCCCACCAGATCGAAGATATAACTTAATCATTAGATCATCCTAATTCTCACAAAGTCTTATGTTAACTTGTCTTTACTTTATAGCGTCTACCACATTTGAAAGTGCTTAAACTCACTTGGATGAAGAGGCTACTCAGCACACCAAGTGTTGATGGACTCCCTCGTCTTCAGAAACTGGCACTTGAATTTTGTCGTGAGTTGGAACAGATTCACCCGTCGCTTGAAAATCATACAAGTCTTGAATACTTACATGTATCATGGTGTGACAAGCTTAGAAGGTTTCCAACTATTAGTAGGATAAAAAACATTAAGGTTCTACGAATAAAGGCATCCTCTTTGAAAGATGGAGAAATACCATCTGGTATTGGTGAGTCATCCAACTTAGAAGACCTAAATCTAATGTCTAATGAGTTTTCAAGGTTACATTTCAGTCTCTTGCAGCTTACTCGGCTCAGAGTCCTCAACCTGTCAGGATGTGGCAAGCTTCCTGAATTGCCCGAGCTCCCATCAAGTTTAGCTATTCTTTCAGCATACTACTGCAAGTCACTTAGGATCACTAAATATTTTTACAGGAACTGTAATCAGTTGTGTCAAGTCTCACTTAAAGAGGATAGGTGGAGTGACAGATTACTACAATTTATGCTTAAGGTATCTCTATTTGCTTTTAAAAAACAGTTATTTAGCTCCCTGTATAAAGAGGGAATATTAATAGTAACTAGAATATAATGAATATGTGTTTATCAATCAGGGAAAGGCTATTGAAAATGGATGTATGTATCTCGAACTTGAAGGCATTGAGATTGCAAAGTGGTTTACACCTCCTCTGCTTAGAGGAAGTAGTTGTAGATTGGAACTCCCACAGAACTGGTGCAATGACTACTCTGGTTTCTTAATGTGCCTTGTTTTTTTCCACGGCGAACATCCTTCGCCTGTATGGATAAGTATGAAGGGAACAGGTGGTATGGATGCTGAAGATAATGTAGTTTGGGAGGAGAATGATTGTCGTAAGATTAGGTCTATGTATACAACGTTATGGTATGTTTCATTTGATTCATTGAGTCACACTGCTTGGTGGGATCCGACATACAATGCGGTTTCTTTCAAGATGGAAGGTCCTCTTTATTACATAGGCTTCTGTAGTGCTTTTGGAGTTAGACTGGTTGAGAAGAAAAATACAAGTGGTCAAACGAAAAGATCAATATATTCTTCTTCTCAATATACCCCTAAGATCAAAATTCTACATGACTTGGCATCTGCACTAACAGTATCTTTACATCGATATGACACAAACCATACCTGGCAGTGGGAATACTAACCCACTCACTTTTAAATAGGTGCATTTGGACTTTTGATATAAAGATATGGGTGCTTTTGGGCTGTATAATTATTTTCAATGGATTTAAATGGACATATCTGAGAATACAAGAAGAATACATCCATGCTTTACCACATGCAAGTTATTTGAAGTATTTCAATTTTCATCTTTGCAAGTTATTTCCTTTGGTTATTTCATTTCAGTCAAGTCTTTTCATTTCCTATGTAATTTCCGTTTCCTTGTAGCCTATAAATGGCACACAATGTTATAGTCTTGGAAATAAAATGATTATTTATCCCTAAATATCTTCTAAATTCTCTCTAAATCTATTGTCCAAGATGTGTACAACCTAGGAAAGCTGGTTGAAGCTTAAAAGCCTGTTGGAATATTAAACTATACTTTGTATTTAGTTGTTATGTAATGGTCATTATTAGATAACATAAGTTTAGTTGGTTATTGTTAGTTATGGTTGGTTAAAGTGATTGTTGGAATATGTTTGTCGGTGTGTGGTCATCAAAGGGTCATATATTAATAGTCATATTGATGTGTTATCTTTCGGGCATATCCGTGTACATTTTTTTTACTTTAGTAATCATCAATTAGTTTTTATGTATCCAGTTCTGAATAGCCCAGTTATGTTGATGAGTTAGATAAAGTTTAGGGTAGTAGAAAGTAAGATACATGAAGGACTTGTGTACTCAAAAACGGATTCACAAGTTTCCTAAAACACTTGATTTAACTGAAAACGTGAGTTCTATACTTTCGGGTGCACTTCCACCCAAGCTCCAAAATCCGGGGCGCCCATTATTTCTATTCAAGTGGGCGAGTTTAAAATAACCCGGGCTCTTCTAGATCTTGGTGCTAGCGTGAGTATTTTGCCGAGTAGTTTGTATGACCAATATGAGTTTGGTCCACTTCGAGAGGCGAACACCACTGTGGTGCCAGCCGACTTGACTCCAAAACTACCCTGCGGAATATGCACGGATGTAATAGTCAAAGTCGAGGACTTCTATTACCCGGTGGATTTTCTTGTGTTAGACTACGTCTCTTTAGACCAGACTAAACAACCAACGGTTATTCTGGGTCGACCGTTTTTGGCAACTTCGAATACCCAAATAAATTGCAAAACGGGTATGATTGACATGACCTTCGGTAATAGTAGGTTGAGGCTTAATGTCTTTTCAGGGTTGACGAATCCTCTATGTCGCAACCCCCGTCCCCTATTCACCCGGGAACGGGCGGCCGCGAGATCAGATTTAGTGGCATCGGTGTTTATCAATTTGGCAGCGGAAATTTACATCAGGACTAGGGGTGTTCAAAACCGGATATTATCCGAAATTTTCGGATACCAGATTTCACTATCCGAAATTCGGATATCCGAAATTTCGGATACGGATTCGGATATTGAATCGGATATCCGAAAATCCAACTTTTTATTTAATTTTTATTTTTTTATAATTTTTTTTCATATTCGGAAACGGATATTTTGGATAGTTTCGGATATCCGAATATAAGTTTTCGGATATTTTTCGGATATTTTTCGGATATTTCGGATATTTTCGGATATTTTTCGGATATTTCGGATATTTTCGGATACTTCGGATATTCGGATATCCGAAAAAAATGAAAATTAAATTTTTGGATATTTCGGATATCCGAAATATCCGAAAATTTTGAAAATCACTATCCGAATCCGAAAAATTCGGATATCGGATATTTCGGATCGGATATTCGGATACGGATACTTTTGAACACCCCTAATCAGGACCGTAGTTAGGAAATATTTTATCAGAGTAAAATACTACACTTTTATAATATTAAACACATGTGAGAATCCCAGGTTTCCAATACACACATTTTTATAGGGATAAACCCTATTTTATTTAAATTAAAACATCTCTTTATTTAGGTAAATTTTATAGCCTCTTTTCTAAGCCTTCAGTGCTGTCCAGCTGGCTTCTATTTGGCTTCACATTTTGTTACCTGAAACGCGTTTAAAATCATTTTGTCAGTGGGAAATACTGGTGAGTGAATCCCAATTTAATAAAGACAGGTTTTATCAGTTTTACAGTATTGAGGGCGGTCGCGCAATTACATTTGTTTATTTTCTACTTTAATTACCACCCACGGTACTGTCAACCCGACTCGTGGTCATGTTACTACTCACAGTGTAGTAACAAATTTTGTATACAAAACCCCAACATACCGACGATAATTGTAGAATACAAATACTCAATTACTATTTAATATAATGTAAATCATTTGAGGTTTTGTAAAAACAGTTTGCAAAAAGGAGATTACTCACATTGCTATCTTAGGGTTTTCCTTTGTGATTTCCTAGTGATTATCTATTAATTACACAATGCACACGCGTTAGTATAATAACCCAATATTTACATTAGTAATACCCTCCCCGAGACAGAATTCCAACGACTACGTCGGACAGAGCCTCAACAGCCGTTACGGAATCTTAGATCAATCGAGCAACGTATCTAATACGTAACCGGGGATTAAAATACTTACAACGAGGCAAAGCTTCGTTATTTTAGGGGTATTATGCCCGAATATTATGCCTATACTTCAGAATTTGGAGAGAGATTTCGAGTGTGAGCGATCGGAAATGAACTGCCGATGCTCCCAATTTATAGGAGCTGATTTGGGGTTTCTCGCGACCCGCATAGGAAACAGCAAAGGGCTTCGCGGCCCACGACGTAGGCTGGGTAGGCCCTAGCCAGGCCCAGTCACTGATCTAGCTTCGACACGCGGTTGACATGTGGCAGCACCGGGATGCGCCCTGGTGATTAGCTGTCGTGGCCCGCGTAAGTTGAAGAGCAAGTCTTCGCGGCCCGCGAGTGATGACATATTTTTGTTTTTATTTTATTTTTTTAATTATATAAGGTATTTTGGGCTCGGTTTTCGTATATGGGGTGTATTTAAAGACGTATAGGGGCACTCTAAACATATTAAGGGTGTCGGAAATAATTTTGGAGGGTTGTTATATCATCCCCACCTTGTTTTAGAACTCGTCCTCTAGGTCTACTGAAATAGGTGTGGATATTTCCTTTGCATTTATGATTTAAGCTCCCAAGTGTATTCTGGTACTCTCTTGTAATCTCATTTTACTTTGACCAGAACTAATCTCTTGTGTTTGAGATTTTTGACTTTTCTGTCTTCAATTTGTAGAGGCTTTTCTACAAACTTAAGCTTTTCATTTACCTCTATGTCCTTAAGAGGCACTACCAGTGATTCATCGGCTAAGCACTTTTTGAGATTACATACATGAAATACATCATGTATTCCTGCCATTTCTTCTGGCAGTTGTAGCTGATAAGCTACAGGTCCTATTCTTCTAAAAATCTCAAAAGGTCCAACATACCTGGGGCTTAGCTTTCCCATTTTGATGAATCTTACCACTCTTTTCCAAGGAGAAACTTTCAATAACACCTTGTCTCCTACTTGAAACTCCAACGGTTTCTGCCTGTTATCAGCATAACTCTTTTGTCGATCACGTGCTGCTTTCAGTCATTCCTTGACTTGAATAATCTTGTTCGTTGTTTCCTGTACTATTTCTGGTCCATATAATTGCTTTTCTCCAATCTCTGCCCAACAGACTGGAGTTCGGCACTTTCGTCCATAAAGTGCTTCGAATGGTGCAGCATTGATGCTGGTATGATAGCTGTTATTGTAAGAAAATTTTGTTAATGGTAGATGGTCGTCCTAATTACCTCTGAAATCTACTACACAAGCTCAAAGCATATCTTCCATTGTCTGAATTGTCCTTTCGCTTTGTCCGTCCGTTTGAGGATGATAAGCAGTGCTTAGATTTAACTTGGTTCACATTGCTTTTTAGAAACTTGTCCAAAAATGAGAGGTAAAACGGCTATCCCTATCAGAAACAATTGATAAAGGAATTCCATGCAATGAAACTATGTCATTTACATACAACTTAGCTAACTGTTCCATACTGAAAGTTTCCTTCATTGGTAAGAAATGAGCTGACTTAGTTAGCCTGTCTACAATCACCCAGATTGTATCATTACCTTTTCTTGTTTTGGGTAATTTAGTAAAAAATCCATTGTTATCAATTCCCATTTCTAAACCGGCATTTCTAACTGCTGCAATAAACCTGGGAGTTTCTGATGTTCAGCTTTGACCTGTGAACATGTTAGACACTTGGCAACATAAGCTGCTATATCCTTTTTCATTCCTATCCACCAGAAATTCTTTCTTAAGTCTTGGTATTGGGTGATCCATTTGACTCACATTTATTATTTCTTAGGGTGAAGGCAGTGGTTATAATGGTACTAGATAAACTTCCAATTCACCCAATCACATAGCGCCATGTCAAGTCACCTAATTAATTTACCTAATGCTCAAAAGCGTTGGCAGTGGTTTACCTAATTGGGTTTAGGTAAACTATTTTTTTTAAAAAGAAAAAATGTGTGATTGGTTGAGACGGAATGGAGCCCACCACACACCCATCTCTCTCCCCCTTCCCTCCCTCTCACCGACTCGGTAAAGCTTCACCGAAAATGGGGGGCATTTCGGTAAACGTGGCTCGGTAAAAAGGTTGGCGGTGAAGTGGGATTCGGTACCGAGTGGGTTACCGCCCCCACTCCGTTCACCCTTAAGTGTATCTTCAACTTGCATGTTTTATAAAAAATAACTCGTTTTAACTTGTTTGTAATTCACTTATTTGAGTAAAGTTTAAGTATCTTGTTATGTAAATTAAAGAAACCTGTTCTATGAGGAATGGGTCACGCTAATCACCCCTAGTTGTAAGTTTAATTCGATTGTTAGTTGTTCGTTTATAAAAATAACTCGTTTTAACTTGTTTGTAATTCACTAATTTAAGTAAACTTTAAGTAACTTGTTATGTAAATTAAAGAAACCCCGTTCTATGAGGAATGGGTCACGATAATCACCCCTAGTTGTAAGTTTAATTCGATTGTTAGTTGTTCGTACTTGTATGTTCAAGCATGTCTGTATTTTTTTGTATATATTTATTTATTTATTTATCTAACTTTGAACGTATAGTGATGTTATTCTAATGTAATAGTAATGTATTTAAATCATATCTATAAAATAAAACAACGAGTAGATACAGTAAATATGCTAATTACATACAATAAAATTAAATTAGAACCTTGTATATTAAACCGGTTGAAGAAGAAAAATATATATGATATTATACCATGATCTTGCCTCTTGAGGAATCAGCCGCATCACCATTCACCAAGATTGTTGGACTGCTACACACTACACAACACTAATTTTATAGATATTATAAGTTGTTTGTTTGAGACGTCTCGCTTGTGGTATGCGCATATAATGAATATATGTGTGGGCGCTCGGGGGCAAAAGTGAAAGTGCACTAATTTTAACGTTATTTTACTAATTTTGTGAAATAATGTTAAAAGAGGGGAATGGTTAATCATGCATCATGTGGTGGCGTTGATAGCCGAAAGACAAGGGAGTACATGCACTAATTAGCCTTTGTCTTAATTGCCGAGTGTTATGTGCCTTATGTCCAAGGCTTGATGCAAAACTACTATCGAGTCGGGGGTCTCACTGGAAGCAGCCTCTCTATATATTCCTACAGGGTAGAGGTAAGGTTGTCTACATCTTATCCTCCTCAGACCCTACCTTAGTTTTGCTATTGGTGTGATTTACTGAGTATGATTAGGATGATATAAGTTGTTTGACTTTTGCTTATATACCGATGTGAAACATTTCCGATTCTTTTGGTCAATGGTCCATCCAAGATGAACACAAAGTCTTTATTCGATAGATTATGTACATATATGCTTTACACATGGGGAGAAATAGACCGGTCGGACAAAATTTTCAACGTTATCGTTTTTCTCTATTTGACATTCTAAACAAAACAAATTTCAGCGCCGGGACCGTGGAAGCAAATCGTGAACATCTCATCGGATCTTGCACAATCTGGAGTGAACTTATTGGAGCAATTTCAAGGTATTCCGGGCTATGATAAAAAGATAGGCTCCTGGAAGAAAGTTTGGTTAGGCGAAGTTCTGTTATGCGTTAAGTTCCCAAACATTTATCTTCTCGAAAGTAATAAAAATGTTTGTATCGCTGAAAGGATATCGGTTGGAAATGGGGAGGTGGGTTTCAAGTTCGAATGGACTAGATACCCTTTGGAACAGGTAGAAATAACAGAACTGAGCAGTCTCGAGTCAGCGGTGCAATCATTTTCATTTGGGGTTGAACGCGAATGTTGGAAATGGAAGTTAGACTCGTCTGGCATTTTTTCTGTTCGCAGTCTAAGAGTTTCGATTGAAAAGGTTGCGTATAGTGATTCGCGTATTGATTTTGTGTGGAATGGGTGGGTCCGTTGAAAGTAAACTTTCTCGCTTGGCGGGTTGTGTTGGATAGATTACCCACGGCAATGGACTTACGGAGGCGAAATGTACAAGTTCCATCAGTTGAGTGCAAGATGTGTAATGCGGGCAATGAAACAATGCATCATTTGTTTATCGGATGCAACATATCGCAGCAGGTCTGGGAATATATTGCGTCATGCTGCAGAATCGGATCTGTTTATGCTCTAGAACTAAAGGATTTGATGGGCATTCAGGACCGCTGTGACACCTGGGTCACTGCGACCATCAAACAAATACCAAACCAATGAAATATTGTATTTCACACTTGGGATTTGTACAAATATGTGTATCATTTGTACATATCAATTCTTGTTCGATTTCAAGCTTTAAATCACTTTCTGGAAGGTTATACGCGCACTGATGCGTAAATATAACCAGTTTAATGCAACGAACACTCCGGAATAGTGAAATAGGCTTAACATACCTTAAATAACCTTTACATAACTTAGAAATAAGTTTCGAAGGCTTTGGTATGGCAAAAACAAGTTAATTCGCCTACAGGGACTAAATTTGACAAACTGCGAAAGTATGCCAATTTGAACTGTAACAGACATTCCGGAACATGACCATAAGTTAAACATACCATAAATATCCCTTACATAGCTTAGAAATAGGCTTTGAGGGGTTCGGTGTGCTAAAATAAACTTTTGGGTCATTCAGGGACTAAAAGAGTCAAAAAGTGCACAAGTTTGCACTTTCGCGCATAACTTACGTTCTGAATACATCCGGACATCCAAAAATTTATGTAAGCACTAAAATATTTAATTTTAGTGTTTGGCATAAGAAAAATCCATTCGTCGCGCAATTTGGATCGTTTTTCGCGCTTATGCGCATTCCGTCGTAATTAAGCGAACATCGCGATCGTACGACCAAACGAACCGACATCTGGGATATTTTTGAGCATGTTTCATGTCCACAATGTTTAGGCATCATTTTAGGGCCTTGAAAATGGCTTAACGAGCCTTAAACATGTCGGAAATGGCCTTAATACACAACGGGGACTGAAATGGAAACTTTGGAAACTGTTGCTGATCAGAAGGACCTTAGCGTGACACCTAGCCCCCTTGGCGTCACGCGAGGCCCCTTCAGATCAGCAAAATTCATTTTTTTCAGCTGTTAACAGCCCTTAAACACTCAAAAGGCCAATGCCACATGTCAAACTCTTGTGGTGGGGGCAAAATGAGTTACCATAACATTCCAACACATGTACGGATGAGATTCGATCACGTTATTCGAGGAACGATCCTAACGGTGGTCCATTTCCTATAAATACCCACCTCAACTTCACTCATTCCCCACAAATCAGATCTAAAAGACTCTAAGTTGAAGCCACTGCTTCATACATGAGTTATTTGGATCGAGATTAACTTTCGGGGACCCTTTGTAAGTGTTCCTTCGTTCTTTTATTACTTTTCGAGTCCGAAAGTAAAACTTTGTTTGACTTTCTGCATTGACCAGTTTATGGTCAATGCGAAGTTCGTTTGAACCTACTGATTACCACGTTGTCTAGGGTCGTAAGGGTAAGCGATCTAATAAATCGCTTATACTTTCGAACCCGACCCATTTGGTCGATCATTAGGATCCGACCAAATACATTAGGTGACCATAGTATATAGGGAATAACCTTCCGATGTTATACCTTATGCTCACTTCGTTTAAGTAGTTGTATGATAGGTAGTTTATATGCCTTAGGTAAATTACCAAAATGCCCTTTTTACGCCAAAATTCATTTTAAGCATATGTAACATAACTTTTGGTATCTAAACTGATTTGGTAACAATATTAGACATGTTAAGGCATATTTTACTTATCATAGGTCTAGTTAGGCGGTCCGAACGCGTTTTACGCGAACGACGCGTTAAAGTAGCATAAGCAACCTAAACGGGTCGTAATGGGTCGTAAGCACTTAGGCTAGGTTTCATTTAGTATGTAGGCTTTGTTAAACCATACTACATGAGTTCCCATACTCATTTGGTTTACGAGCCCTCATTCTATCCGATCCTCCGATTTTAGGTCCGGTATATTAACATAGTTACCTATATTAGGTGTCGTTTGATATCCGTGATCTCTAGCATTGTTTGGTTGTTACTCAAGGACTACTAAGCAATCTCAGGTGAGTACATAGACCCCTCTTTTACTGTTTTCCAAACATTTTGGGGTGAAACACATGTGCCTACTTGTTACTTTCATGATTTCCTGTTTTCACATCATATACTTGCAATGTTCATTAGTACATTTATAGTACATGATTTCATTGTGTTTTATGCTATGTATGCCCATTGTGTGCGTACTTAGTACATTATTTTACATTACATTTTATGCTATGTATGCCCATTGTGTGTGTACTTAGTACATTATTTTACATTACATTTTATGCTATGTATGCCCATTGTGTGCGTACTTAGTACATTATTTTACATTACATTCTATGCTATGTATGCCCATTGTGTGCATACTTAGTACATTATTTTATTCATCACATGCTTACATTTTGGTATGACATTTGGTTTGTTTAAATGGGACAATGTACATTCATTAACACCGATCATGCCGCTCGGTAGTAGGTAGTGGTACCATAGGACTTGACAAATCCCATTCCTGAAATCTCGGGTTTGTTTGGACGTAAGGAATGACCGAATCCGAATACATTTATTTTGATAACCTTTACTAAAAGGGTTATCCGACTGTCGCAAGGCTTGGATGTATGAATTTTCACAATACCGCATAGATGTTTATATCAGTATAGCATGCATTTATTACACAAAACATAACTTTGATTTAAACCATGTTTTACTTCAAAACCTTGTTTTTGTGCATTTTACATATGGTTTAGTTGATATATTTCACTTACCATACATAAACATTTTTGACATTTACATACACAATTCATGATTTACATTAGACATAAACATTAGACATAGACATTAGACATGGTTTTCACATAAACATTTTGACATTTGATTATACATAAACATTTACTTTGGTGGTTTGGTTTGAGTAAGTGATTTAAGTAACGAGGCGTGTGTAATATGATACAAGCATGGTGGATACGCCACTGGTACTTCCTATATATAAGTGTTTGTATGGTATTACATATCGTAGCGTTATTTGAATCATTTCAATTTGAGACATACAACATTTTATACAAATAACATACTTTTCACAAGACATTGTTTTACAAACAACTTATCTTATACAAACTCATTTTACTTGGTTATTCATTTAACCATACATTATTCTCTTATTTATACATATCATCTGAACTTATTGTTTTTCAAACAATTTACAAAACAAATCAATTTACAAGGTTCATGACTGACTTTTGCTAAACAACTTTTTTTCTAAACTTACAAGTCATGAATCCTATTTTCACAAAACCTATGTATCTCACAGGCATTTTTATGCTGACGTACCTATTTTCACATGTGTTTCAGGATATGATGCATAGGATTTACCAAGATACACTTAGGCGGACTTGGGCCTTAGTGACAATAAAAGATGCAAGACTAGTTATTTATGTTATGTTTCTCTGATTGTCAAGACATTGTAACTCTTTTATTTAATAAAACAATATTTCAATTCCCATGTGTTATGAAACAATGATTCTGTTACAACACTCCCCGACGTTTCCGCCACGTTTTGATGTTTCACGTGGTCGGGGTGTGACAACCGGTTTCGTGGATCGCTAAAGTGGAAGAAAGTTATTCATTCAATGATGCAAGTTTCACTTTGGGTTGTGTGGAAGAACCGAAACAAGGTCGTTTTCGACAACAAGCTGCCAAACCTGGTGAAAATAAAAGATGAGATCAGGATGTATGCCTATTTATGGGTAAAGAATAGGGCGAAATGTCAATATTTAACATGGGAAGCTTGGTGTAATTTTGAGTTGTCAAGTATGGGTATTTGATGTATGTATATGGTGTTTTGGTGGATGTTGTAAGGATGCCGTGTTAACAGTTGTTGACCGGAAAGATATCAATAAAAGTTTGTTTGACGTTCAAAAAAAAAGTATAGTACTTAAAACATATTAAAAAAATTATATATAACCCCAAGTTAAAAAGGTTATAATTTCACTATTGGTTTTATATATTAATAAGTGGGCTGCGATTTGTGTTGGGTGTGGCGGACACCAAATCTTGGTGGTTTATGTCACATAATTGTTTTTCCTTGCCTAACTTCAAACTCATTGTCCTTTAATCTTATTATTTTTTTATACTAATATTTTTTTAGATTTTATGTTAATTAAGAGATATAATAAAAAGATGAAAATAGAAAAAAAAATAGATTTTGTAAAATTGATTTAAACTTAAATAAAATTAGGTGCTAGTACCCAAAGATGTTACATTAATAAAATTAAAAAGAATGGAAGGGTATTTTAGTCATGGGTTAGGGTTAGGATCAAATAGGAAGTTTATTTTGGCTAGGAAGGATAGGAAGCAATAGGATTAGGACATGTGGCAAAATTTAAAATAAACAGGAATGGTATTTTAGTCAATCTTATCCTTTTTTCTTCCTTCTTCTCCCCAGTAACTTCAAAACCCACCATTTTCAAAACCCACCATCTTCAACCATTTCTTCACTTTCTATCTCAATAATCACTACATTATTGTGCGATTTTCGTCACCAATCAATGATTCAAACACCCGATCAATGTGTTCTTCAGCTTTTTTGAAGAAAACCTAGTTTAATTTCATACAAAATCTCGTTTTTTCCGGTGATTTTGAAGATAATCACTCGATCCGTTTGATTCTATCACTGATAAGTGTTTGAATCATTCAAATTTCGTCAATCGTTGAAGAAATCGGCTTCGATCCATGTAAGAAATTCTTTAATTTCATTTTTATGATCTGGGTTTTTGATTTAGTCATTGCGTTTTACGATCTTGACGGGGGTCTGGGGGCAGCGCCCATGGTAGCAGGGTACCAGGGGCGGCGGCCCCTGGCGGGGTCCAAGGGGCAGAGCCCCTGGCTTTAATAAAAATGCATCAGAACATTTAATTTTCTGTAAATTGTCTCTGCAAAACTGCGTTCGTAGACAACCTTTTGATCTCTACTTCCTGGTTCAGACAATTCACAGACAAAACTATTGTCCTGGTTCAATGCGTTTTAGAGAGAGAACAGTTTCTTTGGTGTTTTTAGGCCATTGCGTTTTAGAACTAAGACATTTTATGTGTTTTTTGGCCATTGCGTTTTAGAAAAACACATTTTTGAAGTGTTTTTAGTCATTGCGTTTTAGGTAAAACACAATTTTAGGTGTTTTCAGTCCACTGCGTTTTAGAGAGAACACTTTCTTTTGTTTTTTTAGGCCATTGCGTTTTAGAAAGGAGACATTTTTAAGTGTTTTCTGGCCATTGCGTTTTATAAATAAGACATTTTTTTGTGTTTTTTGTGCATTGCGTTTTAGGTAAAACACATATTTATGTGTTTTCAGTCCACTGCGTTTTAGAAAACAGACATTTTAAGTGTTTTCTGGCCATTGTGTTTTAGAAATAAGACATTTCTTTGTGTTTTTTGTGCATTGCGTTTTAGGTAAAACACATTTTTATGTGTTTTCAGTCCACTGCGTTTTAGAAAACAGACATTTTAAGTGTTTCCTGGCCATTGTGTTTTAGAAATAAGACATTTCTTTGTGTTTTTTGTGCATTGCGTTTTAGGTAAAACACGTTTTTATGTGTTTTCAGTCCATTGCGTTTTAGAAAGTACATTTTTTGTGTTTTTAGGCTATTGCGTTTTAGAAATAAGACATTTTTTTGTGTTTTCTGGCCATTGGGTTTTACAAATAAGACATTTATTTGTGTTTTTTGTGCATTGCGTTTTAGAAAAAAATGTCATTTTGCGTTTTAGAAAAAAATGTCATTTTTTAGTTTTTTTTTCCATTGCGTTTTACGCAACTGGGTTTTAGAATTTTTTTTTTCCAAAATATAGCAATAGTATACTCGTTTTAAAGATAAAAAAACGCTCATTTTTTTGTGCAATTTTTATAAAAAAATAATGCCGTATGAAAGAGTTATTAACATATAAAAAATGGGGGGAATTGGAGGAGAGAGAAACTATTGGATTGAATTGACTAGAATGTCCCTAAACAAACTCACGCTACTATTTTCTTCCCTTCAATTTCCCTCATTTAATCTTAGTCGTTGATTAAATAAATGGATGGTCAAGATTACTTTCTAGACTTCTTAGCCAAATAAACTTCCTATTATATCCTAACCCTTTTAGTCATTATATTGATAATTTTGGTGTTAGTACCCAAATGTGTTACAAAAGTGAAAGCATAAAACTTAAACCTGTTAAAAAAAAGTTAGTAACTAAAGGCGAAACTAGGTATAAACCACATGACCCATTTGTGTAATTAACTCAAATATAAATATTTAAAACGACAACAATGTTAGTTTTTAAAAGATAAGAAGACAAATATTAAAAAGATAAAACCAATTTTATAAAGATAAAGAAAAGATAACACCATTTTTGAAATATCTTTACATGATATAAAAGATTAATAAGTATAAATAGAATAGAATGATTGAAATGAAAAGAGGATTAGAATCCTTTATGCTTTAACTTGTGGGCCGATTATATAATCTTGAACTATCCATTTACCAAACTATTGTCTCTCACATAATTGTTTTTCCTTGCCTAACTTCAAACTCAATGTCCTTTAATCTTATTAATTTTTTTATACTAATCTTTTTTTTGAACCTTCAACCTTTTATACCTTCATAGTTAAATTGTAAAACCACATTTATTAGATCTGTGATATGTTAATTACTTACCGAAAAAACGACTTGTACTAGATGCATACATAAACATGTTACATATGTAAATTGTAATATGTAGGCTAGGAAAGCATTGAGGGCACTTAAAGCATTGGTGAAACTTCAAGCACTCGTACGAGGGCACATTGTGCGAAAACAGAATGCAGACATGCTACGGTGAATGCAAGCCATTGCCCATCTCCAGGATCAGGCACTTGCCAACCGGGCTTACTTGTCATCATCACCACATTCAAGCATCAAGCCACTCGGTCCCACGGCCATCCTGTGAGCATTGGCGGATCTTAGTAGAGCCGTGGCAGGGCCACGGCCCTGGCAAGTTTTTCGGCCGTAGTGCTAATTTTCCGCATTTCGATCGAAATTTTGTATATATACTATGTTCGGCCCTGGCAAGTTTTTCGGCCGTAGTGCTAATTTTAGTGCCCGTGTCTCTTCGGCCCTGACAGGTTCAACGGGCAAGATCCGCCACTGCCTGTGACTCTGTGAGTAAATGTTTCACAAGCTTGATTTGGTAGCATATACCCGAGGTTTATATATTCTTACTTGAGTAAAATGTGAATACGCAACGATCTATTTCGATGTCAAACTTTAAAGATTCTTTTGGCTAAGAACAACAGCATCGTAATGGGCCAAACTGGTTAGAGAACTGGATGGAAGATAACTCTTGGACGAGTAACTGTGACGATAAAAGTGATAAGATTCTTGAAGTAGATACTTGGAAGCCAAGAAATAGCACCACTCCAACAAAGCCAATTAAACATAAAAAAAACCGAGTGTGGCCCGAGTTGCAAGCGACATCTCCTCATATGAGTCAGATTGGGGGACAGAGAAATCAGCCCGACCGAAGTCTGCATCCGCCGGGCGTAGCCGAAGCCCATTTGCTCCATCTGAGAGGGCTGAATTCCCACAAGGCCCATTGGGATATTACCCGAGTTACCCAAACTACATGGCTGACACAGAATCATCTCAAGCGAGGTTGCGGTCATTCAGTGCTCCAAGGCAGAGACGATATTCGGGTCATTCAGATACACAGAATCATCTTAAAAACGTGTTTGTTTATTGTTTTTGCTTGGGGTGATGTAAATAGATGATATATTTATTAACTAAATGTTGTTTTGATAACGTCAACTAGTATTATTTTGATTACAAATGTTAGCTAACTACACAAACGAGTTAAGGACAGTTTATGAAGACCGGGCCGAGAACTTTTTAAGCCTTCATCCTTTACCATCTCTTATAACCTTAGGGTCGGTTTAACCTTTTTTGAGTAGTAAGGCGAATATAAACCTACAGGATTTTTTGTTTTTTGTAAAAAAATATTATAATCTAGAAATGGTTCAAACTGGTTAGACAATGGGTTAAAACTTAAGTACACATAAATATCATACCTTAGGTATTGTAGAGGGAGGAGAAGTGTCATGAAGATATCAACCCAAAAATGTCAAATGTAGTTTAATATCTTCAGCAATATTCCTATGGTGCACTCTCGTCATTAGAGATTGCTTCTCATGACAGTGTGCACATTGGGGTTGGCAAAAGACTCGACACAGCAGGAGTGAACCCGCTGCAGCAAACCAAAGTGTGGGGGTCAACAGAAATATGCTGCTGAATGGATTTTATGTTGTCAATGTAAGCATCACCCGAAGAATATTCCAGTCCATCAATAATCTGTAAAAGTTCATATTATACCATTAAGCGTTAAACAGGAAAATAGTAAAACTAGCATGAACGATTTGAAAGAGTAAAAAAAAAAGATTTACCAGCGAACGAACACCAGAAATACGGACAACACCCATGGAAAGAAGCTCCACATGTCTATCTGGTGTGCATATAAGGAACTCTGGGTCATATCTTTTTAATCTGTACCACCACCTTCACATAATCAGTCATAGCAAGCAAGATATGTTGTTGTAAGTAAAATTGGTTCAAATTTACTACGGTAAAGTCTTTGATACGAGTCATTTTGGGTTATTTATAAAATACGGTGAGTTTGGGTAGAGTAATTTAAGTCAAAGGTTTGAAATGGGTTAAATAAAAAAACAAAAAATGTTTGTTTCTACGGGTTACCTCAACCACGGGTTCACTGATCGACACCCCAATCTCCAGTTTCTCCACCCTCTCCGGCCTCCGCCACAAACCCCCAACCCTCCGCCGGCATCTCCGCTTTATCACACTCTGCCGATCAAGATGACGCCATTCGCCATCTCAAAAATTCAATTGCTTCCAGATTACAAGGCCTAAAGCGGAAGGTAATCTCTTTTTTTTAAACCTAATTTGCAATTAGTTTGCTAGGGTTTCGATTATCTTAATGCAGCACTTGATTATTGTTGTATTCATTGATTGGGTGGGGGTTGAACTGATGAAAAAAGTTGAGGCAAGAAGTTGTGGTAATTTGAAAACAGGGTGGGAGTAGTTGGAAATAATAACACTTTGACTGCGTTTTAGTTCATTTGATAATTGACAATTATCATTGTTTGTTTTACTCAATATTGGTGCAAATTCTGTATGTTTAGTTTGTGTTTTTCATTTTTTTTTTTGGATTATTTAAATGATTAACGTGGAAATGTGGATTAGGTTTGTTTTGTTTTGACACCAGAGAGTCAGAGACTTGGTTTGATATGGTTCTGTTTGAACTTTGAAGTATAGTTAGTTTGTGTGGTTCAATTAGGTTTAATATGGGCGTGCATAGGTTGGCTTTGTGTGCAAACCGAAGGTTTCGTATGGGTTGGATGGGTCGGTTTTCGGTTTTAAATTTAGCTTTAGAAATGATAGGACCCAAAAAAAATTTAGCCGAAAGTAGTGAACCTGTTATTGAATTTGGGCCATAATAACATATGTGATTGAAGTTTTTTTAGGTTTAACAGGAATGTTGATGTGTACATTAATTGTTCTGTTTGTTAATCTTTTACTTGTTTTGTTGTATTTGAGTTTGATTAATATTTGCTTACATGGGTGTGATTAGATTTAATTTAATTTAATTTATTTAATTCAGTTTTGGATCTGTTTGTTAATCTTTTACTAGTTTTGTTGTATTTGAGTCTGATTAATATTTATATGTGAATCACCTTAATTTTGGGGAAAGTTTTTTTGGTCTGATCTCATATGGTTTCTGCTCTTTAGTACTATGATAGCAAGTTTTGATTTTTAATTAAGTTATATATTTAAAAAAAGATAATCTTGATTTTAGAATATGAAGGTACATACCCTGGATGATTATTATCTTTAGTTTTATGGTTCTGGTTTCGATCGAACTCAAAAACGGCACTGTTGTTCATGGAACAATCACAGGCACTTACCGTTTCATTGTTATCAACCACCCCACCCCACCCCAAACACTATTGATAGGAGCAGTACACATGTAAATGTAATTACTTGAAGCAGCAAAAAACAAAAGTAGAAGAAAAAAGATGAGAGGTAAAAGAACTCCAATTATAAGTCATAAGTCATGAAACTAACTTTTGTATTTGAATTTTGTTTACTGAGTTACTAGAAGATCTAAAAGAAATCATTTAAGAATAAAAACTAGTTGTTAAACATATCAAATTTCCTCAACTAAAAGTCTAAAACTATCTACAAATTTAAAAACTCATAAAAATTACTTCAAATCCAATTCCTTAGCATTCAATGATCGTAGAAGTAGATAAATCTGGAACATCTTGAGAGTTGACTACTGGTGGCAGTCTTTGTTGACCTTCTTCAACAACATCACCAGTATTACCTGAAGAAGCCCACTTTTTTGACCCGAACCCGTCCCGACCCGAACCCATTCTCAACCCGAACCAATCCGGACCCTTTTTAACCCGACAAAATTGCCCCTTGATGTACAATCCCTTAAATTTTTTTTTTAACTAACCCGACCCGACCCGAAACCCGTTCTACCCGTTTTGACCCGAACCAAAGCAACCCTTTTTTTAATTGACCCGTACCCATTTTGACTCGAACCCGTTTTGACCCATGACCCGACCCAACCTGACCCGTTTGCCAGGTCTAGGTAGTAGTGATGATGTGGAGAAGAGGGTGATCTGGCGCCTAGGTGGACATGGGGAAGGGGGAACCATACCCCTCAGTCTTACACTCTTGCAAAACAAAACGCAGCAGAAAAAAAGAAAAGTCCCAGGTTCTTCACAGGCGACTGTCCTCTTTCCGCCTCCACCCTCAGCGTCACCCTCTCCGGACTCCGGCGACCACCTCCTCTCCTCCGGCGTCGTTCTTCTCCGGCGACTGTCCTTCTTCAGCCGTGGTTCTTCACAGGTTTGTTAATATTTAACTTGATTTGTATTTTGAAGTTTTAGTGTTGTTATTTCTAGTATTAATATTAATCTTTACTTGTTTGATGTTAATAATGATGTTAAGTTGTAAGATAGCTTGAATCTGAATTAACTGTTTTGATGTTTTAACTTGCTCTAAATTGTTTTAATGGTTTAAATTGTTTTCATAAGCTTGAATTGTTTCAAATTTTATATTCATATTTGAACTATCATGAGTGTTTATTTTTGAACTTTGAATTTAAATCCAAGAATGTTTAATCCAATTTCAGGTCTATATTGTTTAACATAGCAATTAGATGCTAATTAATTTAATTAAGCTTAGTCGAACAGAACCGCTTTAGAGAATCTCTTAGCTAATAAGCAATAGAAATGGTTCGTTAGATGCGTCGGTAGTTGAACCGGTTGTTCATTTAGATGCTTTTGTAGTTGAACCGACATCAAATAGTGCTAATTTATTCATCTTTTTATGCTTCATGTGTTTTTAGAGACAGAGATAGATAGTGGGATAGGAAAAACTATTGACTTCAGTGATAATGCCCGATCTGACCCGAAAATTCGAACGTTGAGTTGACCGAAACTTAAGCACCTAAAAAGTAAACCCTGGATCCACCACTGCGGGCGGTGACTGGAAGTTGAATGCAAAAGGGTCTCCGGCAGAGATGGGAACTTCCGTTCAGGTGACCCCACTGTGTGGAGTATACAATGAAAACCCTTTATCATACCTAGTCTCCATTGATGGCTTCAACATTCTTATCGATTGTGGCTGGAACGATCACTTCGATCCCTCCCTCCTTCAACCTCTTTCCAGGTACAATTATATCATGATTTATTTTTTAGTAGTTGAGAATTGAGTAGGCTGTCCCAAAAATGTATTCTTGTAGAAAAGAGACTCATTATGGTTGATTTCTGTTGTAGGGTTGCTTCAACAATAGATGCTGTATTGTTGTCACATTCAGATACACTACATCTTGGTGCTTTACCCTATGCCATCAAACACTTTGGACTTTCTGCTCCTGTTTATGCTACAGAACCGGTTTTCAGATTAGGGCTTTTAACTATGTATGATCACTATCTTTCCCGCAAGGTCAAATATCCGTCCCTTCCCTTCACTTTTATATTTTATGTTTTCATACACATATCATCATATAAGTGGAAGATAATGCTGTTTATTTTTTATATAATCATACATGATCTATTTGCATCAATCAAAAGAATTAAGTTTCGACATCATCATTAACATATTCATCAAAACTCATGACGATAGACTGCCCTTGACTCATGCTAACCACTAACCAATCTGAAATCCTTCGACTATTCTTGACCCAGAACTCATTTTAATACACAACACTTACTGCTGATGAACCGAACCTTTTTGTAGTTGATCCAAATCTTTTTACTAATGGACTCACCCGCCGTACCTCCGTCGTCGTCATCTAAGATACCGTTTACACCTAACCCAACCACCACCGCATCACCGCCGGCTGACCAGCCATTTTCTCCCAAACTTCCATCTCCGCTGTCGTCTTCTTTCCCTGCTAATATTCCATCCATCAATCTTCCCAATTCTCCATAATCGAAACCGGTTGCGTTTAAATTAACTGCGGTTGGGGTTACTCTGATTATTGCTGCCGGAATAGACAAATATTAGTGGCAGTTTGTTGTTTATTTAAGAATTCAGAAGCGGAGAAGACGTGATCTGGTTCTACTGATTTTAGAAATGAAAACCCATCCTGACCCATTGTATAAAATATTACAGCCCATCCTGACCCATTTAATTCTTTTCTCACTTTTAAAGTTGCCTACTTTAACCCATTTAAGAATACCCATCAGATTTTATAATCCACCCATATAGACCCAATAGTAGATGTTTGGGTTTACTTTGCCAGGCATACTTCTAACAACATAAATGTTTTCACGACACTTTGATTTTAACTACAAGCAGATCTGCAGCTTATCGGTGCTGCTGTTGTTCCGATTCTGTTCAGCAGCCTGTCACATCTGCAGTTCTGATTGGAACAATGCTTCAGTCACTGTCGGAGATTATGCGCTGCCGGAATAACCACCTAACACTCCACTATTCCAGTGATATCTAAATCCCTCGTTAACTTTAACCATCCGGATGATCACGAGATTTAGGATAACCATAACCACAACCACTGTGTACAAGTAAAGGGACATAGGGTCCCCCTCATTTCCTTAAAATACCTTTGTACATTGCCAATTGATGTTAATTGAGAACAAAGCAGTAGTAAGTAACACATTCCGTTACGGTTATGTCTACCCTTTACCACCTTATAGAAATAACTGATTTGATATAAATGTGAACTATGATAACTGTGTTTCTAACTGTATCCATATATCTGCAGCAAGCATCGGAGTTTGATTTGTTCACATTGGATGATATTGATTCTGCTTTCCAAAATATGACAAGATTTACTCTCAGAATTGTCATTTATCTGGTGAGAATTTTTCTTACTCATTATTCAGTTTTAAGTCCACTTTACATTTATTTTATTGATTCAATGAACTTATTTCAGGAAAAGGTGAGGGTATTGTGATTGCACCTCATGTTGCTGGTCATCTCTTGGGAGGCACTGCTTGGAAAATAACTAAAGACGGAGAAGATGTTATATATGCTGTTGACTTTAATCATCGCAAAGAGAGGTATTCCCTATACCAACTGCAAATATATTGAATTACACTTCCCGATGCATAATGTTCTTAATTGCTGATTTTTTCTTCAGGCATTTAAATGGAACAGTTTTGGAGACTTTTGTTCGTCCTGCAGTTCTTATAACAGATGCATATAATGCTTTGAGTAATCAGCCTTCTAGACGTCAACGAGATCAGGAGTTTTTAGGTATTTTTTTTTACTGAAATATGCAGTCTGACTAACATATGCAAATCGATTTTTATAACAATCATATTTTTGTGTGAATTTGTTTTGAAATTTAGAGGCTATATTAAACACTCTAAGAGCCAATGGGAGTGTATTGTTGCCTGTGGATAGTGCTGGACGCGTACTGGAACTGCTTTTGATACTCGAACAGGTTAGTCTGCATAAAAAGATTTTTGCTCATGTGCGTTTTGAAGATTTTGATACCCATTTTACTTTTTATTTTTAAATGTGTTTTTTTAAATGTTGCAGTATTGGGAACAACATCATTTGACCTATCAAATCTTCTTTCTCACATATGTGTCATCAAGCACAATTGATTATGTCCAGAGTTTCCTTGAATGGATGAGTGATTCGATAGCAAAGTCCTTTGAGCACACTCGTGATAATGCCTTCCTTCTAAAGTATTAGCTTTTTATTTGGTCTAATTCTCTACCAGCTTATATCGATATGAATTTGATCGGAGTTTATATATTTGTTTGCAGGCATGTTACTCTTTTGATCAACAAGAGTGAACTAGAAAATGCGCCAGAGGGCCCAAAGGTAACAAGTTTAATCCACTTTCGTTATTTAATTACATTTATCGCGATATTGACTGCATTACTTTTTTAGATTGTTTTAGCTTCTATGGCCAGTTTAGAAGTGGGATTTTCACATGACATATTTGTAGAATGGGCTGCTGATGTAAGAAATCTTGTTCTTTTTACCGAAAGGGGCCAGGTATGTTCTGCAATTTTTATCTTTTGTGTTTAATGTCAAATACTTGGTTGGTTTTATCTTTCACAAGAAACATGATTTCATCACTTACAGTTTTATTTTTTAGTTTGGTACGCGTGCAAGAATGCTTCAATCAGATCCACCTCCTAAAGCGGTAAAAGTAACCCTATCGAAAAGAGTGCCATTGGTTGGGGACGAGTTAGCTGCGTATGAAGAAGAGCAAGAAAAGATTAAAAAAGAGGACGTTTTAAAAGCCACTCTTGTTAAAGAAGAGGAATTGAAAGCTGTGGTCGGTGCTGATGTCGGTAAAACTGACCCAATGCTCATTGATGGCCATGCAAAAGTTGATGGTAATTTTATCTTTTTTTCTTTATTCTGCTGCTGATTTTGTGTTACCATTTCGAGGTCTTAGTTTGAAGATAATTGATGGATAAAGCGTTAAATATGAGATTATGAGCTAGGGCTAACTGCAAGACATCGAAATGAACTTTGTATTTTTTCTTGATTTTAGCAATTTTAGCAACCGACCTTACGTCTCCTTACATTAGGTACAAAATAGAAATCAGTTTTGCTTTTATAACTGATTTTAGCAACAAGGTTACATTATTTTACTGGTTGTACCGTTGTAGCAACGGATAACCTGTTCAACCAGTAGAAAGTCATTGTTTTGCTTTTTAATTTTTCAAAAATGATGAGCTCCAGTGTAATAAGCCTCGGAGTTGTCAATGCTAGATAGATCTGGAGTGGCATGGTGATTAGCTCAAGTGTCGGGTTTCCAAGAGGAGCCTGATTGTGAGGCAGCATCCGAGTAAGTAGCATAATTGACCTGTGCACAAGATTGATTCGGTTGATTTGGGCACTGAGAAGGTAGATGACCTATGCCACAACGGTTACAATGACCATACACCGTATTTTGAGTGGAAGCCCAAGAGAATTGTCGGGTGCCACTATTGTCCCGATTACGAGAATTTGAAGCTGCACAGAAGTTACCACGCGAAGAGCCACGAGAGCCACGGTTGTTGTTGAAAGACCGAGAGCCAAAGAAAGCTTGCGGACGTGGTGAAGTAACAGGATTGAGTTGATATCCTAACTGAGAGGCCATGAGTTGACGATTATGAAGTTGTTGCTGAATATAGTCAAGGTTGGCTGCTGTGGAGGTGTAGTGGCAGCCGAGAGAGGCTGCTGTGTTGGTGTGGCAGCCGCTAAAAATGCTTGTGGAACCTGTGTATTGGCTGCCAACATCCTTGTAATCAGGTAATCATGATCACTTAACAACCCATGGAGCTCGTTGAATGGGCCAAAAGATTGGCCTTGAGGCCATTATATTCTTCACGAAGCCCTGCAAGGGTAAGCATAACAAGATCCTTATCTTTCATCGGTTATCCGATATTAGCCAAGGCAGTGCGTATTCTTGTGCCCGACTTAGATAGTCAGCAGATTTCTCATCACCCTTCATGGTGATTCTGAGCAGCTGATTTTTTAAAGTAAATTCATGAGAAGAGGTAACTGGTGCATACGCCCGTTCTAAAGATAGCCATACCTCACGTGAAGAGGTAACTGGTGCATACGCCCGTTCTAAACAATTGTTGAAATATTAATCTTATTTTTTTTAATATAGTTTTAGATTTGGTGTTGTCTTTCCTTTCAACTTACCGCAAACGTGATCTGTTTTTTGTTTAATTTTATTTATTGGACGACAATTGTTTATTGCAGCTGGTGGGGTGCGCGGGGAAGCATATCGTGATGTATTAATAGATGGATTTGTTCCACCCTCGAGCGTTGCCCCAATGTTCCCATTTTATGATAACACCTCAGAATGGGATGATTCTGGTGAAGTAATTAATCCCGATGATTATGTAATCAAGGATGAAGATATGGACATGGGATCTATGCCTGTAAGTTCGATTTAATTTCATGTATGTAAAGTTACCTCTTTTATGTATATATAGAAGTGGTTTGTAATATACGTTTACTTTGATGAGATTAGGTGGGTGGAGATCTTGATGGAAAACTCGATGAAAACACTGCTAGTTTGATGCTTGATACAACCCCATCAAAAGTCGTATCTTCTGAACTTACTGTAAGTTCCTTCACATGAATTTTACCAGCAAGAAATTATTTTGCAGGCAATGATAAATTGACTTTTGCCATAAATTATTATTCAACTTACGTTTATTAATTATGTTATTACATAAGTATTTTGTCTGCCTCAGGTCCAAGTCAAATGCTCATTGGTTTACATGGATTTTGAAGGACGGTCTGATGGTCGATCAATCAAATCAATTCTTTCCCATGTTGCCCCTTTGAAACTTGTATGAATTTTCTTCTTTTTTTTTTCTAGCAAATTATTTTCTGCAATTATTGTTGAACTGTTAAGATATTAAAGTCTTCTTTATTAGGTGCTGGTGCATGGATCCGCAGAGGCCACTGAACATCTGAAGCAACATTGTCTGAAACATGTCTGTCCTCATGTATATGCTCCTCAAATTGAAGAAACAATTGATGTCACATCAGATTTGTGTGCATATAAGGTACATAAAAAGTTTAATAGGATGTTGTTTTGCACAATTTATCGTCAAATCGACATTTGATTGGTTTGTTGTTGTTGTTGTGGAAATAGGTGCAACTCTCTGAGAAACTGATGAGCAATGTTCTTTTTAAGAAGGTTAGGCTATTATTAGAATAATATAGTTTTAGTGATCATATCTGACTGATAATAAAAATTATGCATTTTGACCCGTTTTCACTACAGCTTGGAGATTATGAAATAGCATGGATTGATTCTGAGATCGAGAAAACAGAGAGTGGCACGTTGTCTTCACTCCCCCTTTCAACAACAGCTCCTCCTCACAAATCGGTACTTGTCAGTGATCTAAAAATGGCAGACTTTAAGCAGTTTCTCTCCGGAAAGGGTATTCAGGTAATTTCTTCTCTTTTTCTTGCAGTAAAATCAATTGCATCTCATAACATCTTTCCAAGTTACACCTTTCTGAGTACCGTTCATAATGGTGGTTCATGTTATGCATCGTATATCGAATAAACCATTTCAGGTAGAATTTTCGGGCGGGGCCTTACGATGTGGTGAGTACGTGACACTGAGGAAAGTCGGCGATGCTAGTCAGAAGGTGTGTATTAAGAATATTAATTAAAGTTGGTAAAATGAGTGGGTCGGGTGGTTTGAGTAACGGGTCAAAACTGGTATCTTTAGGTACGCGTATGGGTTAAAATTAGTGATGCTGACTTGGAAGACTCTGTCCTAGTTTTTTTTTTTTTTCTTTCTTATACCATTGCTGGTGTTTTTATGCATTAGTTATATATATATACATACATATTATGAGCCAATTCACTTTCTTAATTTTCATTTGTATGGTGTAGGGTGGTGCTGCTGCTATCCAACAAATAGTTATCGAAGGTCCGTTATGTGAGGAGTATTACAAGATTAGAGAATACCTCTATTCACAATTTTACTCGCTTTAAGTTAGAATTTAGGGTTTATGTTGTAATTGGCTTGTGGGGCCTTGTAACATTTTTCTGACACTGCAGACTGGATCTTGAAATTGAGCTTCTTTACGGCTTTGAGCCCTGGTTGGTAATTTACATTGGCCCAAACTTGAATTGTTCGCAGGTTCAATTAGAAATGACTGGACCTATTTAAGCTAAACCCGAAACCTCTGAATTTCGTATCAAGTTCGTGTCTTATGAAAGTTCACACGTCTCCTTGCAAAGCAAATAGCAGAAATAAACGCTGCGAGCGTTTAGTAGAGTTATGATTACATGGGTTTTTTTTTAATGGTTAAAAAAAAACCGCTCACATAATCCATCTAGGGACCAAAAACATTAGACACGGCATGATAGGTGTTTGTACTTAAAATGGTTAAAACTGATTAGGTAGTGATTTTTGCCCCTAAAAGAGTTTACATAACATTCATGTTAATATAAAGTAGGTAGTGATTAGCGGTCATCACAAAAGAGACCACTAGGACATCCTGATAGCGACGTCTAGCCAATGGCACACCGCGGATATACACCCTCTGCCACCACTAATGGGAAGTAGGGAGGGGACCAAATGGATATTCCGACAATGACACCTCGTCCAACCATATCTCACCATCCCGGCTATAAATACTACACTTCATCAAGGTGAAATCATTCTTCACCATTTAGTCTCGCTCATCAATTACTCACTTAAGAACAATGCTTTCTCGTGCCGGAGAATGATTATGAAAACCTCCAATCTTTCCTAGTAACCAGTCTCACGGTGTTTAGTTTTGCAAATCGATCCACTGTGTCACTTTGGTCGGAGTGAGGCAACGGGGCTCTCCAATTTGAGGTGTGCGATAACCTAATACAAGAAAGTAGCCGTTCCAAAAAAAATATAAAACCGCAAAAAAAGTTACACTTCAAATACAAGGTTGAGCCGTAGCCCGTGATTCCCTTACCTATATTCAGGGCCGGCCCTGAGAATTCATGTACCCTGTTCGAGCTCGAAAAACGTGCCCTTAGGTCTTAACTAAATAAAAAAATTTAACTAGTTTTTCATACAACTTTGAACCGTTGACAAAAATATAGCATTCGATAAACAATGCAATTAACAAAATACAAAATATAGTATTCGAATGAATGACATACCGTAAAAACTAATAAGCTAATAGCTAACCAATGATTCGTGAAGCTCTCCTTGCATTCTTGACAGCAAATTGGTGAATCAACTCTTCACAATTTATATCATCTAAGACTTCGTTCTCAATAGCAATCATCGCCAATCCACTAAGTCTTTCTTGGGACATTGAAGATCGTAGGTAAAATTTCAATAACTTCAACTTCGATAAACTTCTTTCTGCAGATGCCACAATGACTGGAATAGTCAACATGCTCTTGTGGTTTTTCCACATCAACAATAGGCGGATTAGGCGTCAAAATTTTTTTGCATAGCACCCTTTTGTGACTTCACCAATTCATCTTGTCGTTTCCTCTTTTGACGTTTTTGCCATCCGGATGCTTGTTTAGGAGCCATTAACGCCTAAATGTAATCGACAAAGTTTGTATCAAATTAAGTTAACGCCTAAATAAGGTTCGTTTGCAGCCCTATATACGAGTAAACGAAATTATATATCTTGGAACAACTTAGATATTTTAAGATTTAATCAATCAAAAGATGATAATAAATATTGTTTATAATTCTAAATCAAGTGTAATAGACATTGACAAGTTCCTGATGGCATATGAAATATTGGATTAATGGAATCGGCCCTATTATTCTATTAATTTAATTTTCATTAAATAAATCATCAAGTGGATCTAATAATAATAGATGGGATATTTCTTGGTTACCTCCTAATTAAAAAAATAGAAGGCTGCTATTGCTTGGTTACCTTTATCCTACACCGCCCTGCTGCAAGTTGTTCCATTGATCCTTTTAACTACCCATCTTTCATTGATCCTTTTAACTACCCATCTTTCATTGATCCTTCCAAGTCTCCCCCCACCTTCAAGTCTTTGTATACTCTACCCACCACCGTTGACTACTCCTTCCCGGTCAACCGATCAACCCAGTGACAACACCGCCCCTCACACCGTCCTGACTGTCATCGTCATCCTCGTCACAAGGTCAGATCCACTATCTCTCTCTCTCTATATATATCTCTCTGTATATATATCTATATGTATCTCTGTTATGCCGTGGATTTTATTTATTTTTTTCTGACTAATTGGGTTTCTAAGATATCTGAATTGTGTTCACTTCGATTAATTTTAGTTATTTTATTTTAGTTATTTTGATGATTCCCCCCCTTTGCCGGTGTGAATATGTGATCACGGTATATTATGGTATAAAAGCCCCAAACAAATTTCTATCACTCTTGATTCTTTCGACCGATTTGGGGGCGGGTTCCAATCTAGGGTTCATATGGGGAATCAAAGTGTTGACAACTTAAAACTAGTAATTGTTCTTGAGGTTTTTTTGTTTTATAAAATAGTTAAAACTAGTAAATTACAACTACAGGGACTGTTTGTGTAATAAATAAAACTTAAAAACTAACTTCAGTTAAAAAAAATTAACGAAAGTTCATTGAGTACCAACATGTTGATAGGTAGGATTATTGTATACCAATTACGTAGGTAAGATTATTATTTACCAACGGGACAAAGGTTGGTTTATTAAAAACCAATTTTACTATCTATAATAGATAACACGTTTTGATACAATATCTATATACCTATCTATACTTTCTATTAAAATGTATTATGCATGGTTTTCTAAAAACCATCCGTGTTTGCACACAGGTTTTACTACTAGTATGAGAAAAAAAATGTTGTATAAATAATTCTATATAAAAGGTATAAAATAATAGTATGGTATAAAATACTTATTTTAGTAGGCAAGTAATTATCATGTGGACCCTTGAGAAATGATAGTGTCTTTGAATTTATTAAGCACTTTCCTTTAAAGTTTCACAAGATATTTTTGTTTATATATATTTTTAATATTGTGTTCTTGTATTATGAAAAAGGTAAGAGGAAATTTCCTAGCCATATAATGTGATAAAATCATGCTTCTCTTTATATACATCTCATTTGAGTAGATAAAAACAATACAACCCACATTAATCTTCATTTAAATTGGTTTCATATTACTCTACAGATTCTAAATACATCAATGGCATGTTCATCATCTTCTTCTCACTCTGCACCCGCCTCTTCTTCTCATTCGTGCAAATATGATGTATTTCTTAGTTTTAGAGGAGAAGATACCCGCAAGACATTTGTTGATCATCTATATTCTGCTCTTACACAACACCTTATCCGTGTTTACAAGGACGATGAAACACTTCCACGAGGTGAATCCATCAATCAATCCCTCTTCGAGGCTATCGAAGAATCAGGAATTGCTGTCATAGTATTCTCCAAAAACTATGCAGATTCTTCATGGTGTTTAGAAGAACTTGCACATATTATGAAATGTAAGGATGAGATAGAGCTAATTGTTATACCAATATTTTATGATGTGGAACCTACAGATGTGAGAAATCAGAAAGGGAAATTTGGAGAAGCGTTTTCCAAACTAGAGGTGCTGAACGTCACCAAAGCTGAAATATGGAGAAAAGCACTTGTTGATGTGAGTAGCATCGCTGGATGGGAGCTCAAGAACATTGCCAACGGGTAAACTTTTTTTATCTGAATTATTTGCGTACCGTTAATTAATGTGTTTTACAATTAATTACATTTGATATTAGAAATTTTCAGTTATATTTGATAGTCATGTGTAAATAACCCAAGCTAGATCTTTGTTTAAAATCAAAAGTGTGGCGGACCCAAGAATATTTTGCATGGGGGCGGAATTTTTACGGTTAGTTATCTATCGCGGAATATTAAAAAAATTGTTCCTGTTTGGATCGGGTCAGGTAAAACTTGTTGCGTCGGCTAAAACTAATATTTAATTCAATAATCTAATAATTAATTTAATAATAAGTTTTAGAAATAGCTCAATGATATTGACATTCCTTAAAGTAAACGTTAACAAACAAGTTTCAATAATCTAATATTAATCTTGCAAGAAGTTTCAACTAACATTAACAAAATACACACTAACACACTTTCCCAAATAAATAATTACCCCATAATCTAGACTCTTATATCATTATTTGGGATTACTATTCTTAAAAATAGTAACCCCATAACCTTTATTCTTATATATTATTTTGATTACTATTCTTAATCTTATAGCCGTAATTACTATTCTTAAAAATAATAACCCCATAACCTTTATTCTTATATATTATTTTGATTATTATTCTTAATCTTATAGCAGTAAGAAACAACAAGTTAATAATTACAAAAATTTGTATTGGAATCTTAATCTTATAGCCGTAAGAACCACATATGCAGACATCTGTAGTAGAAGATGTGGAACAAACCTCTCAAGTCTGCAAGAAGAAGACTGTTTGTTTTTTTAACATCTGTAGGCGGTTGTGGGGTGGAGGAGAGGGTGGAGGAGATGGGTGAGAGTCGGCGTTGTTCGTGGAGGTGAGAGGTGGAGGTTGCGGCTATGGGGTGGAGGAGGCGGCTATGGGGTAGAAGAGAGAGGTGGAGGTGGCGGCTGTTGGTGGAGGTGAGAGGTGGAGTCAGATGTTGGAGGAGGAGAGGGGTGAGAGGGGATTTGTGAGAAGGGAAGGATAACTAGGGTTTGGAAGTGGTATGAAATAACAAGTCCACATCTGCTGGAATAAGAGGACACGCAGATGTTTTTAAATGAAATGTCTTCTGAAAAACAAACACTCTGCGAAACAAAAGGTCTGCTTGTGATCTGTGCGACGCAGACAAAAGTGGCCAGAAACATCTTTTCAATAAAAACAAACAAGCCCTCAATCTATATAGAGAAGTTCGCAATTAAAAATGTATATAGACTTATAAGTTGGTCAGACTAGTTAAAACTATATGCTATAATGCACACTTCACCCAAGTATAAAATAATAAACATTAATACTGGATGTTTGTGAACTTTTCTTTGATTTTGGTGTCATCTTCTTCTCTATCGTTAACCACCGTCTCCCGCCACAGCTCCGCCACGTCCACCAGAAAGTTCAGTTGTTAACTTTCACATTTCTTTTGGTTTCAAAAGTTCAAGGGGTGTGATTATAAAATTTTATGGGGCGATCATGATTTTAACACCTATATTACACTAAAAAAATTCAGGGGGAGCGACCGCCCCCTTAACAGAACTGTCAATCCGACCCTGGAAGTGATCCTTTACATTGAATCCTCGATAATGGTCGTGTTAGTCAAATTATATAATACTATAAATATGCTATTTTGTCACATCAACCAACTGGCCCCTCAACTTTAATAATGACATATTTAGCCTCTTAACTAAAAGAATTTTAGCTCTTCAGCTTTAATAATAAACAACGTTAGCCCTAAAACTTATTAACATGTTTAGCCTCTCAATTTTAATAGTGAACAACTTTAGCCCCTAAACCTTAATAATGACATGTTTAGCCTCTTAACTAAAACATCAAAGAACTTTAACACTCGCAATTTACTTATTTTTGTCTACGTTTGAACCCGCCGCGGAGCGTGGGTGCCGGGTGGTAACCCACTAGTTTTCATTTAAAAAAACAATTTCTACTTTATATTATATTGTGTGCATGAAAATACAAATTCATTTTTATATTCATTAGCTTGTAAAGCTGTTGGAGTTAAGAGTGGAGGTGAAGAGCTCGATCCTTTGTAAAGCCAATTTTTTTTACAACCCTAAATTAAAATGTTTAAAAAGATTATCGTAAAAAAATAAAAAAAAACCGAAATGGTGTTTTTCGGTCCCTTACAGCAGCTGTAAAAAGGTGATAACATAAACATGGCATCACTTTTTACAGCATTTACGGCTGCCGTAAATGAAAAAAAAAATCTAGTTTTGTTTTTGTTTTGGAAAAGTTATTTTTTTTAGGATTTTTCGTAAAAAAAATTTTGAAAAAATCTTTCGTAAGAACGAGTTCTCTAAGTTCTCACAGCTCGTATAAATTTTCATTTTACCCTAACCCTATAAATTCTGAATTTGAAATGTTTTTGACCAAGTTTTTACGGTTTTTTCATTCGTTCTCATGGTTCTCGCGAAATTTAGCGTTCTTATCTAAACCCTTCCATGTATATATTAATGTATATATATATATAAAAGCTAGGCTAAGGATATCCTACTTGCATAGTATATGTAGACTGAAAAGGTTATCCATTTAGATGGATTGATTAGGCGACTTCACCGTATTAGTGCATCCATAAGTTAATTATTTATTTATGTACATTAATTTTAAATTCGTGATTATCTTTATTCAGTTAAATATCCCAAATTTACAACTCAATTCTCTTTAGTTTGTGGATATAATAAATTATCCATATATTGAATATGCAGGCATGAATCACAATTCATCACAAAAGTTGTCGATACAATTTTGGATAGGCTCTTCGCGTCAGATTCATGTGTAGATGAATGTCTTGTTGGAATGAGGACTCGCTTCCAAGATTTGAAATCATTACTAGACATTGGATCAGGTGGTGTGCGTATGGTTGGGATATGGGGGGTTGGGGGCGGTGGTAAGACTACTCTTGCTACTTCCGTTTATATGAAAATGTCTCAACATTTTCAAGGTCACTGTATTTTGGAGAATGTTAGAGAGGATACAAGGAAGCATGGCTTAAAGAAACTACAAGAGAATATTTTATCATCTCTTTTCAAGAAAGAAGTGAACGTAGATAGTGTTATCGAAGGAAAACACAAGATGAAAAGTATGTTATGTCATAGAAAAGTGTTGGTAGTTCTTGATGATGTCGATCGACTTGGCCAACTAGAGGCGTTAGCTGGAAAACATAATTGGTTTGGTAGTGGGAGTAGAATAATAATCACAACTAGAGATGAACATTTGCTAAGAACCCACAGGGTAGACCACGTCTATACTATCACATTATTATCGAATGATGATGCTACTCAACTCTTTAAAAGGCATGCATATAATGAAAAAGAACCTATAGAAGATTATGATAAATTTTCTCTACGTGCAGTATCTTATGCTTCTGGGCACCCCTTGTCACTTAAAGTTTTAGGTTCTTTTCTGTATGACAAAAATCAGAACGAGTGGATTAGTGCTTTGAAAAAGCTAAAAGACATCCCAAATCCAGATGTCATGAACATAATCAAAACTAGTTATGATGGACTTGAATCTTACGAGAAAGAGTTATTCTTAGATATTGCATGTTTTTTTAGACGGTGGAACGCGGATAAGGTAGTTCCGATACTTGAAGCTTGTGGTTTTCACCCTAAGATTGGGATGAAGGTGTTAATACAAAAAGCTCTTATAACAATTGTGAATGACATCATTGATATGCATGATGTACTTGAAGAAATGGGACACTACATTGTCAGAGGGGAACATCCGAACAATCCTGAAAAACATAGTAGACTCTGGATACATAAAGAAATTAAAGAATTGTGTTTTAAGGATGAAAGAATGGTAAAGATTAACCTTTTATAAAACATACATTATGTTATATGTTTACTAAATGATTCTCAATCCATGCATTGTTTCCTGCTTCATTTTAGGAATATGACAAGACTGAAGCCATAATCTATGAATATGGTGGTGAAGATGATACATCATGCTCATGCTTATGTAAGATTGTGTCAAAGATGAAGAAACTAAGGTTGCTTAGTGTGGCTACCAATGATGATAACAAGAATGTGGAAGGGGCTAATTTTCTTTCAAATGAATTGCAATATATTAACTGGTACAATTATCCTGCCAGTCCATTTCCACACAATTTTCAACCAATGAAGCTTGCTGTTCTAAAATTGTATAAAAGCAAGCAAAAAGAACTTTGGAAGGGTTATAAGGTAATTCGTTATAGTTTTTTGCTTAAAATATTTTTAGCTTTTTTTTAACAATGGAAAACTTTATACATAATCATATACAACATTTGAAATTTTTTAGTTTGTTATAAATAAATAGTTTAGTTATAAATGAAAAGTAGAAACTACCAAAGATGTATAAACATTTCTTTTTTAAAAACTAACCTATGGTGCCTTGATACATATTTTGACAAAAGATCAAATACAAATAAACTTATTGTACAAAAAGTACGTACAGAGTGAAAAAGTAAAAAAAAAACACGGTGACATTTTCGTGATTATATATTCGTAGAGTATGTATTTTATCCGCAGATTAATTATCTTAATAAACTAGTAGAGTAATTATGATACACATGTATAGTAATTTTGAATTTTATATCATTTGATATCCCCGGTAGAGTAGTTTTGAATTTTATATTGTTTGATGAATTTGTAGAGTAAATGTGTCTGTTATTTTTATATTATTTTTTTGATGAACTGTTAGGGTAATTATGATGCACTTGTAGAGTAACAATATTGAACTGATAGAGTAATTATGATACACTTGTATAGGTAATTTGGAATTGTATGTTGTTTGATGAACTTTGTAGAGTAATTGTGTATGTTATGTTATTTTGATAAACTAGTAGAGTAATTGTGATGCTTTTGTAGAGTAATTTTGAATACCTAGTAATGTATTAATAATAAATTGGTGGAGTAATTATGATGCCCTTGTAATTGTATGTTGTTTGATGAACTTGTAGAGTAATTGTTTATGTTATGTTATTTTGATCAATTACTAGAGTAATTATGATATACTTGTAGAGTAATTTTGAATTTTATATCATTTGATATCCCGGTAGAGTAGTTTTGAATTTTATATTGTTTGATGAATTTGTAGAGTAAATGTGTCTGTTATTTTTATATTATTTTTTTGATGAACTGTTAGGGTAATTATGATGCACTTGTAGAGTAACAATAATGAACTGATAGAGTAATTATGATACACTTGTATAGGTAATTTGGAATTGTATGTTGTTTGATGAACTTTGTAGAGTAATCGTGTATGTTATGTTATTTTGATAAACTAGTAGAGTAATTATGATGCTTTTGTAGAGTAATTTTGAATACCTAGTAATGTATTAATAATAAATTGGTAGAGTAATTATGATACCCTTGTAATTGTATGTTGTTTGATGAACTTGTAGAGTAATTGTTTATGTTATGTTATTTTGATCAATTACTAGAGTAATTATGATACACTTGTAGAATAATTTTGAATTTTATGTTGTTTGATGCACTTCTAGAGTAATTTTGATAATTACAGAACTGTCACCACATTTTTTACCTTTCCACTCCTTTCGTACTTTTTGTACGATAAGCTTATTTGTATAGTATCTTTACTCAACGTATTTTAATCCACTAGTTTCTTTTTTCACTAATATGAAAATTAGAAAATTACGATAAATACTTGTACCATTTTATAATATTAGGATAGCTCATGAAACTCTATATTTTATAAAATTAGAAAATTACAATAAATTAGGGTTGTTCATGAGCCGATCCGAACCGAACCGAGCCGAGCTAGGTCAAGCTTGGGCTCGGCTCGATTATAAACCGTACCTTGCTAGGTCAAGCCGAGCCGAGCCGACCCCATAGGTGATGCGGCTGATCAACATTTGGTGGAATGAATGTGAATGCTCTCACAAGCCCAACCAGTACCTTGCTACAAGCTATCCTATGTGCTACATCCCAAGTGTCCACAAGCCCATCCGGGTGCAAGTCCATCATCCAATTCAGCTCAACATATAACAAATAAAATAATTAGAAATATATTAAGTATAAACTTGTAAAACATAGGTATAAAATTGTATTTATATATACATTTTTAACAAAACCCATTAAGTATAAATTAGCTTTTTTATTATTAAAAAATAAAATAATGAAACCGAAGCCACTCTCATTGTTGTTTAACTTCTGAATTTTCTTGATATCAAAACTAATAATGCAAAACTCAAGTCAGGAACTAAAATCAAACAATACAACTATTCGTAACTTAGCTACAATTTATTTGATTCCCCACCGGAAGATATAACTTATTTATTAGATCATATCAATTCTCATAAACTCGTATATATTAACTTGTCTGTTTGTAGCATCTACCACAGTTAGAAGTGCTTGAACTTGTTTACCTGCTGGAGCTAATTAGCACACCAGATTTTGATGGACTCCCACGTCTTAAAAGGTTGATTCTCGATAGTTGTTGGGAGTTGGAAGAGATTCACCCATCATTTAGAAATCATACAAGTCTTGAATACTTAGAGGTATCAAGTTGTTGCAAACTTAAAAGGCTTCCAACAATTAGTCAGATGAAAAACATAAAGGTTCTACTAATAACGGCTTGTTATCTAAAAGATGGAGATATACCATATGGTATTGGTGAATTATCCAACTTACAAGAGTTAGATCTACGTTTTAACAATTTTTCACGACTGGATTTCAACTTCTCGCAACTTACACGACTCAAAAGTCTCGACGTGTCATATTGTGACAATCTTCTTGAATTGCCCGAGCTCCCATCAAGTTTAGCTATCTTTACAGCATATCATTGCAGGTCACTTACACTTGTCAAAGATTTTAGCACAAAATGTAAACACTTATGTCAAGTCTCACTTGAAGTTGAAGTTGGGTGGAGTGACAGATTACTACAATCCATGCTTAAGGTATCTCTCGTTTTGAAAATCAAATTAGTTCTATGTATATCGATCATGTTAATGGTAATTAGAATATAATTAATTTGTGTTAATGAATTAGGGAACAAGTATTGAAAATGGTTGTATGAATCTCCAACTTGGTGACCTTAAGATTCCAAAGGGGTTTACACCTCGTTTGCGTAGAGGAGGTAGTTGTAGATTGGAACTTCCAGAGAATTGGTGTAATGACTTCACTGGTTTCTTAATGTGCTTTGTTAGATCAGATGCCTACTACATGACTGGGTGTGATATAAGTATGAAGCAGGAAAGTGGTATGGATTTCGAAGATGATGGGGTTTGGGAGGAGAGTGATGGTGGTCTATATACATTGGTGTGGTATGTTTCGTTTGGTTCATTAAGACACACTACTTGGTGGTATCAAACACACAACGCGGTTTCTCTTAAAATTGAAAGTCATTTGCGTACACTAGGTCCAGATCTCTACAATTTTGGTTTTGGAGTTAGACTCGTTGAGAAGAAAAGTAGAAGTGGTCAAACAGAAACATCAACAGATTCTTCTTCTCATTATACCCCTAAGATCAAAATTCAACATGACTCAACATCTGAACTAAAGGTATCCCTAAAACCATATTAGTAAGGAAGTGGAAATCTGTTGCGCAAGTCTGGGGATCAAACCTCGGTAACACCTGATTTACACCAGACATGTGATTTATCTCCATCATATTGGCGTACACGTGATTTACCGGTCGGTGGGGGACGTCTAGGGGTGACGTACACAATTTTTTTTCAACATCTTCACCAATGTTATGAACTACCAACATCATACTTTATTTTGAGCTTCAAATGTTTTTGAATTTATAAATCAAGCTGGGGGTAAATTTGGGATGTACAGACTAGATTTTTGGAAGCATATGAGAAGATGCCTCCAACAATGGATCCGGAATAAAAAGCTCATCGGAAGTGATGCTTGAATTGGCTTATCTTTTTGGGATGTACAAACGATCGGGTGATGCTTTTGTTGATTTGCTTTTAGTTTGGATTCTGTTAATTAATTGATTGTTTTTTCTTTTTAATGGCAAATTCTATTATTTTACTACTTGTAGGCAGTGCTGAACCCAGAATTTTTTTTAATGGGAAGCGGAATTTTTTTTCATTGGGGCCGGAAAAGGGTTAGTTGTTTATGCTAAATACTAATAAACTTCTGTCCAATTCGAGTTGGGTCGAATCGGGTCGGTTCACGTAACAAAAGGATAAAACTACATTAAATTTAAAAAATGTTATAAAAATATGTCAATCTTCATTGGAATAGAAATACAAGATCTATATAGGGGGTGGCGGTGTTCGGCCTAGCTAGCTTTTTTAACAAAGCTTATAGCTTTTTTTAAAAAAACAAGCTTAACTTGATGTTTGGTACCGACTTTTGGCGTTTCTGGTATCGGTTCACTACCGTTTTTTACCTTCATATACCGGTACTGTAACCGGTATTTTCGGTATCAATAACGATTTTGTATCGGTTGGCACCGAGCTCATCCCTATCCCTGAAACTAAAAAAAGAAAAAAATTACAAGTTAAAGAAAATCAACAAAAAAAAGTTATACGATACTGTCGTTCATACGGTGACCATGATCAGGGATGAGCAAATGGTACCGGGTAGCAGCACTGAATTTCCTGAACCAAAAGATTTCCAATATCAATTCGGCACCAACTTTTGGCGTTTTCTGTATTAGTGTCAGTTTTTACCTTCATGTACCGATAGCAAACAGGACTGTGCCGGTATTTTTGATACCAGTACTGGTTCGATACCGGTTCACACCAATCTTATCCCAACCCCTGATATTAAAAAAGGATTAAAGTTAAAAAGTAAAAAAATAACTATTATTATAATATTAAAATAATAAAAGTATTAAAAAACTATATATTATTATAATATTAAAATTACTATCTATATCAATTCGTTTATTAATATATAGTAAAGTAATTATATCCGGCAAAACTAGAAATTTTATTCGAAGATTTTTTACAATTGCTAGTATTAGTCGGTAACTATTTTTACCAGCAATCTCATATTTTCATAATTTAAATTCTTAATCAGTGTTTTTTACAATTACTATTTTTTTCATTGAGCCGGAAAAGGGTTAGTTGTTTATGCTAAATACTAAAAAACTTCGGTCCAATTCGAGTTGGGTCGAATCAGGCCAGTTCACGTAACAAAAGGATAAAACTACATTAAATTTCAAAAATATTATAAAAATATGTCAATCTTCATTGGAATAGAAATACAAGATCTATATAGTTACTTTCTTCTTAAAAGTCATTACATCCGCTACTAGAAATTTTATTCGAATTTTTTTTTCAATTGCTAGTATTAGTTGGTTACTATTTTTACGTGCAATCTCATCTTTTCATAATTTAAATTCTTAATCAGTGTTTTTCTGAATATCTAGTAAAAATAAAAAACACAAAATATTAAATAAGATTGCATTTCTCTTGAGCGATAAAGGTTCGACTCCCACTTGGTGAAGAGTGAGACACTGGTGGGCAATGATAGAAGACCCAGGGAAACCTGAGTTGGATCCTTGAGCCAAACGGGTTTTACTGGTAATTTCACCGTCGTGCCTACGGGCGGGTGGGTTACTGGGTTTTCTCCGGAATTGGTGTTAGACTCGGGTTACTGTCGGAGTACTCGTGATTGATTCTGTTGGTCGTTAAAAAAAATTAGTAAAATTGATAATGTCACTATTTTTTTGTTAGTAGTTATGATGTACATGACATAACAAATTAGGAATGGATCTTTAATTAAATAACAGTGCTTAACAACAAATGGTCTCTGCGCCGATTACCAACTAGTTTTATACCCGTCTGGTGGACGTGCATTTTAATGGTATAATGACGCAAGAATTTTAGTGTATTCTAAACAAAACATTATTTGTATAAAACCAAAAATAAAGCGTGAGATTTCTAATCAAAAGAGTCATAAGTAGATATATATTATGCCTAAAAACATAGCAAAGCGAGGTTGTTAACAATTCCAATGAATCAAATTATATCAAGTCTTTAAATTAGCCATTGACTACCAAAACATAAGATCGTAGATAGGTAGGTGATCGCACAATGTCAAGTAACAATCATGTAAGATAAATATAAGACATAAAACGTTAAAGTTTCATGCAACAAACTTGTTCTTTATGAAGTAATGTATTGGCTTCTGACGTGATCTCCTAGGTCTTGGTCTCTGATACAAGCAATTCACAAAACGATAGCCGAATGATTAATTAAAGGAAACAAGAACAAAGTCTGCCCCAATTCGAGAAGGGGAAATCTCCAAAACAACCAGAACAATCTAAAAAACTGAATAATACAGAAACTAACACATGATCCCCTACTAACAGTTGATAGTGGATCCAGAGTTTAGCCTTCAGCTGGTCCAGCATGTCCATTTGGGCCTGAACTTGGGCCTTTTTGTTTCTCCTTTGTTTTGTTTCTCCTTTGGTATACCTGAATTGGTTTATTCATAACAATACTTCCGTCCCCGAAAGCCGACTTGTCCTCAAGTTGGAAAGCTGGAAACTGTTCTTTGAGTAAATCATAGGATTCCCAGGTAGCTTCTTCCTTAGGGCGATGCATCCATGAAATGAGCAATTCAAGTACGGGTTGGCCCGCCTCCAGCACCCAGCGGTAGTCGAGCTCAGAATGTGGTTGGACGTCATATACCCAATCGCGAGTAAGAGGAAGTGGTGCAAGAGCGGTAGGAGGGACAATCTGGTTTGAGCATAGAAACATGAAAGACGGGGTGGATCCTAGAATCCGGTGGTAGCTCCAATTCATAGGCGACTGATCCGATTTGTCGAATAACCTTGTAGGGCCCGAAGAACCGTGGAGCAAGTTTTTCAAATCGCCGTTTTGCCAGGCTACGTTGCCGGTAAGGCTGGATTTTTAGGAATACCCAGTCATCAGGCTTAAAGGACAATTCACGTCTTCTTGAATCAGCTTGGGCACGCATGCGATTTTGGGCCTTCGTCAAATTATCCTTCAATAACTTTATCATATCATCTCTGTCAATTAACTGAGCCTCCAATTCAGCATTTTTGGCCTCTTCTGGAACATACGGATGAAAGGCTGGTGGATCATAACCATAGACAACGGTAAACGGAGTGGTACGGGTGGCGGAATGGAACCCAGTATTATAGGAGTATTCTGCCCAAGCCAGGAATGAGCTCCATTTAGTTGGTTGTTCATGTGCAAAACAGCGGAGATATGCCTCTAAACATCGGTTGAGCACCTCCGTCTGGCCATCCGTTTGTGGATGATAACTGGTGCTCATTTTTAGCTGAGTTTGACTGAGACGAAACATTTTTTTTGCCAGAAATTGCTCAAAAAGATAACATCACGATCAGAGACAATGGACCGGGGAATACCGTGTAATCGTACAATTTCCTTACAGAAAACACCAGCCACTGTCTTTGCGGTGAACGGGTGGGACAACGGCAGGAAGTGTGCGTATTTACTTAATCGATCAATCACGACCATTATGGTGTCAATTCGGTTAGATGGTGGTAGCCCCACAATAAAATCCATAGAAAAATCCTCCCAAATCCGCTCCGGAATGGGTAATGGTTGAAGCAACCCGGCTGGTGATAAAGTGTCATACTTGTTTTGTTGACAGACGACACAATTCTGCACAAAATTACGAACATCATGTGGCAGTTTTGGCCAATAAAAATGAGCAGAAACCCTCTTTAACGTCTTGAGAAACCCTCCATGTCCAGCCAAGGGTACTGAGTGAGCTTCATGAAGGATTCGAGAACGAAGGGCCATGTAATCAGGAACCACCACCCGACCCTTGTATAAAAGGGATTGACCAACCACAGTATAACCAGGAACCGCGGCAGGATTGTTGGCCAAAGCAGACAGGATGGTGTTGGTGTAGGGGTCGATTCGTAACCTGCATAAAGGTCAGAAAGATCAGAGCAAAATGGGGTGGCTAATACCATTAAGTCAGCCTGGCTGGGTCGTCGTGAGAGGGCATCTGCGCCTCTGTTTTCCTTTCCGGAACGGTAGATAATTGAGAAATCATAAGGCATAAGCTTCAATAATAAACGCTGTTGCTCGGATGTTGTAACCCGCTGTTCCAGTAGATACTTCAAGGTGAAATGATCGGTTCTGATGAAAAAATGTCGACCAAGTAGATAATGACTCCATTTTTGAACCGCTAACACCAGTGCCAGCAGTTCTCTGTCATACGCAGACTTGAACTTGAATCGGGTTGATGGGGCGAACCCTTTGCTGAAATAAGCCACTGGATGTTCCTGCTGGATCAAAATTGCTCCTATGCCGTCCGATGAAGCATCACATTCAATAGTAAAGGGTATGTCAAAATCAGGGAGGCGAAGGACGGGTGCCGAGACGAGAGCATGTTTCAATCTCTCAAAGGCTGTAGCTTCCTCCTCAGTCCATTTAAAGCCTTCCTTCTTCGTAAGAGCAGTCAATGGGCGGGCTAGAATACCATAGTTACGTACAAAACGCCGGTGATACCCGATGAGACCCAAAAACCCTCTGACTGCTTTGACATTAACCGGTACCGGCCATGATAGAACAGCGGAGATCTTTTCTTCATCCACATGGACCCCTGTTTCTGTTATAATATGCCTCAAGAATGGCACCTTGGGTTGACCAAAATAACATTTAGTTACTTTAGCAAAGAACTATGTGCCCGTAATAACTCAAGGACAGTCCGCAGGTGATGCAAATGCAAGTCCCGATAAGGGCTGTAAATCAAAATATCGTCAAAGAACACCAAAATAAACCGTCGCAAATAAGGTCTAAATAGATCATTCATGGCAGCCTGGAAAGTGGACGGGGCGTTTGTTAACCCAAAGGGCATAACCCGAAATTCGTAATGACCCCATGTAACTCATCAATAGTAGGAATAGGGTATTTTGATAGTGGCCCGGTTCAAAGCCCGATAGTCAACACACATGCGCCACGTATTATCCTTTTTCTTCACCAAAAGAACCGGACTTGAAAAAGGGCTGTTGCTGGCTTGTATGAATCCGGCCTCCAACAAAGCACTGACTTGTTTTTCTATTTCATTTTTTTGAGAATGTGGGTAACGGTATGGCCTGATGTTGGGTGGTGGGGTGTTGGATAAGAGGGGTATTGAGTGTATATGTGTCCGGGGGGGGGGGGGGGGATTTCTTGAAACACAGTTTGGTATGAGGTAATTAGGGGTTGTAAAAAATCTGAGACGTCGGTTGTGGTAGTGGGTTCGACACATAAATGTTGGAATGCTGCTGATTTTTGGGGTCCCGAGGCTACCCCCTGCAGCTTATATTTCTTGCCATCGATAGTGAAAATAAGAAACATCTCGTTCCAGTTGGCTTGGACAGTGTTTAATGAAGCCAACCATTGTATCCCCAAAAACGACATCAGAACTACCAATTGAAAAGGGATAAAAATCTTGGGAGATTTTGAGGTCAGTGAGTTGGATCGGCACGTCCCGGCAAACTTTATTACAACGTATCACGTCGCCATTGCCAATTTGTACCCCAAACGGGTTGATCAAGTGTGTGGTCAGACCCAGCTCACGTACAAGAGTATCTGAAATAAAATTGTGGGTAGACCCACTATCTATTAAAATAAGAACTTCAGTTGAATTGAGGGTACCGTGTAACTTCATAGTAGTAGTGTTAGACTTCCCAGAGATAGCATTCAAACTTATCTCAGCCATCTCTTCAAGAGTACTGCCCTGATCATTCTCCTCATCCCTGTTTCCATCTTCAAGTTCTCCACCTTCTAACAATTTGAGGACGCCTGTTTTACAACGGTGACCGGGACTGTATTTATCCCCACATCGGTAACACTCCCCCCTTGCGTGTCGTGCTTGCCGCTCGGTTTCTGAGAGTCGTGGCGGTAATTTTGTAGGCACCGGAGTCGTGGTAGTGCTCGTTACAGTCTGCTTCACATCTGAATTGTTTTTAGTACTTGGGGTCCAAGTGTTCATTCTGCTCAAGCGTCCACGCCCCTGTTTAGCTTCATACTCCATAGCTAGACTCATGGCGTTATACACTGTTTTTGGTTTCTGAATGCGAACATCAGCTTTGAGTTCGTCTTTTAACCCGTTCAAAAAACTCCCAGCAAGCAATTATCAGCCCAATTTGACACCCGAGCGGAACGTTTTGCAAATTCTTGCCGATATTCTTGGACGGTACCCGTTTGTTTGTTACTACATAAGTATTCATCCAGGTTTTGAAATTCGGCTGGCCCGAAGTTCTTCTGAAATGACAGCACTAAGTCTTCCCAAAAATCCAAAGGGTTTTCGGCTGTTGGCCATGAATAAAGATCTAAAGCATCACCCTCTAAGTACATCGATGCAATATCAACCTTCTCACCCTCAGGTATGTTATAATACCTAAAATATTTCTCCGCCTTCAAGACCCACCCACGAGGATCTTCTCCTCCGTTGTATGTCGAAAAATCAATCTTATTGTATGGTCGAAAATTCCTACCAGAACGCCAAGAGCTTTCAGCTTCATCATACTTACCCGAACCTCCGCTGGATTTTTCCTTCTTAAGCGCTCCAACTTCTTCTTTGAGTGACTCCATTGTGGCGGCAATTGCAGCCATCTGTGTAGCCAAAGTTACGAGGGCTGTACCCTCACCTTCGTTTCCTGAATTAGCCCGAGTCTGCACCATGTTTCGATTCCCGTCAATGGAACCAATTGATACAAGCAATTCACAAAACGATAGCCGAATGATTAATTAAAGGAAACAAGAACAAAGTCTGCCCCAATTCGAGATGGGGAAATCTCCAAAACAACCAGAACAATCTAAAAAACTGAATGCAGAAACTAACACATGATCCCCTACTTGATGGCTATCGTGCAAAACTAACCGCTCCTAATTTTCCTCTCAGCCACCACTAGGATTAAGGTGAGATGGAGCCAGTGCCAATGCCACCCTCTGAACTGAGGAGATAATGGTTCAAACATATTGGCTAGCCATTGATGCTACATTTTGTTGCATGTCACTCTCAAATGCAAAATGCAAATGTCACCATTGATCTAATGGTCCCACTGCCAGAGTTATGATCACCTGGTAACTTATTCCTAGATGCGCCTATGTCTAAAGCGGAAGCAAGATCGAGAGTGCGATTTGGACTTGATTTCTCCTGCATATATTAATATTAATTAATTAACTACATCACATGCATTTGAGCCAAAAATGAATAACTAAAAGGTGAAATGCGTTATGCATAAAAGGTAACCAACTGCAATCTCTTTCCTTATTCAAGTAAACATTTTAGGGCATAAAAACCCATCAAATTTTTTTAAGATTTTCAATTTATAGTCCACAAATTTCCTAAAATTCGAATTAAGGTAACAATGTTGCAGCTGACGTGACTGTAACTTTTCAGCAAGTTGACTTGCCTATGGCATGGCACCTAAGTGGGGTTGACATGGCATGCCAGAATCCAGAGGAATGATCCGAAAGCCCGAAGGCAAAAGAGGTGCATCATCAGCAAAAGAAGAATCAAAGGGAGCGAATATAAGTTCAACACACATCCCAACAACATTTTCAACAACTTTTTCATCCATTCCACTGCATAGCTGTCGATTAAATCATAATGTTAGATACATAAAAAAAAATTACAAATCCCATAATGCAAGTAATTTCAGGTATATACCATTTTGTCCGGGGTTAACACCAAAATCAACTCATAAAAGTTTCATTATCTTGTTTGGTTCTGATCAGAACTGGAACACGACACAAAAATTACTTGAATTCCCTTTAAAAGTCAAAAACAGAAATGAACACATATTCAACCTCATGCCAAAACAATCACATAAAATTTGTCCCAGCAACCCATTTTGTTTAAGTCTTCTAATCATCTGAAGTCAAATGAGAATGAAACATTACCTTCATAAAACGGTTCGTAAATCACATGCGTTGTTCCTGTAGAGAAACTGAAACAACACACAACAAATGATATTGAGTGAAAACAGAGCAAGAGAAAAGTGACTGTAAAAGCTAATGTGTACTTACTAAATAGTCTACAATTATAACACCACATATAGTTTTGTGCCTCCAATTCTTCTCAAAATTTGGAAAGTTTAAATCAAACGGAATATAGAAAACATTACAGTCAATTATTACACCAGGTATAATCAAGATGATACAATTTAGGGTTTCAGTAAACTTCAGAAAACACAAATTAGGGTTTAGATATACTTGCTAATATTCTTAAAATCAACATGAAGTTCCATGAATCCAGATATAATGTATACTTAAAGACATACATGAGCCCTAAAGCAATATGAGTCATGAGTTTACCTCTCTTACACCAAGGTACGTTTGATTTAGTCGCACCCATCATTGACTTGCATTTGAAATAGCATGTGGTCACCACCGGAAGATTTCCCTATCCTATAGTCTGACGACCCGATCTAACAACCTTGAGCACTGAAAACCGCCAGAACCCAACTTAGCCGGCCAAACACCATGGAGAAGCTATAACCGGCGACCACTTGACAGATGAGGACTCTAGAACTCGCCGCCGTCATCTCAGACGTCTGGTTCAGTCGGCGGCGGTTGGTGACATCGAAACAAAAGTTACCGCTTCCTCGACGGCGCCGTTGCTCTGTTCTCTCGACCTCGTCTCTCTGACTCCTCTCTCTATCTCCCTGCTGTGGAGAGAGATTTATGGCGAAATTTGTGATGATAGGCGGAACCCTAAGTGCAGCCACCGTCCTTTGTCACGTACAATGACCACCGTTCATCACGACGCCGGTGAGGGAGGCAGCCGGAAGAGTTTTTATCTCGAAAACCCTCTCCTTCGCAATCTCTGTCTTCTGATTCTCTCCCTCTCTCTTGTAGCTTCCCCATAGTGGCCTGCTGCTGAGTTGGGTTCTGGTGTTCAGTGCTCAGGGATGTTAGAGCATTCACATCCAAAGGCATCATATTGTGAGTGTGGGGTTTCTAAAATGCAAAGAGTATAAAAAGTGGTTGTGAGTGGAGGAGAGAGAAAATATTACTGTTCATCTGTATATTTGGGGGACACTGTTCACCCATTATAATTTTTTAATATATATTGAAAGTGGTTGTGAGTGAAGGAGAGAGAAAAATGTAATATATATTGAAAAGGAGAGAGAAAAAGTATTTGTTTTTAGTGGAAATATATTGATATAGGAGTTGTTTTTTAGTGGAATCTATCTATATTTTTAGTGAAAGATGTGTTTATGTGGATTAAAAAACCGCCCAACACTGCCAATGACAACGCGATGGCACTATTCATTCATTACTGTTCATTAAGTTTGATTTTTAATATAGAGTAAAATGCACGGATAGTCCCTGTGGTTTTGCAAAGTTTCACCTATAGTCCCCAGATTTTGGAAATTACACTCCTAGTCCCTATGGTTTAACAGTTTGTTACTCGGATAGTCCCTGGAGTGGATGACGGTTAGTTTTCTCTGTTAAGTGGATGTGAAATGACAAATTTACCCTTCATCTTCTCCATAAGCACACATTCTGACTCTCTCTGTCTCTATCTCCCTCTCTCTCTCAAGAAAAGCCCCACCACCTACCGTCACCAGCACCACCACTGCCACCACCACCTGCCACCACCCACCCCACACCACCACCTACCCCACACCACCACCACCTGATGCAACACGACAAGCATCAACCAGCGAGCTACAATTCCCAATTCCCAAATTCAAGCCCTAATTCCTTTGATCCACAAATAAATCATATTTCAGCGAATGATCTTGTGAATTACATTGGGGGTTTTAATCTGAGTACATAAACGAACAAGATGCATCACAAAAATGATTACCGAAAATGAATAGAATATACCGTTGAAGCATCTAATCGATGAAAGATTGGGGGTGTTTGCAAAGGAGAATTGGTATTGTTCAGTACGAAAGATTCTAAACAAGCTTCCAACATCACCCCCATCGTCATCCTTCGCCACCATAGTCGCTCTCTTCACTGTTCATGATGAACTCTTAACCAAAACGACCAGAACTGCATGTTTGTGGCTGAAAAAAGGTGCGTAGACTCGAACCCAACTCGAACCACCAGTATCCACCACCTGTCGGACTTTAACACGCCATCAAACACCACCACAGCACCGCCGCCCTCATCATCACTACAACATCGCCTCCCACGACATCACCACGCCTCCCGTCGCTGCCACCAGACACACCTAACGCCTCCCTTCTTAGCAGTTACACACCACCCACCACCTAACACCACCACCCCGTCTCCGTTCCACCTATTGAGTCCACCCTTGCCATTGCCTTTAGTTGATTGGAGTCGTCAACGACAGTGCCCGGTCACACACACCCAGATCTCTTGTCTCTCTCTAGATTCTTTCTAACTGTCTCTAAGTTGAATGAAATCAATGGGTGAAATGAATGACGGTAGGTGGTGGTTGCAGTGGTGGTGCTGGTGCTGGTGATGGTAGGTGGGGTGGGGCTTTTCTTGAGAGAGAGATAGAGATAGACTGGTGTTTATATATGCGTGTGTGATTTTTTTTATATTTTAATAAAAGCAAGGGGTAAATAAGTAATTTCGGATAGAGTTAACATAGAAAACTAACCGTCATCCACTCCAGGGACTATACGAGTAACAAACTGTTAAACCACAGGGACTAGGAGTGTAATTTCCAAAATCTGGGGACTATAGGTGAAACTTTGCAAAACCACAGGGACTATCCGTGCATTTTACTCTTTAATATATGTAGTATACTAGTTGATGCCCCGTCTGCGTTGTGGGGCGATGGCCGAATAATGAGCGAGTGTTAGTCAGTTCATTGACACGAAAAACAATTAAATCGAGTCAACTAATTAAAACAAAACACTTTTATAGTTTTGATAAAAAAAAACTAAAACAATGGCAATATTGTAATTTTTAACTGAGGGAAAGTTGTATTTTTTGACTGGGGTAAAATCGTAATTTAACAAAAGCTAAAGTAATGGCAGTACTGTAAATTTGAACCTTGGGCAAAATTGTAAATTTTCACAAGGGCAAATTCGTAATTTTTAACTTCGGGTAACAACGTAATATAAATTTGAACTAAGGGCACAATCATAATTTTAAGCTTGAGACAAAAGCACAATTTTATTTTGAACCGAGGGCAAAATCGTAATTTTGAGTTGGGGGCAAAAACATAATTTTATTTTGAACCGGGGAAAAACGTAATTTTGAATTGAGGGCGAAATCACAATTTTTAAACCGGGAAAATCACATTTTTGAACAGAGGGCAAAATCGTAATTTTTAAGTGGGGGCAAAAACAAAATTTTATTTTGAGGTGGGGGCGAAAAGGCAATTCTGAGCTGAGGACAAAACCACAATTTTATTTTGAATGGAGGGAAAAATCGTAATTTTGAGCGGGGGACAAAAGCGTAATTTTATTTTGAGCTGGGGGCAAAACCGTAATTTTAAAGAGGGACAAAAGCGTGATTTTAGAATGGATATAAAATAATAAACTGGTTGGTCCAATGTGAGAGTGTCAGGCAAAGTCGTAATTTTGAATTGAGGGCAAGATTGTAATTTTGAGATGGGGACCAAAAGCGTAATTTTATTTTGAGCTGGGGGCAAAAACGTAATTTTAAAATGGATATAAAACAATAAACGTGTTGGTCCAATGGGTTCCTGGCACTATTCTCCCATTTGGTTTTTGTATATGTAGGAAATGTATAATATAATTCCCACTATCCTACATCTTCGTGGGGTATTTGTTGGGTTGAGCAAGTTGTCAATATATATTAGTAACTATGTTAATTAACTAGTTTTTGCCCCGCCCGCGTTGCGGGGCAAAAGGCCGAATATTTATCTTTCATAACATGTATGTCTGTACAGAGGGCAAAATCGTAATCATATTTTGAACCGGAGGCGAAATCATAATTTTAAACTGAGAGCAAAATCATAATTTTGAGCTAGGGGAAAACATAATTTCATTTTGAATTGTGGGCAAAAGTGTAGTTTTGAGCTGAGGGCAGAATCGTAATTTTGAGCTAGAGGACAAAACAACATTTTATTTTGAGCTGAGGGCAAAAACGTAATTTTAAACAGAGGGCGAAACCGTAATTTTAAACTGGGAACAAAATTAAAAGTGAGTTTTTGAACCGAGGACAAAAGCGCAATTTTAAGCTAGCGGCAAAATTATAATTTTATTTTGAGCTGGGGGCAAAAACGTAATTTTAAACAAAGGACGAAAGCGTTATTTTAAACTGGGAAAAAATTAAATAAAAAATGGGCTGGTCCAATAGGGAAGTGCCAGACAAATTTTGAACTAGGGGCAAAACTGTAATTTTAAACTGGGAACAAAATTAAAAGTGAGTTTTTGAACCGAGGGCAAAAGCTTAATTTTAAGCTAGGGGCAAAATTTTAATTTTATTTTGAGCTGGGGGCAAAATCGTAATTTTAAACAAAGGACGAAAGCGTAATTTTAAACCGGAAATAAAATTAAATTAAAAATGGGCTGGTCCAATAGGGAAGTGCCAGGCAGTTGCCTGGCACTATTTCCCCATCTTGAAAATGTATGTATAGGAAATAACATCTATACTATATTATAATGCATGAAGGATGGGTATTTTAAGATACCTAAAAATAAGAACTTTCTCCCCCTTTATTTATGGAAAGATCCCTAAAATGAGGGTAGTTTGGTCTTTTAAACATTATTTATTTTTGGGTTATTGGATTTTAATAATCCTAAGCTTCACCAGTTGGCCGATAATAATCTCAACTTTAAAAATTCCATCCAATAATCCCAACTTGTAAAACTTTGGCCGCCACTGATCATTTTCAAACATATAAGAATTTGTTCTCTTCAATAGATTCAATTACACCTAGAGACTCCTTATTTGATTTAAGTGCACCTATGTGATTGACGGCCAAAGTTTTACAAATTGGGATTATTGAAGGGAACATTTAAAGTTGGGATTATTATCGGTCAACTGGTGAAACTTAGAATTATTAAAATCTAATAACTCTTTATTTTTTAGCCCCTAAACTTATTACACTTAAACCCCTGAGGTTTTACACAAAATTATAGATAATTAGTTACATTCATCCCTCCACAAAAAACTTATATTTTTTTACGTATTCTTGACATATCTTATAAAATATAATATTTAAAAAAAATCAAAGATAACATGACGACCTACACATTTTTGTCGACGTTTCGATAGTTGTCTTTTTCAGTATCGACGCACGGATTAAAAGGTACAAGTCCATAATGATTTAATATACAAGTGATTAAATGAGAGGGGTATTTTAATATACCCCAAAAATGGTAGTTTAAACTAAAAGTTGTATTTTAGTCCCCCTAATTATTTCATTTTAATCCTTCAATTCCAACAAAATTATAAACCCGAATTAAATGAGCAGACTTCAATGGCTCATGATGAAAATCCAAAATCCAAAAAGTTGAATTCCCTAAATTGTATCCGAAGTTTTTGGCAATTTCAAAATTTAAATCACAACCTCTCCTTTTCTCTAGATCTGGGACCCTAGCCTCCACATCTCCAGTATCCTTTAAACAAATATGACTGTCGATTCAGCATGGTGTTTGGGTGTATGGTGGCCATTGCGATGATGGATGCGAAGTGTTTGACGAAAGAAGGGTATGCTGCGAATCGTCCTGCTGGAAGGATTGGCAAGAGTTTGATCTTTAAGGTTAGGGTTTGAATTAAAGTTTCTATTTTTTTTTTTTTTTGTGTTTTTGATGATATTTTTTTTATTGGTGGTGTGGGAAAGATTTGATCTTGAACATGGGTTCTTGATTATGAATCTTTAGTTAGGGTTTTTTTTTTTTTTTTCTTATTTTATGTTTCTGCTGATGAATTTATATTATATGGATTCTTGATTGTGAAAAATTAATGGGTTGAGTTTTAGGTTAATTTTAGTAGTTTGCTATCAAAATTTGGATTTAATCTGGCACAAATTAAAGAAGCATCATTTTTTTAGTTTATGGTTTCTCAATTTTGCTGCATGTTAAGTTTTTAGGGGTGTAGATATCAGGTCAGACCGAGTATGACTGAAACAGACTTGGGCCGGAAAAGACCCAGGTTTCTTCCTTGTGTTGTATAGGAGAAGAAGAAGAAGAAGATATATCGTATGATAAACAAACAAGTTGTTCATCAACAGGACCAGCAAGTAGTTGATTAGATTAGGACTGAATATTAAATAGTTAATGTGGTGAGCAGGAATTATTTAGGACTGAATATGTTACAAATGTGTGGATTAGATTAGGGTCTTTAGTTCAAGTAGTTTGGCATTTACAAGTTATGTACAAACAGTGGCGGACCCAGGATTTTTTTTCATTGGGGTCCATTTTTTGTGTAAGGATTTTTCACAACCAAACATTAAAATTTTCGGGTCGGTCATCATAGTCGGGTCGGGAACACATTGAATTAACCAGGTAACCTTTCAATTTAACTCATTTTTTTTTCAGACGATCTTCATGCTTCAAAATAGTTTCTATCTCTAATTTTTTTCTCCATCCCTTGTTCTCTCTCAAAAGCTTAAATAAATTTTCATTTTCTTTGGTTGGAGGAGATTAGGAATCCTAGGCTTTTTGAGATTGTGGTGAAATCGTTTAGGAATTCTTGGGTTTAAGTGTTGGTGTTTGTAACATTCCTATTTTTATCATATAAGAATTATAGGGTTATTTAATTTTATTAACCACTAGTAACTAGTTTTATTATAAATATTCGACCCAAATAGTTTTAAAGACTATTTTATATATAGTTGGTTGAAATATTATAAATAATTGGCCTGTATATGGGTGACCTTTCTATTAAAATAAAAGTGTACAAAAACTTATATTATTAGACGGATAGATTACGGGTAAGTTGATTGTTAGAAAAATGAAGTACCTAGACAGGCTTAGTGACCGTCTAATAATTAAATTATAAAAATACATGATATTTGAACCTACTCTATTTTTAATGAAACTTGGGTCAAAATGTAGATAAAATTATCCTCGTTCTAATGACATATTTATTATGTTATAAAACGTTATATTTTAAAAGTTATAAGCGCCAAATAAGTGAAGCAGTTAAATTAATTATAATATATAAATAATAAAATAATAAAAAAATTAACATTTGATTCATACATATGTTTCGTGTCCCATATTCATATTTCGTGTCTTATGTTTTTAATAAAATAATGTTATATTTGAAAAGTTGTTGCATGCTTACGTATATGTTGATAAAAATCTAAAATTTCATCAAATAAAATGAAAGCATATGTATAGAATAAAGTACATACGTGTCTTTAGAATTGGAAAAGAATAATATGACAATGATCCCAAGTTCAATTATATAAATAGACCATTCTACAACAATTTAATGGTCCAACCTTCTTTCCATTTTCTTACACCCACTCTTTCGAAATCATATATATATATATATATATTCTTATTTTTATTATTATTTACACTATAATAATAATAAAGCCCTGCCTCGTTTTAAGTGTTTTAACTCCCGATCACCGCTACCCTTTCCGATTGATCTGAGCCCCATAACGCATGTCAAGGCTCTGCCTGACTAAGTTCGTTAGGGTTCTGTCTCGTGACATAGGGACAAGGTTGAATTAGGGGTAGTATACTTAACACGAGTACAAATATATATATATATATATATATATATATATATATATATATATATTTTTAAATAGCTCAGAAGTTATACCCAAAATTTATACCTGGAGACTTTCTAGTTAAACCCTAAAGTTACAAAGTGGGTCCATTCTCTTTTCTCACCATTTTATTACCTTTGGTGATATTATTATATTAAAAAATATCCCAAACTGACCCGTAAGTGAAACCCCGGACCCCTGAAACCCCAATCCATATCAAAAATCAAGAAATCAAGACTTGTGGTCTTCTCGCGGGCCGCGTAAAGAATAGACAGGAGGTTACGAGGGCCGCGACAGCAAGGCAGATCTCCGGATAAGCTTAAGAGACACGTGTCGTCACACGTGTCACAACCACCGATGACTCAGCAACCCTACGTGTAGACTAGGTAGCTACGCGGGCCGCGTAAGGTTTGGCCGGAGGCTTACGCGGGCCGCGAGAGAACTCAATTTCACCTATAAATAGGAATGGCCATGAGTAGTCCTCTGGTGTCGAAAGTTTCTTTCAGAAACGAAGTTTGGCCGCTCCAATTCGAAAATTACAATTAAATTAGCGAGGCGCTGCTACGATACAGGGTATTAACTCGATCGCTGCTACGATTCAATGTCCGATCAATTGAAACTATCCGACCGGATGTTTAAGCGCTATCCTTTGTCATTAGTCGTGATTCCGACAGGATGTTTGAGTGTCACCCGAACTCGGGGAGTACTCTGTCATTCGTTGTGAATCCGATGGATGTTTAAGTGATTGCACTTTATCATTCGTTGTGAGGGTTTTAATCTCGTGAGTTATCGTAAATGCTGTATTAGTTACTGACCTAGTTCGTATACATTATTATTTAATTAAGGTACAAGGCTAATCAGTATGCTAAGCTCTGCCCGTATAAATCTACAATGTGAGTCATTCTCTTTTTATCAATTGTTTTACAATACCTTAAATTATTTTCAAATGTTATAATTACAGGGAGTAAGTCTTGGCAATCTTAATCAATGGCTAATGGGGTATTGTGCACATTACTAATTTCTCACGGTGTTAGGCTAATAAGCCCTAACATAGGTTAGGCTAATAAGCCCTAACAGTGATATATCATCACTAATTGGGTAACAGGGCCTAATAGTGGTATGACCATCGTCACCAGGAGGTGACAGGGCGCCATATAACAATAAGATAGAAACCATTGTAATCGCTCTTATGCTGTAATTTATAACTAAGGGTCATTTTATAAAAATGAATGAACTCACCAGTATTTCCTGCTGACCAAATCTTTTTAAAACGCGTTTCAGGTAATTATAGTAGATCAGGAATTAGAGTTGGATGCGGCACCAACAAGACTTACAGAAGTGGCTTATTTTATCAATTAAATTAAATTAAGAAAAATTGTTTTATGTATTCGGGTTTATCCCACAATAAATCTACCTTTCAAAACATGGTTTTATCCCATCTTTTTAATAAATAAAATCCAGTGTTTTCTAAACTCTGATATTTTTCCTAACTCACGGTCCTGGTGAAATTTCCGCTGCACTACTTTTCTAAAGAACCACCGGTACCACTTGGCTGCTCGTGGCTCCCGATTCAGTCCAGGGTGGGGTCGGGGGTCGTGACAGTGTTGGAGTTGTGTGCGTGGTTCAGTACCGATGGGCTTCATGTTGTTGCAAACGGCAGGAAAGAGATCCCAGGTAGGTTTAATTTTTATTCTCTGCTCAAAATTTTCTTAGATCTACTGTAAGTTTTAGACATATTTGGTTGTTTTTGTTGTGATGAAGATGGAGCAGTGGAGATACACAATCATGGGGAACTAACCCCATGAAAGAATGAAACTGTAAGCCTTTGCACATCATGTTTATGACTTACTGATTGTCCTTCTAGATTTGAAGGATTGCATGACTTTGGGTTAAAATATTTGTTGATGAAACTATTTTTTTACAGGATTTCAAGTAGCATTGGTTATTGTTCAGGTAATTCATGCTTCAAAATAGTTTCTATCTTTAACTTTTTTCGATTTTTTAACGATCTTAGAGTTGTTTATTGCAGATTTCATTTATAATATTAGGTGTACCTCTGGTTGATATTTCAGGTAGACGTCCTCTCCTGATGGTATGGATGGATTTCAAGCTCAATGGACTTGTATCATAAATTACGAGTTAATCAATTCTTAAAATGGAATGAGGTATTCCCTTTAATCAACCTTGCCCGACAAAAATTACGAGTTAATCAATTATGTTTCATTTCAGGGCCCTTGGGTTTCAAATGACCAGGGAGGTAACTTTTATAAGAAGGCTTGTGTAAGAATCAGGGTAATCCGGTTATTTTATCTCAGGTAGTCAAAATCACTTATTTACTCTGTTTTGTAGAATCAGTAAATGATAGATGTGCAAGTGGTGTCAAACAGGTTGCATGGAGATGCCCACAATTTGTTGTCCTATTTATTTTTAAATTTGTAGCTAATTAGTGCAAGTAATAAGTACTATTGCAAAAAAAAAAATGAAGATAATTTGTAAATATCCATTTTCAGTTTACCAGTGGTTATAAAATCAACCCGCCTTTTTTAGGTTGAATGGGTCGAAATTTCATCTCTGGGCCAAGTAGCATAATTTTCACCGGTGTGACCTCTTCGACCTGTTTTCTAACGGGAGATAATTTACAACTTAAATGGATCCAGTTTACATAAATGGGTCAAAATAACTATCTCTATCAGTTAACACAGCCAATCTTAATTCCAATAATATGACCCTATTTTACCATGTAATTAAATCTGACCTTGATCTTATCTCTGTTATCAGGATCTTCTTCGTAGTTCAATATCAAGTCTCTTAGTTCAATATCAAGTCACTACATATTTTTTTGTTGTTGAATAGCCAAACACCAAATCTTTATGCCTCATTTCTTGGACTAAATTGCGAACTTTGATAAAATACTCATTTCCCCTACAAAATGACTCTCTTCATACTTTGTTAGACTAATAAAAAACGAGTACCACATTGTAAATTGTTGCCCCCGCCGCATCGCGCGGGTTTCCTACTAGTTTTATTAATACAGATTCTTAGTTTTTAATTTTTTTACTTATACTTATTAAAATGATAAATATATTTTTAGTATATATCTATAGGTTGTGTGAAAACATATTCAGTTGTACACAAAGTTTCTATATTTTTCGTCATTAAAACATAAATTAAGAGTTTGTAAATTCATCATCGCAAAAACCGTTTTGTTTTTTAACACATCATAAAGTTTGTTTTAGTTAATAAGTGATTTTTTAGATGGTATATTATTGCTATTGAAATTCTTAAAAATCCATAGTCACAATATGTTTAATATGTTGACAACAAAGTATTTCATGTTTACCTTAGTATCAACTTTCGTATCCATCAACTTCTCCATCTGAAACGGAAATCAAGAAAAGATAAATTAAACATCAACTTGATAATATAAAACTAAAAATTAAATAAGATCTGTTTATTTAAGACAAAATGACAAATACCTTAATTGGTTGTGAGTTTTATTTGCCGACAGTCTGCAAAGTTACATTGGCAGGCTGCAATTAAGTCAGGCTTTTTTTACAAATTCAAGTTCGGGTTGCTTTGGGTTAATGCTTCTGTGCGACATAACAAAAAATGATCGTTAAACCGTACCTCGATCTAGTAGAGAACCAAAGAAAACTTAAAGCCTTGATCTCGCTAATAATATTTTCAATCTTAACCGACAAGTTCGAAAATCTAACGCTATTCCTAGCTCTCCAAATACTCCAACTAGCGATCAGAATGATGCCTTGAATTGCACTCTTTTTCTTTTCGGACACTCTGAGATCTATGTGAAACGAGAAAAATTTTCATTACAAATTTTAGAGTGTGAAATAAAAATACTTTTTTTTTTCGAAAACATAATGCATAAAACCATTTACCACCTCAGGTTATCATGTCACATTCATTCTGAAAATTGAACAAAACAAATTAGTGATATTTACTTACGAAAACTAAGAAGAAATATACATTGAATTAAGATACTAAGTTTACCTTTTGTGTCGGTATTAATAAATATATACATTTGCGTGTTCATCTTCTGCTTTGATCATGTTTACATCCATTTGAATGCCGCTTTTTGTGATGATAACTTAACAACTAAAAAATGGAGCCAGCAACATGTATAAATACTATGGAAGCCGCCCAAAACCACCACAACTTACCTCCCCACTAACCTCACACATGTTTAGTAGACGGTTATGTAATAATTTTTTGTCTTTGCTATTGTTTATCTTGGGAACTGATCGACTTTTAATTCTAAATTTTTTATAGGTACTACAATGAGAATATAAATGTTTATTTTTTATTTATTAGCTATTAACTGATATCAGTTTTTCTAATGCAGGTACAATATCGGTGCAATACCCCTTTATGCGGCTACATTTTTTTTAAATATTAATTCGGTTACCAAAATCGGTTGCTTTCCATTTTCTTTTTCATAAATGGGATGCTTAATTTGCGGTTGGACTATTATGTTTTATAGGATTAGTATTCGTTTATTTTAAATCTATTTAGTATCGTGAGAGCTGCAGAAAATTCAGGAGCCTAAGTAACTGCTGGGAGAAGATAAAACTGTCAGTAGTTGGCCTTTGGACGGATAAAAGGAATTTGAAAATTAACCGTCCATTTTATGGGATCAGGTCAAAAGGGAATCTAGAAACCTCCATGTAACCTCCCCTTCTAGAAGCCTTTCATGAATTATAAGGGTCAGGATTTAATTTCAGCTTCATCCAACGGTTGAGATTGCATGTTGTACCCATTGACTTTAATGGGAACATAAGAATATATAATTTCCAAAAAAAAAAGCGAAAGTAATGAAAAGAGGTCAAATTTTAAACGAACGCACGTGATGTACTATTAAGCTTAGTCTAGTAGTTTTGGCTAATTACCAAATTACCCCTATCTTAATACCCGTCTTCAACAATTGTCAATTGCTGCAAGTCGAGATCCTTCATGTCAAAGTTATGCGAGAGTAACCGTTTCTGTCACACCCCAACCGATGGCTGAATCATCGGGGCGCGGCACTGAGCGAAACAGATTGTCCAGAAGTTTCCATAACAACTATATTTACCAAATATTTAAAGCAACACGTCCCATACCATGTCATAAATGATAATACAATTATTACAGAAAAGATCTAGTTAAATTGTTCTGTTCTGAGAACTCAGATTTTTATTACAGACAATTGTTTATTGTTGACCTAGGTCTTTCCTAGCCTCGATTTCACAGCAAGCTAAGCAAATAAGCACCCTAAGCACCTGTCACATACGTTAAAGTAAAAGTCAATACACATAGTGTAAAGGTGAGCATACAAGTTTAATAGATATAATAGAGTTCGAAATAGTTTCGCATAACCAGCACGTACACAGTGTGAAATGAGGCATGTTAGTTAGCGACATGAACCAGTCGATACCAATGACTGCGAGTTGACTGCCCGAGGCAGTTCGTAATACACACTCACCACTGTGAGCCATGTAACAAGTTGTCCTTAACAACCCCTGAGTGAACAGCTGCTGAGTCCAAACAAATAGTACTATGGTTGCTAAGGCAGGTAGACAGCATTCCATGTGTAAACATAACAAACAAGCATTCATTAAGTCACGTATAACATGCGGTAATTGGTTAGCGATTAAAGTATTGCGTAGTGTGTTTGATGTATTTTAGAATAAGTAACGTAAGTAACACCCAAAAGTGCGTAAAGCAAAAAGGGATCGAGTATACTCACAGCGATTGGTGGATTGAAGGGAGCTCTAGAGAGTAAGGTTAGCCTGATCAGAATGATAGCATAACGATAAGCGATGCAAAAAACGAAACAAAGTGCAAGTGGGTCGGACAGCAGTTCGATCGGATGGTAGTCCGATCGGACAGCCGGTCGTTCGAGTGACAGTCCGCTCGGATGGTCATCCGATCGGGTGACCTTTCGAGTGGATTGTTTCTTCCTTCGGGAAGGATGTGTTTGTGTATGATGGCTTGACTTTTGAAGTTTTTGTTGTAGCCTTTGAAAACACAGAAGTATCTCTACCTTTCAGGTCGGTCGATCGGACGGACGTTCGATCGGACGACAACCCGATTGGTTGGACACTTTAGTGAGAACAAATTCACATCAGTTTGTCACTCGATTGGATTGTAGTCCGATCGGGTGGCAACCCACTGACATTGAACATGTTTGAAAATTGTTTAAGGATTGAAGTCTGAACATTACTCGGTCGAGTGGTAGTCCGGTCGGGTGGTAATCCGATAGGTCAGCACTTCGTTCAACGTTCATCCTTCAAGGTTTTGAAAATAAAAGTTGAGTGTGGGGCCAAAGTGCAAGTCGATCGGGTGACAACCCGATCGGATGACAGTCTGATCAGACGATAGTCTGATCGGACGGCATTCCATCCTGGTCGTTCCATTCGTCTTACACTTGGTTGTTTTTGATAGCTTGTCATTTTATCGAGATGTTTTGATAACGTGTTAAGCAACAGAAACCTTGTCAATACTACTCCTGATCGGACAGGAATCACCCAAATCTGACCAGTAAACTGTTCGAGACGGTGTTCCATGTTTAACCCGAAATCGGTAGTCTCGCGGATAGAATCCAGATCTTGAACCAACATAACCACAAGAATGAGTTTACCGTCGGTACAAGCTCCAATTCTATCAGTTTTGAGTGCATTGGGTGTAAAAGAGTTGAAAGAAAGTTGGAAAACCATCTTTCATCCCTTTTCACCATGAATTTGTTTAGATCTATGGAAGATCTTTGTTTATTTATGTGGAAATCGTTTAGATTTAAGTTGTTCTTGGTGGATTGAAGTCAAAACATGAAGTTCTCTAGAACACCATGATGACATCATCCTAGAACACCTCAAATCTAGTGATTTCATGGTTAAAAGTTGAGATTCAAAAGATAGAAAGGTGTATAATTAAGTGTAGATCAAAGAAGTACAAGATTTAGGTTGAGACCTTACCAGAATTGCGAGAAGTCGGAGAAAAAGTAAGGTTGGAGCGCTGGTCGGACAGGAGAGTGCCAAAAGTGGTAAGTTGTGATGGTGACAGGGGGTATTTGTAGGGGTTCCCAAAGTAGAAAAGGGTTGGTCGATCGGTTGGCTGCCTGGTCGGTGGGCTGGTCGATCGAATGGTGGCTCGAACGATCGGCTGGTCACTCGGTCGATCAGCCACTTGGTTCGAGTGTTCGGTGCGGCGAGTTTTTCTGTTTCGATTGCGATTGCGAGTGTTGCGATGCGATAGAGTTTTCCTATTCAAATTACTTTTAATCCCAACTACTATATCTAATATACAATCATCCTATATTGCTTGCGTTTAGCGTTTGCGATTCGATTGCGATTCGAGTTTCGATTGCGTTTCGATTAATCCCACAACATAAACATAAATAAACATGCACAAGTAACACATAAGGCACACACACACATAAAACGATATTCAGAACGCGTAATTCGATTTGCGAGTGCGATTGCTATAAGCGATAAAGCGATCAAATATGTGATAAATATCAAATAGTCCTCGATTAGTAATAAGTACTCCACATAATACAACTAACGTTAAGCATAAAATAGACTATCTACGAGTCAAAGAAGTCAAAACAGGAATTGTGCAAGGAGTGACAGATCGCAATTAGCAATCTTGTCTCCCTTTGACTTCAATCTTGACTTTGACTTTGATTTTCGAAACACGGGGTGTTACAGCCTCCCCTAGTTGAGGGAATTTCATCCCGAAATTAGGCCGAAGCCGTAACAAATAACTGCGGGTACTTCGCCTTCATGTCGCTTTCGAGTTCCCAAGTGAACTCTGCGCCTCGTTTGCCTTCCCATCGGACTTTCACAATAGGAATGCGCGAGCGTCTGGGCTGCTTGGTTTGGTGATCCATGATCTCGACAGGCTTCTCCACGAAGTGTAGTGTTTCGTTTATTTGAAGGTCATCATGTGGTACAATTAAATCATGCTCAGCCAGGCACTTTCGGAGGTTCGAAACATGGAAAGTTGGGTGGACGTTACTAAGTTCCTCCGGTAGTTTGAGTCTGTAGGCGACTTTTCCGATCCTTTCCAGAATCTTAAAAGGTCCAACATATCGAGGTGCTAGTTTCCCTTTCTTGCCGAATCTGACCACACCCTTCCAAGGTGATACCTTTAGGAGTACGTAGTCGCCAATGTCAAATTCAAGGGGCTTGCGTCGTCTATCGGCGTAACTTTTCTGACGACTCCGAGCTTTCAGCAGATTGTCTCGAATTTGGAGGACTTTGTTATTCGTTTCTTGTAGTAGCTCAGGACCGGTTAATTGCGAGTGACCGATCTCGTGCCATACAATAGGTGATCGACATCTTCTTCCGTATAAAGCCTCAAACGGTGCCATTAGAATGATAACTGTTATTATACGAGAATTCGACTAACGGCAGGTAAGCGTCCTAATTACCACCGAAATCTATGACACATGAACAGAGCATGTCTTCAAGGGTACGGATCGTTCTCTCAGTCTGACCATCGGTTTGAGGGTGGAATGCGGTACTTAGATTAAGCGTAGTACCGAGAGCCGCTTGAAACGTTTCCCACAGTCACGAGGTAAACCGAGCATCACGGTCAGAGATGATATCACGAGGCATCCCATGTCGACAAATGATCTCGTTGGTGTAGATTCGGGCTAATCGTTCTACCTTGTAGTTTTCCCGTATTGGAAAAAAGTGAGCTGATTTGGTCAAACGGTCGACGACAACCCAGATGCTGTCGTGACCTGATGACGTACGCGGGAGCTTAGTGATAAAGTCCATGGCTATACTCTCCCATTTCCATATAGGGATCGTGGGTTGTTCGAGTAAGCCAGAGGGCCTTTGATGTTCAGCCTTAACTTTCGAGCAGGTAAGGCACTTTCCGACGTAGAGAGCGATATCCCTTTTCATGCCCGGCCACCAGTACTTGTAGCGAAGGTCCTGGTACATTTTATCGGCACCGGGATGAATAAAATACCGAGATTTGTGGGCTTCGTCCATCAAAATCTGTCGCAAATTGGTCCGCTCAGGGATCCAAATTCGGTCCAGAAATTGGAATATTCCATTCGACTTATTCACAAGCTGGGCTCCATCGTGATAGATTCTTTCCTTCTTCAAGTTACGTTCGGTAAAACACGCATGCTGGGCTTTGCGGATGAGGGTTTCGAGATCGTATTGGGCTTGGATATCACGAATGCTGAGCAGATAGCTCCGCCTACTGAGGGCGTCGGCAACGACATTTGCTTTGCCTGGGTGATAACGAATCTCACAGTCGTAATCGTTGAGAAGTTCTACCCATCGGCGTTGACGCATATTAAGTTCTTTCTGATCAAAGATATGTTGTGGGCTCCTATTATCGGTGAAGATCGTACACTTGGTACCATACAGGTAGTGTCGCCAAATCTTTAATGCAAAAACAACGACGCCTAGCTCGAGGTCATGGGTTGTATAGTTCTTCTCGTGGATTTTGAGCTGACGAGACGCGTAAGCAATAACCCGGTCTCGTTGCATGAGGACACAACCGAGCCCAAGGTTTGAGGCATCGCAATAGACTATAAAGTCGTCGTTTCCATTGGGTAAAGTGAGGACAGGAGCATTGCAAAGCATGTGCTTGAGTGTTTGGAAAGCAGACTCTTGTTCAGTTCCCCAAACAAAAGGCTTGTCTTTGTGGGTGAGAGTGTCAAGCGGCACAGCGATTTTTGAGAATCCTTCGATAAATCAACGATAATAGCCCGCTAGTCCGAGAAAAGAACGGACTTCAGACGGGTTCTTCGGCGTAACCCAACTCTTAACTGCTTCAATCTTCGCGGGATCGACATGAATACCGTGACTATTGATAATGTGACCGAGGAATTGAACATCCTCTAGCCAGAATTCGCACTTGGAGAATTTGGCATAGAGTCGATTCCCTTGGAGTAGCTCGAGAACCAAACGTAGATGTTGCGCGTGTTCGACTTTCGACTTGGAATAGATCAGGATATCATCGATGAACACGATGACGAAGGGGTCAAGAAATGGTTTACACACCCGATTCATCAGATCCATGAAAACCGCTGGTGCGTTAGTTAAACCAAAAGGCATAACAACGAACTCATAGTGGCCGTATCGGGTGCGAAAAACGGTTTTGGGTATATCCTCCTCTTGAATGCGTAGCTGGTGATAGCCTGAGCGTAGATCGATCTTCGAGAAACACGTAGCACCTTGTAGCTGGTCAAACAAATCATCAATGCGAGGCAAGGGATAGCGATTCTTGATGGTCAACTTATTCAACTCCCGATAGTCGATGCACATCCGAAACGACCCATCCTTCTTTTTAACGAAAGGACTGGCGCGCCCCAAGGAGAGGTGCTCGGGCGAATGAAGCCTTTACCAAGTAATTCCTGGAGTTGACTCGAGAGCTCACGCATTTCGGATGGAGCGAGTCGATAAGGAGCTCTAGCAATAGGGTTTGCTCCAGGAATGAGGTCGATACAAAAGTCGATATCACGACTTGGTGGGAGTCCGGGAAGATCATCAGGAAACACATGAGGAAATTCACGAACCAGAGGAACATCTTTCACTTCTGTCTTTCCTTCCTTTTCCTTCTCCGCTACTACAATGTTAGCCAAGAAAGCTCTGTATTCCTTACGGAGATACTTGCTAGCTTGGACATATGACATGAGCTTGAGAGCCTTCGAAGCAGTTTCGCCATAAATACACAATACATCACCATTAGCGAGTGCGAAACGAATCATCTTCTCGAAGCACACAACTTCAGCATGATTTTCACGAAGAAAGTCCATGCCTACTATGACGTCAAAACTTTCGAGTTGCATCAGAATAAGGTTAATTGGGAAGATGTGATTGTTGAACTCAAGAGTACAATCACGAAGAACAGAATTAACGGCGACAATTCTTCTGTGGCGACTTCGACATCGAACGTTGGAGGGAGTTGGGAGCGCTTACGACTAAGGAGCTTCTCGAATTCGAACGACACAAAACAGTTATTGGCTCCAGTACCAAACAAACACGAAGCATAAATACCACTCACAAGGAACGTACCATTGACCACGTTGTTGTCAGCCTGGGCATGGCGCACATTGATGTTGAAGGTTCGGGCGCGAGCGGCGTGTTGCTGTTGAGGTTGTTGCTGCTGCTGTTGCTGAGGCTGCTGGTGCTGGGGCTCTTGTTTCACAACCCTGTTCGGGCACATGTTCGCGAAGTGGTTGGGATTACCATACGCGAAACAGACTCTGGCGTTGACCGCGGGTGCCTGAGCCGCTTGTTGGCCTTGAGAAGCTGGAAGCAGAGCTTGATGAGCAGTGGCTTGAGCTGGTGCTTGACGGGGACCAGTACGGCAGTTAGCAGTGAAGTGGCCGTACATATTGCAGTGTACGTAAAAACGGCAGGCGATACCCACCGGGTGATGATAAGTGCATGCTGGACAGGCATGGTGGGGACCAGTGTATGCACGCTTTGCAGGCGGTGCATAGATGACTGGTGCTGATTGGTGCTGAGATTGCTGCTGAGCCGGCACGGCTTGAAGTGGAGCAGCATTGGTAGTAACAGCGCAGTTCTTGTTGCTGGAGCTGTTGTTGTTGTTCTTCTTCTTGCGGCGTGAGGACTTTGATGATTGAGCGGCGACGGTTTCAGTGGATGGTGCGGCGGTAGCTTGATGCAGGTTCTTCGAAGCTTTATCCCAAAAACCAGCTTTTACTCGCTTGTCGTTGATTTCAGTGGCAAGCAAGTAAGTCTCTTCGATCGTTGCTGGCTTTGCGGCATGCACAAAATCTGCAACACAGTCTGGCAGGGCTCGAATGTACTTATTGATTGTCATCTCGGGCGTCTTCACTTGATCGGGACAGATGATACTGAGCTGCTTAAAGCGAGCAGTCAGAGCTGCGTTCTCTCTATCCTTCTGCTTGATATGCCAGAATTCGTCCTCCAGCTTTTGGCGTTCATGGGGAGGGCAGAATTCATCCATCATAATGGCCTTCAGCCCTTCCCACGTCAGCTCATAGGCTATGTCATTTCCGCGTTTGTTTCTCTCGGCCGTCCACCGGTCTAGTGCACAGGACTGGAAAACGCCGGTAGCGTTTAGAGTACGGAGATTTTCAGGACATCCACTCTGGCGCAGAGTGACTTCGACGGAATCAAACCATTGAAACATAGCCGTTGGGCCATCCTCGCCAGTAAATTCCTTTGGACCACAGGCTTTGAACTGCTTGAAGCTAAAAACAGTCTTGGGAGCAGCTTTAGGAGCTTCATTTCTGGACTCCTCAGAGGATTTGCTCACATTCTCGTATATTTCACTCACGATCTGAGGAACCACCTTTGCTACTTGCTTCGCGACGAGAGCAGCAAGGCATTTGTCTCTCTGTTCTTGGCGAGTGATTCGTGGGTGACGGGGTCCAGTTGACATTGTTTGCAACAGACATCGTCATGGGTCTCAGACACAACATAGTCGATTCTCCTCACACGTCTAATACTACTAAAGCTCAGGAACACGTATAATCACGTAACCACATAGGCGCATAATCATAGAGTCACATAAGCATAGAAGCACATAAGCACATAAGAAACACAGAAGCACATAAGCACGTAAGGCACAGAAACACAGAAGCACATACGCATGTGAGCACAAGAGGCATATAGAGACACGTAGAGCATTCTGACTGCCTCAGAATACAGGATCCTATCTTTTAAAGTTCGCGAGCGTTCGAGAACAGCGATCGCGAATATCATAGCGAATAGTATAGTATAAGCGTAATATATCAAGCAACATGGCGTAAAGTCGTTCGTCATGTAGTAGCGATTTGTCAGCGTTTTGAGATAGAAGTGCAGTGCGAGTTGTGTGTGTCGATCAAAGAGAAAGCAAGAAGCGAATAAATCACCAAAAATCATAACACATAAACAGATAAAGTCACATAAAACACATAAAATTCACATAAAATCGGCAAATATCAGTGTCGGCAGTAGCGAGCTCAGAATCGAAACACATAAAAATCGAGAAATAGATTGTCTGCGGCTATATAGACGTTGACTAACCAAAGCGATTCGACTATTCTCAAGGACTCAAGGTGCACACTTTGGCCTTTGGAACTGTGCTCTCGCCTCGAATCTGGGCGATCGGCACGCATCCTTCCAGTCATATCGTGACTTCAAGTCGTTGGAGTCCGTCGAGACTTTGTTGAGAGTTTTGTAAAACCCAGTAAAGGTCGGAATAAGTCGTCAAGGTTAGGGTTTCACCCCTGACTTAACAACTTCGTTCCTGTTTTGATAAAATAAAAGAGAATTATGCCTCAAAGTATGGATTTCACTCCTGATTCAACGCAAATTCTCGTGTTTATAGAGGAAAATGCGGGGCAAACAAGCAATTTAGTCGAGTTTGCGGTTTTCACACCTAATCTCGGCCTAATTGCTCATTTATTTTGAAAACCAAAGTGCAGTGATAGTGTAGCGTAGGCGAGAATAGCGAGAAATAGCAGTAAGCTCGTACATATTCCCCACAGGATATGCACAAGTCAGTATGTTGGTTCCTAACTATAGACTAGGTCATTTCTAAGACATCGACCCGGACTAGGTTGAGTGTTGCCTAATTCCCTATAGTTATGGCTCTGATAAATTGTTCTATTCCGACAACTCAGATTTTTATTACAAACAATTGTTTATTGTTGACCTAGGTCTTTCCTAGCCTCGATTTCACAGAAAGCTAAGCAAATAAGCACCCTAAGCACCTATCACATACGTTAAAGTAAAAGTCAATACACATAGTGTAAAGGTGAGCATACAAGTTTAATAGATATAATAGAGTTCGAAATAGTTTCGCATAACCAGCACGTACACAGTGTGAAATGAGGCATGTTAGTTATCGACATGAACCTATCGATACCAATGACAGCGAGTTGACTGCCCGAGGCAGTTCGTAATACACACTCACCATTGTGAGCCATGTAACAAATTGTCTTTAACAACCCCTGAGTGAACAGGTGCTGAGTCCAAACAAATAGTATTATCGTTGCTAAGGCAGGTAGACAGCATTCCATGTGTAAACATAACAAACAAGCATTCACTAAGTCACGTATAACATGCGGTAATTGGTTAGCGATTAAAGTATTGCGTAGTGTGTTTGATGTGATTTAGAATAAGTAACGTATGTAACACCCAAAAGTGCGTAAAGCAAAAAGGGATCGAGTATACTCACAGCGATTGGTGGACATTAAGACTGAAGTTGACTCCGCTGAAACCTTTAGTTCAAGCGGGCCGAGTAAGATCTATGCTTAGTTAACGCGGGCCGCGAGAAACCTATACACGCGAAGACACCAGATGCCGACACGTGTCGACATCGTGTCAAGTCTACATGATGACTGGACTAAGCTATGCTGTTGACTGAGTTTGACGCGGGCCGCGTAAAGGTTAGCCTTACCTTACGCGGGCCGCGACAGGACGAGATTTCACAACTATAAATAGCAGGCTTCGGATTCCACTTTCAATCGTTCATTCTTTCTTTCAATCTTGAAATTCTGTAGTAGAGACATAATATTTCGGGTATTATACCCCTAATTAGCGAGGTTCTGCTTCGTTGTAAGTATTATAACCCCGGTTTCATAATAGTTACGCTGCCCGATTGATTTAGGGTTCCGTAACAACTGTCGTGGTTCTGCCCGACGTAGTTGTTGGAATACCGTCTCAGGGAGGGTATCATTTATATTCTTTAAAGGGTTATGATACTAACCAATATATATTTGTATAAATTATAGATTATACCCAGGAAACCCTCACGCGAAGCCTAAGATAGCAATGTGAGTAATCCTTCTTTTTGTATAAACCTTTTTGTGAGTTGATCCACTTTTTGTAAATCTTTTTGTGAACGGTTTTACAAAACCTTACATATCTGTCCATGCGAATAAACATATTGAGTATTTGTAAGAATATAATTATAGTGGGTATGTTGGGGTTTTGTATACAAAATTTGTTACCACCTGGTCAAGGAGTAACATTTCCACAAGTTGAGTATGACAGTACCACTGATGTTAATTGTGATGTCTTGTAAACAAATATAATTGCGGGATCGCCCTCAATACTGTTCACTGTGACTTTTTATTTAAACTTGATTAAAATGGGATTCACTCACCAGTATTTCTTGCTGATAAAATGTTTTAAACACGTGTTTCAGGTAACTTAGTGTGAAGCCAATAAAAGCCAGCTGGACAGCACTGAAGGCTTGAAAAAGTGGCAATAAAGTTACCTAAAATAAAATAGATGTTTTTATTAAATAAAATAGGATTTATTCCTATGAAAACGTGTGTACTATGAACTTGGGTTTCATCCCATTTGTTTAATATTATAAAATATGGTGGTTTTACTCTGATAAACATTTCCTAACTACGGTCCTGATGTAAATTCCGCTGCAAGACTAAATAAAACTGATACCACCGAAACTGGCTCACGACCGCCCGTTCCCGGGACAGATAAGGGATCGGGGGTTGTGACAGAAGGTGGTATCAAAGCCTAGCCACTGGCTCAAGCCAAAGAAGTGTTCTGCTGACACTTAAATTTTAAATTCTATGTTAGGAAATAACTTATGTGATTATGTGTTTTATATTAATTGACTATTTGTTAGTTTACAGTATGAGTAAGAGAAGAATTTCGGACATTTGTCATAAACTAGATAGTTCACCGAAAGAAAAAGGAAGTTCATCTCAAACAAATTCCTCAAGATACTTAGCAGATACTGAGGAGGGAATATTTGTCCGTAAAGCACATTATGAAAATCCACTTACCCCTAGTAAAAGAAGTCGGATTCTTAGCAAAAGTCAAGAGAATATGAAAAAGTCTCAGGAAAACCAGAAAATAGGCAGTAACCCACCTTGGGAAGATAAATTAGACAAAAAATGGGCAAATCTCTACATTTTAGCCACTATAGCAGTAAATGTTAACTTATAGTTGAACCGCCAAACCAGTATCAGCACCCATGCCACCTACAAGCTAGAAATTTTAAAAGAACTTCGTTCATTTGATAACAACCTAGTGAGAAGAAAGAGATAGAATAAACCTTACATAAAAATGCATGTTGAGCATAATACTCTTATAACCTAGTTAGACTAAAATAAGTTACGGATGTATAACCAATAATATATTTCGAATTTCAGTTCTAGTTTGTAATAAATATATAAATCGCAATATTTCATTTTAATCAATCTGTTCGTATAATTGTACTAGATATTCTTTTATGATAAATAAACATTCGGATGAACAACAAAAGTGAACCAAGAAAACTAGAATAAGACCTAGAAGTACAAGAGAATTTTTAATGCTATGCCTTAATATGAAGCTTTGAGATAAACCAATTGCTTGTATAAATAAAGTATGATGATTATTGGTATCATGTGAGGATAATGACTAGAACAGTGCCTGTATGATAAATAAGCAATAACACTTGGCCACTGTTATTTCTTGTTTATTGATACTACTCGGTTCTAGAATATGATTCCTCATGAGAATACTAATTTCCATATTTCTTGATGTAAATGATGCCTTTTTAAGATCATGATTTGAAATAAGTTTATGGGTGGAAAATACTATGATAATTACCTCTCCGGTAAAACTGGGCATGATGCGGTAGACTCTCCAGCTTGTCCGGGTGAGATGAGGTTACCTCTCCGGCAAGACTGGGTGAGATGAGGTTACCCCTCCGACAAGACCGGGTGATATGAGGTATATGTTATGATAATGGAATTCCCTAAATAATGTTGTGACCTGATGTCTGACTTGTGAATCTGTTGAATACTTTGACCTTATGAATGGTCTGTATATTACAGTATGTGAAATATATATATATATATATATATATATCAATGAGGAAATCCAAAAGATTCTCATAATTGATAATGAGAAATAAATTACGAACAGAGGTGTCAATTATGAATTTATATTTGTCAGAAATCTCTAGTGTATATATATATATAAATTCTGATGATAAACATTATTTGATTATCAATCTATGCGATAAAATGAACGGTAGTAATAATAATATTATAATAAGAATAATAATAAATAAAATAAAATATGTGTGTACGGATGTATATTACTATTAGTGTGTTTTTATTTCTGTTGGTATTGTAATTTTTATTTCAGTACTAGTGTGTAATAGACGCATAGTATATGAAAAGAGTATAATAGCAATGATCGACGCTTTTGGCAAAAATGCGTATCATGTGATTAACTATAGTAAGATATTAATTGTAATATTAATATGGGATAAATGTTTAAAATTCAGATGGCCGACGAAGAAAATCAAGGAAATCTGAATAACGATAACCAGAGTAACATTAACGTGGTTAATGATAATCCGAGTATCAATAACAATGGAAACCAAGTGGATAATAGTGCTATTCAACACATAGTGGCACAGGGAATTATAGATGCTATGCCATTTATTCTTCAAACTGTTAAGGATGCTGATAATAAAGGTAGACATAGCAGTAAGAGACCCGTTGAACCAGAAAACAGTGTAAACAATAGACCAGTATTTCAATTGCCTATTCCCAAAAGAAGAAGAACCATGCCTTATGGTTGTTCTTATAAAGAATTCTGGTCTTGTAAACCAATGGAATTCTCGGGCAATGAAGGGGCCATTGCAACCTTACGCTGGATAGAGAAGACTGAGGCAGTCTTAAGGATAAGTAAGTGTGCTGAAGAAGACAAGATACTGTTTGCTTCTAATCTGTTTAAGAATGCAGCACTAGAATGGTGGAACACTATCCTCCATACAAGAGGAAGTGATAAAACCTATAATATGGAATGGGAAGAATTTAAAGAAAAGGTAGAAAGGAAATTCTGCCCACCCAATGAAAAGGAACAGATAGCAAACAAGTTCCTCAACCTTAGGATGACTGGTGTAGATAGTAAAGGGTACACTACTACATTCTTTGAATATGCTAGGATAGTACCAACCCTTGCATCACCAGAACCGGTATTAATCTCCCGTTACATCTGGGGATTAATTGGAGAAATTAGACATGTAGTCAAGGCAACCAGACCCCAAACCATAGAAGAAGCCGTAGAACTAGCCAATACCTTGACTGATGAACTAGTTCGTACTAGAGAAGAAGATCAGAGGAGAAACTTAACCCAAAGGTTGACCCAAGAATTTCGTTATGGGAATTTCAATCATAGGAACGTAGATTCTACCTTTGCACCGTATTGCGGGATCTGCAAAAAGAAGCATTCTGGAAAATGCTCCACCCACTGCAATTTCTGCAAAGCACCAGGACACAATGAAGAGAACTGCAGGAGGAAATCCAGTAATGGATTGTGTTTTAACTGTGGAGAAAAAGGTCATATCAAGCCAAACTGTCCAAAACTGGCTCCAGCTACAAACAACAAGAACACTAAAAATGCTAGAGCATTTGTTCTAACGGCAGAAGAAGCAAAGATGATCCCGGATGTGATCACTGGTATGTTTTAGTTAATGATATTTTTGCTACAGTATTATTTGACTCTGGTGCAAACTAAAGTTTTATTAATACTTCGTATTGCAAATTTCTAAATCCGTCATTAACTAAACTACCACACGAATGCTTAGTAGAGACAGCTAATGGAGAAACCATTAGGATTTCTGAAATGTTGCAGGGAGCAAGAATAGAAATTTTAAACCAAACGTTTAGGGCAAACCTTTATCCAATGAATCTAGCCGGATTTGATATTGTTTTAGGAATGGATTGGTTAATAACCAATAAAGCCAGTATTTTATGTGATCAAAAATCAATTCAAGTAAATTCATCTAAAGGTAAAACGATCACAATTAAAGGAAATAAACCATCTAGATCCACAAAATTCATCTCTGTGATGAAAACTGCAAGTTCTATAAGAAAATGTTCTATAGTGTAATTGATTTCTATAATCACTAACACTAAAGGAAAAGAACTAAAAGACATTCCAGTAGTATCTTAGTTTTCAGATGTCTTTCCAGAAGAATTACCATGACTACCTTCAGACAGAAAAGTTAAAATTCAGAATTCACCTGCTACCAGGAACATCGCCAATTGCCAAATCACTCTATTGTTTGGCAACCGCCGAAATGCAGGAATTAAAGAAACAATTAGATGAATTGTTAGGAGAAAAGATTCATACAACCAAGTTCGTCGCCATGGGGAGCGCCGATATTATTCATTAAAAAGAAGGACGGATCAATGCGTATGTACATTGATTACCGTGAATTAAACAAAGTCACGATCAAGAATCGGTACCTATTACCGAGAATCGATGATTTGTTTACAAGGAGCTCGATTTTTCTCTAAAATCGATTTAAGGTCAGGATATCATCAATTAAAGGTACAGGAAGAGGACATTCCTAAGACCGTATTTAGAACAAGGTATGATCATTATGAAATTACTGTCATGCCATTTGGTTTAACCAATGCCCCAGCTGCATTTATGGACATGATGAACCGAATATGTAAGCCATATTTGGATAAATTCATAATTTTATTCATAGATGATATTCTAATTTACTCTAAGAATAAAGAAGATCATGCAAGACATTTGCACGCACTTTTAATTTTATTAAGAAAGAAAATAATACAATCTGAGTGATTGTAGATAGGCTAACCAAGTCAGCTCATTTTCTACAAATGAAAAGAAAATATCCTCACTTATTCCAGTAGATCTCGAGAACGAGCTCTAAATTAAGGTGGGGAGAATGTAACAACCCTCGGTAAAACCGACACCCTCAGTATATTTTCCATACCCTGTTATATGTTAAAATACCCTTATATGTTTTATATTACACCCCGTATGTGAAAACCGAGCCTTAGTTATGTTATATATATATATATATATATATATATATATATGATGTGTGTAAAATGCAACATATAAATTACATCAAATAAGGCATAAAACTAACCCTTTTTAAGTACTAATATTGGAAAAAGAGTGTTTTTGTCTTCCTTTTGTATTTTCAGGATTAAATGAGCTCAAAAACACAAAAGAAGCAAAAAGACAGCTAAATCCAACATAAATACAAGAAAAGGAACATTAGTGGACTGCCCGACCCCTCAACGGCACCTTCCAAAGCAAAAAAGAGAAGTCAGAAGACTGAACACGCCCCGTGCTCAGCCAGCACGGGGCCGTGCCCAAGAAGCAGCAGCAGAAAAGACAAACCTATAGAAGCTTCTATTGCCCACCACGGGCCGTGCCCAGCGGACACGGGGGCGTGTCGAAAGTACAGCAGGCGCATTTATTGTAATTGCGAATTACAATTAATGAGGAGAGAGAGTGTCAGACAGGCACGGGGCCGTGCCCAGCGGACACGGGGCCGTGCCCAGCTCTCTGTTCAGCCTATAAATAGGAGTGCTTGGATTCATTTCAACTCATCCCTTGGCACACCACCCCTCTCACACTTCATCCACCACCCACCACCATCACAACACCATCATCCATTGTCCATCGTAGAGTGTGTTAGTCGTCTCGGGATCCAAGATTGATCGTAAGAGTTCTTGACAATCAAGGCCGTGTTTGCCTAAGTCTCTTACATCACTTGGTGAAGACAAAGTGTCTAGTATAATACTTTTTATTTCTAATCTTTTGCACTTTTTATTTGGTTTTGTATTAATGACTTTAATAACTAGTTACTTATGTTGAAGGTGATCTTTCCTTATCGTTTGTCCGTGGTGTCTTGGCATTATTTTACTGTCTATATAAAATAAAAGATTTTCACCATTCATATCTCCACGGTCTATATGGAGGTATGTTGGCTACCTGGTCGGGGGTTAAGGGAACGGTTTGGTAAAGGTCTTGCCATTGTTCAGTGTTTAGAGGTCCTGCAATGGACCTGGGTCAAATTTAGTAGGACCTCCTTCAATGCTTCACGGTATTGGATGGCGGGGGTCCAAACTCTTTGACCCCCTCATAAGTTAACTACTATTAATACTATAACCCGGCTATTTAGGACTGTATCCCTGATGACTCAGACTACTTAGCCGAGGGTAACGTCACCGCCAAAAGCGGGGCCTACCACAATACTGCATTAATAACTTAATTCATTATCTTCCAATAATCCACTCTTTTAGGATTGTATCCTTGCTGACTCAAACTACTGGGGTGAGGGTAACGTCACCTTCAAAAGAAGGGCCTACTACAATAACTAAGATAATCTCTTAATTATGTGCAAAAGTGCGGAAATAATCAAAGGTTATACTAGATACGAGTCGGAACCAAGTGATTCATCTTGTCTATCTGTTTTTATTTTATTTTTATTTTCAGCATTTTAGTTAGTTTTTATTTTTAGCTTAAAACATTTTTCTAAACTTTTATTTTGATTAGACGTTGAGGATAAACCGGTACTAAAAGCTCTTGTGTCCTTGGACGACCTCGGTATCTTACCAACGCTATACTACGCTCACGATGGGTGCACTTGCCCATATGTGTGTTTAGTGTTAGTAAAATATCGTGTTTTATAAATTTAAAACTTGGCTAAAATAAGTGTTAAAAAAGGCTTAAAATATACACCTAATATATACAACACTTCGCACGCACCAATATATATATATATATATATATATATTAAATCAAAAACATGAAATATAGGGCTGAGGCGGGCCGCGTAATACCTCACCCCATGTTCACGCGGGCCGCATTAAGACTGAAGTTGACTCCGCTGAAACCTTTAGTTCAAGCGGGCCGCGTAAGATCTATGCTTAGTTAACGCGGGCCGCGAGAAACCTATACACGCGAAGACACCAGATGCCGACACGTGTCAACATCGTGTCAAGTCTACTTGATGACTGGACTAAGCTATGCTGTTGACTGAGTTTGACGCGGGCCGCGTAAAGGTTAGCCTTACCTTACGCGGGCCGCGACAGGACGAGATTTCACAACTATAAATAGCAGGCTTCGGATTCCACTTTCAATCGTTCATTCTTTCTTTCAATCTTGAAATTCTGTAGTAGAGACATAATATTTCGGGTATTATACCCCTAATTAGCGAGGTTCTGCTTCGTTGTAAGTATTATAACCCCGGTTTCATAATAGTTACGCTGCCCGATTGATTTAGGGTTCCGTAACAACTGTCGTGGTTCTGCCCGACGTAGTTGTTGGAATACCATCTCGGGGAGGGTATCATTTATATTCTTTAAAGGGTTATGATACTAACCAATATATATTTGTATAAATTATAGATTATACCCAGGAAACCCTCACGCGAAGCCTAAGATAATAATGTGAGTAATCCTTCTTTTTGTATAAACCTTTTTGTGAGTTGATCCACTTTTTGTAAACTTTTTGTGAACGGTTTTACAAAACCTTACATATCTTTCCATGCGAATAAACATATTGAGTATTTGTAAGAATACAATTATAGTGGGTATGTTGGGGTTTTGTATACAAAATTTGTTACCACCTGGTCAAGGAGTAACATTTCCACAAGTTGAGTATGACAGTACCACTGATGTTAATTGTGATGTCTTGTAAACAAATGTAATTGCGGGATCGCCCTCAATACTGTTCACTGTGACTTTTTATTTAAACTTGATTAAAATGGGATTCACTCACCAGTATTTCTTGCTGATAAAATGTTTAAAACACGTGTTTCAGGTAACTTAGTGTGAAGCCAATAAAAGCCAGCTGGACATCACTGAAGGCTTGAAAAAGTGGCAATAAAGTTACCTAAAATAAAATAGATGTTTTTATTAAATAAAATAGGATTTATTCCTATGAAAACGTGTGTACTATGAACTTGGGTTTCATCCCATTTGTTTAATATTATAAAATATGGTGGTTTTACTCTGATAAACATTTCCTAACTACGGTCCTGATGTAAATTCCGCTGCAAGACTAAATAAAACTGATACCACCGAAACTGGCTCACGACCGCCCGTTCCCGGGACAGATAAGGGATCGGGGGTTGTGACAGCCGGTCCTTCGTGTGACAGTCCGCTCGGATGGTCATCCGACCGGGTGACTTTTCGAGTGGATTGTTTCTTCTTTTGGGAAGGATGTGTTTGTGTATGATGGCTTGACTTTTGAAGTTTTTGTTGTAGCATTTGAAAACACAGAAGTATCTCTACCTTTCAGGTCGGTCGATCGGACGACAACCCAATTGGTTGGACACTTTAGTGAGAATAAATTCACAGCAGTTTGTCACTCGATCGGATTGTAGTCCAATCGGGTGGCAACCCACTGACATTGAACATGTTTGAAAATTGTTTAAGGATTGAAGTCTGAACATTACACGGTCGAGTGGTAGTCCGGTCGGATGGTAATCCGATCGGTCAGCACTTCGTTCAACGTTCATCCTTCAAGGTTTTGAAAATATAAGTTGAGTGTGGGGCCAAAGTGCAAGTCGATCGGGTGACAACCCGATCGGATGACAGTCCGATCGGAAGGTAGTCCGATCGGACGGCATTCCATCCTGGTCGTTCCGTTCGTCTTACACTTGGTTGTTTTTGAGGCTTATCGTTTTATCGAGACGTTTTGATAACGTGTTAAGCAACAGAAACCTTGTCAATACTTGGTACTCTTGATCGGACAGGAATCACCCAAATCCGACCAGTAAACTGTTCAAGATGGTGTTCCATATTTAACCCGAAATCGGTAGTCTCGCGGATAGAATCCAGATCTTGAACCAACACAACCACAAGAATGAGTATACCGTCGGTACAAGCTCCGATTCTATCGTTTTGAGTGCATTGAGTGTAAAAGAGTTGAAAGAAAGTTGGAAAACCAACTTTCATTCCTTTTCACCGTGAATTTGTTTAGATCTATGGAAGATCTTTGTTTATTTATGTGGAAATCGTTTAGATTTAAGTTGCTCTTGGTGGATTGAAGTCAAAACATGAAGTTCTCTAGAACACCATGATGACATCATCCTAGAACACCTCAAATCTAGTGATTTCACGGTTAAAAGTTGAGATTCAAAAGATAGAAAGGAGTAGAATTAAGTGTAGATCAAAGAAGTACAAGATTTAGGTTGAGACCTTACCGGAATTGCGAGAAATCGGAGAAAAAGTAAGGTTGGAGCGCTGGTCGGACAGGAGAGTGCCAAAAGTGATAAGTTGTGATGGTGACAGGGGGTATTTATAGGGTTTCCCAAAGTAGAATGGTTTGGTCGATCGGTTGGTGGCCTGGTCGATCGGCTGGTCGATTGAATGGTGGCTCGATCGATCGGCTGGTCGATCGGCTAGTCACTTGGTCGATCAGCCACTTGGTTCGAGTGTTCGGTGCGGTGAGTTTTGCCGTTTCGATTGCGATTGCGAGTGTTGCGATGCGATAGAGTTTTCCTATTCAAATTACTTTTAATCCTAACTATTATATCTAATATACAATCATCCTAAATTGCTTGCGTTTAGCGTTTGCGATTCGATTGCGATTCGAGTTTCGTTTGGGTTTCGATTAATCCCACAACATAAACATAAATAAACATGCACAAGTAACACATAAAGCACACACACACATAAAACAATATCCAGAACGCGTAATTCGATTTGCGAGTGCGATTGCGATAAGCGATAAAGCGATCAAATATGCGATAAATATTGAATAATCCTCGATTAGTAATAAGTACTCCACATAATACAACTAACGTTAAGCATAAAATAGACTTTCTACGAGTCAAAAAAGTCAAAACAGGAATTGAGCAAGGATTGATAGATCGCAATTAGCAATCTGGTCTCCCTTTGACTTCAATCTTGACTTTGACTTTGATTTTCGAAACACGGGGTGTTACAGTTTCGACTCATGCAACATGTCTAAACTATTACTTGCCAATAGAATATCATCTACGTAAAGGACAAGTATAGTAAAGTTGCTACCACTCATCTTGAGGTAGGTGCATTGATCCACTTGATTCTTTATAAAACCTTGTTTCTTCATGACTTCATCAAACTTAAGATACCACTGACGTGATGCTTTTTTTAACCCGTAAATGGATTTCTTCAACTTACAGACTAGATGCTCCTGACCTTCAGGTTTAAAGCCTTCAGGTTGTTTCCTGTAAACATCTTCATCTAAGTCTCCGATAAGGAAAGCGGTTTTAACGTCCATCTGATGCAGCTCTAAATCAAAATGAGCTACTAGGGCCATAACGATCCTTAATGAATCTTTACGAGAGATAGGGGAAACATCTCTTGATAATCAATTCCCTCTTTCTGAGTGTAGCCCTTTGCAACCAATCTCGCTTTGTAGCGTTCAACGTTCCCATTCGGATCCAGTTTTGGTTTGAACTCCCATTTACATCCTACGGGTTTGACACCGTTGGGTAATTCTACCAAATCCCAAACGTCATTTTTCTTCATGGATTCAAGCTCATCAATCATTGCTTTATTCCATTCAGAAGACTGATCACTGCTGATGGCTTCATGTAACACCTCGAAAATTCGTGTCCAATAAGATAACGACACGTGTCATGTAAGACAAAAACATTATTAAACCCGGATCCAATTAAAGATGTATGACAGGATTTAAAAGTGTCGTCATGTTAAATTTACACTCTGAACGACCTCATTATGAATCCCAAGACTAATAAACATCTGGTATATATATTCAAATCCGGTGATTTTCTAGCAATAATTGATTCATAATTTCGAGAGTGGAATCCTATGAAGAAATGCTCGACAACCCTTCGGTCATGGCTTTTTGATAATGTCCAAGAAAACATTTCAAAATGGTAGGGTACATAACTATTCAAGACCCAAAACATGAGGCCCCATACTGGAAATAATGGTAAAAAATCATAATACATGGGTTGCCGATTCGTAAGCTTGAAAGGCCAACATTTTTGTCTTCTGAAACATGCTTACGGACCGTAAGGGTCAAGCCTTAGGGTCCATAAGGCATGCCCAGATGCGGAAAATCGGACAGCAGCCTGTATAAATGTTTTAACCGACTTAATCAGATATTTTACACTTCCATGCGCGTACCCTACTGTTTTTAGACCCTAGGAGCACTTGTTATTGATCTGGATCACCCCATAGACTTAGTTGTCATCATCAAAATGATTCAAGAACACTATAAAAAGGCCTTATGTTGCAACCATTTGATCACTCATTCCTTCTGCATTTCTGGAGCTTTTGGGAGTTCAAGAGCAGACCATAAGCCTTCCAAATCGTGCATAGGACTTCAGTAAGTATGCTTGACCTTCCTTGATTAAGTTTTTACTTAGTTTTAGCTTAAAAGTCAAACCGTCGTAATTAACGGTTGACTTAGCAATTTATCATTAATGGTCCTGTGATTAGTCGAATTGAAGGTAGTTATAAATGGGTAATTATGTGGGCATTAAACCCTTAAAAGGGCTCCCTCTGATTCCCACTCTAACTAGATCAAATGTCGGGTCAAAGTTGATTAGAAAAAGTCAACATAACCTTAATTTGCGAAATAACGCCTAATTAACAATGTAGAAGTCATGTAACCTATTTTATCACTCATATAACTTGTTAATAAGTATAAGAACTAGTCTAAGCTTGTTTGATCCGAAAATTTTCTGTTTAGACCCGGTTCGGAACCGAAAGTCGCAAAACTTTGACTTTTGCTTTGACTTCAGTTCTGACCCGATTTAGTATGATTTGGAAATGCCTTAGAGCTTCCTTAGGACCAGGATACATGTTAGCATAACCCTCTATGGTTGGTTCATTGATTATCTGATTCGTTTACATGTTTCCGTTAATTGCTTAAATGTTGACCAATATGCCCTTTTGACCATAAAACGAGAATTTTGGATATGTGAAAAGACAATAACCTTTGTTACTGATTTATAAACATGTCCCTAAAATTTTACATCAGTTGGAGGTCTAGATTAGGAGTTATGCTCATTAGCGTAATTATAACGCCTTTTAGTAATTAAAAGGCGTAATTAGCATAAAGCCTTTCTAAACCCAATTTTTGACACCAAACCTTTTACCCATTGATGTAATACAATATTTTGGGATTTTTAAAGATTTTTAATTATTTTTAACCTGCTCATAACCTAAGGTTATGGCATTAATTCGGTAAATACCGAATATACCTTTTTGGTTATAAAATGAGTTCTACAAAGTATTTTGACACCAATCCAGTGTCTACTGATTTTATTTAATAAATAAAGTATTTTGAACTTTATAACCTGATCAGAAAATTCGGATTTCCTGTATAACCCGGAAATCGCTTAAAATAGTTTTTTTACGCGTATTAAACGCATAGTTTGGGTTTAAAACCATTTTGTCATATAAGACCTATTACCAACTGATATGACCTAATAAAATAAGTTATTTTACTGATGTATTCGTACCCAAATCTCAGAATTTCAATTAACCTCTTTTATAATCTTTAAAATGACCAAAATACCCCTACGGGGCTTAAATTGAGATTAAACTCGTTTTGGGCATAATGGAAGGTATGCTACTGATATCACAACATATTTAAGGCATATTAACTTAGGAAACCTGTATATGACTCTTTTGGTTACTCGTTACGCACCTGTCGCGTTCGGATCGGCTTATGTAACTAGTTTACATATATTAGCCGAAACGAGTCAAACCATATCGTTTTTATCCCAAAATCCAGAGTGTGTTTAAGTTACCCATATTAAACAAGCATACAAGCTTGTCGGGTCAAAACCACATTCTAAACCGGTCTTCGCTTTATCATGCGTTTGAACCGTGTCTTCCTTTTGAAAACTAACCGGTCTAACTCTAAACTTAAATAAAGACCCGTTAGGATTCTAATAGGATATTAAAAACCTTCGTTCCAGATTAGGAGCCCAGTAAAAGCTACGTGCACTTACTATATTGGACTTATACTTTGCTCAGGTAAATACTTTTAACTTATTTTCCCTATACGGGCTTGGGGTACGGTATTATAATACCGCTTGGTCGGGTATGAAGTCGTACAATCATATGTTGATTAAAAAGATGCATAACCCGTTTTATTCTGTCTTGTTTGATGCAATGCCTTTGGGGGGGTTAATGACCGTGTCCTGGATATCCTCGGCTCATTCATTAAGGATGGCCACGACTTAAGCACAGGGTGTAGGCATACACCTGACAGCTGCGTATGTAAAAAGGGTAGTTCATAAGAAGGGTATCTTCTTGTGGAATCATACCGCGTGGTGTGTCTATTAATCTTGTTAAACCGGCTCTTCTAACCGAGTCCTAAATGGACGACAAACATGTAAAACTGTATACAAGTTTATTTCTACATAATTATCCCAAGTTAAAAAGATATCTTGTGCCATGTGCATTCAAATCAATTTTCTAAACCATTTTCAAAATGAGTCACTTAATTGTATTTTACCAGTGTAAACTGACGTATTTTCCAAAAAGGTTAAGTGCGGGTACTATACGAAATAGGCTGGCTACTCCAGACATGAATAATCAAGTCTTGCAAGCTCTAGATGTCAAAGTCTGTTGAACAGTTTTTCTTTTATTGATCCGCCTGTGGATCCTTTACTTTCCGTTGTATTACTGGATATTACTTTATATTCGGATTGTAATATATTTATCTTTTGCTTCCGCTGTGCATTTAAATATTGTGTTGTTTGACTATTATGTTACCAATCACGTCACGATACTCCCCACCGGGCCCACCGGTAGTACGTGGAAATATCGGGGTGTGACAGGTTGGTATCAGAGCCAACACTGAGTGAATTAAACGCTAGCTTTTGTGTTTAATCTCAGTTAGACAGTTGCACATTCTTGAGTCTAGACAAGAACATAGGACTAATCCTAATTCGTTTTATTTTGTCGTTATTTGGTTCCTTTGTTATTTTTCTGATTTGCCCTTGCATGGGCAAGTCATTTGCTTTTAGAAGTCCCGTTTAGGGCAACCATATACTTGTTTAAATTTTAATGGAACGATCATATTTAAAATATCATTCCTATATTATAAGATCTACCATTATAATAAAATGGCAAAATTTAAAAAGGACAAGACCTAGCCATATGTCACATTAAGACAGGGCCAAGATGGTAGTTCCACAATTAGATTCAGATCCTTGTTAACATTTCAATTTAGGATTGTTCTGCGTTAATATTAAAAGAATCTTAAAGGTAAAACCTAGCCTAATTGTCATTACAGACATGGCCAAGATGGTAAAACCTAGCCTAAATGTCATTTCAGACATGGCCAAGATGGTACAACCTATTCAAAAGATTCAAAACCTTGTTAAACATCTGAAAGCATATTAACATGCTTGACAAAATGTGATACGATAAAATCACATAAGTCATTCTTAAATGGGTTATTCTAAATTCCCTTATTTATATAATCATCCCTTAAGGATGAATTGCCCACGGGCTATAATTAACGTCCTCTGGACTAAAGACAGTGGTAGCCTACAACTCCATGTCAAGAAAAGGTAATGAACTTTGATTCAAACCTTAATGCCTCAATTCCGTAAAATCAAGGCCTATAAATTAAACTTGTCTACGTGACTAGGCCTTTTGTGCTATTATTAACTAAAATATGTATTAAAAACATGGTTAATAAATCGTTTAAAACGATAAAACTGTATAAGCTTCCGTATAAACCTTGCCCTCCATGGTTATAATTTAGGATTATGATAAAGATCCTGAACAATTATATATTTAGCAAATTAACTAAAATGTGTATTAAAAACATGGTTAATAAATCGTTTAAAACGATAAAACTGTATAAGCTTCCGTATAAACCTTGCCCTCATTTTCTTTTTGTAGCAATTAAAGCTACATGGCTAGGTCAGAGGAAGAGAACAGTCATCCTTTGGAAAACCGCGATGATGATAGGATTAATATAACCAGAGGAGAGCTTCGTACACTGATTGATACAGCTGTATCTAAAGCTGTAGAGGAGCAATTCAGGGAGTATAGTGGAACTAATAGTAAAGCCTCATCTGTACCCCATTCTAAGTCTGTCCCTAAGACTCATTCTGAGGCTCATAGCAAGCCACCCTCAAAGAAAGATGAGTCAAAGAAGGATGATGATCGACGTTCATCTACTCAACACAGTGTTCCATCCAAGAGGATAGTGTTCGATAATGAACCGCGTACCAAGTCCTGTACCTATAAATACTTTGTTTCCTGCAAACCCCGGGATTTCACTGGGGAGAAGGGGGCAATTGATTGTATGACCTGGTTGGATGAAATGGACACAGTTGTCGATATCAGCGGTTGTGCTGAAAAGGATGTGGTGAAGTATGTATCCCAATCGTTCAAGGGAGAGGCATTAGCATGGTGGAAGTCTCTCATTCAAGCTGCTGAAAAGATTCCACTCTACGACATGTCATGGGAGCAGTTCGTTGCTCTCATTATGGAGAACTACTGCCCTCAACACGAGGTTGAGAGGATTGAGTCAGATTTCTTATCGTTGGTTATGACAAACTTAGATTGTCAAGCTTACCTCACCAGTTTCAATACACTGTCCAGGATGGTTCCTTACCTAGTAACACCGGAACCCAAGCGAATTGCTCGCTTCATTGGGGGTTTAGCCCCAAAAATCAAAGCCAGTGTTAAGGCTTCAAGACCTGCCACTTTTAGGTCGGCAGCTGATCTATCTTTGTCCCTTACTTTAGATGCGGTCAGGTTGAGATCGCTAAAGAATTTTGAAGAAAGTAAGAGGAAGCGTGAGGATGATAACTCACGAGGCTCAGAGAAGAAGAATAAGGGAAACACTGATTCTAAGAAGTTTGGGTCTGGAAGGAATAGTCAGCGAACAGAGGAAAAGCCAAAGTGCAAGACTTGCCGAAAACATCACTTTGGAAAGTGTAGGCTTGAATCGAACCCGCAGATACAGTCCAGGACTTTTGCATGTGGGATCTGCAATTCCAAGGAACACAAGACCTTGGATTGCAAAAAGTTGAAGGATGCAACCTGCTATCACTGCAACGAGAAAGGGCACATTAAAACCAACTGCCCTAAATACGCCAAGAAGCCTGAAGAGGTCAAGAAGACCAATGCAAGGGTCTTCAGGATGGATGCAAAGGAAGCCGTCCAGGACGACAATGTGATCACAGGTACCTTCCTCATAAATGATGTATATGCAAGAGTACTTTTTGATTCAGGCGCTGATAAGTCGTTCGTAGATAATAAGTTTTGTGAACTGTTGAAATTGCATGTTAAAACCTTAAGTGTAAAGTATGAGGTGGAATTAGCTGATGGAACCATAGAAACTGTCTCAAATGTGTTAGATGAATGTGTTATATCCATTAGGAACCACTCATTTCCTTTGTCCCTGCTTCCTCTGAAGTTAGCCGGTTTCGACATAGTTATAGGCATGGATTGGTTATCTCGTAACCAAGCCCAGATAGTGTGCAATAAGAAGCAAGTGGTGATCAAGGCTTCGTCTGGTGAATCACTCACCATTCAGGGAGATACTCAATATGGACTGCCTGAGCAAGTGTCTATGCTCAAGGCCTCTAAGTGTTTAAAGAAGGGTTGTGTCATTTATATGGCACAAGTGACTATTGATGAGCCGAAGCCAAAGATTGAGGATATCCCCGTTATTTCTGAATACCCTGAAGTTTTTCCTGAAGATCTACCTGGTTTACCACCAGATAGGCAAGTAGAATTCAGAATTGACATAATCCCCGGAGCAGCTCCTGTTGCTAGAGCACCTTATAGATTGGCACCAACAGAGATGAAGGAATTGAGGTGCAGTTAGATGATCTGCTAGCCAAGGGTTTCATAAGACCTAGTTCGTCTCTATGGGGAGCGCCAATCTTGTTTGTCAAGAAGAAGGATGGATCGATGCGTCTATGCATCGATTACCGCTAACTTAACAAAGTCACTATCAAGAATAGGTATCCATTGCCCAGGATCGACTGCAAGGGGCAAGTTACTTCTCCAAGATCGATTTGATGTCAGGCTATCATCAATTGAATGTTAAAGATGAAGATGTACACAAGACGGCATTTAGGACTCGTTATGGTCATTACGAGTTCCTAGTGGTGCCTTTTGGGCTCACTAATGCACCTGCCGCATTCATGGATCTCATGAATCGTGTCTGCAAGCCCTACTTGGATAAATTTGTCATCGTCTTCATCGATGACATTCTCATTTACTCGAAGAGCCAAGCTGATCACGAGAAACATCTCCGTTGCATTCTGAAGCTACTTCATCAAGAGAAGCTCTATGCCAAGTTCTCGAAGTGTGAATTCTGGCTTCTAGAAGTCCAATTTCTTGGACACATTGTTAGTGAGCGTGGTATCCAAGTGGATCCCGCTAAAGTTGAAGCTGTCATGAATTGGCAAGAGCTAAAGACGCCTACAGAGATTCGTAGCTTTCTAGGTTTGGCAGGATATTATAGGCGATTTATTGAAAACTTCTCAAGGATTGTTGCAACCCTGACTTCGCTGACGCGTAAGAAGATTAAATTTGACTGGGGTCCTAAGCAGCAGGAATCCTTCGATATTCTGAAACAGAAATTGAGCAATGCTCCAGTACTGACATTGCCTTATGGAATTGATGAGTTCGTGGTATACTGTGATGCATCACACACGGGATGGGATGTGTGCTTATGCAGAAAGGCAAATTCATTGCCTATGCTTCACGCCAGTTAAAGGTGCACGAGAAGAATTACACCACCCATGACTTGGAGTTGGGTGCTGTTGTATTTGCACTAAAACTCTGGAGGCATTATTTATATGGTATCAAGTGTGTGATCTATTCTGATCACAAGAGCCTCCAGCACCTCTTTAACCAAAAGGATTTAAACATGAGGCAGCGCTGATGGATGGAGACTTTGAATGATTATGATTGTGAAATCAGATACCATCCTGGCAAGGCGAATGTAGTCGCCGATGCCTTGAGTCGAAAGGAAAGGGTGAAACCCATCCGAATCAATGCCAAGAGCATTGAAATAAAGAATGGTTTGAATGAAAGGTTGTTAGCTGCACAGAAGGAAGCTGTGTTGGAAGCTAACTATCCTAATGAAAAGCTAGGGGTAACTGAGGAGCAGTTATCCTATGACAAGGACGGAATTCTAAGGTTAAATGGATGAATATGGGTTCCAGTTTATGGAGGACTTCGAGATGTTATCCTCCAGGAAGCCCACAGTTCAAAATACTCCGTTCATCCTGGAGCTGATAAGATGTACCAGGATCTGAAGGCAAATTTTTGGTGGATAGGCTTGAAGAAGTCTTTAGCCACCTATGTAGCTAAATGCTTGACGTGTGCACAAGTCAAAGTTGAACATCAGAAGCCGTCAGGTTTACTACAACAGCCAGAACTTCCCACGTGGAAGTGGGAAATGGTGATGATGGATTTCATCACCAAGTTGCCCAAGACAAGAAAGGGAAATGATACGATATGGGTGATAGTGGACAGACTGACTAAGTCAGCACATTTCCTACCCATCAAGGAGACCTATAGCTCCAACATGTTAGCCCAATTGTACGTAGATAAGATTGTATCTCTACATGGCGTACCTGTGGCTATTATCTCTGACAGAGATACTAGATACACGTCACATTTTTGGAAAAGTTTCCAACAATCTCTTGGCACGCGTTTAAATTTTAGTACGGCTTACCATCCTCAGACAGACGACCAAAGTGAGCGTACAATCCAAACGTTGGAGGACATGCTTCGTGCATGTGTGATCGATTTAGGTGCTAGTTGGGATAACCACCTGCCATTAATCGAGTTCTCGTATAACAATAGCTACCATACCAGCATCAAGGCTGCGCCTTTCGAGGCCTTATACGGTAGAAAGTGCAGAACGCCCGTTTGTTGGGCGGAAGTTGGAGATGTCCAACTGTCAGGACCCGAAATAGTCTTTGAAACGACGGACAAGATTGTCCAGATTCGTGATAGCCTAAAAGCTGCCAGGGATAGGCAGAAAAGCTACGCAGATTTAAAGCGTAAACCTTTTAACTTCGAGGTAGGTGACAAAGTGTTGCTTAAAGTATCACCCTGGAAGGGAGTGATGCGATTTGGTAAGAAAGGCAAGTTAAGCCCGAGATACATAGGACCGTTCGAAGTTATCGAACGTGTCGGATCAGTTGCCTATAAGTTAAACTTACCAGAAGAGCTCAGTGGTATTCACAATGTATTCCACATCTGCAATCTGAAGAAGTGTTTCACTGATGAATCACTAGTCATACCACATACAGATGTGCACATAGAAGAGAGCTTGAAGTTTGTTGAAAAATCTCTGTCGATCGAGGATCGACAGGTTAGAAGCTTCGAAGGAAGCATGTGCCTATTGTAAAGGTAAAATGGGATGCCCGTAGAGGTCCCGAATACACGTGGGAGGTTGAGTCCACAATGAAAGAAAAATACCCTCATTTATTTCAGTAAATCTCGAGGTCGAGATTTCTTTTAAGGGGGTGAGGATGTAACACCTCGAAAATTCGTGTCCAATAAGATAACGACACGTGTCATGTAAGACAAAAACATTATTAAACCCGGATCCAATTAAAGATGTATGACAGGATTTAAAAGTGTCGTCATGTTAAATTTACACCTCTGAACGACCTCATTATGAATCCCAAGACTAATAAACATCTGGTATATATATTCAAATCCGGTGATTTTCTAGCAATAATTGATTCATAATTTCGAGAGTGGAATCCTACGAAGAAATGCTCGACAGCCCTTCGTTCATGGCTTTTTGATAATGTCCAAGAAAACATTTCAAAATGGTAGGGTACATAACTATTCAAGACCCAAAACATGAGGCCCCATACTGGAAATAATGGTCAAAAATCGTAATACATGGGTTGCCCGTTCGTAATACTGGAAATAATGGTAAAAAATCGTAATACATGGGTTGCCCGTTCGTAAGCATGAAAGGCCAACATTTTTGTCTTCTGAAACATGCTTACGGACCGTAAGTAAGGCATGCCCAGATGCGGAAAATCAGACAACAGCCTGTATAAACGTTTTAACCGACTTAATCAGATATTTTAGACTTCTATGCACGTCCCCTACTGTTTTTAGACCCTAGGAGCACTTGTTATTGATCTGGATCATCCCATAGACTTAGGGGCTGTTTGGTAGCCTCTGAATGGTCATTAAGAGATGCTACCTCTTAATGGAACTATTAAGAGTTTTACCAATGAGAAGGTAGAAGAATGTGACATGTGATGATTTACCATTCAGAGGTTGCCTCTTAACCATTCAGACTTGAGGTTACCTCTTATTCATTCAGAGGTTTTAAACCATTAAGAGGTAGCATCTGAATGATTATTAAGAGGCTACCAAACAACCCCTTAGTTGTCATCATCAAAATGATTCAAGAACACTATAAAAAGGCCTTATGTTGCAACCATTTGATCACTCATTCCTTCTGCATTTCTGGAGCTTTTGGGAGTTCAAGAGCAGACCCTAAGCCTTCCAAATCGTGCATAGGACTTCAGTAAGTATGCTTGACCTTCCTTGATTAAGTTTTTACTTAGTTTTAGCTTAAAAGTCAAACCGTCGTAATTAACGGTTGACTTAGCGATTTATCATTAATGGTCCAGTCATTAGTCGAATTGAAGGTAGTTATAAGTGGGTAATTATGTGGGCATTAAACCCTTAAAAGGGCTCCCTCTGATTCCCACTCTAACTAGATCAAATGTCGGGTCAAAGTTGATTAGAAAAAGTCAACAGAACCTTAATTTGCGAATTAACGCCTAATTAACAATGTAGAAGTCATATAACCTATTTTATCACTCATATAACTTGTTAATAAGTATAAGAACTAGTCTAAGCTTGTTTGATCCGACAATTTTCTATTTAGACCCGGTTCGGAACCGAAAGTCGCAAAACTTTGACTTTTGCTTTGACTTCAGTTCTGACCCGATTTAGTATGATTTGGAAATGCTTTAGAGCTTCCTTAGGACCAGGCTACATGTTAGCATAACCCTCTGTGGTTGGTTCATTGATTATCCGATTCGTTTACATGTTTCCGTTAATTGCTTAAATGTTGACCAATATGCCCTTTTGACCATAAAACGAGAATTTTGGATATGTGAAAAGACAATAACCTTTGTTACTGATTTATAAACATGTCCCTAAAATTTTACATCAGTTGGAGGTCTAGATTAGGAGTTATGCTCATTAACATAATTATAACGCCTTTTAGTAATTAAAAGGCGCAATTAGCATAAAGCCTATCTAAACCTAATTTTTGACACCAAACCTTTTACCCACTGATGTAATACAATATTTTGGGATTTTTAAAGATTTTTAATTATTTTTAACCTGCTCATAACCTAAGGTTATGGCATTAATTCGGTAAATACCGAATATACCTTTTTGGTTATAAAATGAGTTCTACAAAGTATTTTGACGCCAATCCTATCTCTACTGATTTTATTTAATAAATAAAGTATTTTGAACTTTATAACCTGATCAGAAAATTCGGATTTCCTGTATAACCCGGAAATCGCTTAAAATAGTTTTTTTACGCGTATTAAACGCATAGTTTGGGTTTAAAACCATTTTGTCATATAAGACCTATTACCAACTGATATGACCTAATAAAATAAGTTATTTTACTGATGTATTCAGACCCAAATCTTAGAATTTCAATTAACCTCTTTTATAATCTTTAAAATGACCAAAATACCCCTACGGGGCTTAAATTGAGATTAAACTCGTTTTGGGCATAATGGAAGGTATCCTACTGATATCACAACATATTTAAGGCATATTAACTTAGGAAACCTATATATGACTCTTTTGGTTACTCGTTACGCACCTGTCGCGTTCGGATCGGCTTATGTAACTAGTTTACATATATTAGCCGAAACGAGTCAAACCATATCGTTTTTATCCCAAAATCCAGAGTGTGTTTAAGTTACCCATATTAAACAAGCATACAAGCTTGTCGGGTCAAAACCACATTCTAAACCGGTCTTCGCTTTATCATGCGTTTGAACCGTGTCTTCCTTTTGAAAACTAACTGGTCTAACTGTAAACTTAAATAAAGACCCGTTAGGATTCTAATAGGATGTTAAAAACCTTCGTTCCAGATTAGGAGCCCAGTAAAAGCTACGTGCACTTTCTGTATTGGACTTATTCTTTGCTCAGGTAAATACTTTTAACTTATTTTCCCTATACGGGCTTGGGGTACGGTATTATAATACCGCTTGGTCGGGTATGAAGTCGTACAATCATATGTTGATTAAAAAGATGCATAACCCGTTTTATTCTGTCTTGTTTGATGCAATGCCTTTGGGGGGGTTAATGACCGTGTCCTAGATATCCTCGGCTCATTCATTAAGGATGGCCATGACTTAAGCACGGGGTGTAGGCATACACCTGACAGCTGCGTATGTAAAAAGGGTAGTTCACAAGAAGGGTATCTTCTTGTGGAATCAAACCGCGTGGTATGTCTATTAATCTTGTTAAACCGGCTCTTCTAACCGGGTCCTAAATGGACGACAAACATGTAAAACTGTATACAAGTTTATTTCTACATAATTATCCCAAGTTAAAAAGATATCTTATGCCATGTGCATTCAAATCAATTTTCTAAACCATTTTCAAAATGAGTCACTTAATTGTATTTACCAGTGTAAACTGACGTATTTTCCAAAAATGTTAAGTGCAGGTACTATACGAAATAGGCTGGCTACTCCAGACATCAATAATAAAGTCTTGCAAGCTCTAGATGTCAAAGTCTGTTGAACAGTTTTTCTTTTATTGATCCGCCTGTGGATCCTTTACTTTCCGTTGTAATACTGGATATTACTTTATTTTCGGATTGTAATATATTTATCTTTTGCTTCCGCTGTGCATTTAAATATTGTGTTGTTTGACTATTATGTTACCAACCACGTCACGATACTCCCCACCGGGCCCACCGGTAGTACGTGGAAATATCAGGGTGTGATACTTCATTATAAGAGATAGGATCATTGAGCTTTTCGGAATCCATTTCAGATAGGTAGGTAACATAATCATCCCAATTAGTAGGCCTTCTTTGCCTGGATGACCTCCTGAGTTGATTATCAGGTTCAGCGTTGTATTGGTTTTGAGCGTTTGATGTGCCTTCGTTATGAGGTATAATGGGTTCTGATTGTGAAGGTATATTTGGAGTTGGTGCAATAGCTTCAGGTGCAGTAGTTGCATTGGGTACAAGAGGAGTAAACGGAGTAATGGTAAGCGACGAGTCCCCCCCTGCGTCTTGTACTTCTTGCAATTCGTCGTAAGGATTGGTACTGCTCCCACTGACCTTGAAATCCTCCAGGAACGCAGCACACTTGGTTTCAACAATACGGGTGACATGGGAAGGACAATAGAAATGATAACCCTTTGAGTGATCAGGATACCCAATAAAGAAACAAGTAACTATTTTAGGGTCGAGTTTCCTTAGGAAATGATTGTAAAGTTTTGCTTCAGCAATGCAGCCCCATACTTTCATATATTTAAGACTCGGTTTCCTTGTTGTCCAAAGTTCATAAGGAGTTTTAGGGATAGACTTAGAAGGAACTCTATTGAGTATATGAACAGCTACTTTTAACGCTTCAGTCCAAAGGAATAATGGTAAATTAGTGTTGGCTAACATACTACGCGCCATGTTCATAAGGGTACGGTTTCTTCGTTCAGTACAAAACTCATAATCCCCTAGCCCTTACAAAACTCATAAAATGGATCAGGAGCTTGACCCACATTAGTATGTCTTCCATAATATTCACCGCCTCTATCTGATCTCACAAATTTAATCTGACGATCTAATTTCTTTTTAACTTTAGCTTTATAATCTTTAAAAGTTGTAAGAGATTCAGATTTTTCCTTAATGAGATACAAGTACATGTAACGAGAATAATCATCAATGAAAGTGATAAATGAAGTATGTCCTGTTATGCCAGTGATTTGGTAGGGACCACTAAAATCAGTGCAGTGAATTCTAGCAACTGCTCATGTTTAGGGTTTTACGTTAGGGTTTAGGTTTATCAATGACTCAACAATAGACATTATACCTGGATAGCGATTGTTAGTATTGCTGGCGCTGATATCAATGATTACAGTAGTTAGCTATAATATTAGTTACTTGATGTTTATATCATCTAGTGTATGGTATTTGATGTTTAAAATTTCAGTGATAACTTAATGCTGATATAGTTTGTTTTTACTTGATTAACATGGATTTCCAGATGCTAAGAGGTTGATTGGAAGGAGGTTCAGTGATCCAAAAGTGTAGGAAGACATGACATAGTGGCCTTTTAAGGTCATAGACGGGTCTGCCGACACACCAAAGATTGTGATTAGGGCTGTAAACGAACCGAACGTTCAGCGAACAGTTCGTGAACCGTTCGGCGGGAAGTTCATTTATGTTCGTTCTTTTAATAAACGAACGAACATGAACAAGAAATTTCGTTCGATTAGTTAATTGAACGAACATGAACAGAGGTCTCGTACGTTCGATTGTGTTCGCGAACGTTCGGTAAGGTGTTCGTGAATGTTCGGTAAGGTGTTCGTGAACATTCGTTGATTTGCGTTCGTTTATGTTCGTATGTTTGTGTTTTAATTGAAGATCTTTGTACTTTCTTATATTTTATTTGTACTTTTTATATTGTTAAACTTTTATTTATTTTATTTCTCTAACAATTAAACTAGGAAACCCACTTTCACCTTGTTTATGCATCATTTCCCTTTCATTTCTCATTATTTAAATCCACGAATACCATCGACCTCTGTTCCACAATAAGGGATTCAAGTTCTGGTGCTACTCTCTGGGCCATCTATCTTTATCCTTTGTCGTGTTCGCCAAATTTATTTTTGTTTGTTTGTGTTCGTGAACCGTTCGCGAACACGAACATAAAATCTCGTTCGGTAATTGTTCATGAACCGTTCGTGAACACATTTATTTCCTTAACGAACGAACACGAACAAGGCCTTGTTCGTGTTCGTTCGGTTCTTTTACAGCCCTAATTGTGATCACTTACAAAGGTCAAGAGAAGGAGTTTTTGGCTGAAGAAATTTCTTCTATGATTCTTGGCAAGATGAAAGAAACCGCTGAGGCGTATCTTGGAGAAGTTGTGAAAAATGTTGTGATAACTGTCCCTCCTTATTTCAACAATTCACAACGTCAGGCTACCAAAGATGCTGGCACTATTGCTGGATTAAACGTCATGCGTATGATCAACGAGCCTACAGCAGCTGCAATTGCGTATGGACTAGACAATAAGTCTAATATTGTTGGCAAAATAAATGTGCTTGTGTTTGATCTGGGCGGTGGCACTTTTGATGTTTCTATAATGACTATTGAGGAAGGAGGTATTTTTTAGGTGAAAGCTGTTGCTGGTGACACTCATCTTGGAGGTGTGGATTTTGATAACCGCATGGTGGATCACTGTGTACAGGAATTCAAGAGGCAATGGAATAAGGACTTGAATGGGAACCAAAGAGCAATTGCGAGGTTGAGATCTGCTTGTGAGAAAGCAAAAAGGATTCTGTCAAGTACTATTCAAACATCAATTGAATTGGATTGCTTGCATGAGGGGATTGATTATTCTATGAAATTTACTCGAGCAAAATTTGAAGAGCTAAACAAGGGTTCGTTTAATAAGTGCATTGAGACTGTGGAAGCATGTTTTAGTGATGTTAATTTGACAAAAGCATGGGTAGAACAAGTGATTCTTGTTGGTGGCTCAACTAGAATACCAAAGGTCCAACGTATGCTGCAGGAATATTTTTTTGGCAGCAAGTTATGCAAGAGTATAAACCCTGATGAGGCCGTTGCATGTGGTGCAGCCATTATGGCTGCTAAGGCAAGTGGTATCAATGATACGAGTGTTCAAGGTGTGTTGCTACGTGATGTCACTCCTTTATCTCTTGGTGTTGAAGTTAATCAAGAAGTATTTAGTGTTGTGATCCCGCGAAACACTCCAATACCCACGAGTAAAGTCCAACCATACTATACAACCTATGATAACCAATCTGCCATCAAGATCAAGGTGTACCAAGGTGAAAGATCCAGATCTACTGATAACCATTTGTTGGGCAAGTTCGGAATCTATGGAATACCAACCACTCCTAAGGGAGTTTCTAAAGTTATGGTATGCTTTGAAATAGACGCCAATGGTATCCTTACAGTCTCCGCCTCGATAATATCCATGGGTAAGATGGAAAAACTTATAATATCCAGTGAAAATGGACGACTCTCCAAAGAAGAGATTGAGAAGATGGTAAATGATGCCGAGAAGTACAAACTTGAGGACCAAGAGTTCAAGAAGAAAGTGTATGCATACAATGAATTAGAGGATTGCATATACAACATGAAGGAAAAAATCAAAGAGCAAAATGTTAGGAAGAGTGTGCACCATGAGATCTTGCAGGTTATGAAGAGTGTCATTGAGGAAACGAGCAACTGGCTCAAGGACAACCAAGGTGCATCTTTTACTGAGCTTCAACTTCAGAAGGTACACCTAGAAAAAGTTTGCAAGCCGTTGTTCTAGGTATAAGATTTTGGTTGTTGAATGTTAGAATCTAGGCTTGTGTATATCTTTTTGTTCCACCTAATCTGTCATCAATATTAATGGTTGTTGAATATTGTTATCTAAGTAAGTGGATACCTACAATTGAATTTTGACAGTAGATCCTTACCCAAGTAGACTGATTAGTAAGAATCCATCATCTGCAACAGCCTTCTCATCGTGTTTATTAGAAGCAGCTTCTTTATGCTCCTCATGACTGATAAAGTTTGAACTTTTGTTATGGTGTGGAATAGAATTTTTTTTTTTTACTACCAAGCAAATATTGGAACTAGCAATAGAGATATTGGTGTTGTGAACCGCAACTAACTGCAGAAACAACACATTAGCCCCTAATCCACCTTGTGTTGTACTTCATGCCTATTGAAACTTTCTACATAATTCAAGAAGCCTATTATTAAGTGGTTGAATTTTAGGATCAATCACAATACTAATTTCAAGAAGCCTATTATTATGATTTTTCTCTTGATGTTAACATTCTGCAACTGAAATTGTATAGTGATTGTTTATTTTATTAATCACATACAATATTAAGTATAGTCACACATCTCACATTAATGAATCAACTATCTTCTAACATTTACATCAAACAATTAACAAAAAGTTTATCTTACATCTTCCCCTATAAGACATTTTCAAAAATTAACACTTAAAGTTTATTACACGCTATCATTTTCACAATATAAAAAAGGAAATTAATTTTTTTATAAGGCGATATATCCATCTTACTGGTGACTAATGATGTATTTTTGGTTTTTGAAATCCTTGAGTTGTATAGAATTCTGTATTCTTAGTTGTCCTGGGAAAAGGAGTGAGATGGAGAAATTTGCTGGTGGGATTTATACCACTTGTGTCGAGGTACTTAGACTCCACGTACGTTGTGGGCATTAAATCCTCTAGTGCCAAAGCCACCTAAGCAACTTTAGGCGTTAAACACCGAAATGCAAGCGTGAAAGGAGGGCGCCAAAGCGGGGAGTGCCACTCCCTTAACGAGTGTGAGAGGGTAAGGGTGTGGGATACACCCCCAATCAACCAATAAATTTCTTTTCTTTTCTTTTATTTAACTCTTAGCTAAACCACAACTTATAGTTAAAAAGTGGATCAGTTAACCCACAACGCATAGTCTTATAAGATACCACAAGTTGCAATTGAATCTTTTACTTATGAATGGGACTATTCTACCCTAGTTGTTCCTTCTCAAATACTTTGTGATTTCTGCCTTATTTCTTAATGTTTGCTATTTCTTACGACCTACAGCCTAATGCGCGAGGACCATAAAGCATGAGACCTATAAAGTATAAAGCTCGAGGCACATAAACTTTGACAAGTCGTACATGCGGTCATACCAATACATCAACTTATAAAAGCATATGGTTATACATCCAAATAAAAAAAAATTAAACATGCAATCTCCTCATTTTAGGGCTATAAAATTAAACGGGTTATGTAAACCAAAAATTTTGACTTCCATTTGTGAAGAAAATATTTTACATGGACATTTGTAGTAATATTAACAATGTTGATAATACAAAATACAAACTTCATATAGTCATATTTTATACCATTTGACAAATATTACGATTTTATCCTCATCAAATCGTAATATATAGTGAAACGTGTCACAAACAGTTTAAACTTGAAAATCACTCGAGACATACTTTAACATAGACAAGCTTGTCGATCATTTTAACCAAAGATATAAATTAATCCTAAAATAGACAAGCTAAGTACATATTAGCACGCACAAGCTTGCAAAAAATTTGGTACGTATCAAAGGGTGGTCTTTTTTATGTGTCTGACAGTTGATAAAAGCACTTTTTTCATTTTTTTTACGAGTAGTTAGTTGGGGGGTTTGTACCATGTTTAGAAACGAGACTTACATCCGAAGCCGGGATATCATACAACGATTTTGAAACCTATTTTAGCAAAAAGTTACTAGCAAATTTCATCATTCTTGGACTTAAAAACTCAATAAACGGGAACCTACATTTTGTGAACATAATGTTATGACCGATGATGGAGTAAATAAGTCATTAGTTAAAGGTACAAAGATAGCATTGTTGTAAGAGCAATATAACTATCCCAATAAAATTAAACAATTCAGTGAAATTTTTTGATTGACCATTTGACCGGCTTAAGTTAAAATACAACCAAATTAAGTAATTAACCAATTCGTAAATCATAAGTAAACGGGTTTAAACATAGAACGTACCCTCATGATTGATAATATTAAATTATGTAACTAGGTTTGAACCCCGTGTATACACGGACTGCATAAATGTAATTTTATATAATAAATAATAAAAAATATATCTTTAAAAAAACTCATATATTGCACGTGTTGAATAAAATATAATGTCATATGTTAACATATGTTATTGGTGTAGATGTTGGCAATATTTCTTGTCACCATCCCAACGGTGATTACATTTGTTTTATTTGATCATTTTTGGTGATTAAATATAATCTTTTAGAAGAAATGTTTTTTTGCTGAATAAGTCCTAGTGAAATATGACAAGTGGGGACTTCGATTTCACTATTTGCATAATTTTCATAGAAACTTTGCAGAAAATACATGTGGGCCATTCAGTATCAATGATATATATGGAACAATTAATTATGAGTTGTTTACTCATGAAATTGCCTTCATACTTTCTAGGTAGTTTCCTTTAAACAAGTTTAACTTTTTTTTTTTTCTAACTGCGAATTTTAGATATCGCTACTGAGATGAGTTTAGATTCTAATGAGAGAAAGTAGTCTGAATCCCAAGAAAATAGTTCAATTTGTCGAAATCATTAATAGCAAAAATAAGAATGTAGTTGAAACACCTCTATCACAAAGCCTTGAAGAGCTCCATTTAAAAGCGATATCATCAACATATACAAAAAAAAAATATGTGTACTGCCTTGTAACATTCCTATTTTTATATAAGAATTATAGGTTTGGTTAAATTTATTAACCACTAGTAACTAGTTTATTTTTAAACATAAATATTCAACTCAAATGGTTTTAAACACTATTTTATATAGTTGGTTGAAATATTATACTATTTAATTGGCCTATATATGGGTAACCTTTTCTATTAAAATAAAAGTATATAAAAACTTATATTATTAGACAGGTAGATTTTGGGTAAGTCGACTGTTAAAAATATGAAGTACCTAGACGGGCCTAGGAACCGTATAATAATTAAACATTATATTTTGAACCTACTCCGTTTTTAATGAAACTTAGACCCAAATGTAGACAAAAATATTCTCGTTCGAATGACATATTCATTATTTTCTAGAACGTCATATTTTATAAGTTATACACGCCAAATAAGTATAGCAGTTAAATTAATTATAATATATAATAAAAAAATAATAAAGTTAACAAATTAGATTTTGTATATAATAAAAAAATAATAAAGTTAACAAATTAGATTTTGTTTGAAATATATATCTTCATGTCGAAGATAAGAATCAAAAATAAAATATATAAATAATAAAATAAATAAACTCAACATTTATGAGAATGTGTACGTGTTGACTAAACATTCATTTGAAAAGAATGAGTAATAAGTATACGTGTTCAAGCCTCAATTCATCATTCCAACTATAAATTTTTTTTTTTTTTTTTTTTTTTGAACGGCGGCGGGATAGGGCTCAGTGGCATGCCTCTTCATAGCCCGGGTATGTAATACCCCCCAGACGGAATTACAACCGTCCATTGTTAGTTTGACGCTCGAGGGGTGGCGCCAAACCGTTCCAGGAGGAAACCGACATAAGTCGTAAAACCCCCTGACTTGCTGTATTCCATTAATGTTTGCAGGCAGCAAGATTCGAACCCGGGTATCTCCCAAAGGGATAAACCTGGGGTGCCGCTGGACCATAAGGTCTAATGAACTCCTCAAAAGAAAGATGCTCATGAATTCCTTTTCTATTTCCTTTCTGTCGCCACTTTCCACTCAAATCTATAATTATAGATTTTAATTTTATTTTCACCCCATAATAATAATAAAGCCCTGTCTCATTTTAAGTGTTTTAACTCCAGATCACCGCTACCCTTTCCGATTGATCTGAGCCTCATAACGCATGTCAGGGCTCTGCCCGACTAAGTTGTTGGGATTCGGTCTCGGGACATCAGGATAAGGTTGAATTAGGGGTACTATACTTAACACGAATGCTTTATATATTTTCAAAATAGCTCAGAAGTTATACCCAAAATTTTATACCAGGAGGCTTTCTAGTTGAACCCTAAAGTTACAAAGCGGGTCCCTTCTCTTTTCTCACCGTTTTATTCCCTTTTTGTCTCAAACCATAACAACTCTCACCAAAACTATTATTTATTATTATATTATTTTCACTAGGAAAACTTAGTTAAGACTCTTAAGTAATCCTACATAAACCCTAAAATTTTCAGAACAATCAGAATCAGGATCAGGGCCCCTAAAACTCAAGGGGGGGGGGGTATTCCCCATTGACGATTATCCTCATAATTTGTTGTCAAATTCGAATTTCTCCTTTCCGTCGACTCAGCTGAGCTACAAATACACGTGGCAACCATATGTCGTGAGGGTTTTAATCTCGTGAGTTATCGTAAATGCTGTATTAGTTACTTACCAAGTTCGTATGCACTAGGTTACAAGACTAATTAATAGGCTAAGCTCTGCCTGTATCTGCAATATATCAAGGCTTATCTGTATATTAAACTTTGCCCGTATGAATCTGCATGCTTATACTGTGAGTCATTCTCTTTTTATCAAATTTGTTTACAAAATCATGTATATTTTCAAAGTTATAATTACAGTGATTAAGTTTATGTAATCACCAAATTACAGCCGGTATGTGGGGTATTGTGCACATTACTGCTGTTTTATCACTTTAGGTGGGCGAGCCTAAAATTAGTGATATTCGTCACTATTGGGTGACAGGACCCAATAGTGGTATGACCATAGTCACAGATCCGGTCGAGTGACAAATACTGTGGGTAGTTGGTTGATATCAGAAACATTGTAATCTCTCTTAATACTGTAAATTATAACAAACGTGTCGTTTTAGTAAAATGAATGAACTCACCAGTATTTTCCTGCTGACAAAACCTTTTTAAAACGTGTTTCAGGTAATTACAGTAGATTGGAGTAAGAGATGGATACGGCACTGAAAGGCTTCAAGAAGTGGCTTATTTTATTAATTAAATCAAATTAAGAAATATTGTTTTATGTAAATGGGTTTATCCCTTATTAAAGCTACCTTTGTAAAACATGGGTTTATCCCATCTATTTAATAAATAAAATCCGGTGTTTCTAAACTCTGATATTTTTCCTAACTCACGGTCCTGATGAAATTTCCGCTGCAATATTTTTCAAAATAATCACCGGTACCACTTGGCTGTTCGTGGCTCCCGATTCCGTCCAGGGTGGGTCGGGGGTCGTGACAGAAGGTGGTATCAGAGCCACTAATTTAAGCCAATAGGTGTTGTAATAAAATACCTAAGTTTAAACAAAGAGTTAGGAACTTGATATTTTAGGGTAGCACTTAGGATAGTATTTAGACTTGAACTTAAGAAAAGATGCCTTAGTATAAGCTTCGAGATTAGCTAAATACTTGTGATGGGTTTTGGTATGCCATAAGAATGGTAATTAGAATATTGCAAGATATGATAAATAGGCAATAGCACTTAATTGCTATTAAATCTTGCTTAGTGATATTACTTGATCTAGAATAATATATGTTACGGGAATACAAATTTCCTTGATTCTGGATAAAAGCCCTAATAAAAGAGGCACTTTTAAATTTTTTTTTGAAAAAAATACTATTTATGGGAAATAGAAAATTTTCTCCGGCAAGACTGGGTATGGTGTAGCAGACTCTCCAGTTTGTCCGGATATACTGAGATTACCTCTCCGGCGAGAACCGGATAAGACGGGGTATATAATATGTCAAACAAGTGACAAAATTTCCCTAAATAGTATCATGATCTGATATCGGACTTGTTATTGGAATTAAGAATCTGTTAAATACATTGACCTTATAGAGGGTATGTATATTACAACATGTGAAATATATGATTATATAGATATGTATATCTATAAGAAATTCCAAAAGTCAATTTGGAATAAAGTATAAACATCTGTATCTAGATTTCTTTATCAGGAATCTCTTTTCCGATATCAAACATTATTTCGTTTGATTATCTACCTCGTAACTCGTGCAATGGAAACCCATTAAGTTGGGACACCATCAAAAGTATAAGAAATTCCAATGCGTTACCATAAGCTATTAACGCAAGTAAGAAACATGTAAAGTTATGCTAGTGCACGAGAAAACACATGAAACTTAAATTATACGTCTACAGACGACACACACGACTTCCCAAGGCAAGACCTTTTTAAAATATAAATTGGGTACGATGACACCAATGCTAATTCCGTCAGTAGAAGAACTACTAATAAAAAAGAAGCACTTTGTCACGTGATCCTACAAACGACATAAATCTCGCTGAGGTACATTGGAACAAGATTTCACAACCATCGGTGCACAGTCTAATCAGAGTCATAATTATTATCACTGCAAAAGGATTCACATACCTTTGCAAATCCCCTATTTCATTTTATTCGACATTCCTTGATAATGTCACTTCACAACGGTTATTATAAAAAAAAAATCCAGATAAAGTTCTTATATTTCTTTCACAAAAATTCTGACTTCTACATATCATAAGTAGACTTTCGTGTTTCTACTTCCCCTAATGGTCATCATACCATGAGGATTTCTTTCATAGTAGCGAATATTGATCTATTTCATTTCCTGGTAAATTCACACATTACACATGTACTGTTTGTTGTGCATGTGATTCGTTTGATTTGTAAAGACCACTGGAGGGCTTCATTTTAATTTGTTATTTTATCCAAACTCAAATATCATTCCGCTTTTTGCACTATGAACCGCATTATTGCAAAACGATAACTCTTTGATATCGAGTCAATAAATTTTGTTAAATCATTGAGGTGAAGAATTTATATTTTTATATATATATGTATAAAAATTATGTTGAGATATACTCTCATTTAAGTTTATATTTAGTTATTTATTATGGGTAATTAATATTAGTTTAATGGTAATAGTGTTAGTATTATTTTTAAATACTAGGGTTATTATCAGGGGCAGATATTGAGTAGCCTAGCCTTAGTTAGGCATGGACTGATTACCTATGCTTAAACAAGGCAGCACTAACCAATATCCAACCATGATAATGACTAGTTAATGTATATAAATTAAGTCATTATACTTATTTAATAAATTTTAATTATATATAAAAATATTTTTATATATATATAAAAATATATATACTTTGTACTATAAGAAGAAGACATATTTTCATAAAACAAATACAAGAATTTGAGCGACGAATAAAATTCTATAAATAATTGTCTATCACATGTTTTGTGGTAACTATGTACCGTAACGCTCTGGCAAGAAAATGACCATATAAGAATAATAGGGTAGTCATTAACTACGTTGGGTTAGGGGAACATTGTAATATATAAGAATAATCCCCGTTTTCACTTATTTACAACATTTGTAAATACATTCACAAGGTTATATGGTTTCAAAATGAAAATAAGTAATCACATAGAATCGACCATTAAGTGTTATATATTTACAAAATATTTTACAAATACTTTTGTACAATAAATATTTTTACACCTTTATTTATAACTTTCATTTAACGTTATAAATAATAGTGATTCTTTTACAAAATCATAATACTAAAATATTTTGTAAATGTAATAACTTCATTGCGGTATTTTGTAATTTATATTACATAGTAAATATAAGTTATTTTACATAGTATAGTAAAATACTAAAATAATATTTATTTAAAAGTGGTAACCATTTACATATAGTAAAAATGTGTAACAAATAATATATATTACATAGTATTTATATTTGATATGTAAGATACGGTTCAGACAGGAACACAAATAATATATATTACATTTGCTTTATAAAAAAAAATATAATGGTTGGTCATGCCAAAATAACTTGTTCTTATTATATTTCGATCTCTAGGACATAGTATGAAAAATATGGTCATGAATAGTGTACTATCACATTGTTTCACAATTAAAACAACTTGCAACTCTAAACAATGATACACTAACTCTATTGTCTTTTCGTGTATCTTTGCAATTCACTCATCTCAACACTTTGATTTTCTCATATCATAAATATTTGACAAATCATTTTTCATGCTTCTATTTCATTTTGAATCTGTCGATTCTAAGTCTTCCTCAGTTGCCAATCAAAGTAAGCTTTCTTTTGACAAAGAATTTTTATTGATTCTAAAAAAAAAAAAATCCTTCACATTCATTTTAAAATAGCTATTTATCATATATCTTTTGGCTTGAACCTAGTCACTTTGGAAATTATATCATTTCATCTCATTCGTTTGTTATCAATTTCTTGAACTAATTCAGTGAACCATTGAATCCTACTTATGGTACAACTCGTATTCACAAAATTTGATATTTTAATTCTATGTCATCTACCTTAAATATTATTTTTATTGACTAAAATATAACATAAGTCTAAAAGAAATATCATAACCCAAATCTCGAGGACGAGATTTAAAACAAGGTGGGGAGAATGTAACATTCCTATTTTTATATAAGAATGATAGGTTTGGTTAAATTTATTAACGGTTAGTAACTAGTTTATTTTTAAATATAAATATTCAACTCAAATAGTTTTAAACACTATTTTATATAGTTGGTTGAATATTATACTATTTAATTGGCCTATATATGGGTAACCTTTTCTATTAAAATAAAAGTATATAAAAACTTATATTATTAGACAGGTAGATTTTGGGTAAGTCGACTGTTAAAAATATGAAGTACCTAGACGGGCCTAGGAACCGTATAATAATTAGACATTATATTTTGAACCTACTCCGTTTTTAATGAAACTTAGACCCAAATGTAGACAAAAAATTTTTCGTTCGAATAACATATTCATTATTTTCTAGAACGTCATATTTTATAAGTTATACACGCCAAATAAGTATAGCAGTTAAATTAATTATAATATATAATAAAAAAAATAATAAAGTTAACAAATTAGATTTTGTTTGAAATATATATGTTCATGTCGAAGATAAGAATCAAAAATAAAATATATAAATAATAAAATAAATAAACTCAACATTTATGAGAATGTGTACGTGTTGACTAAACATTCATTTGAAAAGAATGAGTAATAAGTATACGTGTTCAAGCCTTAATTCACCATTCCAACTATAAATAGAATGAACTCCTCAAAAGAAAGATGGTCATGAATTCCTTTTCTATTTCCTTTCTGTCGCCACTTTCCACTCAAATCTATAATTATAGATTTTAATTTTATTTTCACCCCATAATAATAATAAAGCCCTGTCTCATTTTAAGTGTTTTAACTCCAGATCACCGCTACCCTTTCCAATTGATTTGAGCCTCATAACGCATGTCAGGGCTCTGCCCGACTAAGTTGTTGGGATTCGGTCTCGGGACATCGGGATAAGGTTGAATTAGGGGTACAATACTTAACACGAATGCTTTATATATTTTCAAAATAGCTCAGAAGTTATACCCAAAATTTTATACCAGGAGGCTTTCTAGTTGAACTCTAAAGTTACAAAGTGGGTCCCTTCTCTTTTCTCACCGTTTTATTCCCTTTTTGTCCCAAACCATAACAACTCTCACCAAAACTATTATTTATTATTATATTATTTTCACTAGGAAACCTTAGTTAAGACTCTCAAGTAATCCTACATAAACCCTAAAATTTTCAGAACAATCAGAATCAGGATCAGGGCCCCTAAAACTCAAGGGGGGTATTCCCCATTGACGATTATCCTCATAATTTGCTATTAAATTCGAATTTCTCCTTTCCGTCGACTCAGCTGAGCTACAAATACACGTGGCAACCATATGATGAGATGTTGCCCTTCGCGTCACGCGAGGGGGTCAAATTCTCAGTATAAATAGAGGGCTTTAGGACTTGATTTCTGGAGTTGGAACGACGTTCAAATTCAATTCGTACACCAAGTTATCACCTGATTACTACCAAACACACACTAGCTCGAATTCTGCTACGATACTGGGTATTAACTCGATCGCTGCTATGATTCAATGTCCGATCGATTGAAACTATCCGACAGGATGTTTAAGTGCTATCCTTTGTCATTAGTCGAGATTCCGACAGGATGTTTGAGTACCACCCGAACTCGGGGAATACTCTGTCATTCGTTGTGAATCCGATGGATGTTTAAGTGATTGCACTTTGTCTTTTGTCGTGAGGGTTTTAATCTCGTGAGTTATCGTAAATGCTGAATTAGTTACTTACCAAGTTCGTATGCACTAGGTTACAAGACTAATCAACAGGCTAAGCTCTGCCTATATCTGCAATATATCAAGGCTTATCTGTAGATTAAACTTTGCCCGTATGAATCTGCATGCTTATACTGTGAGTCATTCTCTTTTTATCAAATTTGTTTACAAAATCATGTATATTTTCAAAGTTATAATTACAGTGATTAAGTTTATGTAATCACCAAATTACAGCCGGTATGTGGGGTATTGTGCACATTACTGCTGTTTTATCACTTTAGGTGGGCGAGCCTAAAATTAGTGATATTCGTCACTATTGGGTGACAGGACCCAATAGTGGTATGACCATAGTCACAGATCCGGTCGAGTGACAAATACTGTGGGTAGTTGGTTGATATCAGAAACATTGTAATCTCTCTTAATACTGTAAATTATAACAAACGTGTCGTTTTAGTAAAATGAATGAACTCACCAGTATTTCCTGCTGACAAAACATTTTTAAAACGCGTTTCAGGTAATTACAGTAAATTGGAGTAAGAGATGGATACGACACTGAAAGGCTTCAAGAAGTGGCTTATTTTATTAATTAAATCAAATTAAGAAATATTGTTTTATGTAAATGGGTTTATCCCTTATTAAAGCTACCTTTGTAAAACATGGGTTTATCCCATCTATTTAATAAATAAAATCCGGTGTTTCTAAACTCTGATATTTTTCCTAACTCACGGTCCTGTTGAAATTTCCGCTGTAATATTTTTCAAAATAATCACCGGTACCACTTGGCTGTTCACGGCTCCCGATTCCGTCCAGGGTGGGTCGGGGGTCGTGACGTGCCTGCTCTTGGGCCGGTTAATCCGTGCCGTCACACGAGACCCAAATTTTTATAGGGCCCGAAAGGTTTTATAAGCTTTTATATATATCTATTAAATTATATATTTAGTACACGTATCTACTTGTTATTTAAAAAAATATTGGTGGTGAAGTGGAAAAAACCATCTTAAGATAATGTAGAGTTCTCTAGTTCATATATTTAGTACATGTATCTACTTGTTATTCAAAAAAAATATTGGTGGTGAAGTGGAAAAAACTATCTTAAGATAATGTAGAGTTCTCCAGTTCAAGTCTAGGTGATGTGGGCAAAATAAAACATATGAATTACATCAAATATGACATAAAACTAACCCTTTTTTAGTACTAATGTTGGAAAAAGTGTGTTTTTGTCTTCTTTTTGTATTTTCAGGATTAAATGAGCTCAAATGAACAAAAGAAGCAAAAAGGCAGCTAAATCTAACATAAATACAAGAAAAGGAACAAACGTGGCATGCCTGATCCCACGACAGCATCTTCCCAAGCAAAATCAAGAAGACAGAAGACTGAACACGCCCCGTGCTCAGTGAACACGGGGGCGTGCCCAAGTGCCAGCAGACAAGACAAAGCTGTAGAAGCTTCTATCAACCACCACGGGGGCATGCCCAGCAGACACGGGGCCGTGGTCAACTCTAAGATTCGTAGAATCTGGGGAAATCTTGATAGTACATATACGATTCTGCACACGCGGGTGTGCCCAGTGGACACGGGGGCGTGGTCAACTAATGCTTACAAACTGCAATTAACAAATAAAGAGAGGAGGATGGACACGGGGTCGTGCCCAATGGACACGGGGCCGTGCCCGAGCTACTGTTCAGGCTATAAATAGGGGTGCTTGGCTCATTTGCAAACCATCCATTGGCACACCACCTCTCTCACACTTCACCCACCACCCACCACCACCATAACACCATCATCCACCACCATCATCCATTGTCCATCATAGAGTGTGTGAGTCATCTCGGGATCCAAGATTGATCGTAAGAGTTCTTGACAATCAAAGGCCATGTTTGCCTAAGTCTCTTACATCACTTGGTGAAGACAAGTGTCTAGTGTAATACTTTTTATTTTTAATCTTTTTGCACTTTTTACTTGGTTATGTATTAATGACTTTAATAACTAGTTTCTTATGTTGAAGGTGATTCTTCCTTATCGTTTGTCCGTGGTGTCTTGGCATTATTTTACTGTCTATATAAAATAAAAGATTTTCACCATTCATATCTCCACGGTCTATATGGAGGTATGTTGGCTACCTGGTCGGGGGTTAAGGGACCGGTTTGGTAAGAGTCTTGCCTTGTTCAGTGTATAGATCCTGTAAGGACCTGGGTCAAATTTAGTAGGACCTCCTTCAATACTTACCGGTATTGGATGGCGGGGGTCCAAACTCTTTGATCCCCTCATATGTAAGCTACTATTAATACTTTAACCCGGCTACTTAGGACTGTATCCCTGCTGACTCAGACTACTTAGCCGAGGGTAACGTCACCTTCAAAAGAGGGGCCTACCAAATTATATGCATTAATAACTTAATTAATTATCTTTTAATAATCCGACCCTTTAGGATTGTATCCTTGCTGACTCAAAGTACTGGATTGAGGGTAACGTCACCTTCAAAAGAGGGGCCTACTACAATAACTAAGATAATCTCTTAAAAAGTGCAAAAGTGCGGAAATAATCAAAGGTTACACTATACACGAGTCGGAGCCAAGTGATTCATCTTGTCTATCTGTTTTTATTTTATTTTATTTTTCAGCATTTTAGTTAGTTTTTTATTTTTCTAGTTTAAAAACTTTTTTTTCTAACTTTTGATTTGATTAGACGTTGAGGATAAACCGGTACTAAAAGCTCTTGTGTCCTTAGACGACCTCGGTATCTTACCAACACTATACTACGCTCACGATGGGTGCACTTGCCCATATGTGTGTTTGGTGTTAGTAAATATCGTGTTTTATAAATTTAAAACTTGACTAACGTGTAAAAAGGGCTTAAAATATACATAAAACATATACACACTCGCACACATCACTAGGCTTCACCACTAATGTTTTATTTTTTTAATTCATTTCCCTTTAACCACAATTTTAGGTCTAATTCCTTTTGTCGCCCAAGGCCCAATTTTTTTTTATGAGTTATTGGGGACGACTCAACTCTAAGTGTACATATAACATGTAAATATATAAACAAGTCAATCTTTGAAAACAATGCTATACGGGCTCGCATAATTCCATAAAGAGCCTTCCATAGTAAGCAAACAAATGTAGCATAAAACACAAGTTTAACTTTCTATGAGAAGTATTCTTTTCATTATCTCAAGAAATTCCAACACCCAAAGGTGCCTAAAATTGTGCCGATGGGTTAGAACAAACCATAAGTTCATACAGAGAGGAACAGGCTAGGTTTTAGTCGGGTAACATAGTAATGAATTTCTTTTAGATGCACATTAAACTTAAACCTGTTTTGTTTAATGTGTGTGATATGATATGCCATAGGTAATATTGGACTCAAAAAAGAAAACAAAACGTTAGCCTCGAAGTTCAAGAGCATCATCATATTGTAAGTGTTTGATGGCGTAGGAAAATATGTCGACATATTATGGGTATGTTTGGCTAGTAGCTTTTAAGAGCTTCTATCTTTAAGCTTTTAAGAAAAAATGTTGGTGCATTTATGTGTCTGTAACTTTGTCTTGTTTACGTTGTATGTTATACAGTCTTTTGTGATCGAGTCTGTAAGTTCCGTCAAGTCTACCTAGTCGGATATCCTCCTATCTTACTTGGTATGACATTTTGTCTCTGTATTTGTAATATATGTTAAGCATATGCTAGTGTGCATAGTGTTTACATATAGTGTGTTTTGTCTCATGTCTTCTGTTTAAACAATTAGTGATATATTCTGTCTTATTTGATTCTTGGCGAAGAATCAATCTTTGTCGAACATCCTGCTTGGCGAACCTTCTATAGTTCGTCGATGTGTGTGTGTGACGAAGAATTAATCTTCGTCACACATAACCTTCGCCACATAGGAGTTCGCCAGTGGACAGTATATATTGCTTGTTATGTTTAACAGTGAAGGCATGAGAGCATAGAGAAACTGAGATTTTATCGTTCAAGCATTGTGTGTGTATGTTTGATGTTGTTCTCGTCCTTTTAATCTAAAGTGAATTTTTGGTTATCTGTTGTGTTATTTGCTATACTCTGTTTGGTTTGCATCGTCACAGGGATTCCGCACTCGTGATTGTGTTTGTGATAAACAGGGATTAGGTTTCGTAATCGATCCTCTGAGATAAACGGACCTACAAGTGGTATCAGAGCGTTGGCTCTTTTCCTTGTTTAAAACCAAACTTTGTTGAGTTTTATCAAGTTTGTTTATGATTTTCAAGAAACTGATCTTTTTGAAAAGTTTATGTTTTTAAGAAAAAGTTTCTGAAATCTTGGAAAATCAGTATTTATCGTGTTATTTTGCTATAAGTTTCATTGAAAACCTTGTTATATTGCATGCCTACATGTTAGCATTTGGTTTTTGTTGAAAGTTTAAGCAAAATAGTGTTTCGAAAATTTCTTCGGTGAAAATTTGGCAGGAATATTCATCAAGTTCATAGTTGCATTCAAAATGTTCTTGACTATCTTCAAAGTGTTCTTGATAATATATGTTGTTTGATCTATATCTGAGTTTCAATTATTTGTTTGCATTATTTGTTTGCATTATTGGTCTGTCATTAAAATATAATTGTTTGACAAATTGGTTTGTTTGACAAATTGGTAAAATGATGATGGATTGGGTCTGTCACAGCAAGTTGTTAGTTTGAAAAAGGTGTCACCAACTTGTGTCAGATAATATTCGTTTTGATTTTCGACAATATCTTACATCTGTTATCCCTTGTCAACGAAGATTCCCTTAGACCAACAACCTATTCTTCGTCAAAATTGTTTCAGACGAAGATCACCATTCTTCATCAAAGTTGTGTTAGACGAAGATTCAAACCTTCGTCGCCTATACTTTGTCGCTTGGTATTTAACAAAGGACAATTATACTTCGTTGAACAAGACTTCGTCGTCCATACTTCACATTATACTTCGTCATTCAATACTTCGTCGTCCATACTTCGTCATCTGAATTGTCATTTGTTAACAGAAGCTTTGCAAAACTATCTTAACCATTTCTGTTCAAGTGTTTGATCAGGTACACTCATACATACATCAACCATGAGTACTAGCCCTTGGGATTGGAGCACTAGCTCAAGTACTGCTCAAGATCCGACCTCCGCAACAGCGTGGATCAAGAATATGATGCCACAACAAACAATTTCTGCAAGTCAATGGGCATGCTTAGCAAATCAAAATCAAAGTATTCAGAATTTGCTAATGAGCGAAATTGAAACGGGTAGCAACAATCGACCGCCAAAGCTAAATCATATGAATGACTATCCATCTTGGAAAGGCCGATTTCATACTTACGTTCTAGGGCAAAACACCGAGCTATGGATATGTTTTACTACACCATAAAACACAACTCTTGAAGAAGCAGGTTCAAATCCAACAACATTGGCAAATATGACTGAAGCAGACAAGAAAGCGTACGATCTTGAAAAGAAGGCGTTTGCTATTTTGACGCAAGCTCTCCACAAAGACATATATCACCAATTCTCTTATTGTAATACAACAAAAGCCTTGTGGGACATCCTAGTTAAAAGAGGAGAAGGGAATGCGGCGACAAGGAAGACTCGCCAAGACTGGTTGAAAAAGGAGTTTGACGCATTTTTGTTTATGGAAAACGAAACTTTAAATGAAATGGAAACTCGTTATTATCATTTTATAAGTGAAATGTTTTCTCACCAGGTTACTGCAACTCCACAGGAAATGGTGACAAAGTTTGTTGATGCTCTACCACCGAAGTGGAGCCCTTTTATTGAACTATTTAAGCATACAGGTGTCTTAGATACCATCAGTATCTATGAATTCGTTCAAAAGCTGGAAAATAAAAATGAAGAAGAAATCTGGAAGGCGAAACGAATCTCAACCCCTCAGAATCCAGAAATGTACTTTGGAGGGATTAATCCTGTTGCAAGCTCCAGTCAGCAACCAAAACTTCAAACGGCGTTCATGTCCAATTCAAGCCCGTTTCCTCCCGTGACAAATGTTAATCCCTTTGGATTTGTGCTCGAACCACCTCAATCTAAACCTCAATTTGATTCTAGTGCCTGGTTCCCGCAATCACAACCTCAAGTTGCTCAACCTCAATCTCCCTCAATTTGATCCTAGCACTTGGTTCCCAAAACCGCAAGTTGTTACCCCTCCACCTCCACCTCCACCTCAACCTCAACAAGCATTCTATGGTAACAATTTTACTCATGAGCAAAACCCCAATACCGCCAGACTACATAAATGTAATTTTATATAATAGATAATAAAAAATATATCTTTAAAAAAACTTATATATTGCACGTTTTGAATAAAATATAATGTCATATGTTATTATGTTATTGGTGTAGATGTTGGTAATATTTCTTGTCACCATCCCAACGGTGATTGCATTTGTTTTATTTGATCATTTTTGGTGATTAAATATAATCTTCTAGAAGAAATGGTTTTACTGAACAAGTCCTAGTGAAATATGACAAGTGGGGAGACCCTGGGCTTCAACTCAGTGGTCAAGGAGAATGATGGTGAAGGGCCGGTCTCCGGTTCGATCCTGACTCCGCCCCGAGTTTTCTAATACCGTGTATTTACTCCAGAGAGCGCCTGCTCTTGTGGAGGGTACAACTACTGGAAGAACCCAGTGGGCGGGAAATTTTCTTGGGGAACGCCAAGCCAAACTCTGACGCACCAGCGTGGACCCGGTTAAGACAACATAGTCTAGGTGCTGGAGTGGGGTAATGGGACCTGCCATTGGCGGGTTGCGGCTGTAGCCGTATTTCGTAGACAGTCGCTGTTAAAAAAATATGACAAGTGGGGACTTCGATTTCACTATTTGCAGAATTTTCATAGAAACTTTGCAGAAAATACATGTGGCCATTCAGTATCAATGATACGGGACAATTAATTATGAGTTGTTTACTCATGAAATTGCCTTCATACTTTCTAGGTAGTTTCCTTTAAACCACAAGTAACTTTTTTTTAACTGCGAATTTCAGATATCTCTATTGAGATAAGTTTAGATTCTAACGAGAGAAAGTAGTCTGAATCCCAAGAAAATAGTTCAATTTGTCGAAATCATTAATAGCAAAAATAAGAATGTAGTTGAAACACCTCTATCACAAAGCCTTGAAGAGCTCCATTTAAAAGTGATATCATCAACATATACAAAAAAAATACGTGTACTGCCTGCTCTTGGGCCGGTTAACCCGTGCCGTCACACGAGACTCAAATTTTTAAAGGGCCCGAAAGGTTTTATAAGCTTTTATATATCTATTAAACTAGGTTATAACCCCGTGTATTACACGAGGTTGTATAAATAAATTTTATATACTAAATAATAGAACAATATATCTTTAAAAATCTCATTTATTGTACGGGTTGAATAAATATAATATTAAATAATAAAAAGTTATATCTATAAGAACCATATTGTACGGGGTTGAATAAATTTAATTTTATATACCAAATAAAAAAATTATATCTTTAAAAACACGTGTATTACACGGGTTTAATAAATTTAATATTGTTTACCAAATAATAAAATAATACATCTTTAAAAAACCTCATTTATTACATGGGTTGACTAAATGTAACTTTATATACCAAATAATAAAAAAAATACATCTTTAAAAATATGCGCATTACACGGTTTAAATAAATGTAATTTTCTATACTAAATAATAAAAAAATATATATCCTTTAAAAACCCCATGTATTGTACGAATTGAATAAATCTATTTTTATATATCAAATAATAAAAAGTTGTAACTTAAAAAATCTCATGTATTACATGGGTCGAGAATATAATTTTGTATAGTCAAAACAAAAATATTTAATATATTAATAAAAGTTTGGTTTTCGTGATAAAAATAGATTATTCTGTTGTTGTAAAATTTGTTAACGAAGTCTCAATAAATTTAACCCTTTATTTAAAACTCCGAAAATGTCTAAATGATAAATAATATTAGTTAATTTTATTTTAAGTTTCGTAAAATCTATTTGATACCAAACTAAACAAAACGTTCAAATATAATTAATTCAAATAAATAATAATATAAATGAGAAGGAGATTAAACTAAATAATAATTATCCATAAGATATTAAAATAATAATATTTACTATGAGGGTTATCTATAATATAAGATATTAAACTAAATAATATTTAGAAGGAGAGTTATCTATTATTAATTAGAAGAAATTAAATTGAAATAATAATTATCTATAAGAGATTGTCTAATATGATGACAAGTGTCCCTAAAGTGGTTTCTTTTATTATATAGTACTAGCGGTAAGACCCATGTGCAAACACGGGTTGTTTCTTAGAAAACCATGCATAACACATATTGACAGAGAGTAAAAAAATAATTAGTGCATACTTACAAAATTGATATAAACTAATGATCAATAGGTTTATTCAATAGCAATTCCATTATGTTGATAGCAAACCACTGTTGTCTATTAACTATTAAAAACCTCTGTTGCTTTCAAACAGACTTTCCTAAAAACTGCCATCCATTATCTCTAACAGAGCTTGCCAGATGGATAGATAGTAAGTATCAGATGTTAGTCAACCCATGTTAAAAAGGTCAGTCAACAGAAATTACAAAGGTTAGTAAACAGATGTTAAGAGAATAATGTTATTAATAAAGAATTTAGTACTCTCATTAAAAATCAGAGCTGCAAACTTGTTACTACAACACCAGATATAAGCATTTTTCGCAGCAAGTGTTCTCAGGATAGGTTTAATGCAGAGCAAGTATCAGATGCTTTCAAAAAGTTGTGTTGCTTTCCAACAAACATTTCCTAACAACAGTTCCTCCATTATACCCAACAGACGTTGCCAGGTTGACAGATGTTTAGTATCATCATAGATTTTGTAAAAATTCTTTGTAAACCATATTAGTAGTGGTTGTACAGACTCGTTTCTCTTTATCACAAATCAAAACTTTCAACCCCTTCCTACTTTTTACTCTAGATACAGCAACATAGAGCTGACCATGACTAAACACTGGACGTGGAAAATATAAACCAACACGCTCCAATGACTGTCCTTGACTTTTATTTATTGTCATAGCAAAACAGAGTGAAAGTGGGAATTGTCTTTGAGAAATCTTCACTGGTATTCTTTTATCAGAAGGTGTCATCTTCAGTCTTGAAATCAAAGTATGATGACCTATATTAGTCCATGTGATAATTTTTGCTTCAATCACAACTTTTCTGAGCCTCGTGAGTTGTAAACGTGTGCCGTTACACAATCCATTTACCTGATCAATGTTTCTGAGTAACATCACTGGAGCACCAAGTTTCAGTACTAATTCATGGTTAGGTAAACCAGATAAACGAAGATTGTTTAATGCATCAGGAGGAAACAATGCCATATTAAGCTCTGATTCTTCCTCAGATTGGCATAAACTATCTGAACTAAAATAAACCTTTTCTTCACCAGGCAGACTCTCTAACAACTCTTTATTTATTGAATCCACTACTTCATTAGTTGGAGCAAGAATCGCTCTTTGTTGGAAACTTAAAGAGACATTTAAGATCTATGTGAATCAGTGGGACTCTTTTGATGTAGTACTTCAACGTGATCCTCTTCGGAACTATTACTTTATAACCGATGGATGGGAAAAGGTTGTACACTACATGGGTATGCAAACAGGAATTGTACTTGTTTTAAGATACATAGCGGATTACATCTTTCTGCTTACTGCCTTTGATTTGAATGGATGTGAGATTGTTGCACCCAAAGCCAATGACAGTCCGAAAGACGATATTTCTTCAACCAATTTAGAAGTTGCTCCAATTACCGAGGATTTGGATCACCAGTCGGATGTTGAAGAATCCAATGACACAGATTCTGATAGTGATTATGTTGTATCGAATGAATCATCCGATGATATCGACGACGCAGATTTTGATGCCACTGTCTCAGATTATGAAGTTGATCCTGATGTATACCCCTTACAATTTGTATGGTACTTCAGCAAACATTTTGTAAGTTTATTCTGTTAATATATTATGCCTCATTCTTTGGATATTAAATGTTTGTTACAATTAAGTTTTTTTTTTGTTACTTTCCTTAAATACATTATTTATTTCTTATTAATTATTGGTATTTTATATTTATTTTTAAGCGTCTGAATGTGAAAGTAGCCTCTTTATCAAGGATTCATAGAACATTGAAGATGATAGTTGAAAATCTGAATGGAGTTGACACTGTAATTGACTTTCGATGGGAGAAGCATGGCAAGAGATTTAGATACGCGGCTTGTCAATTCACCAAGAAGTTCACGAAGCCCAATGGTATCTACAGAAATATGAGATGCAAATTTGTCTACTCTGAAGAAAAAACCAAGCTGATCTTAAAGAAAGTCTACAGATAGTTGTGGTTGTTGGTATTATCTCATTTGAGATAAATTATGGGATGGTGATGTATCAAACTTCTGTATTTTGAAAACTTACGATTTACGAATATTTAAATTATAATCATGTATGCTTATCTTCTTATTTATATTAACTTAAACCTTTGTTGTACATTCTCCATATATTTTAATTGGCTCTTGATGATACATTACAACTTAAATTATACTCTGTAAATTTATGGGCAGTCATCGATACTTAAAAGGCTTCAATAAATTTATGGGCAGTCATCGACACTTAAAAGGCTTTTCTTAAAAGGCTTCTACAAATTTATGGGTGATCATTGTCATAACTGCACTTGAATTAACCTCTAACTACAAATAACAGTCTTTTAACATCTACAAAAGGGATGCACTCAACATCTATTTAGATAAAGTCTGCCAAACCAAAAGCTCCGTGAAACAGAAAATTTGTTCAAGCAAAGTCTGTTGTTCCAAACAACCTCTGCTGATAAACACAAAGATTGTTGTAGCAAATAACCTCTGCTGATAAACACAACCTCTACTGCTGAATATGAATACAAAAGCATCATAAAGCTAACATCTGCTGTTACTTAACAGATGATACAGTCTTTAAACATCTGAAACATCTGTTGTTGAAACAAAGGTCTGCCAAACATAACATCTGCTGATCATTCCACAATATAGATTGCTAACATCTGCTGTGCCTTAACAGATGATGCAGTTCAACAGAGGATTTCAAACATCTGTTTACACACACATCATGATGAACATCTGCTGATAAACACCGAGACGGTTCAAGCAAAGGTCTGCCAAAGAGAACCTCTGCTATGGTTAACAGATGATGCAGTTCAACAGAGAATGTTTAACAGCAGTGCTTTAACAGACCATGATCAATAGATGATAAGATCTGTTGAAGCGAAGACTGCTCAATAGATTCTATCAGTTTTCCTACTAACCAATTCATTAAAGTAGTACTCAGTCACTAAAAATACTATATAACACTACTACTTGTCCAAAAATGAACATTAACAATAATATTCAAATTGTAGCAATTACATACAAAATCCATCAGTTTAGATGATTCAAATTGTAACCATAACATACCAAACTTTCAAACAGAACAGGTTAAGACACACATAACTAAAAACCACAATTTTAGTCTTCAAAATAAGTAGTTTTTACTTTCCATTCATACTTAATTCAGAATCCCTTTCAACCGAAGGCTGCTGGAAAGTCTTCCGTAACATCACCAACTTCCTTGCAACAGTCACAAAACAACTAATGAATATTCATTCAACCTGTTATTATATTGCCAGAAATAAAGAGTATAGTTATGATTTGCAAAAAGTAACAAAAATTACCTTTACATTTCCTTACACTTTACATGCTGTATAACAGCCATCACATACTCAAGAGCTGTCATTTTAGAGATGAATTCGTTAAACTGCAGAGAATAATTATTCCACACAATACATCGGAAAACCGTAACCCTATATGGAAACAATATTCATTTAACCATAAACTAAACACTAATTTATGACCAGTTTTCTAGAATCTATAAAATCAAAACTTCAAACTGAATGAATAACAACATAAAATCATTCGAAAATTATGATACATATTCACCTTAAGAGGCAATAAATTTGTTGATCTCATTTATTACCACGATTCCAAAAGGTAACAAAACTCAAGAACATTTATATTACAAACCTACAAATCATAGAATCAAGAATACACACATATACATCTATTTTTAAACACAAACAGACATTACCTCTTCATCAATAAAGTTGAGATCCATTTTATAACCTTGATTACATTTCGAAGTTTTGCCAACGAACTCAAGACTTCCACACCAAACAACAAATCCAGCAAGATCTACCTGAAGAACATTTAGCATACAAACCTTCAGTTTATGATAAAAAGAAAAAAATCAAAAAATATCTATTTTTAAACTACCTTCAGGTCTGCATAATATTCAAATCGATGGTAAAACATGGTGAATCAAGAATACACACATATACATCTATTTTTAAACACAAACAGGCATTACCTCTTCATCAATAAAGTTGAGATCCATTTTATAACCTTGATTACATTTCGAAGTTCGGCCAACGAACTCAAGACTTCCACACCAAATAACAAATCCAGCAAGATCTACCTGAAGAACATTTTTTAGCATACAAACCTACAGTTTGTGATAAAAAGAAAAAATAAAAAGATATCTATTTTTAAACTACCGTTGGTCAAACATGATGAATCAAGAATACACACATATACATCTATTTTTAAACACAAACAGACATTACCACTTCATCAATAAAGTTGAGATCCATTTTATAACCTTGATTACATTCCGAAGTTCGGGCAACGAACTCAAGACTTCCACACCATATAACAAATCCAGCAAGATCTACCTGAAGAACATTTAGCATACAAACCTACAGTTTGTGATAAAAAGAAAAAATAAAAAAATATCTATTTTTAAACTACCATTGGTCTGTATAATATTCAAATCGATGTTAAACATGATGAATAAATAGTACCTGAGGGTCGAGATTGGCGACGTAGGCTGTGTGTTGACCTAGGAGATTCATCATCTACTTCTTCGCAGTTTGCTGATGGAATTCTCAAGCTCCGATGAGAAACAGAGAGAGAGGGAAAATTGAAACCGTAGAGAGAGAGAGAGAGAGAGAGAGAGAGAGAGTTAGAGTTTATGTTTGTTATGAGAATTTGAAATTAAAAAGAGCTTTATATACCTATATGGTTTAAATTTTAAATCTGGAGCCAGAATTTTGAAATTTGAATCTGGCCAGATGTTTGAAGCATGAATGGAAGGCAGAGGTTTGAAACATGAATGGAAGGCAAATGTTTGATGAATATAAAACAGAGTTTTGAATTTTAAAGTTTTTTAATATTAAGCTTTATGATGTCACTATGTCTCTTCTATGGCTGCCACCTCATCGTTGATGACATAAGAAAAGCATTGTTGGATAGCCTCTATGGCTGCCACATAAGCTTTTCTTATGTCATTGAGGATTCTCCTTTTATAGAAAGTATAGATAGATTATATATTTAGTACATGTATCTACTTGTTATTCAAAAAAAAAATATTGGTGGTGAAGTGGAAAAAACCATCTTAAGATAATGTAGAGTTCTCTAGTTCAAGTCTAGGCTTCACCGTTAATATTTTATTTTTTTAATTCATTTCCCTTTAACCACAATTTTAGGTCCAATTCCTTTTGTCGCCCAAGGCCCAATTTTTTTATGAGTTCTTGGGGATGACTCGACTCTACGTGTACATATAATTTGTAAATATATAAACAAATCAATCTTTGAAAACAATGCTATACGGGCTCACATAATCCCATAAAGAGCCTTACATAACAAGCAAACAAAGGTAGTTTAAAACACAAGTTTAACTTTCTATGAGAGGTATTTTTTTCATTATCTCAAGAAATTCCAAAGAACAGATAACAGAGACACCCAAAGGTGCCTAAAATTGTGCTGATAGGTTAGAACAAACCATAAGTTCATACAGAGAGGAACGGGCAAGGTTTTAGTCGGGTAACATAGTAGTTAATTTCTTTTAGATGCACATTAAACTCGAACCTGTTTTTTTAATGTGTGTGATATGATATGATATGATATGCGATAGGTAATATTGGACTCAAAAAGGAAACAAAACGTTAGCCTCTAAGTTCGAGATGTGGGATCCACTGATCCACATCTGGACAGTAGTTTCATAAGTCAGACTCCCTTGAATACAACCACTGCTGTGGCTACCAAGGTAACCACTGGTGTGTTCAAGTTAACCACTGGTGTGCTTTCTATGGTATCCACTGATGCAGAGGGAAGTCCCTAGAACCAAGAACAAGGGGCATCTGTTGATGAAAACTTAGAGACTCCTCCTGTTTCAAAAGCAGATACAACCACCACTGGTGGGAATTTAGATAATCCCATTAAGTTGGGTGATGGATTAAAATATCAGGATTTGACGGAGAGGATATCCACAATTGAAACCACTGTTACTGAAATGAAAGATCTTATGAAGCAGTAGGTGGATGCTTCCAAAAGTCAACCTTCCCATCAGCAGTTATCCCAAGAACTTTGGAACTCAGTCCAACTTATTCTCGCTGCTCAAAGGGAACTTGCTGAGCTTCAACATAACTCACACATGGAGCTTATTAGAGTTATGGTTGAAGCAAGAGATAAAGATACACAGGCTGATATCAGGGGCATCAAAGAAGCCCTTGCAAAGATGACTGGCACTACCCCTGCACCAATCCTTGAAAAGGATGATGATGATGATGATGATGCCGAAAAGGGGGAGAAAGACTCAATGAAAAACTTTGGCAAACCTACACCGAGGAACCAACCAAAACAAAAGCCAGAGCCTGCTAAGAAATCTTCTAAAAATCTTCAGAAAAATCAGAAACTGGCAAGAAAAGGGAGTTGATGAAACCCTAAATATCGAGTCTGATAAGGAGATTGAAGCAAAGCAGAAGAGAAAAGATACTAAAGAAAGTAGACAAGTTGTGTTAAGGCAGGAGTTGAAGAAAAAGGTGAAGAAAGAAAACAAAGTGTTACAAATTGAAACTTCAAAAAGGAAAAAATCTTTCACACACAATAAACCTCCCATTGCCAATTTCCTAAACCTCCTTCACCACCACAAAAACCAACCACTGATCCTAAACCTAAAACCATTGCTGAACCTAAAAAGCCAAACACTGATACACCTAAACCAAAACCCTTACCACAAAAACCACCTCTCAAAAAGCAGAAAACAAATCCTTCATCACCACCACCATCATCCATAGCAATAGATGTTGATGCATCTAAAGCATCAACAGATGTTGAGACACCAGTTGTTTCAACAGCTGTTAGTCAAACCACTGCTTCAACGCATTTTGATCCTCCACCATCAACAAAACCACCAACACCTCAAAGATTCCCATTACAATCAGTCCTTACACCCATAGCATATTCTTCTTCACAAATTCCTCCTACTCCAAAATTTGTTTACACAAGAAAAAGAAAATTCATGGTGCATGAAGAAGAAAAGGAAGAAAAAAATATACATGCACCGATTCCCTTATCATCCACACCATTCATTCAAACCTCACCTAAACCATTCATTCCACCCTCATCATCAAAAATCAACCCAATCAAACATCCACCCGCTGGTTACATCCCATGAAACATACCATTGGCAGTTCAATTCCCTCTGGAACTACTTGCAGTTCAGGATGAAATGAAAGAATTTTACACAGGGGATGATCCATCCAAAAGAACCTTCCCATCTCTTCATGGCTTCAGAACTCCCAAGAACATTGATGAATATCTGAAGTTAAAGGCCAAACAAGTTGAACATATGGCAAAAGAAGAGAGTAAAGGGTTAGGAGACAGCAACTTACAAGGTCGAATGCAACATGGGCTTGGCAAAGTCAGGAAATTGGAAGACTTTGCTAGAGACCTAAGTAAGTCTATGTCAGATATGCCACCAAATACTGAGCTTCAAAAGACATTGAGGAATAATTTCTTAAACATCATCATGGGTACCAACCCCTACAAAGCCTACAGGTCTGATTTCAAAGACTGGCCTCTTGAAGCTCTTAAAGAGGAAGTTGATAGAATTGAATTGATGAAAAAGGATCCTCAAATGAAGAAATCTGCACCCAAATGGAAGAAATACAAGAAGGTTGATGTGGATGAAGCATTGAGGTATAAAAGAAATAGAGCATAACTCGTAGCAGCTAATTATGGGACTGCTAGATCAATTGCAAGATGGTCTAAGCAGAAGATTGATTTTACTTAAAAAGTTAGAAGAGCTAAGAAATACAAATCCATTAGTGCCTCAGAAGCCAGTATACAATGATGAAACCACTGTTAGACCTTAGAAGACCCTTCCCTCTAAAAAGTTGTTCTCATCAGCAGATGTATCCATCAGTGTCTTGAACCAAAGAAAGAGACAACAACTGATTGATGAGGAAGATGAAAAGAGAGAAGCAGAAATCAGAAAAGAGGCTATTAGAAATCAATTAGATTTTGGATTGGATGAGGCTTCCTTGCAAGTTCAAGCTCAAGTTGCAGCAACTATTCAAAGGTTGGCAAGCAGACCTCAATCCCCTAACTCATAAAAAATAAAACTTCTCTTCAGAAATCCATTAGACCCAAAAATACTAAAGCGGAAGTCTAACAAAAAGACCCACGTATTGACTCTGCTCAAGTCTGATGGTAGTGTTGAATATATATGAAGGGAGGATGCACTAGGTCTGAGTGCAGGTGACCTCTAAGATCTTATGAACCTTTAACTTCAAAGGGATGAAGATAACACCGACTCCTTGGATTTTGAACTCCAGTTTAAAGGGCAAGTCCGGGAAAGGATGATGAGAGAATAAATATCAAAATAAGGAAGTGTTTTGACATCATCTGTTCCAGGGGGAGATTGTTGGCCCATGTAATCCTTCCTTGAAGAACTACTGATACAAAAGCCAAAACTGGTTCTTAACAGTTGATCCACAATAAGCAGTGTTTGAAGATTAATTCTGTCATACCCCCGAAATCCACATGCGGAGTACCACCACTTGGAGGCGTGACTGACCATGATCTTAGCCACCAATCACATTGAACTCATGAGTATAATTAAATAAAACTTTCATTTATTAACAATAGTGTTACAACGTTACAATAGTTCACATTTTTACAGCGGAAGCATATTTAACTTGTTAAGTCCTTACAAACCACATGTATAAGCTTTTAGTCTTGTGTTGCGTCTCCATGTAGCTCAACCCATGACCACTCCAGCTTCTCAGACAGCAAGTTCCATTGATATGCACCTAAAGGCCTGCAAGGCATGTAACAACGAGTCAACAACAAAGTTGAGCGAGTTCACAGTTGGTTGTTTAGTTATAGCATTCGTTTCGTAAATCATATGTTTGTTTTGTAAACACACACTGAGAGTTTATGAGAGCATCTTGTAAACAATGTATTGTAAACGTTTTCTAGATTAATACAATGGAGTGTTAATCGGTGAATCCTGTGTTTTACGTGTTCGTCACTTGGTTTAACTTACCCGTTTGGATTCCGCACTTTCGGGTTTGTCGGAAAACAGGGAATAGAGGTTACTCGATCCTCCAGGTGGACCTACAATTGGTATCAGAGCGTTTGGCTCGATTCCTTGTTTAAACCAAGTCGATTATCTTGTGTTTTTCTTGAGTTTTGATCTTTAAAGTTCATATATTTTCTGGAAAAACCTTGTTAAAACCTTGAAAATCTTGATTGTTTTGCTTATAGTTCATATAAAACCTTGTTATAACTCTTGTATACATGTTAGTTTTGGGTTTTTATTGAACTTTATTTGCAAAAGTGTGTTTGAAAAATTTCTGGTAACTTGAATCTTCATCCAGTTCATCAAATCTTCAAACTGTTCTTGATAATATTCATGTTTGATCTGTATTTGTGTATGAATTATTGTGTTTGTAATTGATTATTAAAACAATTGTTGACTATTACATACATAAAATGATGATGTTTACTTGAAAATAGTGTGGCCGAAAGTAAGGTTTGGTTTGACAATTGTGTACTGTGTCAGAAAGATAAGATTTGATCTTGCAAGTTGTGTGTCTAAATTGTCAACGAAACGAAATCTGTTTCGTCGCACAAGATTTGGGCCTCTGTTTCGTCGATCAAGATTTGGACCTCTGTTTCGTCGATAAAGAATTGGGCCTGTTTCCTCGCACCTTTAATCAAATCAGTTTCATCGACATTTAACATCATTCTGTTTCGTCGATCAACAACATACAATCCCGTGTCGTCGAACATCACAGTTTCGTCGTACTTGTTTATCAACTTGTTTCGTCATACTTGTTTCGTCGTACATCATCATTAACTGTTTCGTTGAACTGTTTAAAAATTTTAACAGTAGCTTTGCAAATCATATTTAACGGTTTGATTTGAGTGATTTGTTCAGGTATTAGTCTTTAAACACAAAAATGAATCCGAACTGGTGGGGTAATCCATCAACTGCAGAGAGCAAGTATACAAACACACGTTTATCTCCCTCATGGGCTGAATCACCTGTTCCCACATCTAATACAGAAAGAAAGTATCGTAGCACCGGTTTGTCACCATCATGGGCTGAATCTCCCACACCCGCATCTTCGCAAGCGAATCAAATGTCGACCGGTCAATGGGCGTTTGTTTCAAATCAAACTCCAAGTATTCAAAGTATACTCTTAAGCGAAAGCGAGACCGAAAGTCTGAATCGTCCACCGAAACTGATGCACATAAACGAATATCCTGGTTGGGTAGATAGATTTCAGACGTATGTCAATGGGCAAAACACAGAACTGTGGTTATGTTTTACTACAGATTTCGATCAAGCTCTTAAGGTTGCTGCTTCAACTGCCTTGACATTTGCCGATCTTTCGGAAGACCAGAAAAAGGCATATGATTTAGAAAAGAAAGCATATGCTATTCTGACTCAGGCGATGAGCAAGGAAATATATCATCAATTCGTCAGTTTCAAGACGTCAAAGCGATTGTGGCATGCATTAAAGACAAGGGGTCTAGGAAATGAAAAGTCACGCCAATTGCAACATGACTTACTCAAAAAGGAGTTTGATGGGTTCACATGTATGGAAAGTGAATCTTTGGGAGATATGACAAGTCGATTCTATCATTTGCTGACTGAATTGGGTAATTATGGGGTAGTAACAACTCCAGCAGAGGTAGTCACAAAGTTTGCTGATGCATTACCACCTCAATCGAATAGTTTCTTGGAAATTCTGAAATACAATGGCGCATTGGCTACAACAAACATCAATGACTTCGTTCAGCTCTTGGAGAACAAAGATCAGGAAGAAACCCTAAAGGCGAAAAGGGTTCCAGTGCGACAAAATCATGATATGTATTATGGAACTTCTAGCACTTCTGCAAGACCAGTTTCACATGCTCCACTTCAGACGGCGTTTGTCACAAGCACGGATTTATATGGCAATACGATACAAGTTCCTGTGAAGCCAGCTCCAACCACAGTCTTGTATGGAAATCCACTACAACCAGCTCCACTACAGCAAAGCTATCGGCCATCTACCGTAGCAACTGATTTGTATGGGAATCCACTTCCTCCTCAACAACAAGCTTGTTATGGAAGCACATCATCTGCTGGTCAGCCATCAAAGTCAAATACAGTACGGCTTGACACGTCATACTTCTCCAAAGTTAGCGTTGAAGTAGCTAAAGATCATATGGAGATACTAAACACATTGGTGAGCTCGTATTGTGGGTTGATTGCAGGGCAGATCGGAAACATCAATCTAACTCAAGAAGATTATCAGCAGATCAATAAAGAAGAGATGGATATAATGGACATCAAATGGGCTTTTACCAGTGCTGTAAGGCGAGCTAAAGACTTCATGGAACAGACGGGTAGAACCAGCTTGGAAAGCAAGAAAGATACCAAGTATGGGTTCGACAAGCAATCCGTCAAGTGCTTTAACTGTGGTGAACGTGGTCATTTCAAACGTGAATGCACAAAGCCAGCTCAGCATGGGAACCAGAATCCTTTCAGAGGTCAAGGCAACCAGGCGAATCAGAATCAAGCCAGGAACGATGATCGCGCCTTGGTCCCTGCAAACAATCAAGCAGGACCATCCAACACCAATCAAGCTCTTGTGGTGCAAATCGATGAAGGTTGCGACTGGTCAATGCAATTAGGCATTGGTGATCAGGGAGGAGCAGCTTGTTTTGCTGAAACTGCTAAGGATTTGAAGCACGCCAGTGGTGGAGAATCTTCCGCCAGTGGTGGTGAATCTTCAGATGAAGAGAGTTCTGGTTATTCAAGGAGTTCAGATGAGGAAACCTCAACTTCAGGCGATGACAATGTATCTAGTGGGAGAATCGATGCAGATATCGATGAATTGTTAGGAGAAGCTGCAGCAAGGAATGATAGAAGATCTATTCTGGTGGATCAAGCTGCTTATTCTTCTTCTTCTCTTCATTCAGCCTTTATGGCTAATGGCGGTAGTTCATCAAGCCAGGTATGTTTCGATGAACCAACTATTGTTAATTGTGATAATTATGCTAGCTTAAGTGTTAAATGTGCTGATTTGGATGCTAATATGTCTGAGTTGCAAAGCAAACATGATGCTCTAAATGCTTAATTGTTTGACTTACAAAACAAACATGTTTCTTTTGATGCTAAGTGGTGTGATTTGCAAAGCAAACATGAGGCTTTGCAAAACAAATATGAAGTGACAAATATCCACAATCAAAAGTTGATAGTGGATCTCTCGAAATGCAAAGAGGCTAACATGTTTTATGAAAACCATGAAAAGGAATTTAAAACGGTGGTTGCAAATTTAAGAAAAGTTAAAACCGAATTGACAAAAATGTTTTCAAGAAAACAAACTGACATAAACTGTTATATCAATCGTCTTGAGATCATGCAAAAAGAGTTAGCCTGTACAAAGTGTGAAAGTAAGGCGATCCGGCTTAAGCTAGACAATTATTCTAACTCTAGATACGTGCTGGATCACATCATTGGTACACAAAAAGAGAAAAAGGATGTCACGTGCATTGGATATAAGAAATGTCCACCACCTGTTAGACAAAATTATGATGCACTGCCTGATGAGGAGTATAGAACTCATTATGAAGAATCTGTTCCTTTAGACATTAAGGAATTTGCAACGGGACTTGGATACAAACCGGAAGTATCATCAGATTCGGATGTGTCAGCAGATACATTTGTAACTGCTGAACAAAATCAGGATCCTCCAATCATTGTTGAGGATACTGATTCTTCAGATGATGAATCTAATGATACTGACTCAGCACAGTCAGATGCGGTAATCAAAGAAGAGGACATACCTCTCGAGAATCATATTCTGTGTGATCCTCCCGCAAAACCTGCTACGATTGTTCTGACCGAGTCCACGTCTACTTCCTCACAAGAGTTTGAGAGTGTGAATTTGCTGTACACTCTTGTTGGTGATGATAAAATCTATTCTGACAAAGATTTTCCTATTAAGAATGTTAATCAATCTTTAATTAGTAAAATTTTTGAGGATTCAACAAGTAAGTTCTTGGGAAAGACAGGATCACATGTTGTGGTAACACAATGTCCTCCGATTCCAAGAGCTGAAATTCGCAAACAAAATGGCAATAAAAAATTACCAACTGAGAAAGTTCAGCAAAATCGCACCAAACCTAAAAGGAACTCACTGACTCAATGGCAAAAGAAACAGACCAAAAAAAAGGACAAGAAAGTGAACTTTGTGAAATCGAAGGGAACAGATAAACTTGAAACATTTTCAAATAAATCTAACTTAGATCATGTCATTCAAGTTAATTCTTTGAAAAGAAACGAACCAAACAGTTCAAAACCTAGTACCTCGGGATCACAAAGTTCATCGACAAGACAATCACATGATACTACGGGGTTTGTAGAACGTAGATCATGTTTTTCATGTGGCACAATTGGACATATCATTCAAAATTGTCCATATCTTCATAAACAAAAAGCCAAAGTTGATGATCCCCATGACCAAATTGACCGCAAGCGATCTGTTTCATCAAAACTGGATCCCCGTCTTGTAAAAGAAAGGGAAACGAAACAGAAACGCCAACAGGTCAAGAAAATTGAAAAAGCGATTAAAACCGACGTGGTTAACAAAACATCTGTTTATGTCAAACCAGACAATTCAAAAACTTCAGACAATCGTGAAGTTAAGATTTTAAATAACTGGTAAAACAAAACAGACCTGGAAACCAAAAACGGTAAATGAATCAGGGGGAACATCACAATTTCCACAACATCGAGAAGTTCAAGTAACTTACGTTGATGAAAATGGAAGACCCAAGACCACAAAGGCTTGGGTCCCCATCTCCAACTAATCATGTGAGTATATGTGCAGGGTGTTCCAGGAGGAACTTTCAGCAGTCATTGGATTGTTGATAGTGGGGCATCCAGGCACATGACAGGCGACATGAAACTTCTCTACGATGTTAAATCAATTAGAGGAGGTTATGTTGCTTTTACTGGAGATAAAGGCGGATATATAACAGGAGAAGGAATGGTATCTAACGGGGTTGTAAGTTTTGACAAGATCAACTTTGTACAACAGCTTGATCACAATCTTCTCAGCGTTTCACAAATATGTGATAAACAGTTTTCAGTACACTTTGATGCAAATAGATGTTACGTGCTGAAACCCGGCTTTAAGATTCCAAAAGAATGGATTCTCTTATCAGCTCCAAGGATAAACAATTTATATGTCCTTGATATGAGCCAAGCAATTACAACGATTGCACAAGCAACTTGTTTTATTACCAAAGCCACTGAAAAAGACTCTATCTCTTGGCACAGACGTATGGGTCACATTCACTTACACAAAATGAATCATTTGGTGACGAATGAATTAGTGAATGGTGTTCTTCTTAAAAATTTCCATCTTCAAGACGTCTGTGTTTCATGCCAAAAAGGAAAGCAAACCAAGAAACGACATCTGACAAAGAAGATCAACACGGTGGCAGTTCCTCTTGAACGTTTGCACATGGATTTGTTCGGTCCTATCAAGCACAAAAGCATCAGGAATGATCAATACTGCCTCGTGATAACTGATGATTATTCAAGATTTTCTTGGGTAGCGTTTATGGCTCACAAGAGTGAAACTTTTGGTATTATCAAAAACTTGATCATTCAGATTGCGAATTTGTATAAGTTGAAGGTTAGACGGATACGCAGCGACAATGGTACTGAATTTAAAAATCATGCCATGGCGGAGTTTTGCACATCGAAAGGTATTCTTCATGAATTTAGTGCGGCTTATACTCCTCAACAGAACGGCGTCGCTGAACGTAAAAACCGTACATTGATCGAGACTGCTAGGACTATGTTGGTAGAGTCGCAGTTGCCCATTCCATTCTGGACTGAAGCTGTGGCCTCCGCATGTTATACGATGAATCGAGTCCTTACAGTCAAAAGGCACAACAAGACCTGCTTTGAGCTTCTTCACAAACGGAAACCAGATTAGTCATATCTTGAACCGTTTGGAGCTCATTGCACTATAATCGATCCTCATGGAAAGTTTGGGGCAAAAGCTATTGAAAGTCACTTTCTTGGTTATGCCACCCCGAACTTAAGAGTCTGGAATCTAGAGACTAAAAGGGTTGAAGAATGGTCTGAGGTCAGTACAAAGGCACACATTGCCAGTCAGATGTCCTGGTCAACCATGGATGTTTGAGTACGATGACTTTTTCAATTCGATCAATGTTGAAGCAGTTGAAGAAACTGTTGCGACAAGGATGTTTTTCGAGAGTGACAACGCAACAGATTCACCGTTGGTTCGTCCAATTATTGTCAATCAAGAACCATCTTCAGTGAATAATAATGCTCTCGACAATGAGGATTTTCATGATGCAACCGAACTGAACGAATCTTCAGAGGATGAAGAATTTCTAGATGCAGATCAAGAAGCTCCTACATCAGCAGTACATGGTACTTCAGAGGCAACACCTCTAGTGGACGCCCCTATAACAGTTGAAGCTACTGCATCATCCTCTTCGTCAGTTCCGGATATTGAATTAGTTGTTGATCTAAATCTCAACAATCTGAGTACAAACATTCCAGTTCCGGAAACCCCTGAAACTAGAATACATAATACCCATCCTCAACAAAACATCATAGGCAATGTACAAAGTGGCATACAAACAAGAAACATGTTGCGAAACAACAACGTAGGCTTGTATGCGGCGATTTGAGAATCTGGTCAACAAAACGATTGGTCTTTCGCGTGTTATGTCTCACAGGAAGAGCCAAGAACTTGGAAAGAAGCTTTGAAAGATAACTCTTGGGTTGAAGCAATGCAGGAAGAACTGCAACAGTTCCAGAAACTTGGTGTCTGGAAACTCGTAGAGAAACCTGCTAATTACAAGAAGATTGGCACCCGCTGGGTGTATAAATGCAAAAAGGATGACCGTGGAATCGTTATTCGCAACAAAGCAAGATTGGTCGTTCAAGGTTTTCGTCAGATTGAAGGTATAGACTACAACGAAGTGTATGCACCTGTTGCACATCTGGAAGCAATTCGGATCTTTCTGGCTTATGCCTCATTCAAAGGATTCAAGGTTTACCAGATGGACGTCAAAAGTGCATTCTTACATGGTCTAGTAGAAGAAGAGGTGTATGTCGAACAGCCTCCAGGTTTTGAAGATCCTATTCATCCCGATCGGGTTTGGTTGCTGAACAAAGCTCTCAATTGTCTACATCAAGCACCGCGAGCTTGGTACGCAACCTTATCAAATTATCTACTGGAGAATGGATTTCGCAGAGGTCTTATCGATTGCACTCTCTTCATAAAAGAACAAGATGGAGATCTTCTACTGGTACAGGTATATGTGGATGATATTATATTTGGTTCTACTAACAATGTTATGTGTAGGGATTTCAAGCGTGTTATGCAGGATAAATTCGAGATGAGCGCTATAGGGGAGATGACTTTCTTTTTGGGGTTGCAAGTGCAACAAACGAAGTCTGGGATTTTCATCCATCAGACTAAGTATGTCCAAGACATCTTGAGCCGATTCCAGATGTCCGACACATCGCCCATTGGTACCCCACTGCAGCAAAATCACGGAATCAATCCAGACTTGAAGGGTGAAATTGTTAGCTCTTCATATTACCGCGCGATGATTGGATCCCTTATGTACCTCACAGTATCAAGACCAGATATAATGTATCCAACGTGCCTACTAGCCAGATATCAAGTGAACCCGAAGGCCTCACATCTTGCAGCTGTAAAAAGGATTTTTCGTTATTTGAAGGGTTGCCCAGACACCAGTCTATGGTACCCTAAGGATGATAACTTTGACTTAGTCGCTTTCAGTGATTCTGATTTTGGCGGATGCAAAATCGATGGCAAATCCACAACGGCTAGATGCCAGTTTTTAGGAAATCGCCTCGTAACGTGGCAGTGCAAGAAGCAGACTTGTGTCGCTACATCAACCTGTGAAGCTGAATACATTGCTGCCTCAAGATTTTGCTCCCAAGTCCTGTGGATACAACAGCAAATGCTCGATAATGGTTTTGAATTCCTAACTACTCCTATTTTAGTCGATAATTCTGCTGCTTTATCTATCACTAGAAATCCTGTGCAGCATTCAAAGACCAAACACATCAAAATTAAGTATCTCTTCATACGTGATTGCTTTGATAAAAGGCTAATCGATGTTGCTAAAGTCCATACTGATGACCAACGTGCCGACCTTTTTACCAAAGCATTTGATAAATCAAGATTTGACTTTTTATTATTGGTAAACGACATTAACGTCAAGCAAGAGTAATCCGCATTGGAAAATCATTTTTGTAAATATCTTTGTGTTTTTAAATTATTGTAAGATTGTTGATTTTAAGGGGAGTAAATCCAAAATTTGAAAATTCAAAAACATCGAAAAATTTCAAAACCCAAAAACATAGAAAAACAAAAATGAGTTTCCTGGCGAGCAAAAGAGAAAATGATAGTACATCAGTGGTCTGTCTAAACCTCTTTTAACTGAAATGCAAAATGAAAAATGTTAAGCATCTCTATATAAGATATATCGGTAGGCTCACAATCATCTTAAAGTGTGCAGGGTGATATAAACTTAAATCGACTGAAGACCAGGTGGGAACCACTCATTGGCATATGGTCTTAGTACCGAAATTTCGTTTGAGAGATTGCCGAGGTTCTGAGATATGTGGTCTTTATGCTGTTTATCATCTGGGTATCATGGTTGTTTCTTTTACCGAAATAAACAGAGACGAAGTCTAGATCTTCCAAGATATCATACATACGTGTACATACTGCATACGACCTCAATAAGTGATCAACAATCACATGTCCCTCAAATAAGTGATAATATATCACATTTATCTGGGAGTCAAGTTCGTCTCTTTGCTGTACGAAAGTACTGACCTGTTCACGGACTTGCTCCTGTGCCCTTCATGCATCTGAAAATCAAGTTCCTCATCAATAAGTGATTCTATCACATAGGGCTTGTTTTCAATCAAAATAAGTGTGTTTCTCACATTTTCATATACGTCAAAACAGATGATAAATGGTATACTCACCAGTAAGATGAATCCTCGTGCATACCTTGATACGAGAATGTGTCGTGATGTGGATGAAGACCGGTCGGTAAGTATAAATCATACCTTAACGTATCCCCTCGCCATGATTACATATGATAAGTTGAGCTTATGTGGATAACAATACCGATAATCGTTATAGGATGTTTATCTAATTGTTAACAAAAAGAACAACAAGAGCGTTTTGGCATGACCGTACACTGATATGATTCTCTTACCCTCGAAACTCGCAAAAAGAATGTTTGTATATATTTACTTTTCTTAATTGCTGCAACTCTGTATATATTAATTTACTGCTTTCAGTCTTTAAGTTTGAAATATTCAAAATACCAAAAAGATTTTAGGTGTATTTTAATATAAACTTTATAAAAGCCAAAAAGATTTTATTTCTGCTTTAGTTTTGATTAACCGATGTTGGAACTCGATTCTTCGTTACCTGAAACCTGAACGAAAACCAAAACGACCGAATCTTCATAAACGGTCAGAGTTTGCAAGTTTTGAAAGTTAATAATCAAAATTCAAAAATCTGTTAACTTTTCAAACAAACTATCGGACGATAGTTGAAAACTGGTCACATGTGTGTCATTTGTTTAATGTTAACTATATTCCAAGCGGTTGTTCTCATTACGCGTTTAGCTTACTTGCATGTGCAGATGCTAAAGGTGAAGAGAACATGTTCGATGACAAGCTTTGGAATGACGACACGACGTAAAGGCACTCAAATGATAAAGATGATCGAGTTGCCGCTGATCAATCATCAACACCACAAGGATCTCAAGTATTGAAGATCAAAAGATTCACAAGCATAATCAAAGGGGGAGTTTATTGATACACTTCCTAAATGGAAGCGGGAGTTTGTTAATACACTTTCTACTCACGACGCGTGAAGACTTTGAAGATCCTCCGACATGGAAGACATAGAATATGAACCCTCACGAGTAGCGTCCAAGGGGGAGTTTGTTGATACATATTATGTGGTCGCGACTCGGTTCGGTTCGACTCAGTTCGGTTCGACCCGGTTAGGTTCGGCTCAAGCCCGACGTCACGACATTCCTCCGTGGTGTGCCCCAGAGTTCAACACGCGAAGCACGAAGCGCCGCGAGCCGTTTCTCGCCGCCACATCATCATGACATCATCATGATGATGTCATAAGTTGGCTAATCTTCACAAGTTGATGTATTAGAATGTACGTAAAGCTTGGGCCAATCAACTTGAACGCAGAATGAATGTTGGGCCATTACATTTGGGTCGGAACATCAACTGGGCCGAACCCCCACATGACAACATGCTGGTCGACGAAACAACATGTGTTTCGTCGACTTTGAAGACATTTTATTGTGTTTCGTCGACGAAACATCTGTTTCGTCGACCTTCAAGTGTTTCGTCGATGTGTTTCAGTATATATACACAGACAACAGACAGAACACAGTCAGACAAGTCTGAATAGATTTGAGAGCGAACACTATAAACACACACACACTGAGAGTTTATGAGAGCATCTTGTAAACATTGTATTGTAAACGTTTTCTAGATTAATACAATGGAGTGTTAATCAGTGAATCCTATGTTTTACGTGTTCGTCACTTGGTTTAACTTACCCGTTTGGATTCCGTACTTTCGGGTTTGTCGGAAAACAAGGAATAGAGGTTACTCGATCCTCCGGGTGGACCTACAGTTGTCACACCCTGGCTTTGCGGAAGCGTGGGTTTATTTGGTGTGACTTCTTAATACCATAGCTTAATCACAACAAAGCTATATGAAAATAAAACCATGAAGATCATCCATTGATTTAAGTTTGAAAAGTAAAATACCACAACATTGTTTAAAGTTGACACATGCAACGAGTTACAACCCAACAAAATGAAAACATTGTTCATACGACATAACCACAAACGTAAACTAAACACCGTTTAAGACTTGTGACTCGTCCAGGTAAAAGTCACAATCCCTAAACGTGGATGACCTCATAACTCTTACGCAGCGTGAAAACGTAGCATACTTCGCCAGATCCCTAATTCCCTGAAATACATGTAAGTTGAAAAATCAACATAAAGTTGAGCGAGTTCATGTGAAAGTGAGTACGTAAAACCTTTGTAAGTATAAAAATCCCTGGTATGTAGCAAATAAGGAAATAAAGAGATCACCAATGGTTTGCAAGGCCAATGATATGTGTGAAGTGCAGTAGGAAGACTCAAACCTAGCAGATTTTTGCGTCGGGCACAAAGTCACCCCGAGGTCCGTTCTGTTGGGCCTGGGGCTGGGCTCGCTACACCCAGAAAGATCTACCGCTAATGTCCCTCGGTCCTACAATGAGGATTGATGGCCTTCAGTTCCCGCCTACCCACTCACATGATCTAAGTAGTAACCCTCCTTACGCTAACCATACCATGTAAGTAAAAGTTCGTAATAATCGTAACATGTATTTCACCCCCGCAGTATAAAAACTGAAAACAGTTAAGAGAAAGGGAGGACATGAACTCACTGAAGTGCGTCTCGAAATAGTATCTCCCAATCAACCTGCTGCGTGTCGACCTACACGTACTAACTTCTATTAGACGGACGGCCGTGCCTTGGCTTATGGTTTAACGTTTCTGGGAAATAGTTAGGCAACTATTTCGTATTTATACTTCGTAATTATTTTATGGTTGCATTCCTTCCCAAGGATGGGGGTTTTAATACATGTGTGCTTTGTAAATCCAAAATACATTATTAAGTCTCACTTAATAAAATATATTTTATTCATTCGTCTAAAATATTCTATCTTCAAAATATACATATTTTTCCCAAAAATATTATATTTTATTCCATACAATTTTCCAAAATAATACTTTTATCAAAATACGTATTTAAGAGTATTTTCTGAAAAACACATAAGTTACATTTTACAGTTCGAGTGGTAATAATAATACCGGCGTAACTTAGATACCTATTTGTAAAGGCGTTGGTATTATTTTGGAGTCGTTAGTTCTTGATATTTTCCAGGTTATATTATTTTTACTCTAAAAATAATATATAGTTCACAAAATAATCATAAAATCACACAAGCGTTTTACTATGAAATATATATTCTCAATATATATTTAACAAGTTTCATTTACGAAAATCCACCTCCGAATACTTAGTTATTTTGTAATAAAAATCATGGCGAAGTTTGTTTGGAAAACAAGTCAAAAATATATTCATAACACTTGTCACAAAAATATTCTAAGTGTTATTTTCTGGAAAAATTTCGCCAGAGTTTCCTCTGTAACTGGAGGTGGCCACGCTTACTAGCGTATCATTTTCTTTTAAAAATTCAACCAACAATTTTCAAAATACCATCTTCAAACACCAAACTAGTCAAAATAAACATAAATCGCAAACACATGAACTTGCAAGTTGTGTAAAATTATGAAGTAACTTTTCAACACATTTAGTGGATCTTTCCATCTCTAAAAATAAAATCATTTTCTTGAAAACTTTATTTTTAAAGAATATGAAGTTTTACAACTTCTAGTCGGTATTTAAGAAAATATTTCTTTGTTAAATCCTTTCGTTACACAAGTGTCCACACACTTGTTTGTTCACAAAAACACTTTTGGTTTATGTAAGATCTGGCTTTTAAACATGGTTTGCATCTCCTACTTGGTTTTTCGAAAATACCACTTGTAGATCTTTAGATCTACTAGTTTAGAACTCCATTTTACAAGAAAAACTATTTTTACACAAGTTCATGTTTATGTATGAAAGGGTTCGTCATCTAGTAACTTTTAATGCTAGTTCGTGTTCCATGAACATGATCTAGCGTGGTTAGATGACGATCCGTTCCACTACTAGCAACCAACAACATAAAATAACCATAACAAAACAAGATTCATGAGTTTTACACCATTATTTATTCTTTAACCATCAAGTTCATCATTCTAGCAAGACTTTAAGTTTTGTTTTCGCATGTTCTTGAATTTTAACCGTTAAACTTCTCATTAACCACTTTACACAAGATCAAGAGGGTGTTTAGAATCACTTACAACTAGCACAAGGCTAGGGAAGATTCATGACGAAAACTAGGTGGTTAATAGCGATGTAGAGAGGTCCTTGTGATTCCGTAAGCACCGGGCCTCCTTATGTGAACTCTAGCACCTTGGATTGTTTGTAAAATGGCAAGATCAAAATTTGAAAGTGGTTGGATGTGTGTGGATGCTCTCGGCCGAGAGTGATGAGAGGAGAGGGAGAGATGAGATTTTGTTAAGAGTTTGAATGAGTGATAAGCTTGATCTAGTGGTATTACTTATAGTCCATTTAGAGCTAATAACCATTAGGTATAATGTATGGAAGATATTAGACAAATGGGATTAAAATAATCAAATTTGTAAGGGTGGTGTCCCCTATGGGGAACCGTTCGGTTGCAAGGGGGGTTTGGTTTGGTTTGAACTTCATAGTTAGAGTTTAGTTAGTTAATTAGGAACTTTAAATAAGGTATTAGTGTGTTATGAATTATAACAGGTGTTAGGGTATTCGGGGACCCTTACTGGCTCAGAAAAGGAAAAACAATGTTATTGACAATATTTTTATGTTCCGGGTGAAGTCCGGTTGTTCGGTTGGATATTAATCCGTTAAAGTGCTAAATAAGCATTTAAAGTGTCGTTAATATTTGTTTTAGTGACACAATGAATTCCTGACACTTTGGAAAGTGTCTAGTATTATTTTCCCATGTTTTTGCACTTTACTAGTTAGCTTAAATGCTGAATTTTATATTAATGTGCAGGATTTTGTAGTTAGAGCATGTTTTAGGCACATCCGGTCACTAAAACTATCACCTAGTGACGCAGTTTTACAATCCTCACCTACCTACACTCCCTACTAGTGTAGTAAATTATTCCCGGCTCATACTGGCCTTAGAGACAGTGCATGTCTGATGCTGGCTATGTCAGCATGTTTACTGGGTTATCCGTATAGTGTGCTCACTATGCTTTTGTGCATCAAGGTTGTCACTATAGTTCTGTGTAAATAATGGAGTGACAGCAATAAAGTATGATGCATGTATAAGTATGTATCAGAATTCAAGTAGCAGTTTAATTACAACAGTAAGTAAGCACAGTAATTAAGCATTAATTAAATATTAATTAATTCGTACGGATACCTGGTTTGGTGAGGGTTGTCACATTCTCCCCCCGTTAAATAAATTTCGTCCCGAAATTTTAGGCTCTGCTTCTAGATGCAGGGGTCTTAGGAAACAAATGGGGGTATTTCTCTTTCATCCGATCCTCACGTTCCCACGTGAATTCAGGCCCATGTCTAGCATTCCAACGAACTTTGACGAGTTTGACACTGCTCCTGCGAGTTTTGTTAACTTTCCAATCAGTGACCTCGACGGGTTCTTCAGTGAAGTGGAGCGTGTCGTCGATATGAACTTCGTCAGCAGGAATGATCACTGTTTCTTGTGTTGGACTCTTTCTCAAATTTGATACATGGAATGTATCGTGAACCCCATTGAGTTCAGCAGGTAGGTCCAACTTGTAGGCTACAAGCCCAATTCTTTGCAGGATTTTGAAAGGGCCAATGTAACGCGGATTCAACTTCCCACGCTTTTCGAAGCGTGCTACACCCTTCCAGGGTGAAACTTTCAATAAAACCATATCCCCAACTTGAAATTCCAAAGGTTTCCTCTTTGGATCTGCATAGGCTTTCTGCCTGTCGCGAGCCGCCTCGATGCGTTTTCGAATCTGCGCAATCTTTTATGTCGTCTCTTGGACTATTTCGGGACCAACAAGCTGCCTATCACCTGCATCAGCCCAGCATAGTGGTGATCGACACTTGCGTTCGTAAAGAGCTTCAAATGGCATGGCTCCAATGCTTGTGTGGTAGCTGTTGTTGTACGAAAATTCGACCAAAGGTAAATGATTATCCCAACTACCACCTAGGTCCATCACACATGCTCTCAGCATATCCTCCAATGTCTGAATAGTTTGTTCACTTTGCCCATCAGTTTGCGGATGAAATGCAGTGCTCAGATTTAACTATGAGCCAAAAGCTTCTTGGAAGGATTGCCAAATCCTTGATATGAAACGTCCATCTCTATCAGAGATGATCGAGAGAGGCACTCCATGACGTGCAACAATCTCTCGCATGTATATTTCCACAAGTTTACTAGTGTTATCCTTCTCTTTGATTGGTAGGAAGTGTGCGGACTTGGTCAGACTAAATAGTGTCATGACCTCTGGGCGTCTTTGGCAACTTAGTTATGAAGTCCATTGAAATCTGTTCCCATTTCCACTTGGGAATCTCAGGTTGCTGCAGAAGTCCTGAAGGCTTCTGGTATTCAGCTTTCACCTTGGCGCACGTTAAGCACTTGCTAACATAAACAGCAACATCGCCTTTCATCCTAGGCCACCAATAGAAATCCTTGAGATCTTGATACATCTTATCCGCACCGGGATGAATAGAGTATCGCGACCTGTGGGCTTCATCAAAAATAACTTTTCTCAAACCACCAAACAGAGGGACCCAAATCCGTTTCATAAAACATAACATTCCTTCCTCGTTTGGCACTAATTGCCTCTCCATCCCATGGAGATATTCCTCTTTGATGTTTCTTTCCTTCAGAGCTTCTCTCTGGGTGGCACGAATGCGCAGAAAGAGGTCTGTCTGGATAATCATCTCCAAAGCCCTAACCCTTATGGGCTTAATCCTTTCCTTCCGACTCAGGGCATCAGCGACCACGTTCGCTTTCCCTGGGTGATACTTGATCTCGCAGTCGTAATCGTTCAACAATTCGACCCAACGTATCTGTCTCATGTTTAGTTCTTTCTGGTTAAATATGTGCTGCAGACTCTTATGATCCGTAAAGATTGTACATTTTGTACCATACAAATAATGTCTCCAGATTTTCAGCGCAAATACCACTGCGCCTAGCTCCAAGTCGTGCGTGGTATAGTTCTTTTCATGAACTTTCAATTGGCGTGAAACGTAAGCTATAACTTTCTAGCATTGCATCAATACGCAACCCAATCCTTGACGTGAGGCGTCACAGTATACCACAAAATCATCAGTTCCTTCTGGCAGCGATAAAATCGGTGCATTGCAAAGCTTGTCTTTCAGTAACTGGAATGCTTCTTCCTGTTTGATTCCTCAATCAAACTTCTTATCCTTCTGTGTGAGCGCGGTCAGAGGTTGAGCGATTTTAGAAAAATCCTCAATGAACCTTCGATAGTAGCCAGCCGAGCCCAAGAATTGTCGAATCTTGGTTGGCGTCTTTGGAGTCTCCCAACTCTTGATCGCCTCGATCTTTGTTGGATCCACATGGATTCCATCTCCGTTAACCACGTGTCCAAGGAATTGGACTTCACGCAGCCAGAACTCGCACTTCGAGAACTTGGCGTATAATTTTTCCTTCTTGAGTAGCTCTAGAATAGCTGTTGTTCGTGTTCGTCCTTTATATTCGAGTAAATCAGAATGTCATCGATAAACACGATCACAAACTTGTCCAAATACGGCTTACACACTCGGTTCATTAGGTCCATGAAAACTACAGGTGCGTTTGTCAACCCAAACGGCATAAATAGGAACTCGTAGCGTCCATAACGAGTCCTAAAGGCTGTCTTCGGGATACTTTCCTCTTGTATCCTAAGTTGATGGTATCATGATCGCAAATCGATCTTCGAATAAAAGCTTGAGCCTTGTAACTGGTCAAATAGATCATCGATCCTCGGCAAGGGATATCTGTTCTTGATAGTCAACTTATTAAGCTCACGATAGTCTATACACATCCGGAAACTACCGTCCTTCTTTTTAACAAACAGAACCGGAGCTCCCCAAGGTGAGAAACTTGGTCTGATGAATCCTTTGTCCAAAAGCTCCTGGAGTTGTGTCGACAACTCCTGCATCTCTGATGGCGCAAGTCTATAGGGTGCCTTGGCTACAGGCGCGGCACCTGGAACCAAGTCAATGTGTAACTCGACTTGCCTTTGAGGCGGTAATCCTGGCAAGTATTCTGGAAAGACTTCCGGATATTCCTTGACGACGGGAATGTCTTCAATCTTTGGTTCAGCAACTTTCTTATCCACGATGTGTACTAAGAATGCAACACATCCTTTCTTCAAGCACTTCCTAGCTTTCAGACAGCTAATAATTCTTAGCGGCGCATCATGCTTCTCTCCGTGCACTATGATCATTTCTTCATCCGTCAGTGGGATGCGGATGGTCTTCTTGTGGCAAACGATCTCAGCTTTGTTACTCGATAGCCAATCCATTCCCACTACCACATCAAAGCTTCCCAACTCGACAGGTAGTAAGTCTAGCGTAAACCCGTGCCCTCCAAGTTCAATCACACATCCTCGGACAACCTCACTGGCCTCAACTAGTTTCCTATTTGCTAATTCAATGGAGTACGGAACGTTTAACTTACTAGGCGTCAAACCAAGAATATTCTTATATTCTAATGACACGAAGCTATAATCGGCACCAGTATCAAACAAAACGGATGCAAAGCGTTGGTTTATAGGGAACGTACCGGTAACAACATTCGGATCCTGGCGCGCTTCCCTTGCGCCGATGTTAAAGACTCGTCCCCGTGCTTGGTTCAAATTTGGGCAATCCCTCTTAAAGTGCCCAATGTCACCATAGTTGAAGCAACCAAGTCTTTGCCCATTACCTCCTCCGTTCCCCGTTTGATTATTGTTTTAATTTCGATTCGCCTCCCCATCTTGATTTGCATTATTCCCTTGTGCACGATTTCCATTGCCACCTCGATTATTGTTTCTATTACCAAAACCTCCTTGGCCTCCCCGGCCTGCACTAGCCCAGCATTTATCCTTCAAGTGGCCAACTTTTCCACAAGCTTCACATACTTTTGACCCACACCGGCCAGAATGATGACGCTGGCAGGTGTTACACTTGGGATGCGTACCCATATATCCTTTCCCATTCTTTCCAACACCGGTTGCAGCTTGGACCGGTGCGCTTGATTCTCCTTTCTTGCCAACATTGCTAGTTCCCTGCTTGAAGTTCGAGAGTTTCCTCTTATTCTCACCAGACGACTCTACGTGAGTCTCTTTCTTTTTTGGCTTAACATTCGAAAACTTGTTCAGGCGGATGGCTTCCTCAGTGAGAGCTACGCTCAGATCTATGGCCTCTGTGATAGTCGTAGGCTTGGAAGTAGTGACCATACTCATGATTTGTGGAGCTAAACCCCAGATAAATCTCTCGATCCGTTTGAACTCTGGTGTGACCATGTAGGGCACAACGTGGGATAAATCATGAAATCTTTGGACGTACTCTACGATCTTGGGACCATCCATTCTTAAATGCCAGAACTCAGTCTCCAACCTTTGTATCTCAGCACGAGAACAATACTTCTTTCTCATCAACTCCTTTAACTCAGCCCATGTCAATGCGTAAGCAGCGGCTTCACCAAGAGTTTGCACTTGTAAGTTCCACCAGGATCGGGCTCCGTCCAAAAATAGCCCAGAAATGTAAGTCACTTGTTGGTCTGGAGCGCACTTGCTCATTCGGAGAACAGACTCCGTCTTTTCGGCCCATCGTACAAAAGCAACAGCACCTCCGGTGCCGTCAAATTTCACAAGCTTGCAGTCTAGGAACTGCTTATACGTGCACCCTGCACATACGTTAGAATATACAAATGGTATTAGCAAACGTGCTAATGATATCCAGATGTATCGTAGTATGTCTCAATGACTTAACATTACCATGTGGTGGATGGTTATTGCCGTTATTGTTCGAGTTGCTTCCGCTGGTTCCTCCGTTTGAGGCTGCATACTGCGCAATGGCGGCAGCAAAGATTTGCTGGAGTTCTGCCTCGCTGGTAGGCATACGCATCTCGCGTCTTGGTGGCATCTTCTAAAAGATGGTTCACGTTGTTCAGGTCATAGTAAGTAAGGTGTACGTATGTATTTAACAATATCAACACACAACATCTCATGTTATAAATAAATCATCCACATAACATCTCATGTTATAAATAAATCAACCACATAACATCTCATGTTATAGAACATAAACAATCAATAATCAACCCAACATATAATGAGAATACTGCGATTGCGCTGTCATAAATCAAGACCACAATGTAAGGTTTACAAGTTCATAACTGTATCATACATCATCAGTGACTAAGGGCCACATCGCCCTAGTCCAAACTATCTAGTCAGTGATAACAACATTAAATATACAAAACATCAAAAGTCACAATCATCAAAAGTGCGGTCTCCAAAAGCTGTGTAGTCTGCACAATTGCGGTCGTCTCACCAAAAGTCTACCCGCGTCGAATCAAAATGGCCTAAGCTGATGGCGGTGGAGGAGGGGGAAAATGAGAAAAGAGTAAACGTCGCATATGAAGCCAGTCCTCCTCCATAGCGCGATGAGCGCGCAGTAAGTATGCTATCTGCTGCTCTGGAGTCCAAAAACGAGCGGCAGAATCAGGTGAAAGTGGTTGAGGAGGGTGTGATACGGCAGGTGGGGTCTGGCACTGGCACGGGAGTCGCTGAGCTCTCTCTAGCTATTGTACACGATGGGTCAGCGCCTCTTGCTGTATCATGAAAGATGTGAGAACATCCTCCGTAGAATACCCAACGTGGTATGGGTGATACGGATCCGTCGGTGGCATAATGGGGGGCGTAGTCCAGAGGAATGGCTCACTAGATGGAGCAAAGGATGGTACAGTAAATGGTGCAACAGTGGGAACAACAGTAGGATGAGAAACCTGAGGCACAAACTGGCCTCCTCCAGACACAAAAGGTGTATGACCAAACGGATGACGTGATGAACCCTCCCCAGGACGTGGTGGAGGAATGTCCTGGAGATAAGTGACCTGAAGATCTGTGCGGTGAGCATCTGTGGTATATGGGGGAATCAAGGGAACATCAACGGGAGCTGACACAAGGGCTGAAACGGGGGGCTACAAGTAGCGTAACTGGTATCACGTAAGGTGGGTAATCATCGTCATCGTCTATCCACCCATTGTGGGTGTGAGCATATCATGGATCAATGTGGGTCGCAAAAGGTGCGCGGTCGAACATCACCGGCATAGGATCTGGAAGTGGGGCGACAACAGGATCCTCTAACAACAATGGAACATCAATATGAACATCAACAACATGATCATCCACCAACTGTGGAACAACAACAGGATATTCATCCACAGGTATATCATCAACCAAAGGAGCAACAGCAGGTGCATCGGTATGAACAGGGTCATGCTCCAATGCTGGGTCAGGAGCAACGCCTGGCTCAGGGGCCACAGCCGGCTCCGGATCAACAAACTCCATCTCAAAATCAGTTGGGTCAACAAACATAGGGTCGACAGGGGCTACAGGATCCTCCAAGTGCTGGTCTAAGTGTACGAACTCAATGTCCTGATCTGGATCAAAGCCAGGTGGAAAGATAGGATCTGAATCACCATCAACATCATGATCGAACTCAAAGCTGTGAGCAGGAGCAGGTGCAGCGGATGACGCCATGTCCGGGTCGGCGTCGTGTAAGTGGTGCTTCACTCCCTGTGGGTGCGAAGGTACGGATGCCACAGACTCAAAGGAGTCTGGAACAGGTGAATGAGCAGGAGCTTCCTCTGCAGGAGCATCAGCAAGAAGTAAGATATCACCGGCAGCAATATGGGCCTCGCCCTCAAGTGGGTCGTCCTCAAATAGATCGACATCATCGTCAGAGACAACGTCGAGGGGCATATCAATAATGGGATAAGCGGCAAGGGGTACAGGAGCAGGGATCACCGCGAGCGGTAAGTCCCCAACAAGATGGCCATCAGCAGGCTCTGCTACGACATCAGGCAACGCAAAGGGCTGAAAGTCGTCATCATCTGTGTTGGTCATATCGGAAGTGTACACCTCGTGCTCCGATGAAATAATGTCGTCTGATACTATGGCCATGGGATCTGTAGTGTCTGACTCTCCAGTACCTGATGAAGACATGACGTCTGTAACACAAACACACACATGCACAAATAATCAATCATATAATCAAATAAACATGTTAGTCACCAATAAGCAATCAAGTAATTCTCCTAGTCCCACTAGTCTATCCTCCCAGCCTCTCAGACTGAACTTCCTAGTCCCACTAGACTATCCTCCCAGCCTCTCAGACTGAATTTCCTAGTCTCTCAGACTACCTTCCCAGCCTCTCAGACTGAATCTCCTAGTCCCCCTAGACTATCCTCCCAGCCTCTCAGACTGACTCCCTGGTCCCCCGACCAGCACCTCCCCAGCCACCCGGCTGAATCTCCCTAGCCACCCGGCTGAATCCCTGGTCTCCCGACCAACCAAATATTTTAAATAATATGCTCAACTTTTGTTCGTAAAAATGTTTTGTGACCTGGATCTGGACGTAGTGTATGCATTGTAAAAATGTTTTTGTGAGAGCCCTAGTGATCATAGTCTAGACTCGAGAAGGAATCCTAGTTCGCTATGATCAAAGCTCTGATACCAAGCTGTCACACCCTGGCTTTGCGAAAGCGTGGGTTTATTTGGTGTGACTTCTTAATACCATAGCTTAATCATAACAAAGCTATATGAAAATAAAACCACGAAGATCATCCATTGATTTAAGTTTGAAAAGTAAAATACCACAACATTGTTTAAAGTTGACACATGCAACGAGTTACAACCCAACAAAATGAAAACATTGTTCATACGACATAACCACAAACGTAAACTAAACACCGTTTAAGACTTGCGACTCGTCCAGGTAAAAGTCACAATCCCTAAACGTGGATGACCTCATAACTCTTACGCAGCGTGAAAACGTAGCATACTTCGCCAGATCCCTAATTCCCTGAAATACATGTAAGTTGAAAAATCAACATAAAGTTGAGCGAGTTCATGTGAAAGTGAGTATGTAAAACCTTTGTAAGTATAAAAATCCCCGGTATGTAGCAAATAAGGAAATAAAGAGATCACCAATGGTTTGCAAGGCCATTGATTTGTGTGAAGTGCAGTAGGAAGACTCAAACCTAGCAGATTTTTGCGTCGGGCACAAAGTCACCCCGAGGTCCGTTCTGTTGGGCCTGGGACTGGGCTCGCTACACCCAGATAGATCTACCGCTAATGTCCCTCAGTCCTACAATGAGGATTGATGGCCTTCAGTTCCCGCCTACCCACTCACATGATCTAAGTAGTAACCCTCCTTACGCTAACCATACCATGTAAGTAAAAGTTCGTAATAATCGTAACATGTATTTCACCCCCGCAGTATAAAAACTGAAAACAGTTAAGAGAAAAGGGGGACATGAACTCACTGAAGTGCGTCTCGAAATAGTATCTCCCAATCAACCTGCTGCGTGTCGACCTACACGTACTAACTTCTATTAGACGGACGGCCGTACCTTGGCTTAAGGTTTAACGTTTCTGGGAAATAGTTAGGCAACTATTTCGTATTTATACTTCGTAATTATTTTATGGTTGTATTCCTTTCCAAAGATGGGGGTTTTAATACATGTGTGCTTTGTAAATCCAAAATACATTATTAAGTCTCACTTAATAAAATATATTTTATTCATTCATCTAAAATATTCTATCTTCAAAATATACATATTTTTCCCAAAAATAATATATGTTATTCCATACAATTTTCCAAAATAATACTTTTATCAAAATACGCATTTAAGAGTATTTTTCGAAAAACACGTAAGTTACATTTTACAGTTCGAGTGGTAATAATAATACCGGCGTAACTTAGATACCTATTTGTAAAGGCGTTGGTATTATTTTGGAGTCGTTAGTTCTTGATATTTTCCAGGTTATATTATTTTTACTCTAAAAATAATATATAGTTCACAAAATAATCAAAAAATCACACAAGCGTTTTACTATGAAATATATATTCTCAATATATATTTAACAAGTTTCATTTACGAAAATCCACCTCCGAATACTTAGTTATTTTGTAATAAAAATCATGGCGAAGTTTGTTTGGAAAACAAGTCAAAAATATATTCATAACACTTGTCACAAAAATGTTCTAAGTGTTATTTTCTGGAAACCAGAGTTTCCTCTGTAACTGGAGGTGGCCACGCTTACTAGCGTATCATTTTCTTTTAAAAATTCAACCAACAATTTTCAAAATACCATCTTCAAACACCAAACTAGTCAAAATAAACATAAATCGCAAACACATGAACTTGCAAGTTGTGTAAAATTATGTAGTAACTTTTCAACACATTTAGTGGATCTTTCCATCTCTAAAAATAAAATCATTTTCTTGAAAACTTTATTTTTAAAGAATATGAAGTTTTACAACTTCTAGTCGGTATTTAAGAAAATATTTCTTTGTTAAATCCTTTCGTTACACAAGTGTCCACACACTTGTTTGTTCACAAAAACACTTTTGGTTTATGTAAGATCCGGCTTTTAAACATGGTTTGCATCTCCTACTTGGTTCTTAGAAAATACCACTTGTAGATCTTTAGATCTACTAGGTTAGAACTCCATTTTACAAGAAAAACTATTTTTACACAAGTTCATGTTTATGTATGAAAGGGTTCGTCATCTAGTAACTTTTACACTAAACATAATGCTAGTTCGCATTCGATGAACATGATCTAGCGTGGTTAGATGACGATCCGTTCCACTACTAGCAACCAACAACATAAAATAACCATAACAAAACAAGATTCATGAGTTTTACACCATTATTTATTCTTTAACCATCAAGTTCATCATTCTAGCAAGACTTTAAGTTTTGTTTTCGCATGTTCTTGAATTTTAACCGTTAAACTTCTCATTAACCACTTTACACAAGATCAAGAGGGTGTTTAGAATCACTTACAACTAGCACAAGGCTAGGGAAGATTCAAGACGAAAACTAGGTGGTTAATAGCGATGTAGAGAGGTCCTTGTGATTCCGTAAGCACCGGGTCTCCTTATGTGAACTCTAGCACCTTGGATTGTTTGTAAAATGGCAAGATCAAAATTTGAAAGTGGTTGGATGTGTGTGGATGCTCTCGGCCGAGAGTGATGAGAGGAGAGGGAGAGATGAGATTTTGTGAAGAGTTTGAATGAGTGATAAGCTTGATCTAGTGGTATTACTTATAGTCCATTTAGAGCTAATAACCATTAGGTATAATGTATGGAAGATATTAGACAAATGGGATTAAAATAATCAAATTTGTAAGGGTGGTGTCCCCTATGGGGAACCGTTCGGTTGCAGGGGGGTTTGGTTTGGTTTGAACTTCATAGTTAGAGTTTAGTTAGTTAATTAGGAACTTTAAATAAGGTATTAGTGTGTTATGAATTATAACGGGTGTTAGGGTATTCGGGGACCCTAACTGGCTCAGAAAAGGAAAAACAATGTTATTGACAATATTTTTATGTTCCGGGTAAAGTCTGGTTGTTCGGTTGGATATTAATCCATTAAAGTGCTAAACAAGCATTTAAAGTGTCGTTAATATTTGTTTTAGTGACATAATGAATTCCTGACACTTTGGAAAGTGTCTAGTATTATTTTCCCATGTTTTTGCACTTTACTAGTTAGCTTAAATGCTGAATTTTATATTAAAGTGCAGGATTTTGTAGTTAGACCATGTTTTAGGCACATCCGGTCACTATAACTATCACCTAGTGACGCAGTTTTACAATCCTAACCTCCCTACACTCCCTACTAGTGTAGTAAACTATTCCCGGCTCATACTAACCTTAGAGACAGTGCCTGTCTGATGCTGGCTATGTCAGCATGTTTACTGGGTTATCCGTATAGTGTGCTCACTGTGCTTTTGTGCATCAAGGTTGTCACTATAGTTCTGTGTAAATAATGGAGTGACAGCAATAAAGTATGATGCATGTATAAGTATGTATCAGAATTCAAGTAGCAGTTTAATCACAACTGTAAGTAAGCACAGTAATTAAGCATTAATTAAATATTAATTAATTCGTACGGATACCTGGTTTGGTGAGGGTTGTCACAACAGTAACCAATTTAAATCTGATCATAAACAACTTCATGTTATCACATAACTTTTATCACATATGAAATTGAAATTAATGGATCAGAACACAATCATCAAGCATGCCCTCGGCCCACATTATAAACAAATTCAATTAACACACCAAAGCATGAAATCCTAGTTTCAGCAATGATACATTGTCAATTAATAAACTCATGTACATCCGGAACAAGCATCAAGCCCAACTTCGTAGGTTACATGCTCTAAACTAATCAATAGTTACAACAATTAGCACAATCAGTTCAACCAAACCACCTAACACCCTCTCATTAATTAATTAATCCCCTATGACTACCTTTGACTATATTGACAACATTAATGAGATATGACTAAATTGACAACATTAATGAGATATGCACATGGGTTGATTAAATCAAGACTTTAAACACCCACATGGGCCGCCACTTCCTTGTTCATGTTTATCCTCACTATCAAATCATTAAGAACTGTCCTATCATCATGCAACCCTAGCTTCATATCATTCATTCAATACCCTAGTCATACGTTAATTCTCTCACGATTGGATCTTGTTAATTGTGCACCTTGTTCATAACATACATATATACAACTTTTGTTAATTAGTTCACACATAAATCAAGATCAAACAATTAAGAATTTCAACATATATGAAACTACTAACCAAGGGGCTCGACTAGAGAAGATGATGCCTCGATGAGATCTACTGCGTCGCTAGTTTAGGGGCATAGGGTTTACAAGTGGTTGTGTAATTGTCACACCCCGATTTCCACGTGTCACCGGTGGGCCCGGTGGGGGAGTATCGTGACGTGGTTGGCAACGTAATAGTCAAACAACACAATATAATAATGCACAGCGGAAGCAAATTTAAAACAAGATACAACCGAATTTATTTATTGTAAACAAAGTCACAAATATCCGGTGTTTGTCCACAGTAGGATCAAATGATATAAATATTGTTTATGGTTCAACAGACTTCGGCATCTTAAGTTTGCGAGACTTCTAGTGATGCTTAGGAGAATCCCAGCCTATTTCGCCTAGCACCTGCATTTAATCTTTTTGGGAAAATACGTCAGTTTACACTGGTAAATACATTCAACTGACTCATTTTGGAAAATGATTAAAAATTGGTTTGGATGCCCGTGGCATAAATCATTTTATTTTAACTTGGGAGAATTATTTTAATAATATAACAATCTTGTGAACGAATTACATGTTACTTATGCGTTCAGTAGCCCGAAACGTATCCAGGTTAAAGATCAATAGACACACCACTTTAAGTGAGTTATACACGGGAGTACGCCTACACCCCGTGCTCAGGTCGTGGCCATCTCGTAAGATGATGCCAGGGATATCCGGGACATGGTCATTAACCCCCCAAAGGCTGTAAAGTAAACAAATCTGTTTAAAACGAGCCGATCAAATTATTCAATTAACCACCTAAGCGATGGAAGATTTGATGCCCGATCAAGCGGTACGCTATGTACCGTAACCCAAGCCCGTATAGGGAAAATAAGTTAAAAGTATTTACCTTGATGCAAAGTATAGTCACAATAATCAAATAGCAGGTAGCTTTTACTGTTTCTCCTAATCTGGAACGAAAGTTAAATATAACCTATTAGAATCCTAGCGGGTCTTTAATTATGCTTAAGCTTAGACCGGCTAGTTTCAAGGATACGGTTCGTACGCACTATTGAGCGAAGACCGGATAGAATGTGATTTAGACCCGACAAGTTTGAAGACTTGTTTAATATGGGTTTATTATTCACATTCTGGATTTTGAGATAAAACCGATAAGGTTTGACCCGTTTCGGCTAATTTATGTAAACTTGTTACATAGACCGAGCCGAACGCGTAATATGCGTAACGGGTATCCGTAAGAGCCATATACAGGTTTCCTAAGTTATTATGCTTCATATATGTTGTAACATCAGTAGGATGTCTTTCGTTATGCCCCGAACTAATTTAAACACCAACTATGCCCCGTAGGGGTAGTTTGGTCATTTTAAAGTTTGTAAAAGTGTTTATATGTTAAACTGAGTTACAGGTCTGATGTAAACAGAAAACATACTCATTTTGATGTGTTATAACAGTAGGCTAAGGCATATATGTGAAATTTATCATAAGTAACCAAACTATGCCCCGTAGGGGTATTTTGGTAATTTCACATAAGCCGAAAAGCTCAAAAACGAAGTCTGAGTTTATCAACCTTTGCTTACTGTTAAAATATCATAATTAGCCTCTTATATCAGTAGGTATTAACCCGGGTATGTCCAATATGATTCTAAGACATACTATGCGTTAAAAACGCTAATTATGGCGATTAAAGGCCATTACCGGGTTTGATACTTAAGTCTGATATTTTTTATATTTCCAGAAGGCTTAACATAATTTATTTATCATAACTAATCAGTAGCAAAAGGTTTGGGGTCGTTTAGATATGTAAAACTCATTTTATGGCCCGTAAGGGCAAAACCGACAATTACCGAATTAAGCCTACGACTACTAGTTATGCTCGACCTAAAATTAATTAAAAATCTTTAAAAATCCCAAATTAATATATAACATCAGGGTGTAAAAGATTTGATGTCAAAAGGTATGTTTAACTAGGCTTTACGCTAATTACGCCATTATGTTAACATAAAGCCTTAATTTAGCGACAATGAGCATAACTCTTAATCTGTAAGTCGAATTGATGTCAAACTTTGCATACAAGTCTATATATCAGTAACTAAGGATTCTACACTTTTACATTTTGATAAATCATGATTTAGGGTAATAAGGGCATAACGGTCAACGTATGAGCATTTAACGGAAACTTGCATATTAATTGGATAACTAGTGAACCAAGGTGTATGATCACAGAGGGTTGTTCTAACATGTATCCTAATCCAATTTAAGCTCTGAGGCATTTCTAAAATATGCCCAAACGGGTCAGAACTGAAAGTCAACCGAAAAGTCAAACTATGTGACTTTCGGTTCCGAACCGGGTCTAAACAGGAAATAGTCGGGTTGAACATGTTGGGACATGTTCTTACACTTATTTCTAAGTTATAACAATGTTCAAACAGGTTACAAACGTTCTAGATAGCTAATTATGCATAAACGACAATTTAAGCAATATGTTGACTTTTTAAGTAAATGTTTGACCCGACATTTGACCTGCTTAGGATGGTGATCAGGGGAAACCCTTTTGGGGTTTTATTACCCACATAAATACCATTCTAAACAACTTTTAATTCGAGATAAGACTGAGTCATTAGTGACTAATCTCGAAGTCAAACCGTAATTACGACGGTTTGACTTTTAGCTAATTAACTAAGCTAAAAGCAATTAGGGAAAGATTAGAATACTTACTGAGGTCCTATGCACGAGATATGATCACTAGGAAGCACCTTTGAGCTCCAGAATCACTCCAACAATGCAGAGAATGTGTGTGAAAGAATGTTGCACATGAAGGCTTTATATAGTTGGATCACTCACCATAAGAACTTGACAACCAAGTCTACAAGCTTCCACAATCGACCAACAGGTGTCCTAGAGGCTTAGGGGGTGTCTTAGGGGCCATGAGAAGTGGAAAAACGGGTAAAGGTCGCGCATATCAGCCATGGCAGACCAAAATCCCGTTTTTGCGGTTCTGGGCGTCGGAAGCGGCCCGCTTCCCATTTGGCCGAATCCAACGCGGGCCGCTTGGCCTGCTTAATCTGATTTTTTATTTTTATTTGTTTTGTAAGTTGACCTTTGGGTTTATAAAGAGGCAACCGGGTTTATTTCTTGCATTTTGACCCCCTTACCTTTACCCACAAGGGCTTTAGGACTTATACCCTCTTTGCCAAGTCCCCGAACACTTCCGGTTAACCCGAAAAACCTTAACTTTCAACGTTAACACTTTAACCCCTCGCACACGAATTTGATCATAACTTTCTCATACGATAACGAAACTTTATGCAATTTTAATCGTGCATTCTAGTGAGCATGATTTATATTTACAAAGCTTCGGGTTTGTCAAAAGGTCACTCAGAGGTATATCTTTAACATGTTGACGCATTTAACCCCTGTAGTTTGTAATCTCTCACTTTTGGCTTCGTATGATCCATGATTTATTCGTTTGATGTTATGAACATCATGTAGGGTTATTATGAAGTATATTTATTCACTGTTGACACTTAGAATCCGTATAATCACATGCTTTCCACGTTTGTCAACTTTAGTCCTTTTATCCCAGCTACCTCCCAAATCGATCGCACATGCGCGAAGCATGTCTTCCAATGTTTGAATAGTACGCTCACTCTGACCGTCTGTCTGAGGATGGTAAGCCGTACTAAAGTTCAAACGTGTGCCCAAAGATTGCTGGAAGCTCTTCCAGAAATGTGACGTGTACCTAGTATCTCTATCAGAGATAATAGCTACAGGTATGCCATGTAGGGCTACAATCTTATCAACGTATAACTGGGCTAACATATCGGAGCTATAAGTCTCCTTGATGGGTAAGAAATGAGCTGACTTAGTCAGTCGGTCCACTATAACCCATATCGTATCATTTCCTTTCCTTGTCTTGGGTAACTTGGTAATAAAATCCATAGTTACCATCTCCCACTTCCACGTAGGAAGTTCAGGCTGTTGTAGCAAACCTGACGGTTTCTGATGCTCGGCTTTGACTTGCGCACATGTCAAGCATTTTGCTACATGGGCGGCTACAGACTTTTTCAAGCCTATCCACCAATAATTTGCCTTTAAATCCTGGTACATCTTATCAGCTCCAGGATGAACGGAGTATTTGGAACTATGGGCTTCTTGGAGGATGACATCACGAAGTCCTCCGAACATTGGAACCCATATTCGTCCGTTTAACCGTAAAATTCCGTCCTTGCTAAGAGTTAACTGCTCCTCAGTTACTCCTAACTTTTCATTAGGGTAGTTAGCTTCCAACACAGCTTCCTTCTGTGCAGCTAACACCCTTTCTATCAAACTGTTCTTTATCTCCATACGCTTGGCGTTAATTCGGATGGGTCTAACCCTTTCCTTTCTGCTCAAGGCGTCAGCGACTACATTCGCTTTGCCGGGATGATACTTGATTTCACAATCATAGTCATTCAAGGTTTCCATCCAACGGCGTTGCCTCATGTTTAATTCTTTCTGATTAAACAGATGCTGGAGGCTCTTGTGATCAGAAAAGATCACAAACTTGATTCCATAAAGATAATGCCTCCACAGTTTTAGTGCGAACACAACGGCACCCAACTCCAAGTCATGGGTGGTGTAATTCTTTTCGTGCACCTTTAACTGCCGTGATGCATAGGCAATAACTTTGCCTTTCTGCATAAGCACACACCCCATGCCAGTGTGTGATGCATCACAATAAACTACAAATTCTTCAGGGCCTTCAGGTAATGTAAGCACAGGAGCGTTGCTCAACTTTTGTCTCAAAACATCAAAGGACTCTTGCTGCTTAGGGCCCCAAACAAACTTAACCTTTTTCTTAGTTAAGGAGGTTAGGGGTGCAGCAATCCTCGAAAAATTTTCAATGAAACGCCTGTAGTATCCTGCCAATCCCAGGAAGCTACGAATCTCCGTAGGCGTTTTTGGCTCTTGCCAATTCATAACAGCTTCAACTTTAGCGGGATCCACTTGGATACCACGCTCACTGACCACGTGTCCAAGAAATTGGACTTCTCTTAGCCAAAATTCACACTTAGAGAATTTGGCATAGAGCTTCTCCTGATGTAGAAGTTTGAGAATACAACGAAGGTGTTTCTCATGGTCAGTTTGATTCTTAGAATAAATAAGGATGTCATCGATGAAGACGATAACAAATTTATCTAAGTAAGGTTTGCAGACGCGGTTCATGAGATCCATGAACGCGGCTGGTGCATTAGTGAGCCCAAAAGGCATCACTAGGAACTCGTAGTGACCGTAACGAGTCCTAAATGCAGTCTTGTGAACGTCTTCATCTTTAACCTTCAACTGATGGTAGCCTGACCTCAGATCAATCTTTGAGAAGTAACTTGCCCCTTGAAGCTGATCGAACAAATCGTCGATCCTGGGCAATGGATATCTATTCTTGATCGTGACTTTATTAAGCTCGCGATAGTCGATGCACAGACGCATCGACCCATCCTTCTTCTTGACGAACAGGATTGGCGCTCCCCAAGGAGATGAACTAGGTCGAATGAAACCCTTAGCCAGCAATTCATCTAGCTGCGTCCGCAACTCCTTCATTTCCGTGGGTGCCAATCTGTATGGGGCTCTAGCAACTGGTGCCGCTCCGGGGATGATGTCGATCCTGAATTCCACTTGCCTATCTGGTGGCAAACCAGGTAGATCTTCAGGAAACACTTCTGGGTATTCAGAGATGACAGGAATGTCTTCCATCTTCGGTTTGGGCTCATCAATGATCACTTGCGCCATGTAGATGACACATCCCTTCTTCAAACACTTGGAAGCCTTGAGCATAGTCACCTGCTCAGGCAGTCCGTACTGGGTATCTCCCCGAATGGTAAGTGATTCACCAGACGGAGTCTTTATTACCACTTGTTTCTGGTTACAGACGATTTGGGCCTGGTTATGAGATAACCAGTCCATACCCAGAACTATGTCAAAACCAGCCAACTTAAAAGGAAGTAGAGACAGAGGAAAAGAATGGTTCTTAATGGATATAACACATCCATCTAACATAGTAGAGACGGTTTCTATGGTACCATCTGCTAACTCTACCTCATAGTTCACTTTTAGGGTTTTGACAGGTAAATTTAACAATTTACAAAATTTATGATCTACGAAAGACTTATCTGCGCCTGAATCAAAAAGTACTCTTGCAAAAACATCATTTACAAGGAAAGTACCTGTTATGACGTTATCATCCTGCACAGCCTCCTTCGCATCCATCCTGAAGACTCTTGCATTAGTCTTCTTAGCCTCTTCAGGCTTCTTGTTGTACTTAGGGCAGTTAGTCTTTATGTGGCCCTTTTCATTGCAACGGTAGCACGTTGCATCTTTCATCTTCTTGCAATCCAAGGTTTTGTGTTCCTTGGATTTGCACAAACCACAAGCAAAAGACCTTGACTCGTTATTCGAGTTTGATTCGAGTCTGCACTTTCCAAAGTGCTGTTTCTTGCAAGTTTTGCATGTGGGCTTCTCTCCAGAACGATGCCCATCCTTCTTCGAATCCGATCCCTTCTTGTGATCACCGCTCCCACGGTGCTTCTTGTTCGACCTACGCGAACCATCATCTTCTCGCTTCCTCTTCTCAGCATTCTTATTCCTCAGCGATCTCTGCCGGACCGCATCCAGTGTGAGGGATAAGGAAAGGTCAGTTACAGACCTGAAAGTAACTGGCCGAGAAGCTTTTACACTGGCCTTGATCTCGGGTTCTAATCCACCAATAAAACGAGCGATCCTTTTAGGCTCCGGGGTTACCAGATAAGGTACCAACCGGGATAGTGTATTGAAGCTTGTCAGATATGCTTGACAGTCGAGGTTCTTCATCACTAGTGATAGAAAGTCATATTCTATCTTTTCCACCTCATGTTGAGGGCAGAAATTTTCCTTAATCAAGGCGATGAATTGATCCCACGTCATACTATACAACGGGATCTTTCCGGAGGCCTCCATCAGAGATCTCCACCAAGCTAACGCCTCACCTTTGAAGGACTGTGAGACAAATTTAACCACATCACCTTCAGCACATCCGCTGATGTCCACGACCGTGTCCATTTCATCCAGCCACGTCATGCAGTCTACGGCTCCTTTCTCCCCCGTAAAATCCCTGGGTTTACAAGACACAAAGTACTTATATGTGCAACCCTTGTTACGGTGTCCCTGATGCAGTACTAACTGCTGAGATGGATTACTTTGGTGGTTGGTGGACTGGCGATCATCACCGTTTTTCTTTGGTTCATCCTTTTTGGGAGGAGGCTTGTTATGAGCCTCTGAATGTGTCCTTGGCTTTGAATGTGATACAGAGTGGGTCCTACTTCGAGTACCACTGTACTCATCATACTGTCTATCCAAAGCCTCTGTGATAGCACCATCTATAATTGCTTTTAATTCCGCGCCCGTTAATGTAATCTGGGCGTTCACATTTGGCTCAGCGGGATGGCTATTTACTTCATTTGAGTCAGCCATTTGAATTGAACTGTTGCAGAAAACAAGAACAACATTTTTATTTGGGAGTTTATTATGGAATTACCCCTTAGGGTGACTCGTTAGCCATGGTAACAGAGACCACATTTGGTTAACTTATTAATCGTATTAATTTAGGATTAAAATTTATCCTAGTTATAACAATATATATTAGCACATAAGGCTTAGTCACATGGACAATTTAAATTTAATCTATGATTTCAGAGAATCAAGGCTTTTAAGGTCTGAACCTAGTTCATTACCTTTATTTGACAGGGAGTCATTGCTACCACTGTCTTTTGGCTCATATAGAAATAAGCAAGGCCCGTAGGCGTTATATTACCAACGTATGGTAAAAAAAATGATCATCTTAATTGATGATGTAGACCCAGGATTCAGAGATCATTAACTGGGTTTGGAATCTTCTAAAGAATCCTTATACAAATGTGATTTTTAACGACATCACTTCTGCCAGGAGTGTTAACATGTTTTAAGATGTTAACAGGAATTTGAACCTTTTATACTGGTCTTACCATTTTGGCCCGGTCTTATATTTGACACGAGGCTAGGTTTCACACTTAAGGATTCTTAATTAAATAATTACTTAGGCAGATTAAAAGGAATGATTTTAATTTATTTATTTCATTTATAATTTATTTATGCACAAATGGCAAACATGAAATTTATAAAATAACACTCCATTAATTTATCACTATATTACATATCGCCCTAAACGGGTCTTTTACACATGAAATTTGCCCACGCAGGAGCTAAAACATACCAATAATTGTCCACGTAGGGACTTAAACAAACATAAGTCCACGCAGGGACTAAACATACAACATACCCTCGTAGGGGTTTATGGAAAGATAGACCCACGCAGGGGTCAATACACACAAACAAACATACACACCCACGCAGGGGCTTAACAACCAAATATGCCCACGCAGGGGCTCAACAACAGCTGGGAGGATTTAATAATCCTTCTTGTTCTTTCCTTTGAGCAGTCCTATTAATCCCTGGAAGAAGGTCTGCTTCTCTTGGCGGTCGCGGCGAGCTTCTCGCTCAACCTGATTCAGTCTATGTAGAATTTCCTCCCGTTCTGGGGGAGAAAATCGAGGTGGCTGCGACTGCGTTCTAATGATAGGCCTGGGAGGTATTGGGTACCCCTGATTCGGGTAGCTTACCCCCCATGGATCTCCGTAGGGTCCTTGGGCATTGAGGGCGTTATAATTTGCTGCTTCCATATAAGGATCTGCCTCAGCGTATCCGTAGTTGTGGTAAGCTGGTGGTTCAAACGGGTTGTAATTACTTGGACCCGTGTACGCTGGTATTGGGTTTTCAAAACCCATGGGCGGTGGCTGTTGAAAAACTGGCTGCGAAGGCCCACCCATTTGTGGGTCCTCCTGATGAGGCGGGTAGTGACTTGCACTTGACTGCCGTGGGGAGCTAAAATGAAAGTCCCCTGGTCGCACCGACATACGGGCACCGGTTCTTCTACGCCTTGGCGGTTGAGGAGGTGGCGGTTGAACTGGTGGCGGTGGAGGTGGTGGCGTAACTGCCACAAACCGATGATCCTCTGATGAATCTTGATGATGCGGCTGTGGTTGTGGCTCCTGTTGCTGCTGATGCTGCTCATGAGATGATGAGTGGTGTGATGGTGTATAATACCATGGGTGCTGATTAAAGAAGGCTTGGAAACTGTCCGGGCCACCATAGGGTGATCCGTGAAACGAAGATCCGTCCGAGATCTCTATCGGGTGGTTCGGAGTACCACTTGCTGGCATGACGGGGTCCGTATCCTCGTCCATATCGTCAGCTTGATCTCCTGAAAAGTGGTCCTCTGGACCTAGTGGGTTAAAACCCACGGGCTCTGGTATGAACCCTACCGGGTTAAACTGTCCCCGAAAAGCAGGTGTAGGGTCTCCATAGGAATGATGAGATAGGGATCTCTGAAGAGGTATGTAGGACGGTTGAGGGTTATTGGGTTCATATGGATTAAGAGCAGGAGGAGTTGAAGCATGAGAAACCGACCGCCTGGCCGGCTCGTACTGATTTCTTCGGTTTTCCCGAGGGTCATCACTCTCGGTGTTGGATGGGGCTCGCCTTCGTGAAGGTCCAGCTTCATGATCGTTGGGGGCGGTAACTGGCCCCTTTCCACGTCCTCGTGTTCGGAAGAATCTAGGAGGCATTTTGTTGTTCCTGTCAATAAAGCATGAGATAACAATAACAAAAATATAAAATTTAAAGGACAAAACAAAAACCGAAAAGGTGGAATTTGTCCTAAGTTATAAGTCTAGACTCGAGTATTTAGATATGTGCAATTGTGTAACTGAGATTAAACACAAAAGGCTAGTGTTTAATTCACTCAGTGTTGGCTCTGATACCAACCTGTCACACCCCGATTTCCACGTGTCACCGGTGGGCCCGGTGGGGGAGTATCGTGACGTGGTTGGCAACGTAATAGTCAAACAACACAATATAATAATGCACAGCGGAAGCAAATTTAAAACAAGATACAACCGAATTTATTTATTGTAAACAAAGTCACAAATATCCGGTGTTTGTCCACAGTAGGATCAAATGATATAAATATTGTTTATGGTTCAACAGACTTCGGCATCTTAAGTTTGCGAGACTTCTAGTGATGCTTAGGAGAATCCCAGCCTATTTCGCCTAGCACCTGCATTTAATCTTTTTGGGAAAATACGTCAGTTTACACTGGTAAATACATTCAACTGACTCATTTTGGAAAATGATTAAAAATTGGTTTGGATGCCCGTGGCATAAATCATTTTATTTTAACTTGGGAGAATTATTTTAATAATATAACAATCTTGTGAACGAATTACATGTTACTTATGCGTTCAGTAGCCCGAAACGTATCCGGGTTAAAGATCAATAGACACACCACTTTAAGTGAGTTATACACGGGAGTACGCCTACACCCCGTGCTCAGGTCGTGGCCATCTCGTAAGATGATGCCAGGGATATCCGGGACATGGTCATTAACCCCCCAAAGGCTGTAAAGTAAACAAATCTGTTTAAAACGAGCCGATCAAATTATTCAATTAACCACCTAAGCAATGGAAGATTTGATGCCCGATCAAGCGGTACGCTATGTACCGTAACCCAAGCCCGTATAGGGAAAATAAGTTAAAAGTATTTACCTTGATGCAAAGTATAGTCACAATAATCAAATAGCAGGTAGCTTTTACTGTTTCTCCTAATCTGGAACGAAAGTTAAATATAACCTATTAGAATCCTAGCGGGTCTTTAATTATGCTTAAGCTTAGACCGGCTAGTTTCAAGGATACGGTTCGTACGCACTATTGAGCGAAGACCGGATAGAATGTGATTTAGACCCGACAAGTTTGAAGACTTGTTTAATATGGGTTTATTATTCACATTCTGGATTTTGAGATAAAACCGATAAGGTTTGACCCGTTTCGGCTAATTTATGTAAACTTGTTACATAGACCGAGCCGAACGCGTAATATGCGTAACGGGTATCCGTAAGAGCCATATACAGGTTTCCTAAGTTATTATGCTTCATATATGTTGTAACATCAGTAGGATGTCTTTCGTTATGCCCCGAACTAATTTAAACACCAACTATGCCCCGTAGGGGTAGTTTGGTCATTTTAAAGTTTGTAAAAGTGTTTATATGTTAAACTGAGTTACAGGTCTGATGTAAACAGCAAACATACTCATTTTGATGTGTTATAACAGTAGGCTAAGGCATATATGTGAAATTTATCATAAGTAACCAAACTATGCCCCGTAGGGGTATTTTGGTAATTTCACATAAGCCGAAAAGCTCAAAAACGAAGTCTGAGTTTATCAACCTTTGCTTACTGTTAAAATATCATAATTAGCCTCTTATATCAGTAGGTATTAACCCGGGTATGTCCAATATGATTCTAAGACATACTATGCGTTAAAAACGCTAATTATGGCGATTAAAGGCCATTACCGGGTTTGATACTTAAGTCTGATATTTTTTATATTTCCAGAAGGCTTAACATAATTTATTTATCATAACTAATCAGTAGCAAAAGGTTTGGGGTCGTTTAGATATGTAAAACTCATTTTATGGCCCGTAAGGGCAAAACCGACAATTACCGAATTAAGCCTACGACTACTAGTTATGCTCGACCTAAAATTAATTAAAAATCTTTAAAAATCCCAAATTAATATATAACATCAGGGTGTAAAAGATTTGATGTCAAAAAGTATGTTTAACTAGGCTTTACGCTAATTACGCCATTATGTTAACATAAAGCCTTAATTTAGCGACAATGAGCATAACTCTTAATCTGTAAGTCGAATTGATGTCAAACTTTGCATACAAGTCTATATATCAGTAACTAAGGATTCTACACTTTTACATTTTGATAAATCATGATTTAGGGTAATAAGGGCATAACGGTCAACGTATGAGCATTTAACGGAAACTTGCATATTAATTGGATAACTAGTGAACCAAGGTGTATGATCACAGAGGGTTGTTCTAACATGTATCCTAATCCAATTTAAGCTCTGAGGCATTTCTAAAATATGCCCAAACGGGTCAGAACTGAAAGTCAACCGAAAAGTCAAACTATGTGACTTTCGGTTCCGAACCGGGTCTAAACAGGAAATAGTCGGGTTGAACATGTTGGGACATGTTCTTACACTTATTTCTAAGTTATAACAATGTTCAAACAGGTTACAAACGTTCTAGATAGCTAATTATGCATAAACGACAATTTAAGCAATATGTTGACTTTTTAAGTAAATGTTTGACCCGACATTTGACCTGCTTAGGATGGTGATCAGGGGAAACCCTTTTGGGGTTTTATTACCCACATAAATACCATTCTAAACAACTTTTAATTCGAGATAAGACTGAGTCATTAGTGACTAATCTCGAAGTCAAACCGTAATTACGACGGTTTGACTTTTAGCTAATTAACTAAGCTAAAAGCAATTAGGGAAAGATTAGAATACTTACTGAGGTCCTATGCACGAGATATGATCACTAGGAAGCACCTTTGAGCTCCAGAATCACTCCAACAATGCAGAGAATGTGTGTGAAAGAATGTTGCACATGAAGGCTTTATATAGTTGGATCACTCACCATAAGAACTTGACAACCAAGTCTACAAGCTTCCACAATCGACCAACAGGTGTCCTAGAGGCTTAGGGGGTGTCTTAGGGGCCATGAGAAGTGGAAAAACGGGTAAAGGTCGCGCATATCAGCCATGGCAGACCAAAATCCCGTTTTTGCGGTTCTGGGCGTCGGAAGCGGCCCGCTTCCCATTTGGCCGAATCCAACGCGGGCCGCTTGGCCTGCTTAATCTGATTTTTTATTTTTATTTGTTTTGTAAGTTGACCTTTGGGTTTATAAAGAGGCAACCGGGTTTATTTCTTGCATTTTGACCCCCTTACCTTTACCCACAAGGGCTTTAGGACTTATACCCTCTTTGCCAAGTCCCCGAACACTTCCGGTTAACCCGAAAAACCTTAACTTTCAACGTTAACACTTTAACCCCTCGCACACGAATTTGATCATAACTTTCTCATACGATAACGAAACTTTATGCAATTTTAATCGTGCATTCTAGTGAGCATGATTTATATTTACAAAGCTTCGGGTTTGTCAAAAGGTCACTCAGAGGTATATCTTTAACATGTTGACGCATTTAACCCCTGTAGTTTGTAATCTCTCACTTTTGGCTTCGTATGATCCATGATTTATTCGTTTGATGTTATGAACATCATGTAGGGTTATTATGAAGTATATTTATTCACTGTTGACACTTAGAATCCGTATAATCACATGCTTTCCACGTTTGTCAACTTTAGTCCTTTTATAACATTCTTTCTCACGTTCAAACTTTATGACACGTGTCAACACATTATAGGACGTGAATTTTCGAGGTGTTACAGTAATCTTATACAAGTTATACGTAAATAAGAGAGGGGAGGGGTGGGCTCGGATTGGGCTAAGGTTGAGAGGATCGGGCCAAGGATTGACAAAAGTCTAACAAGTAAACATATATACGGCCCGACAATTAAACATATATAAAGCCCAATTCTAATGTTTGAATACGGGTGTTTGGTTTGGGCCCCGAGTATGCGTGTGTGTGTGTTAAACGGGTTCACGGCCCAAATGTGTCAAGTAACTCGCGGCCCCATTAAGTTAAATTTCTAAGTTAGCTAAATGACACATAATAGCATTTATCAGTTCCTTGTATAATTAATCAATCAAAAGCATGTAACCATACTCAATCACGTTTTACATTTAGCAACCATACTTCATACACGACGGTTTAATAATCTTTATCATCGTAAGGGTCGTGAAAGGGAAATAATAAGAAACAGGATCACGTGACTTAGGGACGCTGGCCTTGAAAGTTTGGTTTGTCACATCATCCCCAACTTGAAAGAAATTTCGTCCCAAAATTTGATAAGCAAGCACAGAGAAGTGAGGTGGTAGATCAAGATTGCTGCAGATTTTCCTCAGGTGCCACATCATTCCCCCGCAGTAGCTTCAGCCTCAGTAGTGGTTTCATTGTTTTCGAACAACTGGGGATATTTGTGTTTCATTTGGTCTTCTCGTTCCCGGGTAAACTCGGGGCCACGACGGGAGTTCCAACGAACTCGAACAATAGGCATCTAGGTGCGTTTGAGAATCTTGACCTCCCGGTCCAAGATTTCTACTGGTTCTTCGACAAATCGCAACTGATCGTTGATGGTGAGCTCCTTGAAAGGAACTATGAGGGTTTCATCTGACAGACACTTCTTCAGATTCGACACATGGAATAAGTCGTGAACTCCACTGAGTTCTTTGGGTAGATTCAATCTGTAGGCCACCTTGCCAATTCTCTCTGTGATTTAGAAAGTCCAACATATCGAGTAGTACTCGATCCCCAACCTGGAACTCGAGTGCTTTCCAAAACGAACTACACCTTTCCAAGGTGAGACGTTAAGTAGTACTTGATCCCCAACCTGGAACTCGAGTGGTTTCTTTCGCTTATCAGCGTAGCCTTTCTAACGGTCACGAGCTGCCACCATTTGTTGTCGTATCTGAGCAATCTTCTCTGTTGTGTCTATGACGAGTTCTGGGCCAGTGATTTGGTTGTCGCCAACATCTGCCCAATAAAGAGGTGATCGGTACTTACGCCCGTACAATGCCTCAAACGGGGCGGCCTGGATACTGGTGTGGTAACTGTTATTATACGAAAACTCTACTAACGGGAGATGTTTTTCCCAGCCGTTACCAAATTCGATCACATATGCCCTAAGCATGTCTTCAAGGGTTTGGATGGTGCGCTCAGACTGCCCATCCGTCTGTGGATGATACGCCGTGCTCATGTCTAGTCGAGAGCCGAAGGACTTGTGCATTGCTTGCCACAATTCAGAGGTAAAATGCGAGTCACGATCAGAAATAATGGGGGTTGACACCCCGTGCCTAGAAACCACTTCTTTCGGGTAAATGACTGCAAGTGTAGAAAACTTATCCGTTTCCTTGATGGCTAGAAAGTGTGCTGGTTACGCAAGACAATCAACAATCATCCAGGTGATATTGTTTCGTTTTGAGTTGTAAGTAGACTAGCGACCAAATCCATGGCAGTCTGTTTTCGTTTTCCATATAGGTGTTTCTGGTTGCTAACACTTTGCCTTGACTTTCCCACAAGTCAAACATCATTCCCATACCTGCCTTCATGCCCGATTACCAGTACAAAGTTTATAAATCCTAATGCCTCTCATCAAAACCCAGACGGGTAGAATATCGAAGCCGATGTGCTTTGATCAACACGAGTTCCCTACAGTAGCCGTATAATGAGACCCACCTTCGTTCCATGAAGTAACGAGTACCGCCCGACTGGTCAAATATTGCTTCTCCATGCCCCGCATGGGTTCAACTTGAAGATTCCTCGTCCTTCAGTTCTCTAGTTTGAACAGAGCGAATTCGATCCTGGTAAGTTGGAGTCGATAGCGAGCTGCAGAGCTTGTGTACGTTCAGGTTTTGTAGTCGTATTCATCCAGAAATTCCATCCAGCGGTGTCATTGTATGCTTTAGCTCTTTCGAACGTCGGTGCATGGGAGGCCCTTGCGATCGGTCTAAATAACGCATCTGGTACCGTCCAAGTGATGTCTCCATCCGAAATCCCAAAGCCATGGTTTTCACCGTCCGTCGAGTGTGTCGCACAGTTCCTCTTTGTGACTCTTTCACGTATGTCATCACTCTCTCGTGTTGCGTCATTGTGCAGCTGGGACTCTGATTTGGACCATGAGGATAAAACACTGAATCACCCGCATCCCCGGGTAAAACGATGCTCAGAGCATTGCAGAGTTGGGATTCGAAAGCTGAAAGACGTCCTCCTGCTCTGTCCTTCACGAACACAGCACCCTGCTGTGCTAGAGAGATTTAAGTTGCACGACCCTCGAAAATCCTGTGATTTATCGGTGATAGCATCAAGTGAGACCAAGAAATTGCTGTGTCCACGATGGATTCTTTGGTGTCGATCAGTTTCCCACCAAGACGGATTTTAGCGAGATCTACGTGCATTCCCACTTTGCTGATTATATAACCAAAAGGTACCTCTCGAACCTATAAATTACATTTAACAAGACCTTAAGTAGAGTGGCTCCTCCCTCAGAGGCCCTAAAATAAGACACCAATGCCACCCATGGCGTTCCTTTCTCCTGGTCAGGATTCAGAATGTTGTCAACAAATGCGGTCGATTCATGTGATTCCCTGAAGCTGCTGGTGTGTTGGTTAACTCAATGGTCATGGTGTATAACGTTGGAATGGCTGTTCTAAGGGCATTCTCCCCTTAGATTTCCATCTGACCACAGCTTGTTCCTCGCAACTGGTCGGCAGGTTGTCCATAGTGGTCAAGGCAAACTGTTCTTGACTGTCACCTTGTTGAGTATAGTGAGGGCTCCTTAAAGAGAAAACTAGATCTGATGAAACTCAAGTTCAATAATTCTTGAAGTCGATTAAGCAGTTCCTGCGACCTTCCTGATGTTAAGATAATAAGATATACTAGTAACAAGGGCTACTTCTGGCATGATACGGATCTGATATCCCACCTGACGATGTGTAGATAAACCTGACAGTTCTTCTGGTAACACTTAGGGAGAAATCAAAAATAATTGGTGGATCCTCGATCCTCCATTCCTAAGCCTTGACATCAGTATCGAGTGTTAACATTGCGGGGTAATCCTTCCGTAGACACTCCTGGCCTTTCTTGTTGAAATGAAGCCAACCGTTGTGCCACCCTGGCGCGTTAGAACAGATAACAATCCTCCACGAAGGAGAGGGTTACGTAGAATTGTCCCCTCACAGGGTACACCTATCAAGAATAACAGAAGAAGGTCATTGTCGAACACTTGTCCCTCAAGGTCGTGTCTGCATCCCAATGATCATATGAGGTTTCCGTTAGCTTGCCATCAGCCGATTCCACAACAGGTTCAAACTCCTAGAAGCATCCAGATCAAACGAAACAGAGACGAAACGGGTTGCTACTCATACTAGCTATCACAGTGTTAAAGTCCTGACGTCGCCCATGCCAACTCTAAATGCCTTTCCAAGAGCATCATTTCTGGTGTTGCTGGTTTTTCGTCACAAGAATTCCAAGTACTGTCGTTGTTCCTTTGGTCGTTGTCTTCTTAACTTAACCAAGGCCAATCCATGTTGTAGTCACTTTTATTTCCTTACTGTAGGCTAGGGTTATGAATACTTTGTTGTCGCTGTGACTGCTGCTCCCAATGTCGTTGTTCGAAATGATACCCTACGATTCTTCACCATCTAGGTCCATCTTTTCACATCCTGAGCCGCGTTCTAAAGCGTTACTCACTGTGCTGGCAGTTACGCATACCACACTAAGATCAATGATTACCAATTATGCCTCGATTGGTTCGTAGGTGTTGACTCCCATGAGTCGCTGATGAGGGTTAAGGATTCGATTGAAGCCAATTCGCTGGTGCTCGTTGTCGGTAATCAGGGTCGTCAAAGTACTGAGGTCGGTAAAGCGCTACGCTCACCCTCCTGTCCATCGATGTTGTAAGTGATTCAAGTAATACTCAGTATGTTGCGGGAGCGTTGCAGAAGTGATCGCACTTCAGAATCTGAGGCGTCAATACGTTAAGTTCCAACAAGCGAAGAAAGGTGAGAAAGATATCGATCAATCATTTGACGCTGCGACGTCCAGCACATGGACGTTCGTATAAGCACCTAACATTCTACACGGTTTGCTAGGTGTTCAGATGGGTGTTCAGGTAACACTCGATAGCATCGAGTTTCGAAATGATTCAAAGATAACTGAAAAGTTCACGTCTGAGTCTGAGTATGGGACAATTACTGCTATGGCCCCTATAGGTTCGTTGGTTTCACATTGATCATATAGCGAGACGGAACCCCTTTTTCACTTGTTAAGCATCACTGGGACTCGCATGCACCCCACATTATTATTATGTGTGCACCCACAATAATATTGTGATTTGCATGCTCACCTCAGCTCCTCTCAACTCATGTCAAATGGTTCCTCAAACTCGAGTAGCAAACAAAGGGTATCACGAAGCGTAAGTCATTAAGGTTTAGGTATTTACCACCCTATCAGTCACATAACACGTGCAAGTGTACATGAATTCATATCATTGTGCTAAACGTGCAATCACATGCCATATCGTATGTAGATGTTCACTAGTTATCTAGTACAATGAGTATAAGAGAGACGAACCTTGCAGTCTGGAGTTGAGTATCATGGTCGTATTCACGTCTTTAGAACTGTTCGGTTATAGTCTGGTTTTACCAAAAACGCTTTTTTTCCCTTTTTGAATAAAACCAAGTTCACTATAACCAATGGCTCTGATACCAATCTGTCACACCCCCAAAATCCACATGCGGAGTACCACCGCTTGGAGGCGTGACTGACCAGGATCTTAGCCACCAATCACATTGAACTCATGAGTATAATTAAATAAAACTTTCATTTATTAACAATAGTGTTACAACGTTACAATAGTTCACATTTTTACAGCAGAAGCATATTTAACTCGTTAAGTGTTTACAAACCACATGTATAAGCTTTTAGTCTTGTGTTGTGTCTCCATGTAGCTCGACCCATGACCACTCCAGCTTCTCAGACAGCAAGTTCCATTGATATGCACCTAAAGGCCTGTAAGGCATGTAACAACGAGTCAACAACAAAGTTGAGCGAGTTCACAGTTGGTTGTTTAGTTATAGCATTCGTTTCGTAAATCATATGTTCGTTTTGTAAACCATGTATCGTATTAATTCGTATCGCGGTCTCCCAGACATGTTTGCGAAGATTAGTGGGGGCTTCCCATGTGTATCGTATTAATCCGTATCGCGGTTTCCCAAACATGTTTGCGATGATTAGTGGGGGCTTCCCATGTTGTATGTTATTAGACTAGTCGTATCCGTACGTGCCCTTCTTGATCCAAGGACCGTAGCAAGTATGAGTGTACGTAGGTTTTACGTACGTGCCCTTCAATCCGAGGACAGTAGTAAGTATGAGTGTACGTAGGTTTTACGTACGTTCCCTTCCTAACCCGAGGACAGTGAAAAGTAGTTTAATAGTAATGATAGTACGAGTAGTTATTCAATCCCATTCCCAACCCACCGGGAATCCCATGCCTTAGGAGTGTGAACTCACCTCGGTTTGCTCGGTAAGACTAACTACCCGTTTGTTAATGGATTACACATGTCCTATCATGGTTACCATCAATAATCAGTTTCAAGTGCACATGATCCACATATTTCATGTACTATTTATTTAGGCACACCATGTTTACATATCACACATTTATTGAACGTGTAGCATGCAGTTCAAGTCATTCATTCAAGCTAGCAATTTAATACCCAAAGGAAATCATCTAACACGTATTCGATTCATAATCAGGTTTATGTTTACACATACATAACTCTTTTACCCTTAATCACAAGTACATGTACAATTACTAAGTTAATATCTTATATGAGTTCTATACGGTCCAAGATAGTTTTTATGCCCCTACATAATATCCAATCCACGGTCCATTATTTACTACCCAAACCAATAAATCAATTTATATGTATGTGTGTGTCCAACATTTATATGCGACCCAACTAATAACCCTTATAATCCAGTTAACATGTATCGGCCCACTATACACATACTCACTTAATGGATTAACAGCCCATTCGAAATAGTCAGGATATCAACTAATTTCTATCGTAGTCATCATCATCAAGAAATCATGTAACCAATTTAAATCTGATCATAAACAACTTCATGTTATCACATAACTTTTATCAAATATGAAATTGAAATTAATGGATCAGAACACAATCAACAAGCATGCCCTCGGCCCACATTATAAACAAATTCAATTAACACACCAAATCATGAAATCCTAGTTTCAGCAATGATACATTGTCAATTAATAAACTCATGTACATCCGGAACAACCATCAAGCCCAACTTCGCAGTTTACATGCTCTAAACTAATCAATAGTTACAACAATTAGCACAATCAGTTCAACCAAACCACCTAACACCCTCTCATTAATTAATTAATTAATCCCCTATGACTACCTTTGACTATATTGACAACATTAATGAGATCTGACTAAATTGACAACATTAATGAGATATGCACATGGGTTGATTAAATCAAGACTTTAAACACCCACATGGGCCGCCACTTCCTTGTTCATGGTTATCCTCACTATCAAATCATTAAGAACTGTCCTATCATCATGCAACCCTAGCTTCATATCATTCATTCAATACCCTAGTCATACGTTAATTCTCTCACGATTGGATCTTGTTAATTGTGCACCTTGTTCATAACATACATATATACAACTTTTGTTAATTAGTTCACACATAAATCAAGATCAAACAATTAAGAATTTCAACAGATATGAAACTACTAACCAAGGGGCTCAACTAGAGAAGATGATGCCTCGATGAGATCTACTGCATCGCTAGTTTAGGGGCATAGGGTTTACAAGTAGTTGTGTAATTTTATACAAGTTATACGTAAATAAGAGAGGGGAGGGGTGGGCTCGGATTGGGCTAAGGTTGAGAGGATCGGGCCAAGGATTGACAAAAGTCTAACAAGAAAACATATATACGGCCCGACAATTAAACATATATAAAGCCCAATTCTAATATTTGAATACGGGTGTTTGGTTTGGGCCCCGAGTATGCGTGTGTGTGTTAAACGGGTTCACGGCCCAAATGTGTCAAGTAACTCGCGGCCCCATTAAGTTAAATTTCTAAGTTAGCTAAATGACACATAATAGCATTTATCAGTTCCTTGTATAATTAATCAATCAAAAGCATGTAACCATACTCAATCACGTTTTACATTTAGCAACCATACTTCATACACGACGGTTTAATAATCTTTATCATCGTAAGGGTCGTGAAAGGGAAATAATAAGAAACAGGATCACGTGACTTAGGGACGCTGGCCTTGAAAGTTTGGGTTGTCACAAATTCCCTCCAATGGTAGTGGCTTCTAACAACTGATGATCCTGAAGACTGTTGTGCACAAAGACTGATATACCAAAGCACTGTTGATTGCAAAGACTGTTGAAGACCTATCAACTGCTGGTGTCAAAGTGCCGCTGATTATCAAAGAACTGCTGAATCAAAGGCCTGATCATCCTTAGAGGAAAGCACTACTCAGCACCATTAGAGTTTAAGCAGTATCAACGGATAGCTCCATCAGTGTTTTGTTTTATCAATGTAACAGTGTTTGTAGCATCAGTGTTTAGAGGTTGTTATGATAGTTAGATGTCACTGTCTAGGTGACATCAACAAAGATGCTCAGTGGTTAAGATTTGTACTATAAATAGACAGTCCCTGTACTGTTTTATTTAGCTCTTTGCACACACACTCATCATGTACGAACAACCATAGTGAGCTCAGGCTGGGGGGGAGTTAGTGTTCATGCATGCATAAGTCTGAATATTGTAATCTTTCAATCTTTTGACTATGAAAGCGTTGTATGATCAAAGCTAATCTTTCCTTGATTGTGTTACAAAGTTTTACATTCATTCCGCTGAAATTATTCTCTGTTTTATCTTCTTTCATTACCATCTTAATTAAAACAACACAATCAAGTCAAACTCAGATCCTAACACCAACAAAGGAAACACTAATTGTTTTGACAGTTGAGAAAAAGTATCCAACATGTAGAACGTGTGGTATAAATGCGAGGATGGAAACAACGTGTTACAAAATGCAGCAAATTAGGTCATCGTAGTAAACATTATGAATGTTTGAATGCCATGTGCTATTATTTTAATGAATTTGGATATGAGAAAACTAATTGTTCAAAGTTGCAGCTTAGGTTACTATTGTCTTGTCGCAATTTAGGTATTCGTGACACTACCTCGGGTGTAAGAGACGTTACCCACATCCCATGTCGCGACTTGGTCTTGTTCACCTTTATGTCGTGGCTGGGACTCGTGTCCATTAGAGCCTAGTGTCACAGTTAGTAGGGATGAGCTCGGTACCCGAAGATCCAAAAACTCTACCGAAGCCTGGTTTAGCTTAACTAGACCTTTATATCTGTAAGAAAATGACCCTACACATGTAGCGAACCGTTAGGCTCATCGTAGAGGTGGGAGAGCCACTCTGCGACCACTCTTCGGCGTGAGAATAAATGTTTGTTTAGAGAGAGAAAAATAGGACGATGTTCAGAGAAAATCGTCCTTGAAGGGTACTTGGAGGAGGGTATTTATACTCACCTATTAGATGACGTCATCTAGTCTGGACGTGCCTTTTCGATATGCGTCCTATATGGAGGTCGGACTTTCATTATGTCTTGCTTGGTGTGGGGAACCATTTTAGTGTTCGGTGGCCGAACATGTAGTCCAGTTATGTATCTACAAGTCCCGAAGTCTGCCAAGTCCGAATGCAAGACTTGGCGAGACTTGCTTTATTTTCTGTGGGTGACCATCTGGCACCTAAGTGATGACATGGCATACCGTTGTTCATCACCCACATGTGTTCGTAGCTTTCCCACCATGGGAAGCGTAACCCCCTTTCAACGTGACATCTGATTGGACATGTCGAATTACTATTACCCATAATCCATTCTATATAAGGGATCTGGTAATTTCATTATTACCTTTTCTTTCCACTATAGTTAATTAGCCTTTAAAATTGAGGTTATTGGATTTTATCACCCTCAACTATCGGCCTTTGGCCATTGCCACTCGCAACTAACACTTTGACACTCGACACCCCTAACTTGACTTTTTGTTTGCAATGGCACCACCTAGTTAAATCTGCACTAACTGTGTTGGACAGGTTTGCTGAGTTGGACATTATTACATGGCGATGACATGTCATATCCCTTTCTCCTTCTTTATAACATAGAAAGACCCATAAAAACCCTAATTTCCTCATCCCTCATCTGGGTTGCATTTTATCTCACCTATGTTCTTCAAAACCTAAAGGGTAACTAAATCTCTAAACTTTATCTTAGTTTGCACTTAACACACAATCATTATGTCAATTTATGACATATTTTCATCTTTCTGATCAAATCTCAAAGCTTACAATTTCGCCACCGGAAACCCCACTTCGCCGGAAGAAAAACAAGTCTCCGGCAACCGGAAAGTCTTCTCACAGTAACGATTTCTGGCCCAGATCTGTGTAACCGAGTAATGAAACAAGTCTCCATTTGTTATTTGCGCTTCGTCTTAGTCACCGAGTAACGACTTCCGGCCCAGATCTGTGTAACGATTTCCGGTAGTGATTTGAGTTAGACCTGTCTCATAATTGGTTCCGGGGTCTTATTCCTGATCAAATTACATTGGTTAATCTTTCTGTTCTTGATTTGAGTTACAATCAACTCAGTGGGTCAATTTCTTCTGGTATTGGTCAACTGTTAAATTTGAAACAGTTTGTTGCAAATAATAACAACTTTACTGGTGTAATTCCTTCTGGTATTGGTCAATTGCCAAATTGGAACAGTTGATTCTGTCTGTAAACAACCTCACTGGTGAAATCCCGCCATCTATCGCGCAAATCACCACTTTAAAACATTTTTCTGCAAGTTATAATAGGATTACTGGTGCAATCCCATTAGGAGTTACTGGGGAGATACCATTGTGGTCATTCGGGAATGATGATCCATCAAACAACCGATTTTGTAATGTGATGTGCTCGAAGTCTTGGATCCGTTAAACAACCGATTCACGTAATCATGTTGTTTTGTGGGGATGAATCGAAGAGATAGATGACTGTGATTTTTGGGGTTTCTGTGTTATAAATGAGAGAAGGGTAGAGATATAACACATCATCAGCCACGTAATCATGTACACATCAGCGAAATGGTGCCACGTCGGACAAAAAACTAACCAAGTTAGAGCAGATTTAACTGAGTGGTGCCAGTGCAAACAAAAAGTCAAGTTGGGGGTGTCGGGTGTCAAAGTGTTAGTTGCGGGTGGCAACGACCAAAGGCCAATAGTTGAGGGTGATAAAATCCAATAACCCTTAAAATTAAAATGAAGCACTACAAATGCTTTATTTCGAGAATTGTGAAATTTGAAAATAAAAAAGGATATACTTAATTAGCTGTTAAAATAGAAAAGGAAGCAGCACTACAAATGCTTTATTTGGAGAGGCTTCATCAACTTTGGAGGAAATACAAAATTATACGGGTCTGAATGATACTGAGAAAGATACGTTGCATGGTATTGTTATAATTGGATGTTGAGCCCTTTGGAGAGCTAGGAACGAGCTTATTTTCTCAAATAAAAAGGTGAGAGTCGAAGATTTGATTAGCGATGTCAAGACGGTTGGGTTCCTATGGTTTAAAAAAAGGGGAAAAGATCAAATAGGAAGTTTATTTTGGCTAGAAAGTGTAGGAAGCAATAGGATTAGGACATGTGGCAACATTTAAAATAAAGAGGAAAGGTATTTTAGTCAATCCAACCATTTCTTCTTTCTTTTTCAAAACCTAGTAACTTCAAAACCGACCATTTTCAAAACCCACCATCTTCAACCATTTCTTCAATTTCTATCTCAATAATCACTACATTATAGTGTGGTTTTCATCACAAATCAATGATTCAATCACCCGATCAACGTGTTCTTCAGCTTTTTTGAAGAAAACCCAGTTTAATTTCATAAAAAATCTTGTGTTTTTCCGGTGATTTTGGAGATAATCACTCGATTCGTTCGATTCGAGCGCTGATAAGCGTTTCTATCATTCAAACTTCGTCAATTGTTGAAGAAATCACTTCGATCCATGTAAGAAATTATTTAATTTCATTTTTACGATCTGGGTTTTTAATTTAGTCATTGCGTTTTACGATCTTAGCGGGGGTCCGGGGGCAGCGCTCCTGGTAGCGGGGTCCCAGGGGCGGCAGCCCCTGGCGGGGTCCAAGGGGCAGAGCCCCTGGCTGGGGTTGAGCTGCATCAGAAAAATTAATTTTCTGTAAATTGCCTCTGGAAAACTGCATTCGTAGACAGTGTTTCTGGTTCTGTAAACAAGAGGTTCTGGTCATTGCGTTTTAGTTAGATTCTGGTTTTGTGAACAACAGTTTCTGGTTCTGTGAACAACAGTTTCTGGTCATTGCGTTTTAGACAGTTTCTGGTTCTGTGAACAACAGTTTCTGGTCATTGCGTTTTAGAAATAAAACATTTTTGAGGTGTTTTTACTCATTGCGTTTTAGGTAAACACATTTTTATGTGTATTCAGTTCATTGCGTTTTAGAGAGAACAGTTTCTTTTGTGTTTTTAGGCCATTGCGTTTTAGAAATAAAACATTTTTATGTGTTTTCTAGGCATTGCGTTTTACAAATAAGACATTTTTAAGTGTTTTCTGGCCATTGCGTTTTAGAAATAAGACATTTTTAAGTGTTTTCTGGCCATTGCGTTTTAGAAATAAGACATTTTTAAGTGTTTTCTGGCCATTGCGTTTTAGAAATAAGACATTTTTAAGTGTTTTGGGTGCATTGCGTTTTAGGTAAAACACATTCAGTCCATTGCGTTTTAGAAATAAGACATTTATTTGTGTTTTCTGGTTATTGCGTTTTAGAAATAAGACATTTCTTTGTGTTCTGGTGCGTTGCGTTTTAGAAAAAGTCATTTTTTTACGTTTTTTTTTCATTGCGTTTTACGCAACTAGGTTTTCTCCATTGCGTTTTACGCAACTGGGTTTTCAAAAAAAAATTTCGAAAATATAGCAATAGTATACTCGTTTTAAAGATAAAAAAACGCTCGTTTTTTTGGTGCAATTTTTATAAAAAAATAATGTCGTATGAAAAAGTTATTAACGTTTAAAAAATGAGGGGGAATTGGAGGAGAGAGAAACTATTGTGCTGGATTGACTAGAATGCCCCTAAGGCTAGTGGGTATGGTTGATGGATCATCCTTGAGGATGATCCGCCACGTATGCGCCACGTCATCATCCTCCCAAGATTGGTCCATCCTCCAAAACTAGAGGGCATGGTTAAGTTGGTCCTAGTCATCATCCTCCACCACTTTTATGTTTTTTTTTTTTTTTAATCTTCCACTTTTTTTAACATTTAACAAATAAAGTAACAAAATATTTTCATTAATATTAAAAACATTACATAAACTAAAAAAAAAAACAAAAAAAACATAAACTTAAAAAAAAAATTAAAAATATCCTAATATATTAAAAGAAGCAACTAGTCTTCGTCTTCCATGTCGTTGTCGGGTTCGTTTTGAGCGTTGTTCCAAATGTACTCCACCAAGTCCGCTTGTAGGTTATGATGTGTGTACTCGTTACGTAGAGCGAACATGTTCAAATCTTGTTGTTCCGCACTAACTGGAACAGAATTTCCAGTTGACGCGTCTTCGTCGTACTCACATATCGCTCTACCTTCGTCTTCAATGACCATGTTATGAAGGATGATACAAGCGTACATAATGTGTCGTAACCTCTTTGGTGTTTGCGAACGTGCAGGATGTTCAATGATGTGTCATTTTTTTTGTAGAACACCAAAAGCCCGTTCAATATCTTTTCTCGCACCCTCTTGAAACTTCGCAAACTTTTTTCTTTTGTCGTCTGTCGGGTGCGGAATAGTTTTAACGATTGTCGAGTACTTTGGGTATATCCCATCGCCTAGGTAGTAACCTCGCCTGTATTCCACCCCCGAAACTGTAAAGCTTGTGTCCGGACCTGTACCCGCCACTACATCCTCAAATATCGGTGACTGGTATATGATGTTAAGGTCATTGAGCGAACCAGGTAGACCAAAAAAAGCATGCCAGATCCAGAGATCCTGTGACGCAACCGCCTCTAGAATAATAGTCGGATGTCCATGATCTCCCCTAGTATACTGACCTTGCCATTGGACTGGGCAGTTCTGCCACGCCCAGTGCATGCAATCAATGCTCCCGAGCATTCCTGGGAAACCATGTCTCTCTTCGTGTGCTTGATATAATTTTTGAACGTCGCTTGCGTTCGGTTTCCGCAGATATCGCTTGCTATACAATTTGACAACCCATTCGCAAAACTTGTGCAAACATCGACGTGCGGTTCTTTCAGACATCCTAATATACTCGTCTAATGCATCAGGTGCGTAACCGTACGCAAGTTGGCGAATGACCGACGTGCATTTTTGTAAATTACTGAAACCCCTTAGCCCCCTAGTGTCGTTCCGCAATGTAAAAAACGGATCAGACTGGGCCATGTCGCCTGCAATACGTAAAAACAGTGGACGACTCATGCGGAACCGACGTCGGAAAATCTCGGCTGGGTACACGGGTTCGTCGGCAAAATAATCGGCTAGTAGTTTAGCGTGGCCGGCTATAAATTTAAAACGAAACATAAATGAAATTAATTATAAAATACATTTTCAAATCTATATAAAACATATGGAAAAAAAAGTAAAATACCTTCTTGGTCTCGGTTATATTTTGCTCGTCTAGTTACCCGTTGGGACGACCCTTGATCAGCCGCCATGAAGACTTGAGCCGCGTTCATAATCATGTTGTGCATAATATCATCCTCTTCCGAAGATGATGAATACCACGCAGACGAACCCGATGAAGACATAGAAGAAATAGAAGAAATGGAAGACATGGGTGAAGCCATGATAATTTTTAGCGAGAAATGGGGTGGTAGTGTGTAAAAAATGGTATAAAATATGATGAGTTTTTATAAAAAGGGAAGAGTGGTTTATAAAATGTGAGAGAGATGGGGTGGTAGTGGGTGAAAAGTTGTGGAAAAAATGGTTAAAGAGGTGAGTATTTATAAAAATGGAAGTGAATTGGGGTATATTTTGAAATATAACCGTTTGATATTTAATGTTTATTAGAAAATTAATTTTTTTTTTTTATTTTGAACGGTCATAATGGATCCGGGCCCCACCACTTTGGATCGTCGCAAACGTCTAGAACCCGACGTTCAAGACGGGACGGAGGGGGGTCGGCACGGTGTTTGGATCGTCGCCGACCCAGGATGATCCGGGAACGATGCCCATGCCGACTAGCCTAACAAACCCACGTGCCTCTTTTTTTTTGCTTCAGTTTCATTCATTTTATCTTAGCCATTGATTAACTAAATGGATGGTCAAGATCACTTCCTAGTCTTGCTAGCCAAATAAACTTTCTATTGTATCTTCACCCTTAAAAATAGATCCAAATTCAAGAATATCAATTGGGAATCTTGATGTAATTTTATAATTATGTTGGGTTTTGTTTTTGTTTGGGCGGCCCGATTTCTCGGGTTCGTTTCCGTTGCTTTAATGAATTTCTCCTTTCAAAAGAAAAAATCAACTTTGCAGGAACACATAATTAGTGTGGTGGAGTCGGTGGATTTAAAAAATATAAAGTAGGAAGCACTATAAATGCTTTATTTTGAGAAATCTCATCAACTTTGGAGGAACGCGTGATTAGTGGAAATTATCTTGACTTTTTGACTCGTGTTCCTTGAATCTCTCCCTACATATGTTTAATAAAAAATCATGACCTTTTTTTCTTCTGTTTCCTTCTATTAAATAATAGGAACTAGTATTTATAACTCGCGTTTTACGGTGGGTTCGTTAAACCAAACCAAAAGTAGATGTAAAAATGATTAACAACGTACACGCGTTGCAGCGTGTTAACTTCCAAAAATTTGACTGAAACATAAAACATATAAAAAATAACTAAGTTAACTTAGGACCCGTGCATTGCGATAGAGCTGTTAAACCACAAAACAAAATAAGGTAAAAACTTTGAACCACATACACACATTGCAAAGTGTTAATTCGTAAAATTTAGATTGAAACATAAAATGACAAATTTGTAAAGGATGAAAAGTATGTGAGATCAAAGTTAAAACTGAAAAAGTATTAGGGTAAAAAATATATTTTAGACCGAAAAATAATACAAAACAGAAAACGGCAGAGTTGTAAATGACAAAAACTATAGGATGAAAAGCGTAAAAAAAGTTGAATTGTAATTCTTACTAACAAACCAAAGTTGGTAAAAGTAAAAATATATGAATCAATGGCAATGGACCAATAAACCAACTAACAAACTAAAGGTTGGTAAAACTAAAAGTATTTGAACAAATGGCAATAGACCAACAAACCAAAAAGAAAAATGAATTGTGCTTTGGTTAATTATACCCAAAGCTATAATGAGTTATACATAATTGAATAGTAGATTTGGCTCACAAAATCTTTTTGTGAAATAATAGAGAGAAAATAATAGGTGAAATGAAATAACCAAGAAACAAATTTTATATTGGAAATTACAAGAACCGTAAAAACTGTACAAAAACCTTAGCGTATTGATAATTTAGTGAGACAGTAAAGTAGACGATTATATCACAGCCTTGTATACCAAACTTAAATAAATAGTTAAATTAAATTATACAGATACATTGCTTTTTTTTTTTTTTTTTGAAACGCTAACTTCATTAACAGAAACCGAACGCGAAGACCGGGACGGACAACAACCAACAAAACAGATTACATAAATACAAATTTATACCAATCCGAACCCTTTGTTGTCAACTTATTTTTTTGTTGTGAAATGAACATCCTCACTCCCTCTATTTCCCTCACTCTCCACATATTATATATACGAAGAATCCATCTTTCATCAACCCTTCCTGCTCTCCCACCCAGCTACCTCCACTCCTAAGCCAACTGACCTCTTGCTCCACCGTTATCCGCTTCCCAGCCAGCAGAAACAGAAGCCCATCCACAGCACCGCCCTACTTTCGCAACTGGTGTCATCCTCCTCGTCACCCTCTGTTTACGTCAGCCAGTCACCAGCTCCCACACCCCCTAGAAAATAATAACCTAGTTAATTTGCTGGTACAGGTATGGTATGCCTTCGGATATTTCTTGTACTAAGAATATACTAGTACTTCCCAACAACGAGTTTCTTTGGTAAAATGGTGTTTTTTTGGCTGATGGTTTTGAGATATGGTGGAGGATGAAAATAATTTTGAAGAATGGGTGTTATGTTTGTAGTACAAGCGGATTGTGAGACTTGTTGGTCTAATCCGCTTGTACTACAACCGGATTATGTTAAAAAGTATTCCTTCGCTTTGCCTGAGAAGAGCACATGTCGCCGGAGAAGATGACCGGACATTCGCCGGAGTTTGCGAACATCCGGTCATTTTCTCCAGCCAAGGCATGCTGTTTGACAAAATCCGCTTGCTTGTAGTGCAAGCGGATTAGACAAACAAGTCTCACAATCCGCTTGTATTACAAGCATAACACCCATTCTTCAAAATTATTTTCATCCTCCACCATAGTGACTTAGAATTTACCATTACCAAGGAATTTACTCTTAAATACCATTTACGCAGGTACCACAACAAATAACATAAATCTTCATTTGAATTGTTTCCGATCATTATACAGATATGAACACATCAATGGCATCGTCTTCGTCGTCTTCTTATTCCGAAGCTGCCTCTTCTTCTCGTTCGTGCAAATACGACGTATTTCTTAGTTTTAGAGGAGAAGATACCCGCAAGACATTTGTGGATCATCTATATTCTGCTCTTACACAACACCTTATCCGTGTTTACAAGGACGATGAAACACTTCCACGAGGTGAATCCATCAATCAATCCCTCTTCGAGGCTATCGAAGAATCACGAATTGCTGTCATAGTATTCTCCAGAAACTATGCGGATTCTTCATGGTGTTTAGAAGAACTTGCACATATTATGAAATGTAAGGATGAGAGAGAGCTAATTGTTATACCAATATTTTATGATGTGGAACCTACAGATGTGAGAAATCAGAAAAGGAAATTTGGAGAAGCGTTTTCCAAACAAGAGACGAAGAACGTCACCAAAGCTGAATTATGGAGAAAAGCACTTGTTGATGTGAGTAGCATCGCTGGATGGGAGCTCAAGAACATTGCCAACGGGTAAACTTTTTTTATCTGAATTATTTGCGTACCGTTAATTAATGTGTTTTACAATTAATTACATTTGATATTAGAAGTTTTCAGTTATATTTGATAGTCATGTGTAAATAACCCAAGCTAGATCTTTGTTTAAAATCAAAAGTGTGGCGGACCCAAGAATATTTTGCATGGGGGCAGAATTTTTAGGGTTAGTTATCTATCGCGGAATATTAAAAAAATTGTTCCTGTTTGGATCGGGTCAGGTAAAACTTGTTGCGTCGGCTAAAACTAATATTTAATTTAATAATCTAATAATTAATTTAGTAATAAGGTTTTAGAAATAGCTCAATGATATTGACATTCCTTAAAGTAAACGTTAACAAACAAGTTTCAATAATCTAATATTAATCTAGCAAGAAGTTTCAACTAACATTAACAAAATACACACTAACACACTTACCCTAATAAATAATTACCCCATAATCTAGACTCTTATATCATTATTTGGGATTACTATTCTTAAAAATAGTAACCCCATAACCTTTATTCTTATATATTATTTTGATTACTATTCTTAATCTTATAGCCGTAATTACTATTCTTAAAAATAATAACCCCATAACCTTTATTCTTATATATAATTTTGATTATTATTCTTAGTCTTATAGCAGTAAGAAACAACAAGTTAATAATTACAAAAATTTGTATTGGAATCTTAATCTTATAGCCGTAAGAACCACATATGCAGACATCTGTAGTAGAAGATGTGGAACAAACCTCTCAAGTCTGCAAGAAGAAGACTGTTTGTTTTTTTAACATCTGCAGGCGGTTGTGGGATGGAGGAGAGGGTGGAGGCGACGGTTGTGGGGTGGAGGAGATGGGTGAGAGTCGGCGTTGTTCGTGGAGGTGAGAGGTGGAGGTTGCGGCTATGGGGTGGAGGAGGCGGCTATGGGGTAGAAGAGAGAGGTGGAGGCGGCGGCTGTTGGTGGAGGTGAGAGGTGGAGGTGGCGGCTGTTGGTGGAGGTGAGAGGTGGAGTCGGATGTTGGAGGAGGAGAGGGGTGAGAGGCGATTTGTGAGAAGGGAAGGATAACTAGGGTTTGGAAGTGGTATGAAATAGCAAGTCCACATCTGCTGGAATAAGAAGACACGCAGATGTTCTTAAATGAAATGTCTTCTAAAAAACAAACACTCTGCGAAACAAAAGGTTTGCTTGGTGATCTGTGCGACGCAGACAAAAGTGGCCAGAAACATCTTTTCAATAAAAACAAACAAGCCCTCAATCTATATAGAGAAGTTCGCAATTAAAAATGTATATAGACTTATAAGTTGGTCAGACTAAGTTAATACTATATACTATAATGCACACTTCATCCAAGTATAAAATAATAAACATTAATACTGGATGTTTGTGAACTTTTCTTTGATTTTGGTGTCATCTTCTTCTTTATCGTTAACCACCATCTCCCGCCACAGCTCCGCCACCGTCCACCAGAAAGTTCAATTGTTAAATTTTCACATTTCTTTTGGTTTCAAAAGTTCAAGGGGTGTGATTATAAAAGTTTATGAGGGCGATTTTTAACACCTATATTACACTAAAAAAATTCAGGGGGAGCGACCGCCCCCTTAACAGAACTGTCAATCCGACCCTGGAAGTGATCCTTTACATTGAATCCTCGATAATGGGCGTGTTAGTCAAATTATATAATACTATAAATATGCTATTTTGTCACATCAACCAACTGGCCCCTCAACTTTAATAATGACATATTTAGCCTCTTAACTAAAAGAATTTTAGCTCTTCAGCTTTAATAATAAACAATGTTAGCCCTAAAACTTATTAACATGTTTAGCCTCTCAATTTTAATAGTGAACAACTTTAGCCCCTAAACCTTAATAATGACATGTTTAGCCTCTTAACTAAAACATCAAAGAACTTTAACACTCGCAATTTACTTATTTTTGTCTACGTTTAGCGTGGGTGCCGGGTGGTAACCCACTAGTTTTCATTTAAAAAAAAACAATTTCTACTTTATATTATATTGTGTGCATGAAAATACAAATTCATTTTTATAAAAAAAAAATCGTAATGGTGTTTTTCGGTCCCTTACAGCAGCTGTAAAAAGGTGATAACATAAACATGGCATCACTTTTTACAGCATTTACGGCTGCCGTAAATGAAAAAAAAAAATCTAGTTTTGTTTTGGAAAAGTTATTTTTTTAGGATTTTTCGTAAAAAAATTTTTGAAAAAATCTTTCGTATGAATGAGTTCTCTAAGTTCTCACAGCTCGTATAAATTTTCATTTTACCCTAACCCTATAAATTCTGAATTTGAAATGTTTTTGACCAAGTTTTTACGGTTTTTTCATTCGTTCTCATGGTTCTCGCGATATTTAGCGTTCTTATTTAAACTCTTCCATGTATATATTAATGTGTGTGTGTGTGTGTATATATATATATATATAAGCTAGGCTAAGGATATCCTACTTGCATAGTATATGTAGACTGAAAAGGTTATCCATTTAAATGGATTGATTAGGTGACTTCACCGTATTAGTGCATCCATAAGTTAATTATTTATTTATGTACATTAATTAAATTTGTGTTTATCTTTATTCAGTTAAATATCTCAAATTTACAACTCAATTCTCTTTAGTTTGTGGATATAATAAATTATCCATATATCGAATATGCAGGCATGAATCACAATTCATCACAAAAGTTGTCGATACAATTTTGGATAGGCTCTTCGCGATAGATTCATGTGTAGATGAATGTCTTGTTGGAATGAGGACTCGCTTCCAAGATTTGAAATCATTATTAGACATTGGATCAGGTGGTGTGCGTATGGTTGGGATATGGGGGGTGGGGGGCGGTGGTAAGACTACTCTTGCTACTTCCGTTTATATGAAAATGTCTCAACATTTTCAAGGTCACTGTATTTTGGAGAATGTTAGAGAGGATACAAGCAAGCATGGCTTAAAGAAACTACAAGAGAATATTTTATCATCTCTTTTCAAGAAAGAAGTGAAGGTAGATAGTGTTATCGAAGGAAAACACAAGATGAAAACTATGTTACGTCATAGAAAAGTGTTGGTAGTTCTTGATGATGTCGATGAACTTGGCCAACTAGAGGCGTTAGTTGGAAAACATGATTGGTTTGGTAGTGGGAGCAGAATAATAATCACAACTAGAGATGAACATTTGCTAAGAACCCACAGGGTAGACCACGTCTATCCTATCACATTATTATCAAATGAGGATGCTACTCAACTCTTTAAAAGGCATGCATATAATGAAAAAGAACCTATAGAAGATTATGATAAATTTTCTCTACGTGCAATATCTTATGCTTCTGGGCACCCCTTGTCACTTAAAGTTTTAGGTTCTTTTCTGTATGACAAAAATAAGAACGAGTGGATTAGTGCCTTGAAAAAGCTAAAAGACATCCCAAATCCAAATGTCATGAACATAATCAAAACTAGTTATGATGGACTTGAAGCTTACGAGAAAGAGTTATTCTTAGATATTGCATGTTTCTTTAGACGGTGGAACGTGGATAAGGTAGTTCAGATACTTGAAGCTTCTGGTTTTCACCCTAAGATTGGGATGAAGGTGTTAATACAAAAAGCTCTTATAACAATTGTGAATGACATCATTGATATGCATGATGTTCTTGAAGAAATGGGACACTACATTGTCAGAGAGGAACATCCGAACAATCCTGAAAAACATAGTAGACTCTGGATACATAAAGAAATTACAGAATTGTGTTTTAAGGATGAAAGAATGGTAAAGATTAACCTTTTATAAAACATACATTATGTTATATGTTTACTAAATGATTCTCAATCCACGCATTGTTTCCTGCTTCATTTTAGGAATATGACAAGACTGAAGCCATAATCTATAAAGATGGCGGTGAAGATGATGATACGTCATGCGATGGCGGTGAAGATGATGATACGTCATGCGATGGCGGTGAAGATGATGATACGTCATGCTCATGCTCATGCTTATGTAAGATTGTGTCAAAGATGAAGAAACTAAGGTTGCTTAGTGTGGCTACCGATGATGATAACAAGAATGTCGAAGGGGCTAATTTTCTTTCAAATGAATTGCAATATATTCACTGGTCCAATTATCCTGCCAGTCCATTTCCACACAATTTTCAACCAATGAAGCTTGCTGTTCTAGAATTGTTTCACAGCAAGCAAAAAGAACTTTGGAAGGGTTATAAGGTAATTCATTATAGTTTTTTTCTTAAAGTATTTTCATCTTTTTTTTTAACAATGGAAAACTTTATACATAATCATATACAACATTTAAATTTTGTAGTTTGTTATAAATAAATAGTCTAGTTATAAATGAAAAGTAGAAACTACCAAAGATGTATAAACATTTCTTTTTTAAAAACTAACCTATGGTGCCTTGATACATATTTTGACCAAAGACCAAATACAAATAAGCTTATTGTACAAAACGTACGAATAGAGTGAAAAAAAAAAACAAACAAACAAACACGGTGACATTTTCGTGATTATTTATTCGTAGAGTAAGTATTTTATCCGCAGATTAATTATCTTAATAAACTAGTATAGTAACTATGATACACATGTAGAGTAATTTTGAATTTTATATTGTTTGATATCCCGGTAGAGTAATTTTGAATTTTATGTTGTTTGATAAACTTGTAAAGTAAATGTGTTTGTTATTTTTATATTATTTTTTTGATGAACTCGTAGGGTAGTTATGATAAACTTGTAGAGTAATAATAATGAAAAGAGTAATTATGATACAATTGAATTGGTAATTTTGGAATTATATGTTGTTTGATGAACTTTGTAGAGTAATTGTGTATGTTATGTTATTTTGATAAACTAGTAGAGTAATTATGATGCGTTTGTAGAGTAATTTTGAATAACTAGTAATGTATTAATAAGAAACTGGTAGAGTAATATGATGCACTTGTAATTGTATGTTGTTTGATGAACTTGTAGAGTAATTGTTTATGGTATGTTATTTTGATCAATTACTAGAGTAATTATGATACACTTGTAGAGTAATTTTGAATTTTATGTTATTTGATGCACCTTTAGAGTAATTTTGATAATTACGGAACTGTCACCACATTTTTTTACCTTTCCACTCCTTTCTTACTTTACTTTTTGTACGATAAGCTTATTTGTATAGGATCTTTACTCAACGTATTTTAATCCACTAGTTTCTTTTTTCACTAATATGAAAAAAATAAAAAATTACAATAAATACTGGTACCATTTTATAATATTAGGATAACTCATGAAACTCTATATTTTATAAAATAAAAAAATTACAATAAATTAGGGTTGTTCATGAGCCGAGCCGAGCTAGGTCAAGCTCGGGCTCGGCTCGATTATAAACCAAGTTGGCTCGGTTCGGCTCGGATTTGAAACCGAGCTGAAAATCTATGCTCGGGCTCATTTTGGTTTTAAACCGAGCTGGTTCGGCTCGGCTTGGTTTGGCTTGATTTTAAAAATAAAAATTAATACATAGCTCTCAAAATTAAGTATTCTAAAATATTATTCAATACTTCAAAAGAACATATTCAAAATAAGTTCAACCTAATACATTATAAGCCAAAATCACGTTTAACAACGCAAAAGAAGTTTTATATTTCAAGTAAATATAATATTTGTTCATTAGCACGACAATCAACCTTTAAATATGTCATAGACATCAAACTACAAGCCTAAATACATGTAAATAATAATCACTTTTTTGTAATATATTATAAGTAAAATAATTCGAGCTAAGTCGAGCCGAGGAAACCGAGCCAATTTGGCTCGTCACGAGCTGAGCTGAGCTAGGCTCACTTTCTAACCGAGCCGGCTCAGCTCACTTTTAAACCGAGCCATATCGAGCGAGCTTTTTCCGAGCTAAATCCGAGTGAGCTTCGAGCGAGCTACGAGCCGCGAGCTTTTTGGACAGCTCTACAATAAATACAGGTGAAGTCAATAAATACTGGTACCATTTTAGATTTTACACAAGTTTTTTCTATACAAACCCCATTTATTTTTAACTTGTATAGGTAATTGCATTGCATTAGACCAAACTGTATAACTCTTAGCCCCTTTCATTTTAAAAGACACAAGGTAAGATTACTAGATTTTAATAGATGAAAGTATAATGGATCACCTGCATCCAACTTATTGACAAGAATCTCAGTAGGAGGATTACTATTACCACCGGTCTCAACAATATCATCTACCATGTTTGTTTACACACCAAATAATACACAAGAATTAACAATCAATAGTATCACTATAATCAACGGAACTAAAAACACACCACAATTGGCGAAGCCAAGTCAGAGTGTCCGATCAGTGGTTCATCACTCAAAAGTGCCACTACAATAGCTTCTTCAACTTCTAAGAAGCCCACGTGTCGTGTCAGAGCATTCACATCCATTCCATCATATTTTTACCCTAAATTACATTAAAAAACACTATATTTTCTTTCTCTTTTTCAATTAAATACTATTTTTTATACCTTTATCATTACCTTTTCTCTCTCCTCTACTCACAACCATTTTCAAAATATATTAAAAAATTATAGGGGGTGAACAGTATCCCTTCAAATATACAGATAAACAGTAACATTTTCTCTCTCCTCTACTCACAACCACTTTTTATACTCTTTATATTATAAAAACTCCACTCGTAACATTTTGTGGAATGAATGTGAATGCTCCCACAAGCCCAACCAGTACCTTGCTACAAGCTATCCAAGCTATCCTATCTGCTACATCCCAAGTGTCCACAAGCCCATCCGGGTGCAAGTCCATCATCCAATTCAGCTCAACATATAACAAATAAAATAATTAGAAATATATTAAGTATAAACTTGATAAAACATAGGTATAAAATTGTATTTATATGTACATTTTTCACAAAACCCATTAAGTATAAATTAGTTTTTTATTATTAAAAAATAAAATAAAGAAACCGAAGCCACTCTCATTGTTGTTTAACTTCAAAATTTTCTTGATATCAAAACTAATAATGCAAAACTCAAGTCAGGAACTAAAATCAAACAATACAACTATTCATAACTTAGAAACAATTTATTTGAATTCCCACCGGAAGATATAACATATTTGTTAGATCATATCAATTCTCATAAACTCGTATATATTAACTTGTCTGTTTGTAGCATCTACCACAGTTAGAAGTGCTTGAACTTGTTCACATGCGGGACCTAATTAGCACACCAGATTTTGATGGACTCCCACGTCTTAAAAGGTTGATTCTCAGAAATTGTTTGAAGTTGGAAGAGATTCACCCATCATTTAGAAATCATACAAGTCTTGAACACTTAGAGGTAATAAATTGTTCCAAGCTAAGGCTTCCAACAATTAGTCAGATGAAAAACATAAAGGTTCTACGAATAATGTCTTGTGATCTAAAAGATGGAGATATACCATATGGTATTGGTGAATTATCCAACTTACAAGAGTTAAATCTATGTTTTAACAAATTTTCACGACTGGATTTCAACTTCTCGCAACTTACACGACTCAAAAGTCTCGACGTGTCATGGTGTAACAATCTTCTTGAATTGCCCGAGCTCCCATCAAGTTTAGCTATTTTTACAGCATATCGATGCTGGTCACTTACACTTGTCAAAGATTTTAGCACAAAATGTAAACACTTATGTCAAGTGTCACTTGAAGTTGAAGTTGTGTGGAGTGACAGATTACTACAATCCATGCTTAAGGTATCTCTCGTTTTGAAAATCAAATTAGTTCTATGTATATCGATCATGTTAATGGTAATTGGAATATAATTAATTTGTGTTAATGAATTAGGGAACAAGTATTGAAAATGGTTGTATGAATCTCCACCTTGGTGACCTTAAGATTCCAAAGGGGTTTACACCTCTTTTGCGTAGAGGAGGTAGTTGTAGATTGGAACTTCCAGAAAATTGGTGTAATGACTTCACTGATTTCTTAATGTGCTTTGTTCCTTCATATGCCTTCTACTCGACTGGGTGTAATATAAGTATGAAGCAGGAAAGTGGTATGGATTTCAAAGATGATGGGGTTTGGAAGGAGAGTGATGGTGGTCTTCATACATTGGTGTGGTATGTTTCGTTTGGTTCATTAAGACACACTACTTGGTGGTATCAAACACACAACGCGGTTTCTCTTAAAATTGAAAGTCATTTGCATACACTAGGTCCAGGTCGCTACAATCATGGTTTTGGAGTTAGACTCGTTGAGAAGAAAAGTAGAAGTGGTCAAACAGAAACATCAACAGATTCTTCTTCTCATTATACCCCTGAGATCAAAATTCAACATGACTCAACATCTGAACTAAAGGTATCCTTAGATCCATATCATCATCAGTGGTAAGGAAGTGGAAATCTGTTGCGCAAGTCTGGAGATCAAACCTCGGTAACACCTGATTTACACCAGACATGTGATTTATCTCCATCATATTGGCGTACACGTGATTTACCGGTCGGTGGGGGACGCCTAGTTGTGGCGTACACAATTTTTTTTCAACATCTTCACCAATGTTATGAACTACCAACATCATACTTTATTTTGAGTTTCAAATGTTTTTGAATTTATAAATCAAGCTGGGGGTAAATTTGGGATGTACTGACTAGATTTTTGGAAGCATATGAGAAGACAGCATGCCTCCAACAATGGATCCGGAAAAAAAAGCTCATCGGAAGTGATGCTTGATTTGGCTTATCTTTTTGGAATGTACAAACGATCGGGTGATGCTTTTGTTGATTTGCTTTTAGTTTGGATTCTGTTAATTAATTGATTGTTTTTTTCTTTTTAATGGCAAATTTTATTATTTTACTACTTGTAGGCAGTGTTGGACCCAGAAATTTTTTTCATGGGAAGCGGAATTTTTTTTTCATTGGGGCCGGAAAAGGGTTAGTTGTTTATGCTAAATACTAAAAAACTTCGGTCCAATTCGAGTTGGGTCGAATCAGGTCGGTTCACGTAACAAAAGGATAAAACTACATTAAATTTCAAAAATATTATAAAAATAGTCACTTTCTTCTTAAAAGCCATTACATCCGCAGGCAAAATTAGAAATTTTATTCGAAGATTTTTTACAATTGCTAGTATTAGTCGGTTACTATTTTTACGAGCAATCTCATCTTTTCATAATTTAAATTCTTAATCAGTTTTTTTCTGAATATCTAGTAAAATAGAAAACACAAAATATTAAATAGGATTAGTAAAGTTGGTAATGTCACTCTATTTTTTTGTTAGTAGTTATGATGTACATGACATAACAAATTAGGAATGGATCTTTAATTAAATAAGCATATATAACAACAAATGGTCTCAACGCCGATTACCAATTTCCAACAAAAAAAAAAACGAAAGTAATGAAAAGAGTTCAAATTTTAAACGAACGCACGTGATGTACTATTAAACTTTTGGGTCGTTTCGCAACTTTTGAATGGTTAAGTGCTGAACCAGTAAGAGGTCTGAACCATTAAGTGCTGAACCAGTAAGAAATTCTGAACCATTAAGCCAATATAATGCTTAACCGTTCAGAGGCAAATGTCTAACCAATTCAGATTAGAGCTTTTAACCATTCAGACTTAATATAATGCTTAACCATTCAGAGGCAAATGTCTGAACCATTCAGACACTTGCTCATGAAACAAACAGTCTAAACCATTAAGTGTTGAACCAGTAAGAGGTCTGAACCATTAAGAGGTAAACAAACAGCCCCTTAATCTAGTGGTTTTGTCTAATTACTGAATTACCCCTATCTTAAGGCCAGTGGGGGCGTAACGTTATTTTACCGTGATGGAACATGTATAACGCGTGATGGCCAAGAATTTCCACCGCCACCATAGTGTATAACGCGTGCAATATTCCACGCGTGGATTTTATCACGCCGTGGAAAATGGGTGTTGTGAGGGAACATGGGGGTTTATTTTTAGGTGTTGTGAGTGATAGGCAATGCCACTAAAAAAGGTTGTGAGTGATGGAAAAATGGTTGATGACATGGCGGAACTTGATTGGGTGCTTGTGAGTGATAGAATTCTATCACTAGTGACCACCCCCACCCCCCTAATACCTATCTTCAACAATTGTCAATTGCTGCAAGTCTGCAACCTTGAATGATCGGAAAACTTCCGATTAACACAATTATCATTTTTTTTCTTTTAGTTCTGATAATCATTTCTTCAACTATTCGCTATTTTAAGGGGTGCGATGCCAAAATTTCATGGGGGATGCTCGAGATTTTCAAGTACATTTAACACTAAAAACCAAAATTTTAAGTGGGCGGCTGCCCCCCTTGGAGTGGCAGTCGGTCCGCCCCTGCTTGTGGGACTTGAATCGAGTATCTTCCCGACTTAGATACTCCTAGAAGTTTTGCTTCTCCCATTAAGCCATCAACCCCAATAATAACTAGTTCTATACCCGTCCGATGGACGGGTATATGTTATAATACCATAAGTATTGGTTTAACATCATAGTCTTGTTCCCATAAACAATGGTTGTTTCATATTCCTTCGGTTTCAGTCCATTTAAATAATGGCATGTATATCATTAGTAAAGAGAAGTGAAGCTCCCCTTAACCATGTCAAGACTAACCAACATTCAAACCGATTGGCAAGGGTTCCATCACTTTTCCATGCCATTTACTAAACCAAACATATAAAATTAACAATAATAAAAGTAAATAATAAACTCACGTGTCTCCAAGCTGTTTACCAATACTTGTTATAATATGCCTACAAAAGCTACCCGTAATTATCTTTTTTTTAGTTAATAGAATGTGGGAGGCTATAAACATCAAAAATACACTAGTGACAAATTTCAATCATTTCACCATTTCCTTTGAACTTACCTTTTTTACTTGACCCAGTACCGATAAACCACAACCCAAAGCGAGCCATTTTAGATAGATATTTCCAACTCTAGAATATTATAGTGGTAAGGGAGAGACTTAGTGTTCTAAGGGACCCAAGTTCGATTTCTGTTATCCTCATTATATTCTACGAGGGAGACTAGACAAATAGATGGTGATCGCTAGTTCGATCCTTGAACTAAGCGGGTTTTACCTCACCGCACTGTCATGCCTTCGGCGAGTGTTCACGGGCTTCGGCTCTAGGTGAGTGTTTTCCCCGATTCGGAGGCGAGTGTATCCCGATGTGAATTTCGCCAGTAACCCATTTGGAGGATTCATTGGCCGTTAAAAAAATATTCCAATTGGTCTTCCTAAAAAGGACTATTTTGCTTCTGCCTTTTTTTTCGCTTGTGACGTGTCCGCGGGGTATGGCGGGGCGTGGGTTGGGCTTGGGTTGGGTGCACCGCGTGGCAGATTGTTAAAAAAAAAAAGAAAATACAAAAAATTTATAAAATTCACACAACATTTATAGAAAAAAACCTACAACTTCATTAAAATTTTAAAAATTACATAATCCTAAAAATTACATAATTTCTAAAAATTACAAAATAATAAACCTAGAGCGTTAGATAAATTTAAAAAAGGACGATCTTGTCGAACGCCTTTCGCTCTTTGCCTCGAAACTCTATGTTTGCCACCGCCACCCGGTCCTCGTGGCTTAACTCGCCTCTCGGAACGGCTTCGTAGTAAGCCTTGAAACGATCGAGCTTGGGCCGTAGCTCACGCCATTTGTGTTGGCACGCGTTGAGGTTGTGGCGGTCGTTACCGACGTTATGTCGGTAGGTTGCGAATGCTTCCTGCCAATATTTTGTTTGGCCCGGTGGCCGCCCCTTCATAGCGTCAACGACGCTTGTGACGAGAGCCAATTCTTCCTCGTGAGTCCAAGATGCCATGTTCTTCGTGGGATTGGGGGGGGGGGGAACCAGTGGGTTAGCGGGTTCGAGAGAAGTGGGTAGCCGGTGGGGTTGGGTTCGTGGGATGGGGGGACCAGTGGGTTAGCGGGTTCGAGAGAAGTGGGTAGCCGGTGGGGTTGGGTTCGTGGGATGGGGGGACCAGTGGGTTGGGGGTTACATTTTATAGGGGTTGTTGGGAGACCCGGGTGGCGGTTTGGTTTTCCCCCAAACCGTTTGATTTTAAAATTCAAAATTTGAAAAGGCCGCTATGACATGGCGGGTTGAGCGAATGGGAGGCAGCCAGCTAGCATGTCCATACCGCCCCACGCCCGGCTTGAAACCCAAGCCCCAAGGGCCACGCCCCAACCCAAGCCCACCCGGGGTGGTGGCTTGGGCGTTTTCCCCCAACCCAAGCCCCATACCCCATAGCCTAACAAAAGCAAGCTTCACTGAAAGAAACTGAAAATTTGGTTATTAATCCACAATTAGCAAGGTATATTTTCTATAATATTTGAACCACGTACTATAATATTTCTACCCCCATAAGAGCGTATTTCAAAGCCTTACATGACTGTATAACAAACCCTATTACATCAAAATTATTCCAGCCCCATACGGGTATAATTCCCAGCGCTGTGTGACTGTTTTTGGCACCATTTGCAGTTGTGTTTCTTAGCTTAATGTGCATGTATAACAGCCCTGAACAGCCTAAAATACAAACTTTTATTCCAGCAAATTGAAGATAAAAAATGTTACTATAAATCTATGCAGTTACATGGCAACAATTTTCACATTTTAATAGATAAAAAATTATATATACTATTAAGCAAAAGACACTTGAAGAGTGATTTACTGCTTTGATGCATCAGACTTCATAGTACAAAGTAAAATGTTTCAAGAACATCATCATAATCATCATGTACAACATAACAAATAAAATGTTATGCAGCAGAGTACGACACAACAAATTATAATCTTTCAAGAACATCATAATCATCCTTCAATAACCACAATACAGATAAAAGTAGCATCATGTATACTTCATAAACTAAGGGTTTTGTACTTTCCTCAAATCTTTAATGCTTCTCTATGAAGTTCTTTTCCTTCCGTTGGGTTGGTTGACTTTCTATAAAGTGAATGTTTGTTAATATACTTTTAAACCAAACAAGATGCAACACATGTTCTCAAAATTTTTGTTTTAACGGCAAATTTCTTTATTCTTGTCGTTTGTGGGACTTGAATCCAAGACCTCCCTCTCCTAAGGTTTTTTAATGGCATTGCATTTGCCAATGAACCACCACCTCATTGGTACATGTTATCATAATTAATTGTACATAAACTCACACACTTGAACCAACTAATCACTTCATTTAGGTGAATTCGATAAATCACTCAATTACCAAGAAATCACATAGGGTATTAGGCCGGAGGGTGTGGAGGCGCCACCGCGGCCACCTCACCTCCCATAGCGCTTGGAGGGCGCCACCACCCACACCGTCGTCTTCAGGGAGGGGGCGCCATGGTGGTTTCGCCAAGATGGTAACGAAGACTGAAGGACTTTATCGATGAAGGACTGGTTAAATTGGGGGGGGGGGGCGCTATAGCTTGAAGGGGCTTTATCCCACACCCTTCAAGTTAAGGGGAGAGGCCTTAAAGCCCCTGTGTGATGTGGCGTTGACGTAGCGTTGATAAAGCCCCTCCAACACCCTCCAGCCTTAGGCTATGCGGTATGGTGATGGCCCATCCTTGGAGGATGATCCGCCACATAGATCAGGTGTGAGGATGGGGCAAAGAGGATGGAGGTAAGGAAATGGGGGGTGTGCCTAATATATATATATATGAGTTGTATGTATATGTGTGTGTGAGGGGAGTTTGTCTTTTTGTGGATCGTCTTCACCGTCTACACCCCGACGATTTGGACGACGCCAGTGGGGGGGCATGGGGGGAGGTGCGGCGCCGGTCCTCGACGATCCTAGGCCGAAGCCCACACCGTGCATGCTTAGAGGAATCAAATCTACAACATTTTTCTTGAACGACCCAAATTACACTGAATATGTCTTTATCATGGCTCGAATCCTTAATCTCAAAAGAAGTAATATTTTAACTTCAATGACTTTGTCAATTAAATCCAACCCAGAAGAACTTATAAGAAATTTATTAATATGAGAGTGTTGAAAAACATAAGAGGTCTTTGAAAATGTGCGACAGGGCTAGGATTAAAAAGGGGGAGGCTATTTTCACACTTGGTGTGTAGATAGTCAGCCCCAAAAGGTTTTTTGTTCCATATGCACACCCTGCAGTGTCGAGCTGTGTACAAAGCGCGGCGTTTTGGTTCGGTCAACCAGACAAAAACTGACGGGTGTCTGACGGGTCTGTTGACCGGACCAAAACGCCGAGCTTTGGCTGCGTTTTGGTCCTGTAAACCAGACACCCGGTCAGTCTTTTGTCTGGTTGACAGGACCAAAACGCGGCTAAAGCGCGGCGTTTTGGTCCGGTCAACAGACCCGTCAGACACCCGTCAGTCTTTTGTCTGGTTGACCGGAACAAAACGTCACGCTTTGGCCACAGCTCGACACTGCAGGGTGTGCATATAAGACAAAAAAGTCATTTTTAGTATGCATATAGGCATATGAGTATGCCAATAGATACACCCGATTAAAAATAGCGCTAGGCTTATAAATAGGGCTAACGTGATTTTCTTTAATTTCTGTACACATATATACACTAACACTTATTATAATAGAAAAAAATAATTACCGTCAAAGTGGTTGACAACTTTCATATACATGTACCTAATAAACCACAACTATAACAATCATAAAACATATCTATACTATATAATAAAATAAATCAATTTAGGGACACTTGTCATCATATTAAGGCTTCTCTTATAGATAATTATTATTTTAATTTAATTTTTTCTAATTAATTATAGATAACCCTCATATTAAATATTATTTAATTTAATATCTTATGGATAATTATTTTTTAGTTTAATCTTCTTCTCATTTATAATATTATTTAAAGAAAATTACGATTTTGGCCACTGTGGTTATATCACTTTTACCCTTTTAGCCCAAAAAAGAATTTTTTAACATTTGAGCCCTCAACGTCTTCTTTTCTAACCCTTTTGGCCCCTAACAGTACCCCCATCCATTAAATGTTAGGGGCCAAAAGGGTTAAAAAAAGACGTTAGGGGTCAAAAAGGTTAGAAAAAAAGACGTTGTGGGCTTAGATGTTAAAAAAATAATTTTTGGGCTAGAAGGGTAAAAGTGATATAACCACGGGGGCCAAAATCGTAATTTGATGTATAAAATTATATTTATTCAATTCGTACAATACACGAGGTTTTTTAAGGATATATATATTTTTATTATTTAGTACAGAAAATTACATTTATTCAAACCATGTAATACGCATATTTTTAAAAATGAATTTTTTTATTATTTAGTATATAAAATTACATTTATTCAACCCGTGTAATAAATAAGGTTTTTTTGAAGATGTATTATTTTAGTTTTTGGTTAACAATATTACATTTATTCAACTCGTGTAATACACGTGGTTTTAAAGATATAACTTTTTTATTTGGTATATAAAATTACATTTATTCAATCCGTACAATATTGTTTTTATAGATATAACTTTTTTATTATTTAATATATAAAATTATATTTATTCAACTAAGGTTTTTAAAGATATATTTTTTTTATTTAGTATATAAAGTTTATTTATTCAACCCGTGTAATACACGGGGTTATAACCTAGTTATTATATATATCAAATTACAATAGGGGTTTGCGCCAGTTACTTTTGTAACTTTTGATTTTCTGCCACTATAGTTTACATCCTTTACTTTTCCACGTCAGCTCTTCAATGTGGATTTAAGATATAACAATGAGAATTGTAACTATTCATTTTTTCTAACATTACTATACATATTAAACAAAACTCTTGATGAGCTGTGTTTTAGATCTTATAAATATTTATTTATATTTTAATGATTTCTTAAGTATTTATCTATTTATTTTTATTCTAATTTTAAGCATTTATTTATATTTTAATAATACCTTACTCCTTTATGTGACGATAATTGAATTGGGTACCAGTATCTTCACGATCTAAACCGTTCGATATCGTTCGGATAACATCGACGCTGGTACCGATATTCGTTTTTTATTGTTTTATGTCGATGTAAAACACGTGTTGATTTCTCTATCGAACTCGATGTTTAGTCTGATGTTCGTTTTTATAGTTATATGTGGATGTAAAACAAGTGTTGCTTTCTATTTCAAACATGAGTGTTGGTGTCAATGTTCGTTTTAATCATTTTCTGTCGATGTAAAATAGTTGTTGATTTCTATACCGAGTGCATGTATCGTTCAAGTACTGTAATGACCCCACCCAAACCGATACTGATCTAATGCTCACGATATGTACCGCCGCAACGCGCGGACTATTACCCTAGTTACAATTAAAATAAGCGACCACCCTGGCCAAAATTCGACCTTTAATTATTAAGTGTAACAGAATTTTCCCACTATGAAGGGACCCAAATTAAAATAGCAACCCCTGAATTTCTTTTTTTTTTCTTTTTTTTTTTTTGACGGCAACCCCTGAGTTTCTTAGTGCACATGTGTGTCGAAAGTCTCCTTGACCATCAACACGTGAAAGTAAAACCTAGACTTTTATTTTATATAGCCAAATAAGAAACACTTTTTTGGTAATAATAATAACTAGAATTACGACCCGCCGCAATGCGGCGGGGATTTTTTAGCTATAACTAAGTCGATTTAGGACGCGCACGTTATGTTGAACCTTTCAAACGGGAAAAAATAGACGATGTAAAAACGTTCACCCACACACGTACGTTGCGTCGTGTTAACTCGCAAAATTTAGAACGAAACGTAAAAATGTTAAACCAAAGACGCACGTTTCGATGTGTTTAGTCACAAAATTTAGAACGAAGCATAAAGTGAAAAATTTGCGAAAACTGAAAATTATAAAGGACCAAAGTTGAAAGTAAAAAAAGTTATGAGGATAGATTGCAAAAGATAAAAAGTTTTATGTTAAAAGTAAAAAACAAATAGTTTTGCGTTAAAGGTAATTTATGAGATACATTTGAGTGAAAAATAAAAAAATCAATTTTTTTTTTAAAAACCCTCAAAGCCAAGGTTACAACAACCATATGCATAACCATTTTTTCTTTGAAAAAATCTCAAAGCCAAGATTACAACACATAAGTAAAAAAATCAAAGTGGTTAAATCGCAAAAGATTGAAACTTTTGAATTAGAAGTGAAAAATCAAATTAATTAAGGGGGTTAAATTGTATAAGATGAAAACTTTTGAATTAGAAGTGAAAAATCAAATTAATCAAAGGGGTTAAATTAACAAAGATTAAAACTATAAACTTAAATTGTCAAAGATTAAAACTTTAAGGTTAAAAAGGAAACAAAGATTAAAACTTTAAACTTAAATTGTCAAAGATTAAAACTTTAGGGTTAAAAAGGAAAATTCCAATTTTTTTTTTGAAAAACTCTCAAAGCCAATTGTACAAGTATCATATGCATAAGTTAGTTGCTTTTTAATAAGGTCATAATATGTCACCGACATAGCCTTTTAATATATATAGTAACTAGATTTATCACCCGCCGTAATGCGGCGGGTATTCAATAGTTATATATCATGTTAGATGAAAGACAAATGTTTCTCACATGAACACGAGCCTGTGTGTAAAACCGAGGAAAAAATAACTAAGTCGATCTCTGACTCGCACGTTGCGACAGACCTATCAAATGGGGAATATTAGACGCGCTGCGACGGACATGTCAAACAGGAAAAAATAGATGAAAAAACGTTGAACCCCACACGCACGTTGCGGCGTGTTAAGTCGGAAATTTAGAACGATACGTTAAACGAAGAACTTATGAAAGATGAAAAGTATATAAAGACTAAAGTTGAAAGTAAAAAAAATGTTGAGATTAAATATTGCAAAAGATGAAAAGTTTTGGATTGAAAGTAAAAAAAATTAAAGGGGTTAAATTGCAAAAGATGAAAACTTTTGAATTATAAGTGAAAAATTAAATTAATCAAAGGGGTTAAAATAATAAAAGATTGAAACTTTAGACTTAAATTGTCAAAGAGTGAAACTTTAGAGTTAAAAAAGAAATCAATTAAACGAAAGAGATAAATAGATTTAGTTAAATTTATGTTTAATATTATTAATATTATTTAATAAAAGAGATAAATAAGAAAATAGGGGTGAGAAATTACCAGAGAATGACACGTGGCGAAAAAGGATTTTTGTTTATTAGTATTGAAAGATGTGTAGTTTAGTACCTTTAAATCATTATTCTAACCTGTTGACGCGATAAAAAATTGTTAATATAATTGCTTGTTTTATTATAAAAAATTGATTCTATTTAATTAGTCATATTTCAAATGATTTGACCCGTGACATAGTCACATGGTGTGATGTGCTAAAAAGTGGTTTAACAAAAACAACTAAATTAAACCCTAAACTAGACTCTCTAAGTTTTAAATTTATAAAAACTAAGACTCTCTAAACCCTAAACCACACGACCGGCAAGTGTACCGATCGATGCAGTATAGCCTAAGGAAGTCCGAGTATCGAACCCAAGAGACTCTACTGATTACGCTAATGACTCAATTCTAGACTTAGACTGACACGACTTAACTAATTGTTTATTGATGGGGGGGGGGGGTTCTAAAAATCCTAATAATGCAAGTAATAAATGACTAAGTGAGCTAAATGACTAAGACGAACTCGAACGAAGACTGTGACCAGTGATGGATGGAGACTACCTAGGCTAGACGTAAACTAAACTCAGAATGGATCTATACTCGATAATTTTGTGGTGTGGAACATGGATCTTGAAATACTAAACCTATTAAGACACCACTAAGCCCCTCAAACACTCTCAAGGCGATTCTTGTGGCACTACCTAGGATGTTACGCTCACCGGTTTTCTAGATTTCTTTTCCGTCCTCTAGTTTCTTGAAAGTGCCTATATAAGACGCTCTACCTTTCAGCGCGAACGTCTAAAGCGACAACGGGTTTTAATCTTGGTTTAATAGACTATGGAATGTTAAGGACTTATAACCAAACCTAGACCTATTAATAACCTCGAGCCTTTCCGCGACGAGTTTAGCAGCACACTTGATTTTATTAAATTAACGAATACTACTTCTAAGGTTACTTACGCGTTTTCACCCTAAAGGATCAAAGATTTATTATGTGATATAGACACTCACCAAAACCTAAAACCCTAGCCCGACTCTATTCCGTGATAAAGACCGTCACCAAGAATCGAACGAAGCAGTAAACAATAATAAAACAATAGTCAAACACACATATGCACCAAGGTAAAATCCCGAAGCTTTTACAGTACAAGAAATACCCACAACCACGACAAAAACGAGTAAAGATTCAAACTTTATTTAGTTATAGTCATTAGCCTAGGTAGTTAACGGAATTTAGCCGGAAAACATGTCTAAAAACAAAGTATCAATCAATGTATAAACTGAATTCATCATGCAACAAGGTTCAAACAAACGAAAAAGAAAGAATAAGGATGATTAAACCCGAATCTTCACTCCCGAATGCTCCAAGATGTTACCCGATTATTCCTGGCCTTCCGAATGCTTCAAAATCGCTCCAAACAGCCGTCCAAGAACTCCAATTTTCGTCTCCTCAATTCGTGCGGCCTGTTGTATATATATGTCTGCCTTTTTCTTTTCGTCCAAGTATTTAATCCCTTCTGTTCGTTTTTCTTTTCGTCCAAGTCTGCTTCTGTTCGATGTATATGGGCTTATTGCCCAATCCCTTGTATCGCCCTCAAATAAAACAACAATAATATTGTGGCGGCAACTATATGAATCTAATATCACCAATGATATGCAACCCATCTTCTAATATCTATCAATATTATATAGCTGCTTTTGCAAATAATAAATATATCCCTCTCTTCTCAGATCGATGTCACCCTCCACAAATATAATAATTAGGATATGGCAGTTCTGTTTCTATTTTAATGTTCATGCTCATGAAATCACAATTTCCTTTCTTTTTCTTGTCGTGATGTGTAAATTGAGTTGATGGAATTAATTAAGTTTCATCACTCTGACAATAATAGTCCCTCGACTTTAATGGACTATTTTTAAACAACCCTCAACTTTATTTAATTTGGCCACCCAACTTATAAAACAGAGATAGTGACCTTGGGCCACTCACAGAAAATAGCGGCAAATTTCATTCGGTCCCTGGCACCCCATTCTGCTCAACTAGCCGGTTATTTCCATATTACTCGTTTTTGCTCCATTTGCACCAGAACCTGGCAAAACACCAAATAATATAATATAATACTAAAACTAAATAAAAATAAATAAAACTTATACAATAACTATACAATTTACACGGGACAAACATGTGTATTTTACCCCACATCAAATATCCTCACACTTAACATTTTTTCGTCCCCGAAAAAGAATTATGCAAACGGAATCATAGTCGGAATAACTATTCGGGACAAAGCTTATGTTACTTTATTAAAACCGAAACTTGTGTTAGCCGCGATTGCAAGTATATCGATCCTCTTAAACCCAACCCGGTTCCAAGCCCTTATCATGCAATTTTAGTTCAAGTTCGGTCAATCTACCTAGGGTCTCACGCTAAGAATTGCAAGTCCACCTAATCCCCCCTCAAGCTTATAGGACAAAAGGAACAACCACTGGGTTATTTCCTAACCGTTTTATACCAAGATCCAAAGAGTTTAAAATCAAATCTATTTTTTTTTTCATACGAGCTTAGACTTTGCTTTTTGCTCTCTTTTTTTTTCACGTGAGTCTAGACGATGCTTTCCCTAACCAAGAGGTATTCCGGCTGTAGAGTCGCAATCCCCAACCACAGATTACTTAGGTTTCGGTACTTTTATTCGGCAAGTCGATTTCACACATCCCAGAGGCATTCCGGCTGTAGAGTCGTTATCCCCAACTCGGATTACATAGACCTGTGTTACTTTCATTTAGTTTCTAGCTCACTTTTTTTTTTCTTTTTCAACGAGATAATGACCAAAAACTCTAACGATCTTAGCTTATAACGGCATCCCTTATACTATTTTTGGCGGTTTCAATTTCCCCACTCTCCCTAGATGAGAACCCACTAGTAGACCGACAATTAGGTATATTTAAGATCAAAGGAACCTAGAAGCGAATCGAGCCTACCTGCACATCCCAAACTAGACACAAGCTTAATTATATTATCTCTTATTATCATTATTTGAACCCGAACAAAAACCCGACTTTTCTATCATTTTCCGTTTTTATTTTTGCAAACTTCTTATTTCAAAAGACATTTCTGATTTTTTAATTTTTTGGATTTTTTAAAATTTTTATGACTCAAGACTCTACTAACTAGACACTAAACGATAGTTCCCATCCCCACACTTAAACTTTACATTGCCCTCAATGTAAGATGGAAACCGACTCAAAAAACTAAAAATAAATAAGAAAAAAAAAACAAAGGGCATAATTGGAAAGGACTTAGCTGGTTTAATTCGCGAGGATGCTCCAAAACTCTCGTCCAATCCAGCTCGATCGTATAGCATTTCGTTCGCGATCGGCTTTGACACTGACTGACATGCTTGATAAATGCCTTGAATCTGATCAACAGCTCCAAATTCACCCGAATGGAGATTGAGTACGGGTGGTACATATTCAAACCTGCATCAACAAAAACAAGCAACACTAAAGCAATACCGACTCTAAACAAAAGACTGACTCAAAATACAAGTAAACATGAAAACACGAAAATACCTAAAACTACGATAAAGACTCAAAATCTACAAACTCTACAAGTGGCTATCAACTTTTCTAACACTCACGGAGGATCATGTAAACGCGGCTCACCTGTGTACCAAATCTCACGGGCTGTAGCACCATCATACCTATGATTACCCGAATCTCTCCAAACCTCCTCATACCTCTCACAACCTCTCAACTCATCATCGGGCGGTTTGAACTTATACGTTTCAAACCTAAATCTATCCCCACACCGAGCTTCACTCAGTGCTTCTAACTTCGATTCTAAACACTGTACTATTTTTTCAAGATCCTCTACTCTCCCATCGGGTGGATCCCCACACTTAGGTTCTAACATTGGCTCTAACCTAGGATCGCTCACCCTCTCTGTCTCTATTCTCTCACATCCTTTACTCTCCCCCACCGATGCCACTGCCTCTATTCGAACCGTTGGTGAACCAACCTCTCTTAACTTTAGACCCGACCTAGTAGATATAGTTTTAACGTGATGATTGGTTGTGTTAGGTTGGGTGTTACCCGAGAACTGACCGGAAGACCTTTCTTGCAATTTATGTCCCCTTATAAACTTCATAAATTACATATATACCCAAGCCAAAATTTAATTTACATATATCCCCTTCCTAAAATCTAAAAATATCAAATCTACCCAAATTTTTTAAATTACATTAGAGAATGACTAATTTACCCCTTTTTATTAAAACTTAAAAATATTGCATTTATTATTTTTAACCAGCAGCTTTTTCCCATTTTCTATAGTTTTTCTTTTTTCGTTTTCTTTAAGCTCTTTGTTTTCGTTTTTTTTTTCGGTTATCTGTTTCAAGTTTTTTATTTGTTTCAACAATCAAGTGTACAAAACAAGTTCTTGAAGCCTCCATCAATTTGTAACTTGGAAGATAACTCAAGTAAACACATATTCACAGTTTCTTGCAGAAGAAAACTACAATTAACTTAAAACACTTTGATCAATTTTTTTGTATCTTAATTTTTATTTAATTCAAGAACAAACACAGCACACGGTTCCGTAAGTTATTCATACGATGAATCACCGTTTCAAAAATCTAAGACAAATCCTTTCCACATGAGCTTTTAATTTTTTATAAATGAATTATGGGTCAGTCTCGCAAATCACGTATAGTCCTTTCAGAATCAGTAACGGAATCGTTTGTGTTAATGGAGATTCGGATGGGGATTTTACTGATAGTTTTGTTGATATATCAAAATCGATCCTCTTTTGGTGACCGTTTTCTTGAATTATCACGTTTTCTGGCTTCAAATTTATGTAAACGATGCATAAATTTTGCTTAGTGAAGACACAGTTTGGTGTGTGAGAAAGCGTAGTAGGAGGAGGAAATGAAAGAGCAGTAGGGTTTTTTATGTTTGAGAGGGTATTTGTGTCATTTTGCTACAGGAAGGGGGAAATGTGTAATTTAATTTTTAAATTGGGTAAATATGTAATTAGAGTTTGAAATAGGGGGATATATGTAATAATCCCTACTTTTTTATCGCCAACATGTAAAACGGGTAAATAAAAAAAAACTAAAAAAGAAAATGGGAAAATGTGTAAAAGGACATAAAATATTTCAGGTCAATCCAACCCAGCCCATTTCAACTCAATTTTTTTATTGAAAGAGACACAATTTTCCCCATTAGCATTAGAGCCACTATCAGGTCCTAATATTAAATCAATTTCTGCCTAACAAAATAACTAGAGATGGCAAAAATACCCGAGCCCGACGGGTATACCCAAAACCCGACACAAATGGGACGGGTATACCCGATACCCGTCGGGTATTGGGTCGGGTATGGGACTAGTTTTAGAAATTTTCGCGGGTATGGGTCGGGTATGGGATTAGGAGATACCCGACCCGATTACCTGAAACGACATACCCGTTTACCCGAACTATATACCCGATCATATACCCGAATTTTTTAAGTTATATTTTTATTTTCCATCAACCCTTGTATATTAGTGATTTATTTTAGTATGTTCATAATGTTAAAAAATAAATTTTCTTTTAGTATATGTATTTGATAATAGTATTTATATATTGTATGTTGTGAAGTGTATAAATATAAATGTATAAGTATTATAAAGTTATTATTAATTTATAATAAAAACTTATATGTATGTAATATACATTTTTAATTTATAATAATTGTTGTATAAATAAAACTATATAAAATTAATAGTAAAAATGTATTTGGAAATCCCAATGTATATCTCTTAGCAAACTAATGGGTATACCCGATACCCGCGGGTATACCCGAAACCCGACGGGTAATTACCCGACAAATACCCGACGGGTATTGGGTCGGGTATGGGACACAATTTTACAACCGGGTATGGGTATGGGATTACCAATACCCGCCCCAAACCCGACCCATTGCCATCCCTAAAAATAACTATTAATTGTTAATGGGATACTACAATATATGTATGAGGAACATTTTTTTTTTTTTTTGCAATTTTGTATGCTTTCATCTTTCTCCAACACCAATTAAAAAACAGAACAAAAACAAACCACTTAATAAAACATACAACATCTTTAATTAAACTATATATATTATGTTGCATGCATGTGTAACAACAAAAGATATTAGAGTAAACTGCAATTTTACCCCCTGGGGTTAGGGGTCATTGGCACCCTTACCCCCCCTAAGAAAATAATTGCAATTTTACCCCCCACTGTTTGCTGTTATGTCGCAACCTTACCCCCTAAGCTCAATTTTGTTGACTGATTTGTTGACTTGGTGGTGAAATGACTATTTTACCCTTTTATTTTACCCCCTGTGTTTTGTTTACTCTGCAATATTACCCCCTACCACCACTGCCACTGCCATTCACCACCACAACCACCACTGCCACCTCCAGCCACCACCCTCAACCACCACTGCCACCGCCATTCACCACCACAACCACCACTGCCATCTTCTTCCTCCTCTCTCTCTCTCTCTCTCTCTCTAAAAAAACCCACCACCCGCCTTTTACAAGCAAACTCTGTTTTGTTCTCTTGTTCTTTCACTCTTTAATCTTGTTTTGTGTTTCTTGAACAATTTTTATTGGTATAGAAATGGCTGGACTGATGAAAAGATTGTGACCCTTTTGAATGCTGTTCTTGGAGCACTTGTTTGGTTATTTATTTCTGTTTATTTGCACACGCTTGTTTCGAATTCGTTGACAGGATCAAGAAAATACCCATCTGTGATAAGGGTGTGGTGTGTCTAGTTTCATGGGTTTGTTTCATGGGTTTGTTTCTTTGTTTTGTGGGGTTGTCCTACAAAACAGAGGATGAAAATACCCATCCAAAGTAATAATATTGAAGAACCGCTTTTGAGTTCTGGTGTCTCTAGAGGTGGAGTTGCATCAACTTATGAAAATGCAAGTTTCTATAGCTTGCTAACATTTTCTTGGATGAACTCTGTAATTACAAAAGGTAATAAAAAAACATTAGACCTTGAACAATTAAAAATCTTATAACAAACACATAATTAATAAATTCACAATCAACTATTGTGTGAGTGGAGAATTCACAGCAACTTCCACATTTATCTCGTACACATTCTCATTCTCACCTATCCTTTATTAACAACCCATTTATTATTCTCCCAATCCTTCATCACATTATTCATTTTCATTCTCCATCATTCTATTAATCAGTTATCTCTTGAAAACAACAATCATGTCTGAATCATCCACAGTCGAAATCGATTTCTTCTCGAAAAAAGCCCCAAATCACCGTTCTGTTTATGTAGAACTCAGCGATTCCTTTTTTGAGCTTCTGTTTATGTAGAACTCGGATGATTGTGTCAACAATGGCCATGGAGAAGATGAAGATCTTGATTTTAGTAGAGAGAGAGATAGATTTCTTCAGTCTTTGTACCAACTTTTAACCTTTTCTTGTTACCAAAGAGAAGTATGTCTCCGATTCATACTTCTGTCATCGATTCAACAATACATGTCCACCGTGCACGAATCAACACCGGCTGCTGTTCTTGTGGGTTGAAGGAAGAAGGGGGTGGGTGGTTGCGGTGGGGGGGGGGGAGCGGCGGCTAGTGGTGGAGGAGTGGTTAAACGCAGATGGAGGTTCAGATCTGTTACTAGAAGATGATGATGATGATAATTTAAAGATGATAATGATGGAGGATCAGATCTCAGTTATTTGAAGATGATATGTTAATTTGATTTTATAAATAATAATAATAATAATAAATATATGGTAAGATTACCAAAATACCCTTAAGTATAAGGGTCAAACTACCGTTGACTGAGGCCAGGGGGTAAGGTTGCGACATAACAGTGAACAGTGGGGGGTAAAATTGCAATTATTTCGTAAGAGGGGGTAAGGGTGCCAATGACCCCAAACCACAGGGGGTAAAATTGCAGTTTACTCAAGATATTATAATCAAATGGTCAATATACCCTGAGACTTCAATTCAAATTGAACATGTGACTGCTGTGAAACTACGACTGTTGTGAGAATAAGACTTCAATCGCTGACGTCGGAACGTCGCTTGAAACTGTGAACTTATATCTCTAAAAGCAAAAACCTGCAAAAACGAATTTATATCTCAGTAGGATTTTTAAACTCCAAAATACACATTAAGCCTTATGTATATATGTAGGGGTGTGCATGGGTCTGTTTGGGTCGGTTTTGACCAAAAACCATAACTATAACCACGATGTCGGTTATTGGATAACATAACCATAACCAATCGGTTATGGTGGTTGGTTATTCGGTTTTGCTGGTTATAGCGGGTCGGTTATGGGTGGTTAACCGTGTATTTAGCTTAGCTAAAAATAGCTTAATTTTTTTAACATGGAATAAATTGTTATTGCATATTTGTAAATATTAGTATATTACATAGTATTAAAAAAATACATATAATATATAATATTAATACCAATTATTATCGAATATTCAAATAAAGTGACATGATACATTCCATAAATTCAAATAAACATTCAACCAAAACCACAAAATGATATGAAAAACTAATAAGTACTAAAAATCTTTAGTAAAAAAACATCAAATATTAAAAATTGAAAGGTCATAAATCCTACAAAGATTTATTACATGTCGGTTCGGTTCGGTTCGGTTATGGTGGTATGAAAAAAATGATAACCATAACCGACCCGCTACATTCGGTTTTCAAAAAAACCATTAACCGACCCACTGGTTTTTTATTTGGTTCGGTTTTTTCGGTTCGGTTTTTTCGGTTAATTCGGTTATGGTTCGGTTAATTTGGTTTTTTGCACACCCCTATTAATATATGTGACCTTGTATGATTCTTACCAAGCCAAAATTTGGTTACTACTCTATCTAAAGAGGGCTCTAGCAGAGATATCATGACAAAAAGAAGCTTTATTCTTCCGAACCCGAGATCTTCACTCCAAAGCTATTATTATTGTTAGTGTTACCTCCAACTTACCTACATATGTATTGCATAAGCATATATAACTACAAACAGATGAAAAGGATAAACTCATAAATGTGTTTAACCTGGTCAAGTGCAGAAGCAATCAGGTCCAACACATGACCCTCGTTGACCATTTAATTTGAAATTCCTTCATAAAACTGAACCGTCTTCTTAAAATATGGGGCTTCATCCTTATGGGAAATTATTATTATTACTATATATTACTATATATTAATAATATAGAGGAAATGAACAGTAATTATATTATATAATAGTAGTAATATATTAATATGATAGGGTGGAGATACAATAGAAAGTTTATTTGGCTAAGAAGGCTAGGAAGTGATCTTGACCATCCATTTAGTTAATCAATGGCTAAGATTAAATTAATGAAATTGAAGAAAAAAAAAAGAGGCACGTGGGTTTGTTAGGGGCATTCTAGTCAATCCAGCACAATAGTTTCTCTCTCCTCCAATTCCCCCTCAATTTTTAAACGTTAATAACTTTTTCATACGACATTATTTTTTTATAAAAATTGCACCAAAAAAAACAAGTGTTTTTTTATCTTTAAAACGAGTATACTATTGCTATATTAAAAAATAAAAAATAAAAACCCAGTTGCGTAAAACGCAATAGAAATACCCCCAGTTACGTAAAACGCAATGAAAAAAAAAACCTAAAAATGACATTTTTCTAAAACGCAATGCACCAAAAACACAAAGAAATGTCTTATTTGTAAAACGCAATGGCCAGAAAACACTTAAAAATGACTCATTCTAAAACGCAATTGACTAAAAAACAAAAGAAATTGTTCTCTGTAAAACGCAATGGACTGAAAACACATAAAAATGTGTTTTACCTAAAACGCAATGCACAAAAAACACAAAGAAATGTCTTTTTTATAAAACACAATGGCCAGAAAACACTTAAAAATGTCTCATTTCTAAAACGCAATGACCTAAAAAAACAAAAGAAAGTGTTATCTGTAAAACGCAATGGACTGAAAACACTTCAAAAATGTGTTTTACCTAAAATGCAATGACTAAAAACACTTCAAAAATGTGTTTTACCTAAAACGCAATGACTAAAGACACTTAAAAATGTGTTTTTTCTAAAACGCAATAGCAGAAAACACATAAAACTCTCTTATTTCTAAAACACAATGGACACATAAAACTGTCTGTGAACTGTCTGAATTGTCTACGAATTACTGTCTTCGAAATGAGCCAATTTTTCTGATGCATTTTACTGTCTTCAACCCCAGCCAGGGGCTCTGCCCCTTGGACCCCGCTACCAGGGGATGCCGCCCCCGGACCCCCGCCAAGATCGTAAAACGCAATGACTAAATCAAAAACCCAGATCGTGAAAATGAAATTAAAGAATTTCTTACATGGATCGAAGCCGATTTCTTCATCAATTGACGAAATTTGAATGATAGAAACACTTATCAACGCTCGAATCAAACGAATCGAGTGATTATCTCCAAAATCACCGAAAAAACGAGATTTTTTAATGAAATTAAACTTGGTTTTCTTCAAAAAAAAGCTGAAGAACACGTTGATCGGGTGTTTGAATCATTGATTGGTGATGAAAATCGCACTATAATGTAGTGATTATTGAGATAGAAAGTGAAGAAATGGTTGAAGATGGTGGGTTTTGAAAATGGTGGGTTTTGAAGTTACTGTGTTTTGAAAAGGAAGAAGAAATGGTTGGATTGACTAAAATACCCTTTTTCTTTATTTTAAGTGTTGCCACATGTCCTAATCCTATTGCTTCCTACACTTCCTAGCCAAAATAAACTTCCTATTTGATCTTTACCCTAATATAATATTACTAATTATTATTATTTTCTTTACTTTCTCAGTTGGATAAGCTTGGTGTCAACCAATACTGGTATCGAAAATACAGGTATGGTCCAGTTCATTATTGGTACATGAAGGTACAAATCGGCATCAGCCTGATACAGAAAACGCCAAAAGTCGGTACCGGATTGACTTTGAAATGAACAGTAATTATATTATATAATAATAGTAATATATTAATATAATAATACTAATTATTATTATTTTCTTTACTTTCTCAGTTGGATAAACTTGGTGTAAACCAATACTGGTATCGAAAATACATGTACGGTTCGGTTCATTATCGGTACATGAAGGTACAAATCGGAACGAGCCTGATACAGAAAACGCCAAAAGTCGGTACCGGATTGACTTTGAAAATCTTTTAGTTCGGGAAATTCGGTACTGCTACACGGTACCATTTGCTCATCCCAGATCACGGGTGTCGTACAAACAACAACAGTATCGTACAACTTTTTCTTGTTGATTTTCTTCAACTTTTAATGATTTCTTTTTTTAGTTTCAGGGGTAGGGATGAGCTCGGTGGCAACCGATACCGAAAATACCGGTTACGGTACCGGCATATGAAGGTAAAAATCGGTAGCGAACCGGTACTAGGAACGCCAAAAGTCGGTACCGAATTGGTACTTAGGATCCTTCGGTTTGGGAAATTCGGTACCGGTACCCAGTATTATTTGCTCATCTATGACCACGGGTTTCATACGAACAACATCATTAACATACAACTTTTTGGTTGATTTTTTTTCGATTATTTTTTTACTGTTTTTTACATTTTCTTTTTATTTTTGTTAGTGGTTCCGCGTGCAACGCGCTCGTAGTGATTTCAAAACACATGTAAACACAGACTAAATAACAAACCAAAAGTCGGTACCGAATTGGTACTTAGGATCCTTCGGTTTGGGAAATTCGGTACCGGTACCCAGTATTATTTGCTCATCTCTGATCACGGGTTTCATACGAACAACATCATTAACATACAACTTTTTTGGTTGATTTTCTTTCGATTATTTTTTTACTGTTTTTTTACATTTTCTTTTTATTTTTGTTAGTGGTTCCGCGTGCAACGCGCTCGTAGTGATTTCAAAACACATGTAAATACAAACTAAATAACAAAAGAAGTTCGCCGCAACGCGGCTAGGATGATAAACCTAGTTTATTTCAAATTCCAAAGTGGATAGTATTTTTACAGTAGTCACATGGTTCGTGGTACGCTCAGATACGGTAACATGGAACGGGATCGCAATTTGCTAGGTCTCTAAAATTCGGTACGACGGGGTAGGCTTATTACCAGTGGCGGACCCATGATTTTTTTCGATTGAGGTCCATTTTTGTGTTAGAATTTTTCACAACCAAACATTAAAATTTTCGGGTCGATCATCGTAGTCGGGTCGGGGCTAGGAAATAATGTTGAAGCATTTAGTGGACATGAAACCAACACATTATTAAGAACCATTTTTAAGATTCAAGTTATCAAATTGTGGTGATTAATATGTTGCTTGAAACCAAAAGCTATCTAAACAACACAACAACTACTTCACATAACTTCAAAATTTTGTTTAAGCTTTTTTTTTTTTTTTTTTTTGAACGCCACTATATGTTGGAAGTCTTAATTGGTAATCAAATGTGAAGTAAAATCATTCGGAGATATTAAATTTATCATTTTAAAGAAGCAAATTAGAGGGTCAGTGGTTGTGCTGTTTTAAAACACTAGTGAATTTTGATGGAAAAAATAAACTAAAAAACAAGAGATGTAAGACTTGAACTTGAGACCTATTTGTTAGAACACAAGAGGATTTACCACCATACCATCTTTGCTTTTAATACCATGGGGTCCAGTTAATTTATTTTATGGGGTCCTTGAAAAATTTAACATACCGTTCTACTAATTTTTTTAAAAAACATTAGGGTCCGTGGACTCCGACCCGCACCATATGGGTCCGCCCCTGCTTATTACGTCATTACATGATTTTGAATACTCAGCACGTAACTACGTGATTTCGAATACCGATTACGTGATTACATGAATTCATTATCGTATGTGTAACCACACTAAGTGATTACGTAATTACGTAACAATAGTTGACTATGTATTATTACGTGAGTACGTGATTTTGAATACCCATTTCTTGATCTAATTATATTATTTTATATGAAACACACTTAGTGATTACGTTATAAGCATAATTGTAATCACATTAGTTATAACAAATCATATTAAATGTGTAATTAAGTAATGGATTTATATTGAAATTGTAATTACGTAATGATTTATATTGAATGTGTAATAACGTAATGGGTATTCAAAATAACATAGTTATGTGTTGGGTATGTAAAATCATGCAATCACGTAATGGATTAATGTGTATTCAAAATCCTGTTATTTTTTAAGAAAACTATAGCAATAGGTTGCTCGGATAAAGAGAATGAAATGATCGTTAATACGGTGTAATTTAAAAAAAATATTAACGTATGAAAAACTCATAGTCGTTTGAAAACCAATGGAGGAAGTTGTTCACTTGAAAAATTACTAGAATACCTTTCCTGCTAATGACACTTGTGAATTCCTCATTCTCACGTATGTTTCACATGAAATTATTGTCTTGTATAGTATCCTTTCTGGTAAGTAAAATAGACTAGAAAAATATGTACGTTAATTTTGATAAAATGGAATAAGAGAAAAAAATATCAGTGAATTCCTCATTCTCACGTATGTTTCGTGTAACAAAAGGGACCAAAATTGTCATTTAATGAAATTATAAACAAGGCATTAGAAGTATAAAGGCCATTTCTTAATAAATACAAAAACTCAAGGACTAGTCTCAAACATTCAAAACAAGAAATAGCGCTTCATCCCTTTCGATTTTCCGGCCTGTTTTTCCGGCGACGATTCCGGTAACTCCGGAACCTCGTTTCAACGCTTTTTCGGTCCGTTTCTTTAGCGATAAACCCTATCTCCATCTTAATCACACTTAATCCGCAAGAATCATCGCTTATTTCGCGTTATTTTGATGTTTATCTCAAAACCCACTTCAACATTCCAATCATAACACGCCTCTACCACCTAAACCGCCTCAAAGTAGTATAAATAGAGGTCCCTATGTGCGAGTCCTGTAACGTCCTGCTTCTTCATACTTTCCATAATTAGAAAGCGTTGTTTGTATTTCTATTTTTGGAAGTCTTGTGTTCTTGTATTCGTCTTTTCATTGTAATCATTGTAAAATCCGAGACTTGGATCATAATAAAATTCGTATTTCTTTACATTCATGTTATACACATTTCATACATGTTCATACGTTCGAATTAATTAAACATGTGATACTTTAATCATAATTCGTGCAAAATACGCTAAACTTACAAACACGTGACTTATATGCTCAATTTATGCGAATACGATACTTAATCTCGACAAACATACTTATTTATACTCGTTTATATTTGTTTTTTATAATTTAATTACATTACATTACATACCTTTACATATGGTTCTTTATACATAAAACACTCTAAAGCACCTTAAAACACCTTAAAACATAAATACAAGGACTAAATTTGCCAAAATAACAAACTTGAACCGCCAGCCCCCTTGCTCGCGGCCCGCCACCAACCCTAATCATTCGCAGATGTGTGTTTCAGCCGCGATTATTGGTCCATTTTGTGTTATTTTGTTGTGTTTCTTGCACTTAATGCACCCAACCACCAACCCTAATCATTCCCTATAAATCCCAAGCCTCCTCCACACATTTTTCACTTTGCGTACTCACTAATCTCACTCTCAAACACTCAAAAACTCAGCTGGAAATCAATATCAACTCAGATTCGTTACAAGTTACAAAAGTGAGCATAACTTCACTTTTACTTCATCTTTTTCATTGCTTCTTTCTTCTTAGCACTTGGAACAACCTTAGGTATGTTTCCACAGGTTTTCCATAGAAAACCAAGGCTGGAACATCAACCAAATAAGGTTAAAAGTGCAAGGAAACTTTATGTTTTGTATAAACTTACTTGAACTTGAGATTTCTCAACACATTCCTATGTCCTTATACCACTAATCAAGACCATGATTATGTGAGCTTAAAAACAAGGTTGTGACATGTAAACCCAGAGGTTTAATCCTCAAAACTTTCTGTTTTAATAGGGTTTTAACCCACAAGTGATGAACAAGTCTTAAACTTGAAGTTGTGTGATTATATGGTTAGCTTGGGCTATCCTACTTGCAAATCCACACATCACTTGATGTTTTCCTTATTAGATAGAGTTTATTTCATTCCTTAATGTATATTCATGATCATCCTTGTTGTCTATGACAACATGTGTAATGGTGAATACAAAAGAGGTTCCTAAATGGAAGATTTATCTTCCTACTTCATGCATGACTTATATGATGTTCTTGTCATATTAATGGACTAGAAACTTATGATATATACTATATAACATATATAATATCCAAGTAACCAAACCTTTGATGATGACCTAGTGGTCATTTGTCAAAATGTTAAGTTACATCATCTAAGACCTTAATACTTGTTACGATTCTGATGGGTATTTTAACCCATGAAAACATTCAAACCCTTTTGGGTTTCATAGTGTCAAAACAAGTATTATGTCCTAGATCATTTTCTCATATGTCTACTTTCATATACTTTTAAACTCTGAATCCTTAATCCTCCGTTAACATCCAATACTCATACACCTATGTTTCTTTGTGTAGAAGGACTTGGTGCTCCATCCTAATCAACCAACAAACCCTCGCGGATTTACCAAGTGGAAGCTTACAAAACCGTGAGTATACTCGATCCCATTTTACTTTTAAACACTTTGGGTGCAACATGTATTTCAGACAAAACACGCAACACTTGGAACTTATTTTAATCACACTCTATCCACGTTTAAACATGAAACTGTGTGATGCTTGTTAATCTCGTATGCTATGTAAGCTTTTGTGTCAATATATGCTCATTAACTTTGCTAGCCTACCTTAACAATTATAGCGCTATAGGATTAACGCACCGCCTATTATTCTTGGGGTATTGTTAAGTTAAACATGTTAACCTCTCGCTAGTCTCTTGGGATAGGCAAATTTGCGTTGTATACTCTGGTTTGAACATATAGTTACACCGTTTCAGCATATTAGTAACTTGCATATTGTTATTCATGTTGGATATGAGCACGTTAAACATTTTTTTATCCTATTTTATGCTATGTATAAAACTCGTATACTCGCCAACTTTTTGTTGATCATATTTTAATACATGTTGCAGGTTGATAGACGAGATGATGCTAAGTGAAGAAATGAGATTTAGGTGGACTTAGAAACACACCTAGAATAAACGTTTATCTGATGTTATGTTTTGAAACAATTTTGTTTATGTTTGAATATTGTATGACATTTTTAGCATTGCTATGAAATTGAATTTAAATTATATTGTCACATAGTGTTATGATGCTTTGAGCGATTTGTTCGTCTCATCCCGATGTTTCCGCCATCGGTTGCGGTGTGACAGATTGGTATCAGAGCTATAAGTGTAGGGAATTAGGAAAAGTAGGAATGCTTTTGCCTAGTCTATAGTTTAGGAATTTTTCTCTTATTTGTTGTTTAAAACTACTTGCATTCTACCTTATTTGCTTCTTATCTATCCTCTTTTGGTCTCTTAAACTTACATGCCTTTCCTAAGGCTAACACAATACACTTTTGAAGACACTCGTAACACAAACGAGACGAGTTTACCAAAATAGGCGTGAAACCCACAATTTGGTAGACGACTTTCATTCCGCTTAATTCTATTTTGCACGAAATTTCTCCATTAAGTTAGGAGTGAAATCCACATCTTAATGGTAATTGTCCAATTCAAACTCTAGTGGACCCTCGTCAAAGTGTCGAAATTTAATTTTGACCCGACGAGTACCAACCACATTAGGGTACAAAATCGTCAAGTTAGGGGTGAAACCCGCATCTTGTCGATTAAGTCCCACTCCTCGATTTTCAGTCTCGCCAAAGTCCCGATTGTTTCAATCGATTAGAGATGTGTAGTAACTGGAAGGGTAAAATACCGTTAATCGCTTCTCGACGAGAGTATTTTACCTATAGGCCAAAGCACATTTATCTAATTCGAAAGGACTTTCGATCCACTTTGGAATAGTCGACGTTTCTCTACCCGAAACAATCCAATGTTTTATGAGCCTCTTTTTAATGTTATCTTAATTTATATGTGATTTTATACTTGTTACCTCGTTCATTTCAAAACCATTACGCAATTCGCACGTTTCTCACAATAAAAAACAATAATAAACTCTCGTGAACAAACTAAATTTACGATGCTTTCATTATCTATGTTATGATACGTGGAATTCATGATTATGCTACGTGAAACAAATCGAACATTTTATATGCTATGTGAAACTATATGCTATATGACGCATTCATGAAAACAATTTCCTTAAACAAACATTATGATCAAGTCTCACCTATTCGTTCTTTTGAATCTTTAGATGTCTTCAAGCCAATTCTCCAATGCGACCAAGAGGTCCAAGTCCAGCACTCAAAAGAAGATGATGGCATTCATGGCCAATCAGATTGCTCGTATCGTCCCCAAGATCGTCAGCGAAATCCAAGCTACCTCTACCCCAAACTCCTCCGTTGATTCAAATATTGATGTGTGCAAACCTGTGTCGTTCAACTTCAAGCATTTCTTGTCTTACAACCCTAAGCCATTCACTGGCAACGATGGGTGACTGCTATGCTAGAGAGGTTCAACAGCATAGAAGTCACGTTCATCGATAGTGAATGCCCTGAAGAGCTTAAAACTCGCAACGCTACTAGGGTCTTCCAATCCAGAGTGATGTGTGATATAAACATAACAAACTATGTACCATGTGGGTAACATACCAACGGCGTATGATTTTATGGTCTTAAATCTTGCATTGATTGATAGCCAACGTCTGAGATTTCGGGTCTTTATATTGTTGAATCATCCGGGGATATCTTGGTTGTCCTTCTGTTGCATCCAGATTATATGCAGACCTAGACATAGTCAGGATATCTTAAAAGATCCTAAGAGGACAAAAACCCTAAGGAATAAAATCTCAAAATGAGAAAATTCCAAATGCTCAAAGAGCCAAATTCGTACCAAAATGGTATTTGCCTCGCCCTCGTTTGACACAATCATTGGTCGCTCTGCTGTACGAAAGTACTGACCTGTCACCAATGGTCTAATGTTGTAAATAAAAAAGGATGACATCAGTATACTCACCTGTTACGATGAATCGTTGTGCTTACCTTGATCGCAGGGGTATGCCTTGGAATGGGACACACTGGTATAATAGTATAATATTACCTTAAGCATAACACGAAGTTGAATAATTGAAAGTTGAGCTTTAAAGTTTAAGTGGACAAACATATTGGCAATCACATAGACCAGTTTGTTTAGGCTCGTACTGAAAAGTGTTCCTTAGTCTGTCTGAGAACGAATTTTGATCCCATTGCAATTGTAATTGTATATTATGGTAGTTGTTTATATTTTGAATGTTTATTTGTTTCTAATTCTTAAAATTAAAAATAAAAAAAAAATGATGAAAAATTCAAAAATACAAAAATAGTGTCTTGCTTTTCTGTAAAACCAAAAATCCAAAAATATAGTGTTTGTTTGTTTTCTTTAAGTTAAAAATATAACCATTCTTGAAGATTTGACTAATCATCAAACATTGAAAGAATTTAAATTGTGAAATCCAAGTACAAGTACTTGGATCGTCAATCGTCGAAGGCAAGATTTCTGGTTTGTTATTAATTTATATTGTTATTAACTTGTCTTTGGATTCCGCACACTCACAAGTAGTGTTTGATATCATTGAAAGATCCTATCGGGTTTGACAATAATTTATTATTTATATATTTAATATAAGATAACTAGGAAAGAGAGATATTTGTTTTGAAAATATATTAAATTAACAATTTAGATTTGAGAATAATATTTTATTAAAGTATGATAAGATTTAATATTAATTTATTATTTATTTAGTTAATATAAAATAAATATAGATTTGAGGATACCTTCAATGAATGACACGTGTCGAAAAATTGATTTATTTTATTATAGTAGATAAATAGATAAGCATAAGTTTAAAAAGCTAAACCAAACACCAAGTTAAATTTATTTTGTAAAAACAAAGCTAAATAAACTTAGGGCTGGTAACTTATGACATGAACACGATAACACGACACGAACCTACACGAAGTTAGCAGGTTTCGTGTTTGACCTTAACAAGTTTCGTGTCTAAATAGGTCGACACGATAAGACCTGTTTAAATTTCGTGTCTAAATAGGTTAAAACCCGTTAACCTTTTAAGACCCGTTAGTGACCTGTTTATAATTTTAAATTAAAAAATCTATCAATGATGTGGACATGTAGAGTCAGAAGGGGATAACCAAAAGGGAAAATTACGGCAGTAGCCGCTTGACCAGGCCACTTTACTAAAATAGCCATTTGACCAGGCTTTATGCCCCTATACAGCCGAGTGAACTCTCATTTTTATGCACCTTCAATCCAGCCACAACCAAGCGGACACGTGTCAGCCCATCCAAGTGAACTCTCATTTTTAACGAAGTACAAGCCGAGCCGCTACAAGTACAAGCCGAGCCGCTTCGCGCCCCTGCCCCACAAGCTAGCCGAGCCGCTACAAGTACAAGCCATGACCTTTCAAGACCAAGCCGAGCCGTTTCAAAACTCTTTTTAAATTTCAGTAGTATTTTTTAAAAAAATATCAAAAAAATATGTCAAATTGGTTTTTGAAGTATAGGCGGGACAAATTTTTTCAATGTTGTATTTTTTAAGAAAATGACGTTTTTCTTAGCTTTAAAAAACCGAATCCCATACAGAAGGAGTTCTCTACTCTGTGTTCTCTCCTTTTCTATGGAACCTCTCGGTTTTATGCCAATTTTTTCATCGGGTGGGTTACCTCTCGGTTTTATGACGTTTTACTTAGCTTTAAAATCTCAAACTCATTATATTTGTAGTGGGTTAGGATCAAAGAAAAGCTTTTGTATTTAACAACTTTTATATATGATAAATTTTATATTTTATGTACATTGCAATAGACACTAAATAAGACAAGACTTTATTTATTAAGATACAATAGCAAACAAACGGACAAGCATTTATATAAACGTACGATTAAACTAAAAATCTAAGAAATAAAAAAACACATGTAAAGGCTTGGGCATGTGTTGAAAGCTCATAAATTCAAATGAGACGGCTTGGGGGTAGGTGGCATGCTGAAGCGGCTTAGATCCAGGGTGTAGCGGCTTGGGCATGTGTTGAAAGCTCATAAATTAAAATGAAACGGCTTGGGGGTAGGTGGCATGCTGAAGCGACTTAGATCCAGGGCGAAGCGGCTCGGCTTGTACTTGTAGCGGCTCGGCTTGTACTTCGTTAAAAATGAGAGTTCACTTGGATGGGCTGACACGTGTCCGCTTGGTTGTGGCTGGATTGAAGGTGCATAAAAATGAGAGTTCACTCGGCTGTGTAGGGGCATAAAGCCTGATCAAATGGCTATTTTGGTAAAAGGCCTGGTCAAGCGGCTACTGCCCGTAATTTTCCCTAACCAAAATTTTGAAATCCATATTCCTTTCAAGTTTCAATTCACGCTCCATTCTCCAATATGCAAAGTACGGAGTACCAATTCCAAACCCTAAATTCCTTGAATCGCCGCTCATCTCTTCGACATCATCGAACATCGGCGTCGAGTTTGTTCCGGCCATCGCTGATCTCTTCGACAGCATCGGACATCGCCGCTCATCTCTTTGAGACCGCCAGAGATTCTGTGATGCTAGATTCCGGCATCGGAACTTCACGGCTAGCTAGTACGGTTCTTGATTCGACGCCGTTGTGCATCGTTCATCGGACATCGCTATCTTTCATCACCAGACATCAGACATCGGCCATCGTTCATCTTTCATCACTTCAGGTTAGTCGTTAGCTGTGCTGATTTGATTGTGACTCGTGTCCCTTTGAATTTTGAAAGCATTTTGAACTCATTGTTATGTTATATTGAATTGATGTCTCCCGGGTCTTTGAAAATGCTTTAAATTGATTCATTTTCACTCGTGGTTTATTTTTTGTTTAAGCTAAAATTAAGATCTGTTCGTTTGTTCAAATAGTGCTTATTAAGATCTTTTCTTTTCTTCAAATAGTGCTTATTTATTCATCTTTTTATGCTTCATGTGTTTTTAGAGACGGAGATAGATAGTGGGATAGGAAAAAAAGTGATAATGCCCAATCCGACCTGAAAATTCGAACGTTGAGTTGACCGAAACTTAAGCACCTAAAAAGTAAACCCAGTGAAAAAAATTCCTGGATCCACCACTGCGGCCGGTGACTGGAAGTTGAATGCAAAAAGGTCTCTGGCAGAGATGGGAACTTCCGTTCAGGTGACCCCACTGTGTGGAGTATACAATGAAAACCCTTTATCATACCTAGTCTCCATTGATGGCTTCAACATTCTTATCGATTGTGGCTGGAACGATCACTTCGATCCCTCCCTCCTTCAACCTCTATCCAGGTACGTACAATTATATCATGATTTATTTAGGGTTTTTTAGTAGTTGAGAATTGAGTAGGCTGTCCCAAAAATGTATTCTTGTAGAAAAGAGACTCATTATGGTGGTGGTGGTGTTTAAACTTATACATAGTATGGTTGATTTCTGTTGTAGGGTTGCTTCAACAATAGATGCTGTATTGTTGTCACATTCAGATACACTACATCTTGGTGCTTTACCCTATGCCATCAAACACTTTGGACTTTCTGCTCCTGTTTATGCTACAGAACCGGTTTTCAGATTAGGGCTTTTAACTATGTATGATCACTATCTTTCCCGCAAGGTCAAACATCCGTCCCTTCACTTTTATCTTTTCATACACATATCATCATATAAGTGGAAGATAATGCTGTTTATTTCTTTTAACTACCCATCTTTCATTGATCCTTCCAAGTCTCCCCCCACCTTCAAGTCTTTGTATACTCTACCTACCACCGTTGACTACTCCTTCCCGGTCAACTGATCAACCCAGTGACAACACCGTCCCTCTCACCGTCGTGACTGTCATCATCATCCTCGTCACAAGGTCAGATCCACTCTCTCTCTCTGTATCTCTCTGTATATGTATCTATATGTATCTCTGTTATGCCGTAATTTTTTTTCTGACTAATTGGGTTTCAAAGATATCTGAATTGTGTTCACTTCGATTAATTTTAGTTATTTTGATGATTTTCCCCCTTTGCCGGTGTGAATATGTGATCACTGTATATTATGGTATATTTATGTGATCACTGTATATTATGGTATAAAAGCCCCAAACAAATTTCTATCACTCTTGATTCTTTCGACCGATTTGGGGGCGGGTTCCAATCTAGGGTTCATATGGGGAATCAAAGTGTTGACAACTTAAAACTAGTAATTGTTCTTGAGGTTTTTTTGATTTATAAAATAGTTAAAACTAGTAAATTACAACTAAAGGGACTGTTTGTGTAATAAATAAAACTTAAAAACTAACTTCAGTTAAAAAAAATTAACGAAAGTTCATTGAGTACCAACATGTTGATAGGTAGGATTATTGTATACCAATTACGTAGGTAAGATTATTATTTACCAGCGGGACAAAGGTTGGTTTATTAAAAACCAATTTTCCTATCTATACTAGATAACACGTTTTGATACAATATCTATATACTCTATCTATACTTTCTATTAAAATGTATTATGCATGGTTTTCTAAAAATCATCCGTGTTTGCACATAGGTTTTACTACTAGTATGAGAAAAAAAAATGTTGTATAAATAATTCTATATAAAAGGTATAAAATAATAGTATGGTATAAAATACTTATTTTAGTGGGCAAATAATTATCATCTGGACCATTGAGAAATGATAGTGTCTTTGAATTTATTAAGCACTTTCCTTTAAAGTTTCACAAGATATTTTTGTTTATATGTATTTTTTAATATTGTATTCTTATATTATGAAAAAGGTAAGAGGAAATTTCCTAGCCATATAATGTGATAAAATCATGCTTCTCTTTATATACATCTCGTTTGAGTAGATAAAAACAATACAACCCACATTAATCTTCATTTAAATTGGTTTCATATTACTCTACAGATTCTAAATACATCAATGGCATGTTCGTCATCTTCTTCTCACTCGGCACCCGTCTCTTCTTCTCGTTCGTGCAAATATGATGTATTTCTTAGTTTTAGAGGAGAAGATACCCGCAAGACATTTGTTGATCATCTATATTCTGCTCTTACACAACACCTTATCCGTGTTTACAAGGACGATGAAACACTTCCACGAGGTGAATCCATCAATCAATCCCTCTTCGAGGCTATCGAAGAATCAGGAATTGCTGTCATAGTATTCTCCAAAAACTATGCAGATTCTTCATGGTGTTTAGAAGAACTTGCACATATTATGAAATGTAAGGATGAGAGAGAGCTAATCGTTATACCAATATTTTATGACGTGGAACCCACAGAAGTGAGAAATCAGAAAGGGAAATTTGGAAAAGCGTTTTCCAAACAAGAGACGAAGAACGTCACCAGAGCTGAAATATGGAGAAAAGCATTTGTTGATGTGAGTAGCATCGCTGGATGGGAGCTAAAGAACATTGCCAACGGGTAAACTTTTTTTATCTGAATTATTTGCGTACCGTTAATTAATGTGTTTTACAATTAATTACATTTGATATTAGAAGTTTTCAGTTATATTTGATAGTCATGTGTAAATAAGCCAAGCTAGATCTTTGTTTAAAATCATAAGTGATAAGTGGCGGACCCAAGAATATTTTGCATGGGGGCGGAATTTTTAGTGTTAGTTATCTATCGCGGAACATTAAAAAAATGTTCCTGTCTGGATCGGGTCAAGTAAAACTTGTTGCGTCAGCCAAGACTAATATTTAATTCAATAATCTAATAATAATTAATTTAGTAATAAGTTCTAGAAATAGCGCCATGATATTGACATTCCTTTAAAGTAAACGTTAACAAACAAGTTTCAGTAATCTAATATTAATCTAGCAAGAAGTTTCAATAAACACTAACAAAATACACACTTACCCTAATAAATAATTACCCCATAATCTAGACTCTTATATCATCATTTGGGATTCCTATTCTTAAAAATAGTAACCCCATAACCTTTATTCTTATATATTATTTTGATGGGAAAACGAGCCAAGTTTGCCAAATGTTATAATTAAGTCATTCAAACATTTTTTGTCTATCTAAACTAACTACACTTCAACTTAATGTTCTCATAGTGTGTAATTACCAGGTAACTAGGTTACTATTTTTTCATTTTATTTTTTGTTTTCTTTTAATGTTTATGTGGATATTATTTAAGGATTTTATAAAATTAAAATATATCTTAAACCCTAACAAACCTTGGACCTCTCAATTTTCAATCGTCGATCGAATCGGAAAGAACATGTTTTTATTTTGTGGATTTGATTTGCATAATTCAATCATTGTGGCTTCTTAAATTTTATTTCTTCTAGTTTATGTTCTGGTCTTACTGCATCTTCATGGCAATGTCATTGGAATCACTGTTGAATCACTTGAATGGTTGAATCCCATTTTGAAAGCATATTGAAATCACCGCAATTTCTTCTATTTGTGATTTACAAATTTAAAAATGTGATTTTTTGTAACCCCTGCTCCATTTTGAAATGTACTGGAATCATACATTTTGGAACCAGCTCGGAATTCCATTTTATGATTCAAACGATACACAAAAGGTTTTGATTATTTAATAATTTTTTTAGAATCAAAATATAATTTTTTATTGAAAATTTCATGTTATTATTTATATTTCCCACTTCCTATTAAAAAAATTATAAAAAGTTATCAAACTTGACACATCATCATTAGTAACCTGATAATTACGTAATATTAGAACAACAAATGAAACTTTAGTGACTTTAGAGAGACAAAAAAAGTTTGAGTGATTTAATTGGAACAGATGTCAAACTTGATTACATTTCTACAAAGTTAACCATATTTTGATTACTATTCTTAATCTTATAGCCGTAATTACTATTCTTAAAAATAATAACCCCATAACCTTTATTCTTATATATTATTTTGATTATTATTCTTAATCTTATAGCAGTAAGAAAAAACAAGTTAATAATTACAAAAATTTGTATTGGAATCTTAATCTTATAGCCGTAAGAACCACATATACAGACATCTGCAGTAGAAGATGTAGAACAAACCTCTCAAGTCCGCAAGAAGAAGACTGTTTTTTTTAACATTTGCAGACGGTTGTGGGATGGAGGAGAGGGTGGAGGTGGCGGTTGTGGGGTGGAGGAGATGGGTGAGAGTCGGCGTTGTTTGTGGAGGTGAGAGGTGGAGGTTGCGGCTATGGGGTGGAGGAGGCGGCTATGGGGTAGAAGAGAGAGGTGGAGGCGGCGGCTGTTGGTTGAGGTGAGAGGTGGAGGTGGCGGTTGTTGATGGAGGTGAGAGGTGGAGTCGGATGTTGGAGGAGGAGAGGGGTGAGAGGCGATTTGTGAGAAGGGAATGATAACTAGGGTTTGGAAGTGGTATGAAATAGGAAGTCCACATCTGCTGGAATAAGAGGACACGCAGATGTTTTTAAATGAAATGTCTTCTAAAGAACAAACACTCTGCTAAACAAAAGGTATGCGTGTGGTCTGTGCGACGCAGACAAAAGTGACCAGAAAAATCTTTTCAATAAAAACAAACAATCCCTCAATCTATATAGAGAAGTTCGCAATTAAAAATGTATATAGACTTATAAGTTGGTCAGACTAGTTAAAACTATATGCTATAATGCAAACTTCATCCAAGTATAAAATAATAAACATTAATACTGGATGTTTGTGAAATTTTCTTTGATTTTGGTGTCATTTTTAGAAAATGAAAACAATGAGTGAGGAGATTATGGTTAGATCTTTAATAATGGAAGACAATCCAATTATCAAGACCACAAAACATGGAGCAAATTGAGCTACTTTCCAGCATAGTTGAAGGTCCACCACACCTCATTCCTAGCCATATTTCCACCCAAAGTCATTATTATGTTTGCCATGCTTTCTTTCCCTTTAATCATTATAATCTCTATATAAGAGATTGATTTGTATTTGTAAATATCATAAGAAAGAAAATGTAATCCAATCGTGTCTTTCGTGTTTCTCTGATTACCAAATCATAACATGGTATCAGAGCAGAGTTATGATCCTTGAAAACTCTGTTCGTCAATCTCAAAACCAAAAACTCAAAAATCCCAGAAAATCCCAAAACTCAAAATCAAAATCAAATTCCAAAAACCCAAAATCAAATCAAACCAGAAAAACCCAAAAATCAAAACCCAAAAACAAAACAAACCTCTTCAAAAACTTCAGGTTGTCGGAGTCACCACGAATTCCCGCACCAATACCGTCGTTCCGCTTCAACCCGTTGACAAACCTTCAACCTTCAAAACCTCATCTCCGACGAATCACCGGAAAACTCCGCTGCAACCAACATCGTCATCTGAACCGAAAACAACGGGTGACTTCACACCCTGCAACCGAAAACAACAATCTGCTCTCCGCCGTTAACGGCACCGCCACCGACGTCGAAGTCGAAATCAAACACCATCAGCCTCCGTCACATCTCCTGTGGTCATCAGTCAGCACTCGGCTACCAACTTCAAACCCAACTGCGGCGGCACTACGGCATCGTTTCAACCGGAAGTCGTCATCTTCTTGCTTGAACCTGTTGATCTTTAAGGACTATCAGCAAAATGAAAAAAAGTGAAGACAAAAAAAAAAAAAGATGGAGGCATGGAAAAGGACTTCATAAAAGAAATAGACAAAAAGTGGAGACATTCGGTGGTGGAAGAAAAAGGCAAAAGTAAAGGTGATGAGTGGGTAGGTGTTGGAAAGGGTTGATATATATATATAAAAAAATAGGTGTTGGAAAGGGTTGATATATATATAAAAAAAAAATCGGTGAAAAATAAGAAAGAAGAAAAAAAAGTAAAAGGTGTGGTGGGGTAAGAGAGGCACGTGAAGGAGAAAGTGGTCGGACAAGGTGGTGAAGAAAAAGATTAAAAAAAAAGAAAGTGGAGGAAGTGAAGAAAACAAGATGAAGACAGGTTCTTATGAAAAAAAATAACGTTTCCGCTCAAAAAAAAAAAAAAATAAAGCTCAAAAACTAATGCCAAAACCCAAATGGCCAAGTTGAATTTTTTCGACTTGAGGGGAACCCAAAACCTAAAACCAAAACCAAAACCCAAAACCAAAACTCAAAACCCAAAATAGTAACCAGAATGCCAAAACCCAAATGGCCAAGTTGAATTTTTTTCGACTTGAGGGGAACCCAAAACCTAAAACCAAAACCAAAACCCAAAACCAAAACTCAAAACCCAAAATAGGCTGCCATGTCGAAAGGCGGTAGCTCAAGTCAAATCTAAGGTTACCATGTCTGAAGGCGGTAACTCAAAAACTCAAAGTTACCATGTCAAAAGGCGGTAACGCAAGTCAAATCAAAGGCTGCCATGTCAAAAAGACGGTAGTTCAAATCAAACCAAAACAAGCTGCCATGTCAAGAAGACGGTAGCCAAACCAAAAACCAAACAAAATCAAAACCAATTCAAGTTGAATTTTGGATATCCCACTATTCAACTTGAGGGGGAGTTTTAGAAAATGAAAACAATGAGTGAGGAGATTATGGTTAGATCTTTAATAATGGAAGACAATCCAATTATCAAGACCACAAAACATGGAGCAAATTGAGCTACTTTCCAGCATAGTTGAAGGTCCACCACACCTCATTCCTAGCCATATTTCCACCCAAAGTCATTATTATGTTTGCCATGCTTTCTTTCCCTTTAATCATTATAATCTCTATATAAGAGATTGATTTGTATTTGTAAATATCATAAGAAAGAAAATGTAATCCAATCGTGTCTTTCGTGTTTCTCTGATTACCAAATCATAACAGTCATCTTCTTCTCTATCGTTAACCACCATCTCCCGCCACAGTCCACCAGAAAATTCAATTGTCAACTTTTCACATTTCTTTTGGTTTCAAAAGTTCAAGGGGTGTGATTATAAAATTTTATGGGGGCGATCAGGATTTTAACACCTATATTACACTAAAAAAATTCAGGGGGAGCGACCGCGCCCTTAGCAGAACTGTAGGTCCGACCCTTGAAGTGATCCTATACATTGAATCCTCTATAATGGGCGTGTTAGTCAAATTATATAATACTCTCAACTTTAATAATGACATATTTAGCCTCTTAACTAAAAGAATTTTAGCTCCTCAGCTTTAATAATAAGGGTTATTGGATTTTATCATCCCCAACTATCGGCCTTTGGCCGTTGCCACCCCCAACTAACACTTTGACACCCGACACCCCCAACTTGACTTTTAGTTTTTGCTGGCACCACTCAGTTAAATCTTTACTAACTGAGTATGTTTCTTATCAGAGTAAACTACAATTTTACCCCCTGGGGTTAGAGGAAATTGGCACTCTGACCCGCTCCCTGAAAAAAATTGCAATTTGCCCCCCAACATTGTTGTTCTGTCGCAAGATTACCCCATGTGAACAACTTTTGTTAAAAGTCAACATAATTAAGTAACGGTCAAAGGGTATATAGGTCATTTCCATTATACTTTTGTATCTTACACATTACAACCCTCTATACATTTGAGACTCCTAGCACTCTTACCCCCCCCCACCCTTCCCACACCGCTCCTCCAGATCTCCGGCGATCTTCATCTCGAAACCCTAACCTTTTTCCTTCAAATTTTCAAATCTTATTTCTCTGATTTCTTACAACACACATTTCTGGCTTCTGAAAATGCCTGTGAATTTGACATCTAACGCGATTCCGCTGATTCTCTCCGGCGACATGAACTCTAAGCCGCTGCTACAGGTATTAGACATCAAACACATCGGCTCTTCACAAGAACGCTACCGTTTACTCCTCTCAAATTCTGTTTCCACTCAGCAAGCAATTCTCGCCACTCGGCTTAATGATCTACTCGAAACCGGCACCGTTCTCAAAGGATCCGTTGTTCAGCTCATCGAAAACATTTGCAGCACTATTCAAAATCGCAAGTTCGTTCATTTCTTCTCTCTCTCTCTCTTAACACGCTTAGTTTTTTGTATAGATGCATACGGTTTACATTCTAATAAGATACATTGTGTTTGTCAAAACCAGATAGTCCTAAAAGCTTGAAATATAATTATATGATGTGGCCATCCTCATCATTGAACTAATCTATGCGAAAGTTGTGTCTCTGTTTTGGGATCAGAGCATGCGTAATCCTCAAACTGTTATTAATGTTCCAGCAACATACCATTTAGTGTCAAATATTATTAAAAAGAGCGAAGGTAAGTTAACCTGGGATTGCAAGGATGAGTTTGCTATGTGTTTGACATACTTTTTATATATATTTTGTGTTTTTTGTGTCATTAATAAACTCTCCTCAAATGAGTTTGAATAGTTTCTTCATTATAAACTAGTTTATAATTAGAATACAAGGAACATACATTGAAGTTCTATTTTATTCGTTTCTTCTGAATTTTTATTGCCAATGAGGTTTTCTAATGGTTAAATGACCATTTGCAGCAGGTTAGGAATTTACCAAAGTCCATTTCCTAATTGTTAGAGGGTTTTGAAAAGGATTTGTTTCCTGCAGGGGTAATGTTTGGAATAGTCTATAACACTGGGGGGTAATATTGCAGAATACAGAGAACCATCGGGGATTAGAAGAAAGGGTAATATAGTCATTTTACATAGGGGGTAATATTGCATAGTAGAACAGATCATAGGGGGTAAGAAGGAAGGGTAATTTAGTCATTTTACATACCAATTAACAGAACTGTTAAGTTCTTTAATGGCAGGGGTAATTTTGCGACAGAACAACAATGGGGGGGGGGGGGGGGCAAATTGCAATATTTTACAGGGAAGGGGTCAGAGTGCCAATTGGCTTAAACCCCACGGGGTAAAATTGCAGTTTACTCTTCTTATCATACGTGGCACAAACTTGATGAGATGGACAGGATGACATGGCGAATCTTGATTATGTGGCACTATATGTATATATAAAAAGCTGCATTTTATAAAGACATCCAAAACCCTCCTCTTCAGCCACCATACATTATCATCACACCACACCACCAAGCTCTCACTCCTCCCACATTGAAGCTCATCCATGGAGGTGCAGGTGCTAATAAAACCACTCATTCTACTCCTTTGCATCTCACTCATCTTACAACCTTCACATTCTCAACAGCTTTCCACATCATTCTACCACAAATCATGCCCCAGATTCGAACTAATAATGCAAGACACCACCACCAACAAACAAATCGCCTCCCCCACCACCGCCAGCACCGCCCTCCGCCTCTTCTTCCACAACAGAGACGCAAACCCTAACTGGAACCGATCTACTCTCCTTGTGAAGATCTGATTATCGATCTGTTCTATGTTTCAATTCTCGATCCGTTCGTTTGTTATGACGTCATCATCTACATTGTAGTACCAGCATGACCTAACTGAAACTGAGATCAATTCAACGAACTCGTTACCGAACGCCAGAGTCTCTTCATTGCTAACTGAAACTGAGAACGATTCAATGAATCCGTTTTGCACTCGAAACAGATGACGGGGTTGTTAGGTACGGTCGCCGGTGGTGGTGGTGGTGGATCTGGAGTATTGGATACGGTCGCCGGTGGTGGTTGTTGATTTGAGTTTGATTTGAGACAAGATTCGATTTGATTTGAGTATACACAGATCTGACGATTAATTTGTGTGAAAGAAGACAGCTGATGGAAAGTTTTGTTTTGTGTGGATTAGCTTAAAAGAGAGAAGATATCATGAAACCATGTCATCCTGTACACGTAATTGATAAAGTGCCACGAATTTGCCATGTCATCCTGTCCACGTAAGCTAGGTTGTGCCACGTAGGATAAGAAACAAACTCAGTTAGTAAAGATTTAACTGAGTGGTGCCAGCACAAACTAAAAGTCAAGTTGGGGGGTGATAAAATCCAATAACCCTAATAATAAACAACGTTAGCCCTTAAACTTATTAACATGTTTAGCCTCTCAATTTTAATAGTGAACAACTTTAGCCCCTAAACCTTAGTAATGACATGTTTAGCCTATTAACTAAAACATCAAAGAACTTTAACACTCGCAATTTACTTATTTCTGTCTACGTTTGAACCCGCCGCGGAGCGCGGGTGCCGGGTGGTAACCCACTAGTTTTCATTTAAAAAAACAATTTCTACTTTATATTATATTGTGTGCATGAAAGTACAAATTCATTTTTATATTCATTAGCTTGTAAATCTCTTAGGAGTTAAGAGTGGAGGTGAAGAGCTCGATCCTTTGTAAAGCAAATTTTTTTTACACACCTAAATTATAATGTTTAAAAAGGTTACCGTAAAAAAATAAAAATAAAAATCAAAATGGTGTTTTTCGGTCCCTTACAACAGCTGTAAAAAGGTAATAACATAAACATGGCATCACTTTTTACAGCATTTACGGCTGCCGTAAATGAAAAATAAATCTAGGTTTTTTTTTTCGTTTTGGAATAGTTATTTTTTTTTAGGATTTTTGGTAAAAAAAATTTGAAAAAATATTTCGTTAGAACGAGTTCTCTAAAGTTCTCATAAATTTTCATTTTACCCTAACCCTATAAATTTTGTATTTGAAATGTTTTTGACCAAGTTTTTACGGTTTTTTCATTCGTTCTATTGGTTCTCGCGATATTTAGCGTTCTTATTTAAACTCTTCCATGTATATATATTTATGTGTATATATATAAGCTAGGCTAAGGCTATCCTACGATTGATTAGGTGACTTCACCGTATTAGTGCATCCATAAGTTAATTATTTATTTATGTACATTAATTTTAAATTCGTGATTATCTTTATTCAGTTAAATATCTCAAATTTACAACTCAGTTCTCTTTAGTTTGTGGATATAATAAATTATCCATATATCGAATATGCAGGCATGAATCACAATTCATCAAAAAGGTTGTCGATACAATTTTGGATAGGCTCTTCGCGTTAAATTCATGTGTAGATGAATGTCTTGTTGGAATGAGGACTCGCTTCCAAGATTTGAAATCATTATTAGACATTGGATCAGGTGGTGTGCGTATGGTTGGGATATGGGGGGTTGGGGGCGGTGGTAAGACTACTCTTGCTACTTCCGTTTATATGGAAATGTCTCAACATTTTCCAGGTCACTGTATTTTGGAGAATGTTAGAGAGGATACAAGCAAGCATGGCTTAAAGAAACTACAAGAGAATATTTTATTATCTCTTTTCAAGAAAGAAGTGAACGTAGATAGTGTTATCGAAGGAAAACACAAGATGAAAAGTATGTTACGTCATAGAAAAGTGTTGGTAGTTCTTGACGATGTCGATGAACTTGGCCAACTAGAGGCGTTAGCTGGAAAACATGATTGGTTTGGTAGTGGGAGCAGAATAATAATCACAACTAGAGATGAACATTTGCTAAGAACCCACAGGGTAGACCACGTCTATCCTATCACATTATTATCAAATGATGATGCTACTCAACTCTTTAAAGTGCATGCATATAATGAAAAAGAACCTATAGAAGATTATGATAAATTTTCTCTACGTGCAGTATCTTATGCTTCTGGGCACCCCTTGTCACTTAAAGTTTTAGGTTCTTTTCTATATGACAAAAATAAGAATGAGTGGATTAGTGCCTTGAAAAAGCTAAAAGACATCCCAAATCCAAATGTCATGAACATAATCAAAACTAGTTATGATGGACTTGAATCTTACGAGAAAGAGTTATTCTTAGATATTGCATGTTTCTTTAGAGGGTGGAACGCGGATGAGGCAGTTCAGATACTTGAAGCTTGTGGTTTTCACCCTAAGATTGGGATGAAGGTGTTAATACAAAAAGCTCTTATAACAATTGTGAATGACATCATTGATATGCATGATGTACTTGAAGAAATGGGACACTACATTGTCAGAGGGGAACATCCGAACAATCCTGAAAAACATAGTAGACTCTGGATACATAAAGAAATTAAAGAATTGTGTTTTAAGGATGAAAGAATGGTAAAGATTAACCTTTTATAAAACATACATTATGTTATATGTTTATTAAATGATTCTCAATCCACGCATTGTTTCCTGCTTCATTTTTAGGAATATGACAAGACTGAAGCCATAATCTATGAATATGGTGGTGGTGAAGATGATATGTCATGCTTATGTAAGATTGTGTCAAAGATGAAGAAACTAAGGTTGCTTATAGTGGCGCTTAGAGTGGCTACCGATGATGCTAACGAGAATATGGAAGGGGCTAATTTTCTTTCAAATGAATTGCAATATATTTACTGGCACAATTATCCTGCCAGTCCATTTCCACACAATTTTCAACCAATGAAGCTTGCTGTTTTACAATTGTCTGAAAGCAAGCAAAAAGAACTTTGGAAGGGTTATAAGGTAATTCGTTATAGTTTTTTGCTTAAAGTATTTTTAGCTTTTTTTTTTAACAATGGAAAACTTTATATATAATCATATACAACATTTTGAAATTTTTTAGTTTGTTATAAATAAATAGTTTAGTTATAAATGAAAAGTAGAAACTACCAAAGACGTATAAACATTTCTTTTTTAAAAACTAACCTATGGTGCCTTGATACATATTTTGACCAAAGATCAAATACAAATAAGCTTATTGTACAAAAAATACGAATAGCGTGAAAAAGTAAAAAAAAAAACACGGTGACATTTTCGTGATTATTTATTCGTAGAGTAGGTATTTTATCCGCAGATTAATTATCTTAATAAACTAGTAGAGTAAGATTAATTATCTTAATAAACAGTAATTATGATACACATGTAGAGTAATTTTGAATTTTATATTGTTTGATATCCCGGTAGAGTAATTTTGAATTTTATGTTGTTTGATAAACTTGTAGAGTAAATGTGTTTGTTATTTTTATATTATTTTTTTGATGAACTCGTAGGGTAATTATGATGCACTTGTAGAGTAATAATAATGAAAAGAGTAATTATGATACAATTGAATAGGTAATTTTGGAATTATATGTTGTTTGATGAACTTTGTAGAGTAATTGTATATGTTATGTTATTTTGATAAACTAGTAGAGTAATTATGATGCATTTGTAGAGTAATTTTGAATAACTAGTAATGTATTAATAATAAACTGGTAGAGTAATATGATGCACTTGTAATTGTATGTTGTTTGATGAACTTGTAGAGTAATTGTTTATGTTATGTTATTTTGATCAATTACTAGAGTAATTATGATACACTTGTAGAGTAATTTTGAATTTTATGTTATTTGATACACTTTTAGAGTAATTTTGATAATTACGGAACTGTCACCACATTTTTTTACCTTTCCACTCCTTTGGTACTTTTTGTACCATAAGCTTATTTGTATAGGATCTTTACTCAACGTATTTTAATCCACTAGTTTCCTTTTTCACTAATATGAAAAAATTAGAAAATTACAATAAATACTGGTACCATTTTATAATATTAGGATAGCTCATGAAACTCTATATATAAAATTAGAAAATTACAATAAATTAGGGTTGTTCATGAGCCGAGCCGAGCCGAGCTAGGTCAAGCTCGGGCTCGGCTCGATTATAAACCGAGTTGGCTCGGTTCGGATCGGATTTGAAACCGAGCTGAAAATCTATGCTCGGGCTCATTTTGGTTTTAAACCGAGCTGGTTCGGCTCGGCTTGGTTTGGCTGGATTTTAAAAATAAAAATTAATTCATAGCTCTCAAAATTAAGTATTCTAAAATATTATTCAATACTTCAAAAGAACATATTCAAAATAAGTTCAACCTAATACATTATAAGCCAAAATCACGTTTAACAACGCAAAATAAGTTTTATATTTCAAGTAAATACAATATTTGTTCATTAGCACGACAATCAACCTTTAAATATGTCATAGACATCAAACTACAAGGCTAAATACATGTAAATAATAATCACTTTTTTTTGTAATATATTATATAGTATATAAAAATAAAATATATTATAAGTAAAATAATTCGAGCTAAGCCGAGCCGAGGAAACCGAGCCAATTTGGCTCGTCACGAGCTGAGCCGAGCTAGGCTCACTTTCTAACCGAGCCGAGCCGGCTCAGCTCACTTTCAAACCGAGCCATATCGAGCGAGCTTTTTCCGAGCTAAATCCGAGTGAGCTTCGAGCGAGCTACGAGCCACGAGCTTTTTGGACAGCCCTACAATAAATACAGGTGAAGTCAATAAAATAAATACGGGTACCATTTTAGATTTTACACAAGTTTTTTCTATACAAACCCCATTTATTTTAACTTGTATAGGTAATTGCATTGCATTAGAGTATTAGACCAAACTGTATAACTCTTAGCCCCTTTCATTTTAAAAGAAACAAGGCAAGATTACTAGATTTTAATAGATGCAAGTATAATGGATCACTTGCATCCAACTTATTGACAAGAATCTCATCAGGAGGATTACTATTACCACCAGTCTCAACAATATCATCTACCATGTTTGTCTACACGCCAAATAATACACAAAAATTAACAATCAATAGTATCACTATAATCAACGGAACTAAAAACACACCACAAATGGCGAAGCCAAGTCAGATTGTCCGATCAGTGGTTCATCACTCAAAAGTGCCACCACAATAGCTTCTTCAACTTCTAAGAAGCCCACGTGTCAGAGCATTCACATCCATTCCACCATATTTTTACCCTAAATTACATTAAAAAAACACTATATTTTCTCTCTCTTTTTCAATTAAATATTATTTTTTATACCTTTATCATTACCTTTTTTCTCTCCCCCACTCACAACCACTTTCAAAATATATTAAAAAATTATAGGGGGTGAACAATATCCCCTCAAATATACAGATAAACAGTAACATTTTCTCTCTCCTCTACTCACAAGTCACAACCACTTTTTATACTCTTTATATTATAAAAACTCTACTCATAACATTTTGTGGAATGAATGTGAATGCTCTCACAAGCCCAACCAGTACCTTGCTACAAGCTATCCTATCTGCTACATCTCAAGTGTCCACAAGCCCATCCGGGTGCAAGTCCATCATCCAATTCAGCTCAACATATAACAAATAAAATAATTAGAAATATATTAAGTATAAACTTGATAAAACATAGGTATAAAATTGTATTTATATATACATTTTTAACAAAACCCATTAAGTATAAATTAGCTTTTTTATTATTAAAAAATAAAATAATGAAACCGAAGCCACTCTCATTGTTGTTTAACTTCTGAATTTTCTTGATATCAAAACTAATAATGCAAAACTCAAGTCAGGAACTAAAATCAAACAATACAACTATTCGTAACTTAGCTACAATTTATTTGATTTCCCACCGGTAGATATAACTTATTTATTAGATCATATCAATTCTCATAAACTTGTATATATTAACTTGTCTGTTTGTAGCATCTACCACAGTTAGAAGTGCTTGAACTTGTTGGCCTGCGGGAGCTAATTAGCACACCAGATTTTGATGGACTCCCACGTCTTAAAAGGTTGATTCTCGATTGTTGTTATGAGTTGGAAAAGATTCACCGATCATTTAGAAATCATACAAGTCTTGAACACTTAGAGGTATTCCATTGTTCCAAGCTAAGGCTTCCAACAATTAGTCAGATGAAAAACATAAAGGTTCTACGAATAACGAATTGTTATCTAAAAGATGGAGATATACCATATGGTATTGGTGAATTATCCAACTTACAAGAGTTAAATCTATGTTGTAACAAATTTTCACGACTGGATTTCAACTTCTCGCAACTTACACGACTCAAAAGTCTCGACGTGTCATTTTGTGACAATCTTCTTGAATTGCCCGAGCTCCCATCAAGTTTAGCTATCTTTACAGCATATCAATGCAGGTCACTTACACTTGTCAAAGATTTTAGCACAAAATGTAAACACTTATGTCAAGTCTCACTTCCAGTTGAAGTTGAGTGGAGTGGCAGATTACTACAATCCATGCTTAAGGTATCTCTCGTTTTGAAAATCAAATTAGTTCTATGTATATCGACCATGTTAATGGTAATTAGAATATAATTAATTTGTGTTAATGAATTAGGGAACAAGTATTGAAAATGGTTGTATGCAACTCCATTTTTGTGGCCTTAAGATTCCAAAGGGGTTTACACCTCTTTTGCGTAGAGGAGGTAGTTGTAGATTGGAACTTCCAGAGAATTGGTGTAATGACTTCACTGGTTTCTTAATGTGCTTTGTTACTTCATATGCCTTCCGCATGATTGGGTGTGATATAAGTATGAAGCAGGAAAGTGGTATGGATTTCGAAGATGATGGGGTTTGGGAGGAGAGTGATGGTGGTCGTCATACATTGGTGTGGTATGTTTCGTTTGGTTCATTAAGACACACTACTTGGTGGTATCAAACACACAACGCGGTTTCTCTTAAAATTGAAAGTCATTTGCGTGGTCCAGGTCCCTACAATTATGGTTTTGGAGTTAGACTCGTTGAGAAGAAAAGTAGAAGTGGTCAAACAGAAACATCAACAGATTCTTCTTCTCATTATACCCCTGAGATCAAAATTCAACATGACTCAACATCTGAACTAAAGGTATCCTTACATCCATATCGTCCGAAGTAAGGAAGTGGAAATCTGTTGCGCAAGTCTAGGGATCAAACCTCGGTAACACATGATTTACACCAGACATGTGATTTATCTCCATCATATTGGCGTACACGTGATTTACCGGTCGGTGGGGGACGCCTAGTGGTGGCGTACGCAATTTTTTTTCAACATCTCCACCAATGTTATGAACTACCAGCATCATACTTTATTTTGAGCTTCAAATGTTTTTGAATTTATAAATCAAGCTGGGGGTAAATTTGGGATGTACAGACTTGATTTTTGGAAGCATATGAGAAGACAGCTCATCGGAAGTGATGCTTGAATTGGGTTATCTTTTTGGGATGTACAAACGATCGGTGATGCTTTTGTTGATTTGCTTTTAGTTTGGATTCAGTTAATTAATTGATTGTTTTTTCTTTTTTAATGGCAAATTTTATTATTTTACTACTTGTAGGTAGGGGTGCAAACGAGCCGAGCCGAGCCCGAGCTCGTTTAACATATGAAAGCTCGAGCTCGAGCTCGGCTCGAAGGTAAATTTTCAAGCTCGAGCTCGGGTCGGGCTCGACTCGTTCAGTATTTATTAATTAATTTATATTAATTATAATTATTATTATACATATAATTAAGTTATTTTTTATGTTTGTATAAATGGTAATTATTATTATATAAATATATGTTTAATATATTAATAAAAAAATATATAAACAGAAAGCTCGTTTAGGCTCGCGAGCCGGCTCGAGCTCGATAAGCGAAGCTCGGGCTCGGGCTCGTTTACTAAACGAGTTTGTTTTTTAGGCTTGGGCTCGAGCTCGAGCTCGTTTAAGCTCGGCTCGTTCGAGCTTTTTTTCGAGCCGAGCTCGAGTAGCTCGCGAGTAGCTCGGGTCGTTTGCACCCCTACTTGTAGGCAGTGTTGGATCCAAAAATTTTTTTCATGGAAAGCGGAATTTTTTTCATTGGGGACGGAAAAGGGTTTGTTGTTTATGCTAAATACTAAAAAACTTCGGTCCCATTCGAGTTAGGTCGAATCGGGTCGGTTCACGTAACAAAAGGATAAAACTACATTAAATTTCAAAAATATTATAAAAATATGTCAATCTTCATTGGAATAGAAATACAAGATCTATATAGTCACTTTCTTCTTAAAAGCCATTACATACGATGACAAAACTAGAAATTTTATTCGAAGATTTTTTACAATTGCTAGTATTAGTCAGTTACTATTTTTACGAGCAATCTCATCATTTCATAATTTAAATTCTTAATCAGTGTTATTCTGAATATCTAGTAAAATAGAAAACACAAAATATTAAATAAGATTAGTAAAGTTGGTAATGTCACTCTATTTTTTTGTTAGCAGTTATGATGTACATTACATAACAAATTAGGAATGGATCTTTAATTAAATAAGCACATATAACAAACGGGGTTGGTTCCGGTACAAACCATATTTATCCTACAAACCGTAAGAACAGATCCTAACACTTAAAAAAAGTTAAATTAGCACATACCAAAACAATACATACATAAAAATAGCACTTTTGAATTATATTAACACATAAAAATTAATCAAGATAACTGATTTTAACACACATTTGAATAATATCAGCACTTTTCTTAATCAGCACATTGAAAACAAAAAGAAGATCCAATAAAGAATTAATTGCGTGTTAACATATTTATAGCGAATTCAATATAATTGATATTATTTAGGATATTATTTTATCATTTCTCTATAATGTGTTGGATGCCACGTGACATTTTTTAAATGGTTCTTACGGTTTGTATGCAAAATATAGTTTGTATTTGATCTTACTCCTATAACAACAAATGGTCTCTACGCCGATTACCAATTTCCAAAAAAAAAAAAAAAAAGCGAAAGTAATGAAAAGAGGTCAAATTTTAAACGAACGCACGTGATCTACTATTAAACTTAGGGGGCGTTTGGCAACTTCTGAATGGTTAAGTGCTGAACCAGTAAGAAGGACTGAACCATTAAGTGCTGAACCAGTAAGAAATTCTGACCCATTAAGAGCCAATATAATTAGGGCTGTAAACGAGCCGAGCCGAGCTAGACCCAGCTCGAGCTCGGCTCGAACTTGATTCGAGCTGGCTCGGCTCGAGCTCGGCTCGAACTTGATTCGAGCTGGCTCGGCTCGAGCTCGAATTTCAAATCGAGCTGAGATTTGAGGCTCGAGCTCGACTCGATTAGAATTCAAGCTAGCTCGGCTCGGATCGATCTAGCTCGACCTAACAAAAAACCGCTAAATTTACTACTTAAAAAACCCTTAAAAATGAGTTTCTTCAGACTAAGGGTCATAATTGCCATTTAGTTTAACCATATGGCTAAATATGCAAGTATAAATAGTTAATTCACTTTGTACATTTTCTTTACCTTTTTTTATAGGGGAAATATTCCCTTAGTTTTGATTTTCTAAGCGATGTGGGACAAAAAAAAAATAAGGATGTAAACCTTATCGAGCCAGCTCACGAGCCGAGCTGGCTTGTTAACAACCAAGCCAATTTCGAGCCGAGCTTTCTTCGAGCCTTTTTCGAGCGAGTTTCGAGCGCGCTGCGAGTCACGAGTTTTTTGAACACCACCCCTAAACATAATGCTTAACCGTTCAGAGGCAAATGTCTAACCAATTCAGATTAGAGCTTTTAAACATTCAGACTCAATATAATGCTTAACCATTTAGATGCAAATGTCAGAACCATTCAGACATTTGGTCATGAAACAAACAATCTAAAGCATTAAGTGCTAAACCAGTAAGAGGTCTGAACCATTAAGAGGCTCATTAAGAGGTAAACAAACAGCCTCTTAGTCTAGTGGTTTTGTCTAATTACCGAATTACCCCTATCTTAATACCCATCTTCAACAATTGCCAATTGCTGCAAGTCTGCAACCTTGAATGATCGGAAAACTTCCGATTAACACAAATATCATTTTTTTTCTTTTAGTTCTGATAATCATTTCTTCAACTATTCGCTATTTTAAGGGGTGTGATGCCAAAATTTTATGGAGGACGCTCGAGATTTTCAAGTACATTTAACACTAAAAACCAAAATTTTAAGTGGGCGGCTGCCTCCCTTGGAGTGGCAGTCGGTCCGCCCCTGCTTGTGGGACTTGAATTTAGGACCTTCCAGACTTAGATACTCCTAGAAGTTTTGCTTCTCCCATTAAGCCACCAACCCTAATAGTAACTAGTTCTATACTCGTCCGATAGACGGGTATATGTTATAATCCCATAAGTATTGGTTTACCATCATAGTCTTGTTCCCAACAGGGCAGGCCCGTTAGTGCAATTGAGCTAGGCGACGGCCTAGGGCCTCCGGAAAATAGGGCCTCAAAAATTAAGAAAAAAAAACTATATTTATAAAAAAAGAATATTATATTTACGGTGATATTTGTTAATATTAATACAAGTGTAGTCTAGTGGCAAGAACAAGATTTGGTTTTTGTAGAGGGCTAGGTTCAAATCCCACATGTTGTCCAGTTTTAAAATTATTAATCACCTCACTCACTACAAATGCATCTTTTTTAATCATCTCTTTTAATTTAATAAGCTAAAATATTTTATCCACACAATTTTTAACATGATACGTCCATGTAAAATTGTATTTAAAAAATTTGTTTCTAACTAATAACAATAGTATACTTAAAATAAGTAGCATGTTTTAATTCCTTTCACACATAATGTAAGTTGTTATTTGTTAGATTAAAGTGTTAAACTTTTTTGACCAACTTAGATTTGATTTATGTATTAGATCTCAACATTATTTGATTAAGGAAATCATCTAGTTTATATAATGGTTAAGTGCTTCATAAGTTTCTTCCTGACATATTTCATATCAGATACAAACCGAAATTACGAGCGTAAAAAAATTAAATAGAGCCTCGAATTTTTAAATTCGCTTTGGGCCCCAAACTTTTAGGACCGGCCCTGGTTCCCAAAAACAATGGTTGTTTCATATTCCTTCGGTTTCAGTCCATTTAAATAATGGCATGTATATCATTAGCAAAGAAAAGTGGAGCTCCCCTTAACCATGTCAATACTAACCAACGTTCAAACCGATTGGCAAGGGTTCCATCACTTTTCCATGCCATTTACTAAACCAAACATATAAAAATAACAATAATAAAAGTAAATAAATAAACTCACGTGGCTCCAAGCTGTTTACCAATACTTGTTATAAAATGCCTACAAAAATACACTAGTGACGAACTTCAATCATTTCACCCGTTTCCTTTGAACTTACCTTTTTTACTTGACCCAGTACCGATAAACCACAACCCAAGGCGAGCCATTTTAGATAGATATTTCCAACTCTAGAATATTATAGTGGTAAGGGAGAGACTTAGTGTTCTAAGGGACCCAGGGGCGGATTTAGCATGGTTCCATGGGTTCCCAGGAACCCATTCGATTCGAAGAAAATGAAAAAAATTAGTGTAAACCTTGTATGATTTGGGAAAAAATAATGAAAATTAGTGAAAAACTACCAAAAGGAACCCAGTGGAATCCGACCCTAGATCCCCCACTGAAGGGACCCAAGTTCGATTTCTGTCATCCTCATTATATTCTACGAGGGAGACTAGACAAATAGATAGTGATCGCTAGTTTGATCCTTGAACTGAGCGGGTTTTACCTCATCGCACTGTCGTGCCTTCGGACGAGTGTTCACGGGCTTTGGCCCTAGGTGAGGGTTTTCCCCGATTCGGAGGCGAGTATATTCCGATGTGAATTTCGCCAGTAACCCATTTAAAGGATTCATTGGCCGTTAAAAAAAAATATTCGAATTGGTCTTCCTAAAAATGACTATTTTGCTTCTGCGTTTTTTTTTTGCTTGTCTTTATGATAGAATGATAGATTGCATTGCATTGCCATAAGCCATAGGATCACAAAACCACAATTAGTAATCAATACTCGTCAGTTTTAAGCATTAATGCATCCAAATCCACTCCAAAATCATATGGTTAACAAAAGCAAGCTTCATTGAAAGAAACAGAAAATTTGGTTATTAATCCACAATTAGCAAGGTATATTATTCCATATACAAATAAGTAAGTTTCTTGTGCATAACCACTTGTACCTTGTGCTTTGGGAGTTTTTCAAAAAAAAAAACTTGATTTTTTTACTTTTAACCCAAAGGTTTTTAGCTTTTGTAATTTTAACCCTACATAATTTGTTTTTTTAACTTTAACCCAAAACTACACTTGATTTTTTACTTTTAACCTAAAGGTTTTTAGCTTTTGCAATTTTAATCTTACATAATTTGTTTTTTTTTTAACTTTAACCCAAAATTTTTCATTATTTGCGATTTAACTTCATAACTTTTGTCACTTATATTTTTCATCTTTGTCAAATTTTCGTTTTACGTATAGTTCTAAATTTTTCGACTTAATACAACGCAACGTACAAGTGTGGTTCAACTTTTTTATGTTTTGTTTCAAATTTTGCAAGTTAACACGGCGCAACGTACATGTGTGGTTCAACGTTTTTTACCTCTATTTTTTCATGTTTGACAGGTTCATCGCACACACAGATCCTAGTTCGAGTCAGTGTTGGTGGTCGATGACGGTTGTGTGACATTAATAATATTTGACATCGTTTTACGTCCCGCCGCAACGCGGGGTGTGCTTTGGGGGTTTTCTAAAGAAAAAATGGTTATGCATATGGTTGTCGTGACCTTGGCTTTGGGGGTTTTCCAAAAAAAATTGATTTTTTTACTTTTCACCAAAAAGTATTTCATAAATTACTTTTAACCCAAAACCATTTGTTTTTTTTTTTTACTTTTAACCCAAAACTTTTTATCTTTTGCAATCTATCCTCGCAACTTTTTTTTACTTTCAACTTTGGTCCTTTATAGTTTTCATTTTCCGCAAAGAGTAAACTGCAATTTTGGTCCCTGTGGTTTGGCCAGTCTTGCCACTTTAGTCCAAATCTCAAACTTATTACATCTGGGTCCCTGTGGTTTGCATTTTGTTGCCATTTTAGTCCAAAATCCAAAAACCCTAGTTTTTTTACTGTTGCAACCTCCTATTTTGTCCTGTAGTGCAGGGGCATTTTAGTCATTTTTTAAATTTCATTTGTTCAAGAACATTAAACATCATCTTCAAGAACATCATCAAACTTCATCATCAAAACTCAGAAAATCAAGAAAAGAACATGAAACATCATCTTCAAGAACATCATCAAACTTCATCATCAAAACCCAGAAAATCAAGAACATCTTCAAGAAAATCAAGAAACCAGAACAAAACCCAGAATAAAAATATAATTTCATTAAAATTAAATCAAAACAAAAACCGATTTGTAAAAAGAAACGAGGCTCAGATCTGTATCTTCAAGAACATCATCAAACATCATCATCAAAACCCAGAAAATCCAGCAAATCAAGAACATCATCTTCAAGAAAATCAAAAACCGATTTGTAAAGAGAAACAAGGCTCAGATCTGTATCTTCAAGAACATCATCAAACATCATCATCAAAACCCAGAAAATCCAGAAAATCAAGAACATCATCATTAACCGCCATGGCTGCAAACAGAGGTTGCAAGCGCACTTGCCCTCCTCCGATTCTGCCACGCCAAGCTGCGGAAAATCTCAAATGTTGACCCAATTTTGACTCGGATTAGGTGAAATCATCACAGCCTCGCAGTTTACTCAAAAAAAAATCATAACCACCACCAGAATACTCTGATACTCTGATCATCATAGCCTTGAAACAAACATCATCAAAACCCAGAAAAATCAAGAACATCTTCAAGAACATCATCAAGACCCAGAGATCGTTCATCTTCAAATATCATCATCAAAGCCCATAAAATCAAGAACATCATCTTCAACCACCATCCCGCACCAACAGCCCCGTACCACCACCACACCGGCAGATCTGAACCAGGAAGATCAGGAGAGAGAGAGAGAGAGAGAGAGAGAGAGAGAGCCGAACGAGAGAGAAATGTCACAGTCTGCTCTCTGTGTCAATTAACTGATCGATTTAGAAAGATCAAGAACCCTAATAAAGATGTATAAAACTGAAATTAGATAATTAAAATTTAACCCTAGATCAAACAAAAGAAAACCCCATAATAAAATCAAGCAAACCCAGTGAAAAAAAACAAAAAATATTAACTAATTTAAGAAAAAAAAAGACAAAAAACAAAAGAAAAACAAAGTAAACAGATCAGAAAGAAAGTAACATTACCTTAGCTTCATTCACGTTGATTTCATTACTGCCAGCCATGAATAACAACAATCAAGATTCAAACTTTATTTGGGGATGATGATGATGATCGATTTAGGTCTCAGTTAGTTAACTGATCGATTTAGAGAGAGAAGAGAGAGAGAGAGAGAAGGTCTCAGTTTTTGGGGATGATGATGATGATCGATTTAGATATGTTGTTTATTTGTGTATATGTATGTGTGTATATATATATATATATTAATTTTTGAATTAAGAAAAGGTTAAATGAAAAACAAAATGACCAAAATACCCTTGCACTACAGGACAAAATAGGAGGTTGCAACAGTAAAAAAACTAGGGTTTTTGGATTTTGGACTAATATGGCAACAAAATGCAAACCACAGGGACCCAGATGTAATAAGTTTGAGATTTGGACTAAAGTGGCAAAACTGGCCAAACCACAGGGACCAAAATGGCTGTTTACTCTTCCGCAAATTTTTCGTTTTATGCTTGGTTCCAAATTTTGTGACTTAAGACATCGCAACGTGCGTCTTTGGTTTAACGTTTTTACGTTTCGTTCTAAATTTTGCGAGTTAACACGACGCAACGTGCGTGTGTGGGTGAACGTTTTTACATCGTCTATTTTTTTCCCGTTTGACAGGTTTAACATAAGGTGTGGGTCCTAAATCGACTTAGTTATAACTAAAAAATCCCCGCCGCTTTGCGGCGGGTATCAATTCTAGTTTTCTATAATATTGGAACCACGTACTACAAGATTCAGGGTAACAGCAACTTAGAGTTTCATTTAAAATGCTTGATATCTTCGATTAGCCTTGTATAAGCATATTTCTACCCCCATAAGAGCGTATTTCAAAGCCTTACATGACTGTATAACAAACCCTATTACATCAAAATTATTCCAGCCCCGTACGGGTATAATTCCCAACCCTGTGTGACTGTTTTTCGCACCATTTGCAATTGTGTTTCTTAGCTTAATAACACTTGTTGTCAACAACCTGTTTAAAGTCTTTCAACTGTTTGCTGTTATTAGCTGCTGCTGCTGCTAATAGTCATAACAGATTCTAGAACACATTGTTAGTGCAGCAGTGAATGTGAGTGTGCTTAATCAGATTTTGTTAATTACAATGTCTGTATGTGAGTGTGCTTAATCAGATTCTAGAACACATTGTTAGTGCAACAGTGGTTTGATACATTGTTAGTGCAGCAGTGGTTTGATACATGGTCAGAGCAGCAGTGGTTTGATACATGGTCAGATAGTGGTTCGATACATGGTCAGATACATTGAATGAAATTGTTAGTGCAGCAGGTATGCTTGATTTTTGAACAGGTTTGATTTTTTGAGTATAGAACACATTGAATAGCCAAACATTGAAGGTTTGATACATGGTTTATAGGTTTCAGATTTTTTAACAGGTTTCTGATTTTGGCGGGAAGGGTTTTGGAAGTTGCAGGGGGTAATGTTATGTCTTAACACAAAGTACAGGGGGTAATAACAAAGAACAAATTAGTAATTTACCAGTGGGGGGGGGGGGGTAATTGTGCGACTTAACAGGAATGTTGGGGGGTAAAATGGAAGGGTAATATAGTCATTTCAAGTATAGTTAACAGATCTGATAACAACTTTGACGTCGGGGGGTAAAGTTGCGACATAATAGCAAACGTTGGGGGGTAAATATAACAACCCTCCAAAATATTTCGGACACCCCTAATCTAGTTAGAATATCCTTTTATATGTATACATATTTAAAGATAACTAAGCGTAGGTAGGCAACTAGATATGACAACAAATCTAACATAAAATTTAAAGTCATGTATTTCATTATTTCCACAGATATAGCAGTTTTCCCTGAACCTTTAAAGTAACTCTAAACGCTCCTAAATACACCTCGTATACGTAAGCGGGCCTCGAATACCTCTATTTTATTAAAAATAAATATTATGGGTCTCTCACGGGACGCGTAAGCTACCCCTTCTGCTTACGCGGGCCGCGACAGCAAGGAGTCAGGGCTGTACCCGGTGCTGCCACGTGTCGTGCAATGTGTCGAGGCTAGGGCTGAGTCGGACAATCTAGGGCCTACCCTAGCTGCTCTCACGGGCCGCGTAACCCTTGGCTACACCTTACGCGGGCTGCGTAGAACTTGATTTCAGGCCCTATAAAGTGGGAGCTAGGGCTTTCAGTTCAAATCGTTCATACAATCTTTCTCTCTCGAATTTCTGAAGATTTAATATAATTCTCGGGTATAATATCCCCATAATTAACGAAGTTCTGCCCCGTTGTAAGTATTATAACCCCGATTACGTATTAGATACGCTGCCCGATTGATCCAGGGTTCCGTAACGGCTGTCGAGGTTCTGCCCGACGTATTCGTTGGAATGCCGTCTCGGGGAGGGTATCGTTAATATAAATAAAGGGTTATTATACTAACATATGTACATTTGTATAAATTATAGATAAATCACCAGGAGACCTTAGAAGAAATCTAAGACGACAATGTGAGTTTATCCTCTTTTTGTAAACCTTTTTGTGAACTATTTTACAAAACCTTTTATATTTTACAATGTGATTAAGCAGTGATTGAGTCTTTGTAGTTCTTCAATTACTGGCGGTATGTTGGGGTTTTGTATACAAAATGTGGAACACGTTACCATTGGACAACGAGTTAGCCAATGGGTAATATGACCCACCAGTCAGGATTGACAGTACTGAATGAGTAATTGTGTAGAAATAAACAATGTGATAGCTCTCAATACTGTGTTAATTGATAAAACTCTTCTTGATTAAACTGGGATTCACTCACCAATATTTCCCACTGACAAATGTTTTTAAACATGTTTCAGGTAACAAAATGTAAGAGCCAACTAAAAGCCAGCTGGACAGCATTGAAGGATTAGAAAAGTGGCTATAAAAGTTACCTAAATAAAAGAAGATGTTTTATTCAATAATATAGAGATTTTCTCTATAAATCAGTTTGTAATAAAAACTTGGGTTTTATCCCAATATGTTTAAGATTATGAAAGTGTGGTATTTACTCTGATAAAATATTTCCTAACTACGGTCTCGATGAAATTTCCGCTGCCAAAATGATAAACAACTGATACCACCAATAATGGTCTCGCGGCCGCTCGTTCCCGGGAAAGATAAAGGAGCGGGGGTTGTGACAGAAGGTGATATCAGAGCCTTGCCAGGTTTAATCCAAAGAAGTGTTCTGCTGACACTTAAATTTTAAATTCTGCGTTAGGAAATAATTTATGTGATTATGTGTTTTATGTTATTTGACTATTTGTTAGTCTACAGTATGGGTAAGCAAAGAATTTCGGACATCTATCGTCAATTAGATAGTTCATCAAAAGATAAGGGAACCCCATTTCAACCAAATCCCTCAGGATACTAAGCAGATACTAAGGAAGGAATATTTATTCGTAAGGCACAGTCTGAGAAACCATTTACCACTAAGAAAAGAAGTTGGATTATTAGAAAAAGTCGAGAGAAGATACAGGAAATAAAGAAGTCACAACCAAAGGGAGTAATAATCAATCAGGAAATAAATATACAAATTCAGGGAACAGGCAATAACCCACCATGGGAAAATGAATTAGATAAGCAATGGGAAAATCTCGGTATGTTAGCCACTACAGTAGTAAATGCTAACTTATATTAAATAGTTGAAACGCCAAACCAGGACCAACCAATAAAAATTAGATTTCAACCAGAAAAAAAACCCATACCCTTATAAACAACTTATCTCTCAACACCCTGATCCAGTACCAGCACCCATGTCACCTATGAGTCAGAAACTTTACAAGAATTTCGCCTATTAGATAACAACTTAGTAGAGACAAGAGATAGAATAAACCTTACATAAAAGCATGTTGAGCATAATATTTCTATAATCTAGATAGACTAAAATAAAGTTACGGATGCATAACCACTAGTATATTTTGAATTCCAGTTGTAGTTTGTAATAGATACATATATATATATATAAAAGTCGTAATGTTCACCATTTTTAATCAATCTGTTTGTATGATTGTATCTAAATGTTTGTACTAGATATTTGTCTGTGATACCTGATAAATATTTAGATGAACAACGAAGTAAAGCAGAAAAATCAAAATAATGAGAATAATGGAAACCTAGGAAATCACAATGTCATCCAACATATAGTAGCACCAGAAATTTTAATACCTCAAAATAAGCTAATTATTTGTATAAATAAAGTGTGATGGATGTTGGTATACCATGAAGATGATAACTAGAAAAGTGCAAATATGATAAGTAAGCAATAACACCTGGCCATTGTTATTTCTTGTTTATTAGTATTACTCGATTCTAGAATATGATCTATCATGAGAATACTAATTTTCATATTTCTTGATACCAGCCATAATAAATGATGAATTTTAAAGATCATGATTTGAGAAATACAATGATAAATTACCTCTCCGGCAAGACTAGGTATGATGTGGTAAACACTCCAGCTTGTCCGGGTAAGATGGGGGTACCTCTCCGGTGAAACCGGGTGAGATAGGGTATATGTTATCTTAATAAAATTCCTTAAAAAGTACCATGACCAGATGTCTGACCTATTTTTGGGGATATAACATATTGACCTTATGAATGAAGTGTACATTACAGTATACGAAATATATGATTATATATATATATATAAGGAAATCTGAAGGTCATAATGATTAATAATAAATCACGAACAAGTATGTCAATGATAATTTTAGATTTATCAGGAATTTCTCGTATGTATATCTATAAATTCTGATAACAAACATTATTTCGTTTAATCATCACTCTTCAAATTTTCGTGTGACAAGATGAAGGCAGTAACTCTTTAAAGTTGGGATGCCATCAAAAGTATAAGAATTCCCCTTACATTACTATAAGAAACCTGTAAAGTTAGCTAAGAGAATTGAAGCACCTAAGAAAAATGCCAGAGTATTTAACTACAGATAAAGCCAGGATAATTCCGGATGTGATAGTCAATACGTTTTTAGTTAAATGATGTTTTTGCTAAAGTATTATTTGACTCTGATGCGAACCAAAGTTTTATTAATACTTCATTTTGCAAATTACTCAATCAACCATTAACTAAACTCCCACAAGAATGTCTAGTAGAGACAGCAAATGGAGAAACCATTAAGATTTCTGAAATCTTGCAGGGAGCAAGAATAGAAATTCTAAATCAGAAATTTATTGCAAACCTTTACCCCATGAATCTGGCAGGATTTGATGTCGTATTAGGAATGGATTGGTTAGTAGCTAATAAAGCCAGCATTTTATGTGATCAAAAGTCAATCCAAGTAAATTCACCAAAAAGTGAAAAGATCACATTTAAAGGAAATAAGCCATTTAGATCCTCAAAATTCATCTAATGAAAATAAGCAAGTTATATAAGAAAAGGATCTTTAGTGTATTTGATTTCCATAATCACTAACACTAAAGGAAAAGAATTAAAGGATATTCCAGTAGTAACCCAGTTTTCAGATATATTTCCAGAAGAGCTACCAGGACAACCTCCAGATAGAAAAGTTGAATTCAAAATCCATTTAATACCAGGAACTGCACCAATTGCCAAAGCACCTTATCGTTTGGCACCCGCAGAAATGCAGGAACTAAAGAAACAATTAGATGAATTGTTAGAGAAAAGATTCATACAGCCAAGTTCATCACCCTGGGGAGCGCCGATCTTATTCATTAAAAAAGACGGATCCATGCGTATGTGCATTGATTATCGTGAATTGAACAAGGTCACGATTAAGAATCGGTATCCATTACCAAGAATCGACGATCTGTTCGATCAGTTGCAAGGAGCATGATTTTTCTCAAAAATCGATTTAAGGTCAAGATATCATCAATTAAAGGTATACGAAGAGGACATTCCTAAGACCGCCTTCAGAACAAAGTATGGTCATTACGAATTTACTGTCATGTCATTTGGTTTAACCAATATCCCAGTCGCATTTATGGACATGATGAACCGAATATGTAAGCCATATTTGGATAAATTCATAATTGTCTTTATAGACGATATTCTCTAAGAGTAAAGAGAAACATGCAAAACATTTGCACACACTTTTAAGTTTATTAAGAAAGGAAAAGCTCTATGCTAAAATTTTCAAAGTGTGAATTTTGGTTAGAACATGTACAATTTCTTGGACATTTAGTTAATCATGAAGGAATTTATGTAGATCCCACCAAGATCAAAGCAATTACTAAATGGAAATGCTTAGTGATTATTATTGTGATATCCAGTATCTTGCAGGAAAGGAAAACGTAGTAGCTGATGCTTTAAGCCTAAAGTATCATGAAAAGCCAAAAAGAGTGCGTTCTCTTCTGCAAGTAGATTTAAATGAATAGATTAGAAAGGCATAAGAATCAGTAATCAAGGACGATACTGAAAAGTTAAAGGAATAATTAAGGAATAGATGGAATTTGGAGATTCCATAAGAAAAGGATGTGGATACCTAAATTAGGAAACCTACGCCACGGTATATTAGAAGAAGCCCATAAGTCTAAGTATACAATGCATCCTGGAAGTGATAAGATGTATCAAGACTTAAGAAAGAATTTTTGGTGGATATGAATGAAAAAGGATATAGCAGCATATGTTGCAAAGTGTACCTGTTCACAAGTCAAAGCTGAACATCAGAAACCTTCATGTTTATTGCAACAGTTAGAAATGCCTGTTTGGAAATAGGAATTGATAACAATGGATTTTGTTACTAAATTACCCAAAACAAAAAAAGTAATGATACAATCTGGGTGATTGTAGACAGGCTAACTAAATCAGCTCATTTCCTACCAATGAAGGAAACTTTTGGTATGGAACAGTTAGCTAAATTGTATGTAAATGAAGTAGTTTCTTTACATGGAATTCCTCTATCAATTGTTTCTAACAGAGATAGTCGTTTTACGTCTCATTTTTGGACGAGTTTCCAAAAAGCAATGGGAACCAAGATAAATCTAAGCACAGCCTATCATCCTCAAACGGACTGACAAAGCAAAAGGACAATTCAGACAATTGAAGACATGCTTAGAGCTTGTGTAATTGATTTCGGAGGTAATTGGGACGATCATTTACCATTGATAGAATTTTCTTATAATAATAGTTATCACACAAGTATCAATGCTGCACCATTCGAAGCACTTTATGGACGAAAGTGCCAAACGCCTGTCTGTTGGGCAGAAGTTGGAGAAAAGCAACTATCTGGACCTGAGATCGTACAAGAAACAACATAGAAAATCATTCAAGTCAAGGAACGACTGAAAACAGCACGTGATCGACAAAAGAGTTATGCTAATAACAGACGAAAGCCATTGGAATTTCAAGTAGGAGATAAAGTGTTATTAAAAGTCTCTCATTGGAAAGGAGTGGTAAGATTCATCAAAAGGGGAAAGCTAAGCCCCAGGTATATTGGACCTTTTGAGATTATTAGAAAAATAGGACATGTAGCCTATCAGCTACAACTGCCAGAGGAAATGGCAGGAATACATGATGTATTTCATTTATCTAATCTCAAGAAATGCTTAGCTGATAAATCACTGATAGTACCTCTTAAGGATATAGAGGTAAATGAGCAATTAAAGTTTGTAAAGAAGCCTCTACAGATTGAAGATAGAAAAGTCAAGAATCCCAAACACAAGAGATTAGTTCTAGTCAAAGTAAATTGGGACTCTAAAAGAGGACCAGAATACACATAGAAACTTAAATCAGAAATGCAATAGAAATATCCACACTTGTTTAAGTAGATCTCGAGGACGAGCTCTAAAACAAGGTAGGGAGGATATAACAACCCTCCAAAATATTTCTGACACCCCTAATCTAGTTAGAATATCCTTATATATGTATACATATTTAAAGATAACTAAGCATAGGTAGGCAACTAGATATGACAACAAATCTAACATAAAATTTAAAGTCATGTATTTCATTATCTCCACAGATATAGCAGTTTTCCCTGAACCTTTAAAGTAACCCTAAACGCTCCTAAATACACCTCATATACGTCAACGGGCCCTGAATACCTCTATTTTATTAAAAATTAATTAAAAACAAATATTATGGGTCTCTCGCGGGGCGCGTAAACTACCCCTTCTGCTTAAGCGGGCCGCGACAGCAAGGAGTCAGGGCCGCACCCGGTGCTGCCACGTGTCGCGCAACGTGTCGAGGCTGGGGCTGAGTCGGACAAGCTAGGGCCTACCCTAGCTGCTCTCGCGGGCCGCGTAGCCCTTGGCTACACCTTACGCAGGCCGCGTAGAACTCGATTTCAGGCCCTATAAAGTGGGAACTCGGGCTTTTAGTTCCAATCGTTCATACAATCTTTCTCTCTCGAATTTCTGAAGATTTAATATAATTCTCGGGTATAATATCCCCCTAATTAACGAAGTTCTTCCCCGTTGTAAGTATTATAACCCCGATTACGTATTAGATACGTTGCCCGATTGATCCAGGGTTCCGTAATGGCTATCAAGGTTCTGCCCGACATAGTCGTTGGAATGCCGTCTTGGGGAGGGTATCGTTAATATAAATAAAGGGTTATTATACTAACATATGTACATTTGTATAGATTATAGATAAATCACCAGGAGACCTTAGAAGAAATCTAAGACAGCAATGTGAGTTTATCCTCTTTTTGTAAACCTTTTTGTGAACTATTTTACAAAACCTTTTCTATTTTACAATGTGATTAAGCAGTGATTGAGTCTTTGTAGTTCTTCAATTACTACCGGTATGTTGGGGTTTTGTATACAAAATGTGGAACACGTTATCATTGGACAACGAGTTAGCCAATGGGTAATATGACCCACCAGTCAGGATTGACAGTACTGAATGAGTAATTGTGTACAAATAAACAATGTGATAGCTCTCAATACTGTGTTAATTGATAAAACTCTTCTTGATTAAACTGGGATTCACTCACCAGTATTTCCCACTGACAAATGTTTTTAAACATGTTTGAGGTTACAAAATGTAAGAGCCAACAAAAAGCCAGCTGGACAGCACTGAAGGATTAGAAAAGTGGCTATAAAAGTTACCTAAATAAAAGAAGATGTTTTATTCAACAATATAGAGATTTTCTCTATAAATCAGTTTGTAATAAAAACTTGGGTTTTATCCCAATATGTTTAAGATTATAAAAGTGTGGTATTTACTCTGATAAAATATTTCCTAACTACGGTCCCGATGAAATTTCCGCTGCCAAAATGATAAACAACTGATACCACCAATAATGGTCTCGTGGCCGCCCGTTCCCGGGAAAGATAAGGGGGCGGGGGTTGCGATAGTAAAATTGCAATTATTTCCTTAGGGGGGGTAGACATGCCAATTGCCCTAAACCGCAGGGGGTAAAATTATAGTTTACTATTAAGCAAAAGACACTTGAAGAGTGATTTACTGCATTGATGCATCAGACTTCTGTAACGCCCTTACTACTATTTAACGGTTTTCGTATAGGTTTCGGGAATAAATGTGCATTTACAATTACACATATATTGAGAAACGCGGGTTTATTTAAAACTTTTCTTACTTGAAAGCAATACTACATAGTGCAATTAAATTCGTCGTTTAAAATTTACGACAAAACGATGCGCGGAAGCTTGTATCTTGATCGTGTTCGGTTCTTCATCGGGCTCGATCGTCATCCGGTACTTCTAGGCAACCTACATTCCATAAACATGAAATGATTTTAGTCATACGTAATTTAAAACGTGTTTAAACGGGTTCGCAAAACAAAACTGATTAAATAAATAAATTTTTTCGCCAAAAAGGACACCGTCGCGTCGCGCGACGGTTCCTGGCCTTTGTCGTCGCGTGGCGCGACCCCTTCTTTTCTCCAGAATGTTGCAGCTCAAAGCTGCATATTTTCAGCAACGCAAATTTTCACCGAAACGTGCATAACTTTTTCGTTATTTATCCGTTTTACACGATTCTTTTTCCTAGGTGACCGTAATTTAATTCTCCATCATATGGAGTTAACATCCAACATCCGGATTAATGAAATCATGGACTTTTAAGCTTTCGGCTTAAAATATACTTTACTAAATTTTGACCCGTTCATGTATTTATCAAACAAACAAGTTTGTTTGATCCCTATTTCCCATAAATCTCATAAATTCAATATTGTCTATCATATTATTCTCAAAATCACGGATTATCACACATCTTTAACCCGTTTATGGTTAATTGCTTAGTTTGACCCGCTAAGGGTATTTACGCAACTCTACGCATAGACTCCTACATTCGATTCTAACGTTACATTTTCACATTACTTGTCATGTGGACTCCCACCACAACTATCCTTACGGTGGGTTATTGGTTATCAATTGATAAATTCCGAAATCACCCTTTCGGTTATTATTTTACGACAAGAAACCATTTTGAGGCACTAAATCCGAAAGGGGTTTATGCCAATGCCTTATCACCTAACTAAACTTTGACTTATCATATTACATGTTTCTAAACGACTCACAAGGGTCGTTTATCCATTTTACCCATCAAGGACATTTTGGTCAGTTTTAGTCCCTCTTTTACGACGAAGGACTTTCACTAATTATTTGACCCAAAATCGCATGTTTAACTAACAACTTATTTACACGTACCTGGCTCGGGTCAACTTATTGACCCGTTTTAGTACCTTGTCTTCATTTATTTGTTATTTCCTAGCATCGCTAATTCACAAGCCGTTTATCCTGCGAGCATGAGACTCGACATACACTTATCAGTCGTTAATTGTCAAATGGTATCAATATTACCATTTGATCTGTTTCACCCCTTTTTATTAGTTTAGGCTTACTTATAAAGTAGCCATTCGAAAGTTCATTTATCTTAGTCTTTTCGTGACTAATTTACCGTTCCACCCCATTTTTCCATCAACTATGATTTTTAAACATTTGTTTCTGGTTCTGACCCGTATCATTTTGCGTCGGAAACCATATTTCGAATATTAGATCGATTGTATTTATAACTTATAGAATAGATACGTATTCTACAAAAAGGCGTAAGTTTCACTTACCTCGCATCCGAACTACGCTTTTCCTTTCCTTCTTGATTCGTTTGACCCGCTCCCTTATCAAGCTTCCACCTAGCTCGTTAGGCGTCAAACTATCATCATAATTCGTAAGACGGTTAGATTAGTCATTATCAATTATGACTACCCCACCTTATGGGTCTTATGTCGAATTTATCACTCGATCATATCATTGGTCAGTTTGACTTCCTAAAAGTCAATTTATCTATTAACATATTCAAACACACATTTGGTTCATTGAACTCACTTAGACATTTTCATCCGAACTCTTAACAATTCTAGTTTTTTACACACCAATTAGTAGGTAATATGATTTCTAGCATCCATATTCATGATATAAATCGCTAATTTCACTACAACATTCAAAACCCAATTCGGGTCATGTATGATCAATACCCAAACTTGCAAATTGTTTAAGTATCTAGCTTTAACTATCAATTGTGATGATTCCTAGCACAAACACATCATTATCTTCATTATTAATCAAAACCCACTTAGCACATTCAAGGGTAATCATCGAATCCCTAGTTTCTAACATCAATTCACCAAGTTTTCAACTAGGGTTTGTTTCCAAACATGAATTTAACACATATAACACTCATACATTCAACATGCATCCCTGAATCTTGATTATGAGTGTTCATCATAATTTCAAAACATCCCCAAATTTCAAAAATTGACATACCTTACGATCCCCTTGGCTTGGTGATCGTTTGTACGTGTTCATGCATTTGATTCGAGCTAGTCTTGGCCTTCAATTTGGCGAATTTGGGTGAGCTAGGGTTTGAGAGTAAGCTTGGTCGCCCCCTCCTGTGTTCTGTTCGATCCACACACACAAGTGTGTGTTTATTTTTTTTTGTTTTAATTAAAAACTAGTTTGCTTTTTAACACCTTTGGCCCCTCAACTATTATTAGGTTCTTACTTTAGGTGTTTTTAACCCACTCAGATATCATTACGAGACTTTTAACTAACTAGGTTGATTATTCCTAGTTAACTTAATTAGTTCCGGGAGTTATAACCCGTTTATTTTATGTCCCGTTAACTCGGGTCCCCTTTTATAAACTTTGTCTTCTCAAGTCGTTTGCCCTCTTTTTATTTATTATTAAACTTATTTATTTAAATCCTAATAATTTCTGGGTAAACCTTTACCGCTAACGGTATTTTACCCGCTCTTTAGCATTAACGGAGTTTAATTACCAAACCCGTTTCTGTGGTTTTACAACTTCATAGTACAAAGTAAAATGTTTCAAGAACATCATCATAATCATCATGTACAACATAACAAATAAAATGTTATGCAGTAGAGTACGACACAACAAATTAAAATCTTTCAAGAACATCATAATCATCCTTCAATAACCACAATACAGATAAATGTAGCATCATGTATGCTTCATAAACTAAGGGTTTTGTACTTTCCTCAATTCTTTAATGCTTCTCTAATCTCTATGATGTTCTTTTCCTTCCGTTGGGTTGGTTGACCTTCTATAAAGTGAATGTTCGTTAATATACTTTTAAACCAAATGTGTAGTTTAGTACCTTTAAATCATTATTCCAACCCGTTGACGCGATAAAAAATGTTAATATAATTGCTTGTTTTATTATAAAAAATTGGTTCTATTTAATTAGTCATCTTTCACATTATTTGACCCGTGACATAGTCACATGGTGTTAGAAATGTACCTTTTCTAATAATCAATTCTTACATGCAGCAACGACAACATGCGAATTGTAACCGCTAAGAAGACTAGAGAAAGTCCATCCTTGTTTCCCTTCCCTGTAAATGTCAGATAAAAAGTATATTTTTTTTATCACCAACATGTAAAACGGGTAAATAAAAAAACTAAAAAAGAAAATGGCCAAATGTGTAAAAGGACATAAAATATTTCAGGTCAATCCAACCCAGCCCATTTCAACTCAATTATCTTATTGAAAGAGACACAATTTTCCCCATTAGCGTTAGAGCCACTATCAAGTCCAAATATTAAATCAATTTCCGCCTAACAAAATAACTATTAATTGTTAATGGGATGCTACCATATATGTATGAGGAACACTTTTTTTTTGCAATTTTGTATGCTTTCATATTTCTCCAACACCAATTAAAAAACAGAACAAAAACAAACCACTTAATAAAACATACATCTTTAATTAGACTATATATATTATGTTGCATGCCGATGTGTGCTAAACAGACTATAAAAATTAACTATATTAGACTCTCTAAGCTAGACACTAAAAAGCTTTAATTCTAGACTCGACCTAAAACCACACAATCGGCAAGTGTACCGATCAATGTAGTATAACCTAGGAAGTTCGGATATCGAACCACGAGACTCTATGTATCACGTAAACTAGACTCTAATAGACACTGACAGACACGACTTAAAATGTTTATTTGTTTTAGGGGGGGTTACGGAAAACTAAAGAAATCTATTTAAACTAATTAATTAACTAAGAATTAGACTAGTACGAAAGAGGACTAAGACGATTCTTATATGATAACAAGGACCACCTAGACTAGAATCCTGGATAGATTTTAAAGAATTACCTATTAAGTTAAATGCATGAATTATGGAATCGGGATCTTAAAGTACCGAACCTATTAAACACCAACTAAGCCCCTCAACCCTTCTCGAGGTGAAACTTATGGCGTTACCTAGGCCGTTAATCCTACCGGTTATTAGACGCCTTTCCAGTTGTCTACTTATTGTGTAAGTACCCTAATGTTGACCTACTCTTTTCCAATCATAGATCTAGGGTAGTTTGAATTATTAAACTTGACTTGATAGACTAATAAACCGATGGGGAAACCAATTCACGACCTTTTCCAAGGACTGTCTAAAGCAATTCGCCGGGTAAGACCTATCAATAGCCCCTCACTTTCCAGGTATTAGGACTAGCAGAACACTAAAACATAGTAAATCACTAACACTTACTTCTAGGTGTTATCGGCCTATTTTCCCTAAAGAGTTAAGATTTCTTACGTGATATAGACACTCACCAAAATCCTAAACCCTAGTATGACTCTATGTTGTGATAAAGACCGTCACTAAGAATCACACGAAGCAATTGATAATATTAAACCAAATTAAAGCATGCATATACATCAAATTAATAAAACAAACTCTTTACTAAACACAATTAATCCATAATATTCATGCAAGTAACTAAAACGGTAAAAACTTTATTCAATCCATTCTTCTAAGTCTAGGTAGCTTAAAAGTTTAGCCAAGCATGTTCATAAACGAAAACAAATCAAAGATGTTCAAACTAGAATTTATGATAACAAGTTTCGAGAAAGAAATAAAAAACAAAGAACTTGAAAACCCATATAGTCTTCGATCCTTCATCCCGAACTCGTACCACTGATTCGTAGGCTTCACAATCTCCGAAAGTGCTCAAAACTTGCTCTCAAAATCGCCCAAGACAACTCCAATTCATAATTAGGGTTAATGATTGATTTCCTTGGGTTTTTATAGCAAACCCTAATTTCAGCGAATTTTGACCGTCAACCCAGCCCGTCGCGTCGCGCGACGGGTAGTTCTCTTTGCCGTGGCGTGACACGAGCACAATAAAAACCAGATATTCTTATTTTAATGGTGGCGTAGCCATGGTTGCAAAAGTCGCTAGGCGCTCCCTAGTCGGTCGACCGGGGAGTTGAGAGTACTCGGCCTAGGCGGAGAGTACACGGGGAGTACTCGGATATGCCAAGTTATAAAGAAAATAGTTTTCGGAAATTAAATATATGAAATAACATAAATTTACTAATATTTATAACAAAATACGTGAAATTGATATTCATTCTTTAATATGATAGGCATATAAAATATGTTTTATTTTATTTTAAGTCAAACTCGGCCCGAGTTGACCTACTAGATCCGATTTTGGCCGATGTTGACCGCATTTGATCGAATCCGAGTAATTAGTCGGAGTTGAAGAAAGTCGCATCGGCTACCTACCTTGTAGCGACTACTCGGGGAGGACTCGGCCTTGGAGACCTTGTTTTACAACCATGGGCGTAGCGCCACCACTATGCTATTCCTTCGTGGCGTGACGCGAGTGCACAAAATGATCATAATGTTGCGTGAATTTTCCAGCTTGAGCTTCCCAAAAACCTCAAGATATTTTCTAACTCTTTTAAGCTTATTCCAAGCCTTGGTATTTCAGCATTTTGACTCGTTTCCAATCAATTTCCAGCAATAATCAGTAGAAAGACCTAGAAACACAAGATTTTATCAAAGTATGCACATTCTAACTAAAACTAAACTAAAAATAACGGAAACTTATACAAACTATACACGAATAAAGGATGTGTATTTTGCAATACATCACATGCATGTGTAACTATAAAAGATATTATAATCAAATGGTCAATATACCCTGAGACTTCAATTCAAATTGAACATGTGACTGCTGTGAAACTACGACTATTGTGAGAATAAGACTTCAATCGCTGAGGAAGGAACGTCGCTTGAAACTGTGAACTTATATCTCTAAAAGCAAAAACCTGCAAAAACGAATTTATATCACAGCAGGATTTTTGAACTCCAAAATACACATTAAGCCTTTTGTGTATATGTGACCTTGTATGATTCTTACCAAGCCAAATAGAAGCTGTCAGTTGGGTGTTATCTATCATGGAACCCCGGCCTTCCACATTATAAAATTCACCCTTTTCAAATTTCAATTATATTAGGGCTATCATCATAGGCGGTTGAACTATTTTGGATCACCGTTAAGTTAACTTGATTTAGGTTCATTAGTTCTTCAAATTCATCAACCTCTTTAAACGAAAACCAGAAGTTTTGACCAATACCAAATGTAGTGAACCAAACAAATAGAAGTATTGAACCGGATGATTAGCATTGCAATAACATTCTAAACAAAATTATGGTAAAAAATGAAAATCAAGGAAACAAATTTCACTACGTTAGAAGATTTACAATTATTGTGCATCAATATTTAGAGATAAACAAAGGAAACCAAAAAGAAATAGTAGGTTATTCTTACCTGGTAGTTGTATCGATCCACATAAAACGAAGGAGACAAAATCAAACTATGACAAAGACCTACAACTAAAACAAAACAAAACATAACAATATCATAAGAAGACCGTAGAAGTTATAAATTATCAAAGTCCGCACCTGGTTCTGAACCGACTACACATATCTTGCACAACTGCTCATAATCCAAGATGTATAACTACTGGTAGAGGATGTGGGGAGACCTTGACTGGAATGAGAAAACCGTCTGAAAACCTCCGCTTCTAGAAGGATCTTGTGAATTAGAAGGGTCATGATTTAATCTCATCTTAATCTAATGGTTGAGAATGTATATTATTCCCTTAACTTTAAGGGAACATAAGAATATATAATTAATTTATTGATTAATTAATATAACAAGAATAAATGAGGAGAAATAAGTAAGTTTGTTTTCTATATATTTTATTTCTCATATATATGGATCCACAAATTTGTATTTGGTTAGGGTTTGAAATAAACAAGTATTCTTACCCACGCGTTGCCGCAAACACGTTTTGTACACGGCTATCTTTTGGATAAAAACGTAATAACGTCAAATCAGTTGGAGTTGGAGTGCCACCGACAGAACTACCAAATACATAACCAAAATTTGGTTACTACTCTATCTAAAGAGGGCTCTAGCAGAGATAGCATGACAAAAAGAAGCTTTATTCTTCCGAACCCGATATCTTCACCCCAAAGCTATTATTATTGTTTTTTTTTTAAAAGAGAACTTCATTAAAACACACCCACACCCGAAAACCGGGAGGGACAACAAACAACCAACTACATATTTACAAATTTACACCAATTCGACCACGAAACAGAACTGGACTTGGATCTATGCTTGAACCACAAAAAGCCTAAAGATCTAACTTCACTAAACACACCTTCCACCTTGACCTCTACATCCGAGAACACCGCACTGTTACGAGCTAGCCATAGACACCAACACGAGATGAAAATGATACCTTGAACTCTAACCTTATCCCCAGATTTAATGGAATTTGCTTTATGAATCTCCAACAAATCTTTAAATGAAAATGCAAAGATGGGAGGAATTCGGCACCAACGACTAATTTTTTGCCACAGGACCACAGTCGTTACACAAGACGTGAAGAGATGCTCCACCGATTCAATCTCTGACTTGCAAAGAGGACAAGCCTCGTCACCCACAACAATGCCCCTACGCCGTAATGCATCGGCAGTGTGAATTCTTTTTAATTCCGCTCTCCAAACGAAAACGTTACACTTAATCGGGACCCATTTGCACCATTCGACCACATAGTTGTTGATGTTGTTGTTGACACCTTCCAAAACACACTTAACGGGGCTAACTGAAAATAAGCCAGAATGATCGGGAGTCCATTTCCAGTCGTCCATCCTGTCAATTAAGCAATCCGAAGCGATGGCTTCGTTGAGAGCAGACAACTCCGCCAACTCGTCAACCATGTCAGGCTCATGTTTCCAAAGCCATACACCTAACAACCGATCACGCACCGAGCAATTCTTAACAACTTCAAGCGCAAACAACTTAGGGAACGCCTCCTTCAAAGGAACCTCCATCAACCAAGGATCCAACCAAAAAAGTATACTATCCCCCTACCCACCGATCCCCTAAAGCAATCACGGAGCCGAGAGATACCATCCAACGGCTTGTTGAAAATAGAAACAATACTATTCCAAACTCCTCCTAAATATTTTTTGACCGGGAGAAACGACCAAACTGATCCGCCATAGTGAATTGCATCCACCACCTTAACCCACATGTTATCTTTTTTCTTTTTTATATCTCCAACCCCAATTACATAGAAGAGCTTTATTAATACTACTGAGTTTACTAATACCTAACCCTCCAAACTTCTTAGGCAAAGAAACTCTATCCAACGCCACCCAATGAGTCTTTCTAACCTCACTCGACCCTCAGCTCCCCACATAAACTTTTTAATGAGGCTTTCCAGATCTTTAACAACTTTCAATGGCGCCTTATATAAGGAGAAGTAATAATTGGGAAGGCTCTCGAGGACCGAACGAATAAGCGTAACTCTCCCTCCTATAGACATCATAGCGGATTTCCAAAGAGCAAGCCTAGATTCAAAAATGTCATACACAGGTCTCCAATTATTTACACGGTTCATATTAGCCCCCACCTTAAGCCCAATATACTTAAACGAAAGGGAATCTGGTTTGCAACCAACGACTTCCGCCAAAGCTTCTACTTCCAACCCATCAACGCCAATACCGATCAAATTAGACTTTCCCAAATTAATTTTCAGCCCAGAGCACACGTGGAAGCAACTTGAAATTCTAATAATATTTAAAGCATTACTTTCTTCCCAATCACCAATTATCAAAGCATCGCCCGCAAAGAATAAATTGGACAACATCGGACCATCGTTGGGAAGCTTAATACCCGAGAAAACACCCGCCTCCCCCGCCTTGTCATTTAAACGAGACAAGGCTTCCATAACAGCAACAAAAACAAACGGAGACATGGGATCCCCTTGCCTCATCCCTTTACCACATTTGAACTCAAAAGTAGGCGATCCGATAACCAGAACTGATGCACGAGCCGACGAAAGAACTCCCCATATCCAATTACACCATCTAACCCCAAAACCCATTTGGCGAAAGACATCCACCACAAACCTCCAATTAATGTTATCGTATGCTTTCTCGAAGTCAATTTTGAATAAAAAAGCTTTCTATTTTTGTTTTTAAAGCCACGACCAAACCTCGTTAATAATAAGAGGCCCATCCAAAATATACCTATTCCCATGGTTCGTGGTACGCTCAGATACTGTAACATGGAACGGGATTGTAATTCGCTAGGTCTCTAAAATTTGGTACGAAGGGGTAGGCTTATTACGTGATTACATGATTTTGAATACCCAGCGCGTAACTACGTGATTTCGAATACCGATTACGTGATTACATGAATTCATTATAGTATGTGTAACCACACTAAGTGATTACGTAATTATGTAACAATAGTTGACTATGTATTATTACGTGAGTACGTGATTTTGAATACCCATTTCGTTATCTAATTATAGTATTTTATATGAAACCCACTGAGTGATTACGTTACAAGCATAATTGTAATCACATTAGTTATAGCAAATCATATTAAATGTGTAATCAAGTAATGGATTTATATTGAAATTGTAATCATGTAATGATTTATGTTGAATGTGTAATAACGTGATGGGTATTCAAAATCACATAGTTATGTGTTGGGTATGTAAAATCATGCAATCACGTAATGAATTACTGTGTATTCAAAATCCTATAGTTTTTTTAAGAAAACTATAGCAATAGGTCGCTCGGATTAAAGAGAATGAAATGATCATTAATATGGTGTAATTTAAAAAAAATATTAACGTATGAAAAAGTTATAGTCGTTTGAAAACCAATGGAGGAAGTTGTTCACTTGAAAAATTACTAGAATACCTTTCCTGCCAATGACACTTGTGAATTCCTCATTCTCACGTATGTTTCGCATGGAATTATTGTCTTGTATAGTATCCTTTCTCATAAGTAAAATAGACTAGAAAAATATGTAAGTTAATTTTGATAAAATGGAATAAGAGAAAAAATATCAGTGAATTCCTCATTCTCACGTATGTTTCGTGTAACAACAGGGACCAGTATTGTCACTTAATGAAATTATAAATAAGGCATTATAGAAGTATAAAGGCCATTTCTTAATAAATACAAAAACTCAGGGACCAGTTGTGAAATATCTCAAACATTCAAAACAAGAAACAGCGCTTCATCCCTTTCGATTTTCCGGCCGGTTTTTCCGGTGACGATTCTGGTAACTCCGGAACCTCGTTTCAATGCTTTTTCAGTCCGTTTTTTAAGCGATAAACCCTATCTCCATCTTAATCACACTTAATCCGCAAGAATCATCGCTTATTTCGCGTTATTTTGATGTTTATCTCAAAACCCACTTCAACATTCCAATCATAACACACTTCTACCACCTGCACCGCCTCAAAGTAGTATAAATAGAGGTCCCTACGTGCGATTCCTGTAACGCCCTGCTTCTTCGTACTTTCCATAATTAGAAAACGTTGTTTGTATTTCTATTTTTGGAAGTCTTGTGTTCTTGTATTCGTCTTTGTCGCAACCCCCGCCCCCTGATCTGTCCCGGGAACGGGCGTCCGCGAACATTCGTTTGTGGTGGTATCAGGTTGTTAATTATTAATTTGGCAGCGGAAATTACATCAGGACCGTAGTTAGGAAATTGTTTATCAGAGTAAAACCACCATATTTTATATTAACAATCGCATGGGTAAAACCCAAGTTTCTTTATTACAACATCTTTATAGGGATAAACCCTATTTTATTGAATTTAAAACATTATCTTTTTGGTAACTTTTATAGCCACATTTTTCCAAGCCGTCAGTGCTCTCCAGCTGGCTTTTTACTAATTGGCTGTCATATTGTGTTACCTGAAACGCGTTTTAAAAACATTTGTCAGTGGAAAATACTGGCGAGTGAATCCCAGTTTAATCAAGAAACATTTTATCAATTAACACAGTATTGAGAGCGATTACATTGTTTATTTCTACACAATTACTCATTCAGTACTGTCAATCCTGACTGGTGGGTCATATTACACATTGGCTAACTCGTCGTCCAATGGTAACGTGTTCCACATTTTGTATACAAAACCCCAACATACCGGCAGTAATTGAAGAACTACAAAGACTTAATCACTGCTTAATCACATTGTAAAACATTTAAGGTTTTGTAAAACAGTTCACAAAAAGGTTTACAAAAAGCGGATAAACTCACATTGCTGTTTTAGACTTCTTCTAGGGTTTCCTGGTGTTAATCTATAATTTACACAAATGTACATATGTTGGTATAATAACCCTTTAATTATATTAACGATACCCTCCCTGAGACGATATTCCAACAACTACGTCTGGCAGAACCACGACAGTTGTTACGGAACCCTGGATCAATCGGGCAGCGTTTCTAATATGAAACTGGGGTTATAATACTTACAACAGAGCAGAACCTCACTAGTTAGGGGGTATAATACCCGTATATTATGTCTACTACTTCAGAATTCGATTAGAAAAAAAAAAAAGAAATGAGCGAGTAGACTGAAGATCCAAGGCCTGCTATTTATAGGGCCTGTTTTGGGTTTTTATGCGGCCAGCGTATGGTATAACCCAAGGGTTACGCGGCCCGCCTAGTAGTCCGGGTAGGGTTTAGGTGATCCGGGTCATCGGCTAGCTTCGACGTGTGGCTGCCACGTGGCAGCCCAGGGTTTCGCCAGATTTCACCAGGTCGCGGCCCGTGTAAGGGTTAAGAGAAGGCTTACGCGGCCTGCCTAAAATCCATTTTCATTGTTTTTTATTTATTTTTAATGTTATAACGTATTTTGGGCTCGGTTTTCACATACGGGGTGTATTTTAATACATATAGGGGTATTTAACATATATTAGGGTGTCAGAAAAATATTCGAGCGGGTTGTTATATCCTCCCCACCTTGTTTTAGAGCTCGTCCTCGAGGTCTACTGGAACAGGTGTGGGTATTTCCTTTGCATTTCTGATTCAAGCTCCCATGTGTATTCTGGTGCTCTTTTGGAGTCCCACTTCACTTTGACTAGAACTAGTCTTTTGTGCTTGAGATTCTTAACTTTCCTATCTTCAATCTGTAGAGGCTTTTCCACAAACTTTAACTGCTCATTTACCTCTATATCCTTAAGAGGTACTATTAGTGACTCATCAGCTAAGCATTTCTTGAGATTAGATACATGAAATACATCATGTATTCCAGCCATTTCCTCTGGCAGTTGCAGTTGATAGGCTACAGGTCCTATTCTGTTAATAATCTTGAAAGGTCCAACATACCTGGGACTTAGCTTTCCCCTTTTTATGAATGTTACCACTCCTTTCCAAGGAGAGACTTTTAATCACACTTTATCTCCTACTTGAAATTCCAATGGTTTTCGCCTGTTGTCAGCATAACTTTTCTGTCGATCACATGCTGCTTTCAGTCGTTCCTTGACTTGAATGATTTTGTCTTTTGTTTCTTGTACTATCTCAGGTCCAGTTAGTTGCTTTTCCCCAATTTCTGCCCAACAGTCTGGAGGTCGACACTTTCGTCCATAAAGTGCTTCGAATGGTGCAACATTTATACTTGTGTGATAACTATTATTATAAGAAAATTCTATCAATGGTAAGTGCTCGTCCCAATTACCTCCGAAATCAATTACACAAGCTCTAAGCATGTCCTCCATTGTCTGAATTTTCCTTTCGCTTTGTCCATCCGTTTGAGGATGATAAGCTGTGCTTAGATTCAACTTGGTTCCCATTGCTTTTTGGAAACTTGTCCAAAAATGAGAGGTAAAACGTCTATCTCTGTCAGAAACAATTGATAGAGGAATTCCATGTAAAGAAACTACTTCATTTACATACAATTTAGCTAATTGTTCCATACTAAAAGTTTCTTTCATTAATAGGAAATGTGCTGACTTGGTTAGTCTATCTACAATCACCCAAATTGTATCATTACCTTTCTTTGTTTTGGGTAATTTAGTAACAAAATCCATTGTTATCAATTCCCATTTCCAAACAGGCATTTCTAACTGTTGCAATAAACCTGAAGGTTTCTGATGTTCAGCTTTGACTTGTTAACAGGTTAAACATTTAGAAACATAGGCTACTATGTCCTTTTTCATTCCTATCCACCAGAAATTCTTTCTTAAATCCTGGTACATTTTATCGCTTCCTGGATGCATCGTATATTTAGACTTATGGGCTTCTTCTAATATGCGATGACGTAGGTTTCCTAATTTAGGTATCCACATTCTTTTCTTATGAAATCTCCAAATTCCATCTGTTCCTTGTTCTAATTCCTTGATCATTCCTTTTAGTTTTTCAGTATCATCCTTGATTACTGATTCTTGTGCTTTTCTAATCTACTCATTTAAATCTACTTGTAGATTTAATTTAAGAGAACGTACCCTTTTTGGCTGTTCGTGATATTTTCGACTTAAAGCATCAGCAACTACATTTGCTTTTCCTGCATGATACTGAATATCACAATCATAATCACTAAGTAGTTCCATCCAGCGTCTTTGTCTCATATTCAATTCCTTTTGCCCAAAGACATACCTTAAACTCTTATAATCGGTGAACACAGTAAACTTACTACCGTACAGGTAATGTCTCCAAATCTTAAGAGCAAAAATTATAACTCCAAATTCTAAATCATGAGTGGAATAATTTTCTTCATGATTCTTTAGTTGTCTGGATGCATAGGCTATAACCTTTTGACGTTGCATTAACACACATCCATAACCTAATTTAGAAGCGTCACAATAGATTACAAAAATCTTCAGTTCCTTCTGGTAATGCTAGTATGGGTGCATGAGTTAATCTTTGCTTAAGGATTCTAAAGGCTTCTTCTTGTTTTGGTTCCCATTTAAACTTAACAGGTTTACAAGTTAGCTTAGTTAAGGGAATGGCTATTCTAGAAAAATCTTGAATAAATCTTCTATAATAACCGGCTAATCCTAAGAAACTTCTAACCTCGGTTGGTGACTCGGGGGTTTTCCACTTGGTTATTGCCTCGATTTTTGTGGGATCCACATGAATTCCTTCATGATCAACTAGGTGTCCGAGATATTGTACCTGTTCTAACCAAAATTCGCACTTTGAAAACTTAGCATAAAGCTTTTCTTTTCTTAATAAACTTAAAAGTGCGCGCAAATGCTTTGCATGTTCCTCTTTACTCTTAGAGTAAATGAGAATATCATCTATAAAGACAATTATGAATTTATCCAAATACGACTTACATATTCGGTTCATCATATCCATGAATGCAGCTGGGGCATTGGTTAAACCAAATGGCATGACAGTAAATTCATAGTGGCCATACCTTGTTCTGAAAGTGGTCTTAGGAATGTCCTCTTCCTGTACCTTTAATTGATGATATCCTGATCTTAAATCGATTTTAGAGAAAAATCATGCTCCTTGCAATTGATCAAACAGATCATCTATTCTTGGTAATGGATACCGATTCTTAATTGTGACTTTGTTTAATTCACGGTAGTCAATGCACATTCGCATTGATCCGTCCTTCTTTTTAACAAATAAAATCGGCGCTCCCCAGGGTGAAGAACTGGGCTGTATGAATCCTTTTTCTAGCAATTCATCTAATTGTTTCTTTAGTTCTTGAATTTCTGCAGGTGCCAAACGGTAAGGTGGTTTGGCAATTGGTGTTGTCCCTGGTATTAAATGGATTCTGAATTCAACTTCTCGATCTGGAGGTTGCCCTGGTAATTCTTCTGGAAATACATCTGAAAACTGAGATACTACTGGAATATCCCTTAATTCTTTTCCTTTAGTGTTAGTGGTTATAGAAATCAAATACACTAATGATCCTTTTCTTATGTAACTTGTTGTTTTCATCACAGAGATGAATTTAGTGGATTTAGAAGTTTTATATCCTTTAATTGTGATCTTTTCACCCTTTGGTGAATTTACTTGTATGGACTTTTGATCACACCAAATACTGGCTTTATTGGCTATTAACCAATCCATTCCTAATACCACATCAAATCCTGCCAGACTTATTGGGTAAAGGTTTGCAATAAATTTCTGATTTTGAATTTCTATTCTTGCTCCCTGCAAGATTTCAGAAATTCTAATGGTTTCACCATTTGCTATCTCTACTAGACATTCTTGTGGAAGTTTAGTTAATGATTGATTGAGAAGTTTGCAAAATGAAGTATTAATAAAAATTTGGTTTGCACCAAAGTCAAATAATACTTTAGCAAAAATATCATTAACTAAAAACGTACCAGTGATCACATCCGGGATCATTTTTGCTTCTTCTGCCGTCAGAACGAAAGCTCTAGCATTTTTGGTATTCTTGTTGTTTGTAGCCGGAGCTAATTTTGGACAATTAGGCTTGATATGACCTTGTTCTCCACAATTGTAACATATCCTGTTATTAGCTTTCTTCCTGCAGTCTTCTTCCTTGTGTCCCGATATTTTGCAAAAGTTACAGTATATGGAGCATCTTCCTGAATGCTTCCTTTTGCAATTCTTACAGTAGGGTGTAGAGGTAGAACCTATATTTTTTCCACAGATATAATTTCCAGAACGAAATTCTTGTGTGAGCTTCTGGGTTAGGTTCCTCCTTTGATCTTCTTCTCATGTACAGATTAATTCATCTATCAAGGTATTGGCTAGTTCTACAGCTTCTTCTATGGTTTGAGGTCTAGCTGCCTTGATTACATGCCTTATCTCTCCGATTAATCCCCAGATATAATGGGAGATTAACACTGGTTCAGGTGAAGCAAAGGTTGGCACTATTCTAGCATATTCAAAGAATAACTTAGTGTACCCTTTACTATCTACACCAGTCATTCTAAGGTTTAAGAACTTGTTTGCTATTTGTTCTTTTTCATTAGGAGGGTATAATTTCCTTTCTACCATGTTTTTAAACTCCTCCCATTCCATATCGTAAGTTCTATTACTTCCTTTAGTCTGGAAAATAGTATTCCACCATTATAGTGCTGAATTCTTAAACAAACTGGAAGCAAACATTATATTATCTTCTTCTGCACACTTGCTTATTCTTAAGACTGCCTCAGTCTTTTCTATCCAGCGTAGGGTTGCAATGACCCCTTCGTTGCCCGAGAATTCCATTGGTTTACAAGAACATAATTCTTTGTAAGAACAACCGTAAGACACGGTTCTTCTTCTTTTGGGAATGGGCATTTGAAGTACGGGTCCATTGTTTACGGTATTTTCAGGTTCAGAAGGTCGCTTGCTATCATGTTTACTTTTATTTTCTGCTTCCCAAACCGTTTGAATAATATATGGCATTGCATCTATTATTCCTTGTGCCACTATGTGTTGGATGACACTGTTATCCACTTGGTTTCCATTGTTGTTGTTTGGATTTTAGTTACCGGAGTTATTGTTACTCTGGTTATTATTATTCAGATTTCCTTGATTTACTTCGTCGGCCATCTGAATTAAAACATTTGACAATTTTTAACATCATAGAATAATAGTTTAAGTAACAACCACATAATACACATATTGGTCAAAAACGTCGAGCATTGCGACTTTACTCTTTTATATAGTAGGCGTCAAATACATACTAAAGCAGGAATTACAACACTATTATGCATCACTAACCACAAAGTGGTCTATACTACAATATATTATTATTATTACATATATATATATATATATATATTCATATAAACATATTATATATTATTATATTATTATTATTACCAACTCCACTTATCATCTTTCATGGATATGGATTTCCCCCGAAATCCATCTGACGCTCGTCGTATTTCCAGACGAGTTGTTCTCCTACATACCTCATCCTCTCACTACTTTCTAAGATTTCTTCTCCGAAAATTCGGAGTTCTTGCAAGTTCTCCGCACTCATTGGGGGTGCAGGTGCTGGTACTGGATCTGGATATTGTGGCCTGGGATTCTCCTGAGGGTATGGATTCTCTAAAATTTCCCTAATATATTCATCGTTGTCATAATAGGGATCTAGAGGGTCCAGACCTGGATACACTGCTATGTTTGGCAAGGTTTCGTCATTTAGATGGTAGCGTGGCACATAATCCCTAAGATCATCAAACCATGGATCATAATTTGGGTCTAAGGGATTAGGAGCTGGTATCCTAGGTATTTCCTCAGGGTTGAAATCATGCATTTCTACCTCCATCGGCTGAGTGGGAATTAAAGGTAAAGGTTGTGGAGCTACTAGTTGTTCCAGACTTGGGTCGGCAGCAGTTGTTGCTAGGATATGGAAATTGGCTAGGCTTCTATTAAGCATATCCTGTGTATGGGCATCTGACTCTCGCTTAGCGGCTGCTAGGACTCTTTGCTGTTGCAACTTTCGCATTCTTTTTCTACGCTCAAAGGCTCCCTTACTGAACCATCCTCTCTTTTTCTGAGGGAATGGCTCTTCCGACTGAGCTTTAAAGGCAAATATCCCTTCTTCCTGATCAGCAGAATACCCAGAGAGGGTAGGCTGGGAAGAGGTACTTTCACTCCTAGGTGAATCGGATAACTGACGATACACATCTGAGGGTCCTTGATCACTCATACTGTAAACTAACAAATAGTCAAATAACACATGACAATAAAGTACAGATATTCACGTATTTTAAGAATTTATTTCCTAACAATTTAAATAATATATTGATGTCAGCAGAACACTCCGGTGGCTGAATCAGTGGCTAAGCTCTGATACCACCTTCTGTCGCAACCCCCGCCCCCTGATCTGTCACGGGAACGGGCGTCCGTGAACATTCGTTTGTGGTGGTATCAGGTTGTTAATTATTAATTTGGCAGCGGAAATTACATCAGGACCGTAGTTAGGAAATTGTTTATCAGAGTAAAACCACCATATTTTATATTAACAATCGCATGGGTAAAACCCAAGTTTCTTTATTACAATATGTTTATAGGGATAAACCCTATTTTATTGAATTTAAAACATCGTCTTTTTGGAAACTTTTATAGCCACATTTTTCCAAGCCGTCAGTGCTCTCCAGCTGGCTTTTTACTAATTGGCTGTCACATTGTGTTACCTGAAACGCGTTTTAAAAACATTTGTCAGTGGAAAATAATGATGAGTGAATCCCAGTTTAATCAAGAAACATTTTATCAATTAACACAGTATTGAGAGCGATCACATTGTTTATTTCTACACAATTACTCATTCAGTACTGTTAATCCTGACTAGTGGGTCATATTACACATTGGCTAACTCGTCGTCCAATGGTAAATGTGTTCCACATTTTGTATACAAAACCCCAACATACCGGCAGTAATTGAAGAACTACAAAGACTCAATCACTGCTTAATCACATTGTAAAACATTTAAGGTTTTGTAAACAGTTCACAAAAATTTTACAAAAAGCGGATAAACTCACATTGCTGTTTTAGACTTCTTCTAGGGTTTCCTGGTGTTAATCTATAATTTACACAAATGTACATATGTTAGTATAATAATCCTTTAATTATATTAACAATACCCTCCCGAGACGGTATTCCAACAACTACGTCGGGCAGAACCACGACAGTTGTTACGGAACCCTTGATCAATCGGGCAGCATCTCTAATACGAAACTGGGGTTATAATACTTACAACGGAGCAGAACCTCGCTAATTAGGGGGATATAATACCCGTATATTATGTCTACTACTTCAGAATTCGATTAGAAAGAAAAGAAATGAGCGAGTAGACTGAAGATACAAGGCCTGCTATTTATAGGGCCTGTTTTGGGTTTTTACGCGGCCCGCGTAAGGTATAACCCAAGGGTTACGCGGCCCGCCTAGTAGTCCGGGTAGGGTTTAGGTGATCCGGGTCATCGGCTAGCTTCGACGTGTGGCTGCCACGTGGCAGCCCAGGGTTTCGCCAGATTTCACTAGGTCGTAGCCCGCGTAATGGTTAAGCGAAGGCTTACGCGGGCCGCCTAAAATCCATTTTCTTTGTTTTTTATTTATTTTTAATGTTATAACATATTTTAGGCTCGGTTTTCACATACGGGGTGTATTTTAAGACATATAGGGGTATTTAACATATATTAGGGTGTCAGAAAAATATTCGGGAGGGTTGTTATAGTCATTTCGTTGTAATGATTGTAAAATCCAAGACTTGGATCATGATAAAATTCGTATTTCTTTGCATTCATGTTATACACATTTCATACATGTTCATACGTTCGAATTAATTAAACATGTGATACTTTAATCATAATTCGTGCAGAATACGTTAAACTTACAAACACGTGAGTTATATGCTCAATTTATGTGAATACGATACTTAATCTCGATAAACATACTTATTTATACTTGTTTATATTTGTTTTTTATAATTTAATTACATTACATACCTTTACATATGGTTCTTTATACATAAAACACCCTAAAGCACCTTAAAACACCTTAAAACATAAGTACAAGGACTAAATTTGCCAAAATAACAAACTTGAACAACCAGCCCCTTGCTCGCGGCCCGCGACTCGGAGCTCCATCTGGCTTGCACCCAGCGAGGGTGCTAGATCCGCAGATGTGTGTTTCAGCCGTGATTATTGGTCCATTTTGTGTTATTTAGATGTGTTTCTTGCACTTAATGCACCCAACAACCAACCTAATCATTCCCTATAAAACCCAAGCCTCCTCCACACATTTTTCACTTTGCAAACTCACTAATCTCACTCTCAAACACTCAAAAACTCAGCTGGAAATCATAGTTCATAGACTGTACGAGACTTGGTGTCGAGGGTAATCTAATACGTTCAACAAGATGTCTGTGACAACCCGTAATTTTTTGGAATCCTTTCGTTCCCTTGACTCTTAGTCTCACCTTGTACGTTATTTAGATTTCGTATAATTGATTGTACTAATTTATTTGTGTAAGTTGTTATTGAGTGAATTGTACGTGCTATGTTGATGTGGGCCACACAAACTCCTGGATCGCACACCCGACCCCAACCCGCGATTGCACATCTTGTGCCATTCTACTCGGCCCATGTGAGATGATGATTCCCTCCTATCGTATTGCCGCCCCACAAAAGTCTACCTTCCCAAGAAGTTTGCTAGCCCAGTCCGATTAAGGATAATAATGTCGGCCCACTATGTTTTGTTATTCCCAAGTTTACGTTATGCATGATGATGTTTTATATTGTTGACTTGTGAACAAATACCCTCTCTCAAGCACGTGCCCCCCAACTCCTTGCCTGTGTGTTGATGATAATCGATGATGTCATCAAACCTCAAGCCCACGTGACGTCTGATGAGGTTGTGATGATGATTATGTTGGGAATTGAAAGCCCACTTTTGTATATGCCGGATGCACATAAACAAAGCCCAAACCGAGCCCACATATTACAAATGTTATACGTATTGCATGCTGATGATTACCCATATTTTCCTAAACACCCACGAAACACAAACCCTAGCCCTAGTCTCTCCTCCCTTAGATCAGCGGCAGCCTTATTCATTGGAGCTCTCTTTCTCTTGGCTTCGACATTCCTGTACATGCATAATTCATTGGTTAGTATTCTTATACTCGACTTGATTCGTGTTCGCTGTTCCCAGTTATGTGCAACATTACGAATGATGTTGGTTGTTGATAATCATGAGTTTTATGAGACATTATAGATGATGATAATCGCGGAATTCGGAATTGATTAGTGTGATGTACTGGTCGAATCATGTATGATAGTTAATATACTTATGTTAGAGAACCCGTTATGATGATGATCTTGCTCCATACGCATAATATGTTCGATAACCCTTGCATGACCTTGTTTTATTTGTATGATTTGATCAGTCACGGCTGTATGTGAGACCATCCAAATGATGGTCTTGTGTATATAAGATACTGTATTAATAGTTCATGCTTCAATAATAATGTGGATTATTTGTTGCATGATAGTAAGATTCTTAAAGAATCCATGTTAATTACAAACTGCTAAATCTAGGAGCATGATGGATGTTAGTGACTGATCAACTAGGGCTCGTGCATGTTAAAACTCGAAGAGTTTACCTTTATAATTATTGGTAGTGATTATGTTACATGGATTATGTTTTGTTCAGATTACAAGTGGTAGTGGTTATTGTAATACTTGATAATTACAAGTGGTAGTGATTATGTTTTTGGTTCAGATTCGACAGTGATAGTTAATGCTACTTGAAAAACTAATTGCATGTTATAAGAATATGATAATAATGATAGGATGTGGAAATAATAGAACTTTTGAATAATGGAACCTTTTGAATAATAGATATCAACATTCAAATAACTGATATATATATATATATATATATATATATATATATATTATTTCTAAGGTGCAAGGTAGGATTTATACATAATATGGAAAACTGTTACAAAGGTGAATCATGACCGAGTGGGCCGCACACAAACGGGTTGGGTCGCATCTGATTAATTAAGTTAGTGTGGATTGTTGAGTGTTATTTGTAACTTGGGCTCGTAAAGTAAACATGTGTTGGGCACGAACATCTGCTGTGTGAATAAACGACATTATCTTGGATAATATATGACGAAGTTAACGGATAGAACGTGTAAAATTATGTGTGTATTTCGTAAGTGCAACTTGTGTAATATGTGATAAAATACGTGATTCAATACGAATGCGAAACTGATTGTTATCGATAAACCATGTTAGGGTTGTTTTGAGCTACTTGAACACGTAACTAGTCTAACCGAGCAAAACCAAGGTGAGTTCATTACTTTAGAGCATGCGTCCCGATGGTTGGGACAGTCAGTGGGTATCCCGGGGAGGGATAAGTCTTTTGGGTAAAACTGGGATGTTGGATAATAATCTCACCCTATCATTCTTAAGTCCCATCTTTTGTGTTACCGGGGAGGTAACGGGTATTAGTTGGTAGCACTATTTAGGTTTGGCACCCTCACCACGTACCGAAGAGGACAGGTGTGAACTAATGACCTAGTCATGCCCAGTGTTTTGATAGGAGCACTGGGGAACGGGCAAAACATACATCAGGAGCTGTCTTGTTCAGTATCGAGATATTATCAACATTACTTTCGGAATTAAATTCAATGGATTAACTAAACACTTGGTAACCACCGTTTTCTAAAACTATGAACTCACCAGCGTTGTCTGATACACTTGTTGCATGCTCGCAGGTCGTTAGATATCTTGGATTTGGGAACTTGCTGTCTGGAGTATCTGGAGTGGTCATGGGTCGACTGGAGGGATTCATGTGATTGAACTATTGATATCATACATTGGTTTTTGAAACAGTTTAACATTGGTTTACTATTTGCTTCCGCTGAACATGTTGGTTTTCATTTAAACTTATTGACGGTGTTTTTCATTAATAATTGACGATTTTATTTTGAAACTTGTATGGGTTCAACGTAATTAGTGGCTCGTTGTTGGTACGTCACACGCCTAGCAGGGACATTCCTTAGGTGGTATTTTGGGAGTGTGACAGTTTGGTATCAGAGCCACTAGTTATACTGAACTTGGTTTTAAAACTTTTTATAAAACCAGACTATAACCGAACAAGTACTGAATACGACCATGACACTCAGCTCCAGACTGCAAGGTTCGTCTCTCGTATACTCATTGTACTGCGTAACTAGTGAACACTTACATATGACATTGCATGTGATTGCACGTTTAGCACCACAGTATGAATTCAAGTATTACTTGCATGTGTTATGTGATTGGTAGTGTGGTACTTCCCTAAACATTCATGACTTACGTTTCGTGATGCTCTTTGGTTGCTACTCGAGTTTGAGGAACCATTTTACATGAGTTAAGAGGAGCTGAGATGAGCATGCAAATCACAATATTATTGTGGGTGCACACATAATAATAATGTGGGGTGCATGTGAGTCCCAGTGAGGCTTAACAAGTGAAAAAGGGGTTCTGTCCTGATATTTGATCAAAGAGAAACGTAACAAATCTATAGGAGTCATAGCCGTAATTGTCTCCTACTCGAACGTGATCTTTTCACTCCTCTCTAAATCCTTTCGAATCTCGATTCTATCGAGTATTACTTGAACACCCATCTGAACGCCTAGCGAACTGTGTAGAATGTTAGGTGTATGTACGAACGTCCCTGACTTGGATGTTGCAGCATCAATGATTGGTCTATACCACTCACACTCCTTTTGTTTTCCGGAACTCATGTATTGACGTCCTAAATCTCGAAGCGTGATCACTTCTACAACACTCTAGCAGCGTACCGTGTATTACTCGATCAACTTGCAAGATCGAGGGGTAAGAGGATGATCGTAGTATCTCACCGACTCCAGTATTAGAACGACCTTGGTTTCTGGCAATGAACACCAGCAAAGTGACTGCAATCGAATCTCTAACCCTAGTCAGTGACTTATGGGAGTCAACCCTTACGAATCAATCGGGATATGAGCGATGACAATCAACTACAGTATGGAATGTGTAATTGCCAACACAATGAGTAGCACCTTAGGACATGACACGGAATGCGAAGAGATGGACCCTATTGGTGAAGATCGTAGGGGCTCCGTTTCAAGCGACGATATTAGAGGCAGCATACACGGCGGCAACAAGGTACTCGCAAATTATGACTTTCAGTATGGGAATGAAGGTGGCCTTAACAAAGACCGGCCGATGTTAAGTCAAGGCGACAACAAGCCAAAGAACCATGATAGTAATGGGAATCCTCGTAACAGTAGCAACAACACTAGTAGAGATGCTAGCAGGAGGGCATTTAGGATTGGCGTAGGCAACGCCAGGCAATATAACATGGAAACTAGTATGGTAGCTTATCGCTTCATCTCTCTTCTGTTTGACCCTGATGTTTCTTGAGACCGAACCTGTTGTGGAATAGGCATATGGCAAGTCAACTGAAACCTCATATGTTCATTGGGATGCAAACTCGACCTTGTGGGACAAGTGTTCGACGCCGACCTTCCTTCTACTATCCTCGATAGTTTTGATGCAGTAGTTGGTATGGATTGGTTATCCATACACCGCACGGATATACCCTGTGGAGAATCGTCATCCGTCCAAAGTATCAGAGTTGTGTTGGCATAAATTCTACAATGAAACCCAGAAGTGTTTACAGAAGGATTACCCTGCTATGTTTGCAACTATTATTGACGTTAAGGTTAGGAAAAAGAGGATCGAGGATCCACCAGTTGTTCATGTTTACCCTCAATGTGCTACCCGAGGAACTTCCAGGATTATCTCCACAACTGCTAGGTAGGATCTCAGTTTGACCTCACGCCAGAGGCAGTTCTAGCTACTCGTACTCCTTACCGTCTTGCACCAGGAGGGTTGCAGGAGCTGTTTACTCAACTATAGGAACTGTCGGACAGGAGTTTTCACTTTAAGGAGCCCCGTTACACCCATGAAGAGAAGCCTTTTCGTATGTGTACCGAATATCAGAAACTCAGCAAGGTGACAGTTGAGAACCGTTTGCCTCGACCTTGCATTGACAACCCGTTAACCAGTTGTGAGGGTCAAGTCAAGTCCCCCCCCCCCCCCCATTCGAGGATTTGTAACACCCCAAAAACGGGTTTGGTAATCAAACCACGTTAATACTAACGGACGGGTAAAATACAGTCAGTGGTAAAACTTACCTGGTAAATATTAGGATTTAAATAAATAAACCTAATATTAAATAAAAGTTGGGACAATCCTTTTGAGGAAAACAAAGTGAATAAAAGGCTCGAATTAACGTCATAATTTTCCCCGAACCTATTATGTTAACTAGGAATGTCTAACCTAGTAAATAAGAGAGAATATTGTTTAAACTAAAAGAGTTGTGATCTATTTGATAACTAACCAAACACGAGGGGCCAAAGATGGATAAAATGAAAGCTTAATTATAAACCAAAAAAATAATAATAAATAAAACCCACACACGCAGGGGTGTGCGTAGGATCGACCAGAAGAAAGCTCCATGGGAGCCCAACCCTCGTTCTTGCTAAATCTCTCAAATTGAAGGTCCAAATCAGTTCCAAATCAAAATCCGAGCATGAATTAGTGATATCTGCTGAAAAAGGAGTCACAAGGTATGTAAATTTCATGAGAAATCTCTAGTTGAATTTCTGAGTAAACCTAGAGAATTCAAAAATTGTTGATGCATGCTTGTTATATGGATTAAATAGGAACATTGTAGTGTTTAGGAGTAAACCCTAGACAAGTATATGTTGAAATCGTGCCTAATTCTAGTAAAATCCATGAACACCATTGAAGGTGATTGTTGTTAGGGTTTTTGATTGCTAAAGATAGTGTTATAATGTCATAAACATGTTTTAGTTGAAAGCTGAATTCAAACAGCTTCTTATCAGAATTTACAGCCGATTTTTATTGGCTGTAACGTGGATAAAATTGACAAACACATGAGTTTCTTGATTCTAAAATGTAATTCCAGAAATATCTTTAAAACCCCACTGGAATCGCATTTTTTCGACGAAAATTGAGCGTTTTATAAATTTTTCCGTATCAAAGGTTCAAGCTGCGTTTTCTGGCAGAATTTGCAGCCCATTACGAATGTCATAACTCAATTTAGGAACTTAGTTATGATCTCAAATTTTTACTGTAGATAGATTTAAGCGATTAAAAGAATTGCCAATTGGAATTTCGTCAATTGGATAAACGAGGAATTTTTAATGAATTTTTCCGTAAGCTGCAGTCAGAAGTGACGAATCTGATTGTAGCTTAGTAAATGAATTTTTACGAATTTTTGGTAAGGAGGTAGATCTTGACCTTTTAACACAAGGCCTAACCCTCTGAGAGGTACGTCACATAAAAAAATCATAATTCTTGAAGACTTGTAAACAGGTTAAATAGGTCACCAAAAACAGCCTATTTTCAGTGATATGAACTTGCTTAATTGATGTTAACCTTGGTAAAAATAACTAGTTATGAGCTAGTTTGTAAATGTGTAAAAATATGCCCATTGGGTGTTTGTTAAAATGCCTAAATGAAAGCTAAATGTTGAAATTTAGAGTAAAAAAACTGTGTATTTGAATGATATGGTAATTATGCGTAATATGAAGTGATAAGGGTTCTAAACATCATGTTGATTTAGACTCAATTGTGTAAACCATGTGATTGAAAGTAGTTAACTTTTGATAAGTTAATCTAACTGATGATGAAGTCGAATTGTAGTTTCGACATAGAGAATAAGTAAGGTGGAATGGTCGTGATTGTTAATGACTAGTCTAACCACCTTGTAAATGTTGACAATAGTTTGACGCTTAACGAGCTAGGTGGAGGCTTGGGAAAGAATCGGTCAAACAAATCATGAAGGAAAAAGGAAAGCATAGCTGGGATGCGAGGTAAGTAAAGCTTACACCCCTTTTACATTATTTACAATTTACTTAATTGCAAGTATTGTATATAAGTTCTATTAAGTGTTTGGAATATGATGTTCCGACACGATTTAACGCGAGTCGGAACAAAGGAAAATGGTAAGAAATCATGAACTATGGTAAAGAGGTAAAATGGTAAATTAGTCATGTAATGACGAACATATAAGAAACGGTTTTTAAGTAAAAGAGTTCAAGGAGAAAACCGGGATAGGTTTAAAGGGGTGAAATGGTAAATGAATACCATTTTATACGAACGAATGGTCAATTAGACTAAATGGGTCAAATGGTGTTGTTAACACCATTTGACAATAACATTTGATAATCGCTTGTTGAGTTTTGTGTTCACAGGAATTAACATAAGGTTCGCGTTACTATTAACTAGTGATTAATAGTGAAAGGTATTGAAACGGGTTGATATTATGACCGAGCCAGGTACGTATGAACAAGTTATAGTGAAAAGTACGATTTTGGTCAAATATGTAGTGAAAGTCCTTCGTCGTAAATTGAAGGACTAAAGTTGACCAAAACGTCCATGGCGGGTAAATCGGGTAAACAACCTTTAGGGATTGTAACGGGTCAAAATAAGCGCATAATCATAGATGGATTAATGATGCCTAATGATCCGTGATTTAAATCTGGTGTCATAGGAAACAACTGAAATATGATGTTCATAAGAAGTTTGGTATAATAAACATGTTTGTGTAAAGAATTATGAAACGGGTCAAAAGTGTTAAAAAGGAATTTCAAGCCCAGAGCTTGAAATTTGAATTTTTAAAGTAGTTGAATATCAGGTTTTAACTCCATAAGATTGAGAATTAAATTACGAACGCGTAGGAAAAAGAATCGTGGAAAATGGACATGTAGATAAAAAGTTATGGTCATTCAAAGTTTGAGTTTGGAGAAAAAAATTGGAGCTGGGCAGAAAATGCAGGTCCAGATACGGACCTGTTGGAAAACAGTCTCCCCCGCGCCAATCCGGTAAATACATGTATGTTAATAGTTTAGTATGATTAAAGTGTTGTGAACAACACATAGGGTTATCGTGTAATACACGTTACCCCAAGTAAATGACTAATATAGTTAACGAAATTACGTGCGTTGACACGTATAGCAGAAAACCTCGTATTGTAATATGGGCCTTTATCGAATGTCAACATTACTAATTTTTATAAATGCTTAATTGAAGGACACTCGCATCTGAAGATGGCGAGAATCTAACAAATTGTGGATATGATGGAGAAAAGGTCCAAGTATGACAAGCAGAATATGCTCGCCAAGAACAAAAACCGCGTAAAAATCGCGAACAAGGCTATGGCAAGGAAAGCCAGTCAGGGCAAGCATTACCAGGTGCACACCTTTAAATGTAATCGCACAAGTAGTATTATGCAACAAACACGTAGGGAATGATGGTTGCATATATGTGATAAAACTTGGAAAACCTGAATAGAATATCTATTCAGGATGATGTTCCCAAGAAAAGTTTAATAGAAATATATGTTATTCACAATGATGAATAACAAAGGAATAATAGGATTAGTTTATATGGAAACTTGGACGGGGGGTAATTATCCAAGTGAAAAATTCTCAATATAATGCTATTAAGAAAGGTAGCGATCACATTAACGAATGTGATTATATAATAGTTCGATAGAGAGGAAAACATTTTTATGTTCGAATGTAAAACTAGTAAAACTAGTGATTGTTGTTTAACAATTAAATAAAGATTTAGTAAATGAAATCAGGGATATGAAATAAATAGAGGCATTACTTACATAGGGCATGATGTGAAAACTATGAAAAGGTCATGTGTGTCATGTACCAATCGCTTACTCTGGCCAAGTAAGTAGTGGCATATGAAACCATGAACTTCTTGTAGTGAACGCATTTATGTCCGATGTAGTAAGGGCGGGGTGAATGGGACGAATTAAAAAGGTACCCAAATGAATCAAACAAGTAAGATGTTTGATAGTAAACGTAAACGCAAGTTAGAGGACGGAAGCGTATTACGTTAGGATAACGAGCCCGAGAGAAGGGACAAGAATCAAGGTAAATGAAAATACAAACTGACTAATGGGAATGCTAAGGCATAGGGATAAAAGTTTGACTGTCACAAGTAATGAAATTCACACGGACAAGTCAAACAAATTAAATAAAGAATAAAAGACACGATTGAATAAAAGCGATGGATTTCGCTAAGACGACCAAATAAGTTAAAACGAACTCTAAAATCATATCAGAATGATTACTTTGAAAATGACTTCGGTAAGGATACCCGATAGGTGGGTATGATTTTAAGAAGATGCGTAACCCAATAGATGGGAACGCGGATTAGAAAGTCAAAAGACTCGGATTATGGGTCATGACTAAAAGATGATAAGATTTTGCAAACAGAAATTTTTGATAATTACGTTCAACTCTTTTAAAGTGAACGGGTCGAACAAAGAACGAAGTTTGACGTTCATAAGTGATGAAGTTTCACACAAACGGGTCAAACGAGATTAATAAAGAATAACGCTCGAAAATGAAAGGAAGCGCAAGCTGAATAATGAAAGGGCGAAACATTAATGAACCTATGTGATAGGTCGTAAAAGAGTATAGAAAGGAAAACGCAAACCAGTGAAACTGGAGTGTTAAAAACATCAAGATAAAGAACCCGGGTAACGGTTCGAAAGGAAATAGAGGTATAAACTGAATAACGATGCGAGTGGGACAAACCAACGTGTAAATGATGGAAGAAGTCATAGAGTCGGAAGAATAATTCGAAAGAAAACAAATGTAGCCTTAGACTACGGTCAAGGTCAAATGAAATACAAAAGCGAAAATAAATGATTCTAAAGATAAAAATGGTACCTTGACACCATATATATATATATACAGTTAAGTAAAGACACGAATAAAAGATGATCTACAGGATCATCATGACCTACGGTATTATAATTAATGTTAAATCTACGGGACCAAAAGACCCTCGGGTCACGAATAGAAAGAAATGAAGTGATGGGGTTTTACCTTAAAAAGGTGAAAATCTAAAGAAAAAGCCTACGAGGCTAAGTAAAGGAACCTACGGGTTGCTTGGGTAAAGCGTGGAAAACTGGTCACAGTTCTCCATGTAAAATAATAACGGTCAGGAATAAAACTTAGACGAAAATTCCTAGACTTGAGAGAAAAAGAAGTAAGGCAGAGAAAACGTAAACAAAAAATTTAGTTTTTAGTCAAAAGCAGCGTTCTAACAAACATAAGTAATATGAGGGGATTTAGAAAATCTTAAACACACATAAGGCCGGAGATGGCAAAATAGTATACCCGGATGATGGGGTATGAAGTGACGGCGACTAATTAGTTTAGCCGTTAAAACTAATCAAAGTTAAGAAAATGTCCTGACAAATACAAAGCGCTTGTTAATATAAGACAAGCGCGGGATAAACATGTTAATAAACTGATGAGACTAAGTGATCGAGTGACGACTCGGTTAAAAAGGTGCAAAGGATAAGGAATAAGAGGTGAAAGCCTCGGTCAGTGAGGACTTACACATAAAAGACACCGAAGGAATGAATATCATAAAAACGAAACTAAGTTCGTTTAGTAAAAAAATTAAAAGAACTACGTAAATAAGGTTTTGGGGACGAAACCTCTTTAAGGGGGTAGACTTGTAACACCCCGAAAACGGGTTTGGTAATCAAACCACGTTAATACTAAAGGACGGGTAAAATACAGTTAGTGGAAAAACTTACCCGGTAAATATTAGGATTTAAGTAAATAAACCTAATATTAAATAAAAGTTGGGCAAATCCTTTTGAGGAAAATAAAGTGAATAAAAGGCCCGAATTAACGGGACTTAAAACAGACTGGGTCATAATTTTCCCCGAACCTATTATGTTAACTAGGAATGTCTAACCTAGTAAATAAGAGGGAATATTGTTTAAACTAAAGGAGTTGTGATCTACTTGATAACTAACCAAACACGAGGGGACAAAGGATAAAATGAAAGCTTAATTATAAACCAAAAAAATAACAATAAATAAAACCCACACACGCAGGGGTGCGCGTAGGATCGACCAGAAGAAAGCTCCATGGGAGCCCAACCCTAGTTCTTGCTAAATCTCTCAAATTGAAGGTCCAAATCAGTTCCAAATCAAAATCCGAGCATGAATTAGTGATCTCCGCTGAAAAAGGAGTCACAAGGTATGTAAATTTCATGAGAAATCTCTAGTTGAATTTCTGAGTAAAACCTAGAGAATTCAAAAATTGTTGATGCATGCTTGTTATATGGATGAAATAGGAACATTGTAGTGTTTAGGAGTAAACCCTAGACAAGTATATGTTGAAATCGTGCCTAATTCTAGTAAAATCGATGAACACCATTGAAGGTGATTGTTGTTAGGGGTTTTGATTGCTAAAGATAGTTTTATAATGTCATAAACATGTTTTAGTTGAAAGCTGAATTCAAACAGCTTCTGATCAGAATTTACAGCCGACTTGTATTGGCTGTAACGTGGATAAAACGTGACAAAAACATGAGTTTCTAGAGTCTAAAATGTAATTCCAGAAAATATCTTAAAAACCCCACTGGAATCGCATTTGTTCGACGAAAATTGAGCGTTTTATGAATTTTTCCGTATCAAAGGTTCAAGCTGCGTTTTCTGGCAGAATTTGCAGCCCATTACGAATGTCATAACTCAATTTAGGAACTTAGTTACGATCTCAAATTTTTACTGTAGATAGTTTTAAGAGATTAAAAGAATCGCCAATTGGGATTTCGTCAATCGGATAAACGAGGAATTTTTAATGAATTTTTTCGTAAGCTGCAGTCAGAAATGACGAATCTGATTGCAGCTTAGTAAATGAATTTTTACGAATTTTTGGTAATGAGTTAGATCTTGAAATTTTAACACAAGGCCTAACCCTCCGAGAGATACGCCACATAAAAAAATCATAATTTTTGAAGACTTGTAAACAGGTTAAACAGGTCACCAAAAACAGCCTATTTTCAATGATATGAACTTGCTTAATTGATGTTAACCTTGGTAAAAATAACTAGTTATGAGCTAGTTTGTAAATGTGTAAAAATATGCCCATTGGGTGTTTGTTAAAATGCCTAATGAAAGCTAAATGCTGAAATTTAGAGTAAAAAAATGCGTATTTGAATGATATGGTAATTATGCGTAATATGAAGTGATAAGGGTTCTAAACATCATGTTGATTTAGACTCAATTGTGTAAACCATGTGATTGAAAGTAGTTAACTTTTGACAAGTTAATCTAACTGATGATGAAGTCGAATGGTAGTTTCGACACAGAGAATAAATAAGGTAGAATGGTCGTGATTGTTAATGACTAGTCTAACCACCTTGTAAATGTTGACAATAGTTTGATGCTTAACGAGCTAGGTGGAGGTTTGGGAAAGAAGCGGTCAAACAAATCATGAAGGAAAAAGGAAAGCATAGCTGGGATGCGAGGTAAGTAAAGCTTACAGCCCTTTTACATTATTTACAATTTACTTAATTGCAAATATTGTATACAAGTTCTATTAAGTGATTGGAATATGATGTTCCGACACAATTTAACGCGAGTCGGAACAAAGGAAAATGGTAAGAAATCATGAACTATGGTAAAGAGGTAAATGGTAAATTAGTCATGTAATGACGAACATATAAGAAACGGTTTTTAAGTAAAAGAGTTCAAGGAGAAAACCGGGATAGGTTTAAAGGGGTGAAATGGTAAATAAATACCATTTCATACGGACGAATGGTCAATTAGACTAAATGGGTCAAATGGTGTTGTTAACACCATTTGACAATAACATTTTGATAATCGCTTGTTGAGTTTTGTGTTCACAGGAATTAACATAAGGTTCACGTTACTATTAACTAGTGATTAATAGTGAAAGGTATTGAAACGGGTCGATATTATGACCCGAGCCAGGTACGTATGAACAAGTTATAGTGCAAAGTGCGATTTTGGTCAAATATGTAGTGAAAGTCATTCGTCGTAAATTGAAGGACTAAAGTTGACCAAAACGCCCATGGCGGGTAAATCGGGTAAACAACCTTTAGGGATTGTAACGGGTCAAAATAAGCGCATAATCATAGATGGGTTAATGATGCCTAATGATCCGTGATTTAAATCTGGTGTCATAGGAAACAACTGAAATATGATGTTCATAAGAAGTTTGGTATAATAAACATGTTTGTGTAAAGAATTATGAAACGGGTCAAAAGTGTTAAAAAGGAATTTCAAGCCCAGAGCTTGAAATTTGAATTTTTAAAGTAGTTGAATATCAGGTTTTAACTCCATAAGATGGAGAATTAAATTACGAACGCGTAGGAAAAAGAATCGTGGAAAACGGACATGTAGATAAAAAGTTATGATCATTCAAAGTTTGAGTTTGGAGAAAAAAATTGGAGCTGGGCAGAAAATGCAGGTCCAGATACGGACCTGCTGGAAAACAGTCTCCCCCGCGCCACGCGAGGGGTGACACCAATCCGGGTGCGACACGCGGGAGTCCCCGCGGCACGCGACAAGTAAAACCAAGCCTCTCGCGTGGCGCGAGAGGCATAATTTTGGAAACTTTGTTTTGTTTAATAATTTGATGTTGGAACTTGTTTTTAAATTATCAAAACTAACTTTTGAGTTGGTTTTGATCGTAGGAGAATATCAGAAGCACCGGATGGAGATCAAGCGATAAGAAAGAACCGAACACATGATGAAGAAGCTTCCGCATGTTGTTTTGTCATTATTTTTAAATGAGGAATTCAATTACATTATGTTGTGTTAAACTTTAAATTGTAAATGTTTTAGTAAACCCAGATTATGTAAGGTATATGTGCTCATAATCACATGTTTATTTTCATAATTTATACGAAAAACGTTAAATAATAATAAGGGTGTTACAGGATTGTTTAACGAACAAGCTATTATCAGATGGAAGTCCAAGGGGAGAATGTTCTTGGAACGCCATATCGAACGCAATGCGGCTAGTGCGGCTTTGAGTTAATCAACACACCAGCAGCTTTATGGACCACATGAATCGACCGTGTTTATCGACGACGTTTTGGATCATTTCCAGGAGAAAGAAACATCATGGGCAGCATTTGTATCTTATTTTAGAGCTCCTGAGGGAGGAGCCAGTCCGCGTGAAGTGTCACACCCCGACCACGTAAAACAACAAGACGTGGCGGAAACGTCGGGGAGTGTTGTAACAGAATCATTGTTTCGTAACCATGGAATAAATAATTTTGTTTTATTGAATAAATGAACTCATTATTTTAATACAATCAAATAAGTACAACTATGATCTTCCAAGTTTTAAAGTCGCTAAGGCACGAGTCCATCCTAAATGTAGCATGTATCAACAATCATCTCAAGACAGCACCTGAAACATATGTAAAAATAGGTACGTCAGCATAAAAATGCATGTGAGATACATAGGTTGTGTGAATATAGGATTCATGACTTATAATTTTAGAAAATGTTGTTTAACAAAAGTCAGTCATGATCCTTGTAAAAATGTTTTGTCTTATAAATCATTCGAAAAGTGATGACAAAATAGATGATACGTAAAAGAGTAATGTAAGGTTAAATGAATAACCAAGTAAAAATGAGTTTGTAAAAGATAAGTTGTTGGTAAAACAAAGTCTTGTGAAAAGTATGTTATTTGTAGAAAAATGATATATGTCTTAAATTGAAATGATTCAAATAACGCTACGATATGTAATACCATACAAACACTTATATATAAGAAGTACCAGCGGCGTATCCACCATGCTTGTATCATATTACACACGCCTTGTTACTTAAGTCACTTACTCAAACCAAACCACCAATATAGAATGTTCATGTTTAAACCAATAGTCCAATGTTATTGTATAACCCAAGTTAAATGTAAACCATGCAATGTGTAAACAAAAGTTATGTATGGTAAGTAAAGTGAGACTACTTAAACCATAAGTAAAAATGTACAAAACAAAGTGGTTGAATAAATCAAAAGTTATGCTCTGTAAAATATTGTAAGGTTAAACGAATAGCCTTATAGTAGCATATCAAAAGTATACTTTGGATTTGTAAGTAACATATTAAACTATGTTTTGGTTTCATAAATAACATATCAAAATATGCTTTGGATGATTTACAAAATATATGTTGGTTTTGTACAATACCACACATGAGAGTATATCAAAATATACAATAAAAGTGTGATTTAAGAATTCATTCAGAACTAGTGCATCAAAATATACCTTTGAGACTATAGGGATACCACAAAGGCAATCCCTATTTGGATGGAGAAACAAATTGGTTTCAGACATTCCATGACAACAGGAATGGGGTGTCTAATCCTATAGCGTTATATCATACTACCAATCGGTCTGGTGAACATAAAATAAGTACAATTCAACATTTTATTTTATGTTCTTTGAGAAATCAGTGTTTAAACCATAGATAGTCATTTAGTTTGTCAAATGACAAGTAATAACATGTATAATCAACTACACTTTGAAATCATGAAAATAACAGATAGGTACACATGCTTCACCCCAAAACAGTTTGAAAACAGTAAAAGAGGGGAACTATGTACTCACTTGAGATTGCTTAGTAGTCCTTGAGTAACAACCAAACAATGCTAGAGATCACGGATATCAAACGGCACCTAATATAGGTAACTATGTTAATATACCGGACCTAAATTCGGAGGATTGGATAGAATGAGGGTTCGTAAACCAACGAGTATGGAGACTCGTGTAATATGGTTTAACAAAGCTTACATACTAAAATGAAACCTAACCTAAGTGCTCACGACCCATTACGACCTGTTTAGGTAGCTTATGCTACTTTAACGCGTCGTTCGCGTGGAACGCGTTCGGACTGCCTAACTAGTCCTATGACAAGTAAAATATGCCTTAACATATCTAATATTGTTGCCAAATCAGTTTAGATGTCAAAAGTTATGTTACATATGCTTAAAATGAATTTTGGCGTAAAAAGGGCATTTTGGTAATTTACCTAAGGCATATAAACTACATATCATACAACTACTTAAACGAAGCGACCATAAGGTATAACCTCGGAAGGTTATTACCTATATACTATGGTCACCTAATGTGTTTGGTCGGATCCTAATGATCGACCAAACGGGTCGGGTTCGAAAGTATAAGCGATTGTCTAGATCGCTTACCTTACGACCCTATATAAGCACTAAACTAAAAGTGACGAGCTAAGCATGTTGAAACATGCTTAACTAAGTTTAGAAAACAGGTTCGGTATCAAAACAAACGGTTTTGATACCTAAGTGTAGTTTTGTTACAAAATACGCAAGAATGCGCATTTTGGCCGAAACTACGACTCGTCACTGAGCCTAGATAAATGTGGAAATAAGTAGGTATAGTCACTAGGGACTATAACCATCGTGATCACGCTCACGTTATGAAGTTCAAATGAACTTCGTGTTGACCATAAACTGGTCAACGCAGAAAACGCTAAAAACGCATAAAAGAACGAAGGAACACTTACAACGGGTCCTTGCAAGATAATCTTGATCCAAGTAGCTCAGGTATGAAGTTATGGCTTCAACTTAGAGCTTTTAGATCAGATTTTTGTGGGTTTTGAGTTGTGAAAGGGTTGGGTATTTATAGGATTCTTGGAACCGTTAAGATCTTTTCTTGAAAACCGTGATGTAATCTCAACCTTACACTTGTTGGAATGTTATGGAACATCAAATTGGCCCCTCATGAGCAGGAAAGGGCAAGTGTGGGTGAGTTTTGGGTGGTTAACAGCTGTAAACAGCTGTTAAAACTGATTAATCTGATATGGGAGGTTGACGCGGGCCGCGTAAAGGATCACCCTGGTCTTACGCGGGCCGCCTGGGTGTCCTGATCAGAAAACAACTTTCAAAAATGACAGTTTAGGTCCCTGTTGTGGTTTAAGGCCATATCCGACATGTTTAAGGCCCGTTAAGCCATCTTTAAAGCCCTAAAATGATGCCTAAACATTGTGTACATGAAACATGCTCAAAAATATTCCGGATGTTGGTTCGTTTGGTCGTACAATCGCGATGTTCGCTTAATTACAACGGAATGCGCATAAGCGCGAAAAACGATCCAAATCACGCGACGAATGGATTTTTCTCATGCTAAACACTAAAATAAAATGTTTTAGTGCTTACATAAATTTTTGGATGTCCGGATGTATCCAGAACGTAAGTTATGCGCGAAAGTGCAAACTTATGCACTTTTTGACGCATTTAGTCCCTGAATGACCCAAAAGTTTATTTTAGCATACCGAACCCCTCAAAGCCTATTTATAAGCTATGTAAAGGATATTTATGGTATGTTTAACTTATGGTCATGTTCCGGAATGTCTGTTCTAGTACGAATCATCATACTTTCGCAGTTTGTTGAATTTAGTCCCTGTAAGCGAATTAACTTGATTTCGGCATACCAAACCTTCCAAAACTTATTTCTAAGTTATGTAAAGGTTATTTAAGGTATGTTAAGCCTATATCACTGTTCCAGAGTGTTCGTTTCATTAAAATGGTTATATTTACGCCTCGGTGCGCGTATAACCTTCCAGAAAGCGATTTAGAGCCCGAAATTGAACAAGAATTGATATGTGCAATGATACACATATTTATACAAATCCCAAGTATAAAATATAATATTTTATTGGTTTGGTCTTTGTTTGATGGTTGAAGTAACACAGGTGTCACATGAAGTCTGGTTAAATGTAACTACTGGATTCAAGAGGTACATTTTTGACCATGAAATCAACGAAGTGGAATACATGTGGATCTCGCTACGATCCATTCATGGAATTTTCGAAGGTTGGGCAGCATTAACCTTTTTAGCAGGGTGGGGTGCTGTGAACTCTTGAGAGACATAACTGGAGAACGCCTTTTTTGGCCACTGATATTTAACTCTACAATGCACTGAGCATCGCTTCTATCCGAGGGTACTGATGATCTAGTAGTATACCATTATGGTTTGAATCAAAGTCCCAGTTACACGCCAATGCAATACAAGTAGGTGATGGCTTATGTAGTGGATTTACAAGAAGAGTTGCACGAGTCACAACCTGCGGTGGAAACCATGGTCCTTGGATTTAAGTTGGAGCACTACTTGGACGGTACCAAATGCACTACTTAGACCGATCACAAGGACCTCCCGTGTACCCTTGCTTCGAGAGAACTAAGCATATGATGGCATCGCTGGATGGAGCTTTTGAATGATTACGACTGTGAAACCTGGACGTGCACAAGATTTGCAGCTCACTATCGACTCAAACTTAGCTGATGAAACTCGCTCTGTTCAAACTGGGGAACTGAAGGAAGAGAATTTTCATGTTAAACCCATGCGGGGCGGGAGAAGCAACCTTTGACAGGTCGGATGATATTCGCTACCTCATGGAACGAATGTGGGACTCATTATATGGCAACTGCAGGGAACTCGTATTGAGCAGATCACATCAGCCTCGATATTCTAGTCGTCTGGATTTTTGATGAGAGATATTAGGATCTATAAATCTGGTACAGGCAACCGAGCATGAAGACCCATCTAGCAATCTTTATGAACGATGTCTGACATATGCGAAAGTCAAGGTGGACTACCAGAAATCTCTTGGGTCGTGTCAGCAACCAGGAACACCCATATGGAAGTGGGAACAGACTGCCACGGATTCTGTCATTGGACTACCTAAAACTTAGAGCGGAACCAATATCACCTGGGTGACCGTTGATTGCCTCATGTGACCAGTACATTCTCTTTCAATTAAGGAAACTGACGAGTCGTCACAGCTTATGAATGCTCCTTTGAGAGAGGCGGCTTTTTGGCACGAGGTGCCAATTCCTATTACCTCTGATTTTGAGCTATACCTGATTTATGACAGGCAATACACAACACTCTTGGCTCACGTCTAGACATGAGCATTGCTCATCATCGTTGGACAAACGGTCAGATTAAACGAACCATCCTGACACTCGAAGACATGTTGCGAATGTGTATGATTTACTTTAGTGAAGATTGGAAGGACACTTATCGTGGGATGAGTCCTACTGCAGCAGATACCGTTCTAGTATTCAGACAGCTCTGTTAAAGGCATTGCAGGGACGGTAATGCCAATCTCCTTGTTAGACTAAGGTGGGTGGAAACCCAATCACAGGTCCAGGACTTGTACTCGAAACTCTTGGGAAGATTGTTTGGATCAGAAATCATTTGGCGGCAACGCGTGACCGACAGGAAAGCTGATAAGCTTAGGAAGCGCTGGAAAATCACTGTAGGCGATCGTATCATGTTGAAAATCTCACCCTGGGAGAGTGTGGTAACATTGCGATGGACTATTCAAATTCTGAGAAAAATCAGTAGTATGATCTATAAACTCGAGATTACCCGGCGAAGTGTGTATTGTACATGATGTCATTTATGTCTCGAACCTAAATAAGTGTTTGTTCGATGAAACACTTGCGACACCTTTAATAGAGCCTAAGGTTAACGACAAGTTGCAGATGTCAAGGAATCTATCGAACACATAGACCAGAAAGTCAAGGTTCTTTAACACAGTCGAATTCCAATCGCGAAGGTTTGTTGGAATTCAAGACGTGGACCGGAGTTCACGTGGGAACGCAAGGAACAGACAAAGCTCTACTATCCTCAATTGTTCAAACAGTTGAAACAACTCCCGATGTCACTAGCGAATTTCGGGACGAAATTCCCTTTCAAGTTGGGGATGATGTGGCACCTGGGGAAAAGTCCACAGGCATCCTAATCTACCGCTTCCCTCCTCGATGATTGTTCGTCAAATTTCGGGACGAAATTTCTTTCAAGTTGGGGATGATGTGACAACCCGTAATTTCTGGAATCCTTTCGTTGCCTTGACTCTTAGTCTCACCTTGTACGTTATTTAGATTTCGTATAATTGATTGTACTAATTTATTTGTGTAAGTTGTGATTGAGTGAATTGTACGTGCTATGTTGATGTGGGCCACACAAACTCCTGGATCGCACACCCGACCCCAACCCGCGATTGCACATCTTGTGCCATTCTACTCGGCCCATGTGAGATGATGATTCCCTCCTATCGTATTGCCGCCCCACAAAAGTCCACCTTCCCAAGAAGTTTGCTAGCCCATTCCGATTAAGGATAATAATGTCGGCCCACTATGTTTTGTTATTCCCAAGTTTACGTTATTCATGATGATGTTTTATATTGTTGACTTGTGAACAAATACCCTCTCTCAAGCACGTGCCCCCCAACTCCTTGCCTGTGTGTTGATGATAATCGATGATGTCATCAAACCTCAAGCCCACGTGATGTCTGATGAGGTTGTGATGATGATTATGTTGGGAATTGAAAGCCCACTTTTGTATATGTCGGATGCATATAAACAAAGCCCAAACCGAGCCCACATATTACAAATGTTATACATATTGCATGCTGATGATTACCCATATTTTCCTAAACACCCACGAAACACAAACCCTAGCCCTAGTCTCTCCTCCCTTAGATCAACGACAGTCTTATAAATCGGAGCTCTCTTTCTCTTGGCTTCAACATTCATGTACATGCATAATTCATTGGTTAGTATTCTTATACTCGACTTGATTCGTGTTCGCTGTTCCCAGTTATGTGCAACATTACGAATGATGTTGGTTGTTGATATTCATGAGTTTTATGAGACATTATAGATGATGATAATCGCAGAATTCGGAACTGATTAGTGTGATGTACTGGTCGAATCGTGTATGATAGTTAATATACTTATGTTAGAGAACCCGTTATGATGATGATCTTGCTCCATACGCATAATATGTTCGATAACCCTTGCATGACCTTGTTTTATTTGTATGATTTGATCAGTCACGGCTGTATGTGAGACCATCCAAATGATGGTCTTGTGTATAAGTAACACCTCGAAAATTCATGTCCAATAAAACAAAGACACGTGTCATGTTATGCCAACGTGTTATGAATACGGATCCAGATAAAGATGTACGGTAGGATTTAAAAACATCAACATGTTAATTTATACCTCTGAGCGACCTATTAATAAATCCCTAACCAGGATATATTTTATCAACATCTGATTTATGTTTATAAATCTGGCCATTCTAAATAATAAATTTATTTTATAACTCTAGACATGGATCCAATGCAAATTCTTAGTATTTTCCGTCAATTTAAACCTCCCACAAAGTGCCAAAGTGTGTAAGTGCATGCCTAGACATGCAATGGCTGAAAACATGGTCCCCATTCTGATTAAAATGCATGAGATTCGGAGATATAAGTGTTGCATGGTCATAGCCTGAATAAAAACAAAATTCTGTTCTCTAGAGAAGGCTTACTGGACCTCAACACCCAGAACGTTGAGGTGCGCAAGACTGCTTACGGACCTCAACACCCTGAACGTTGAGGTGCGTAAGGTATGCAGCTGGGCGATTTTCAGGACAGCTGCCTGTTAAAACGGTTACACCGCCTCATTTAGGTGGTATTCGAAATTCAGGGACTCTCTAGGTGGTTTTTAGCATCCTAGGTCCACCTGGGATGATCTTACAACACCTCTAGACTATTTTGGCATGATCCTAAGCTCTTGGGTTCACTATATAAGAAGATGAAAGTTGCAACTTTTGGGCATTTGCATTTGCAACATTCACAACTTATTTTCTGGAGCTCTCTGGTCAGCAAGCAACCTTCCTAGTGATCCCTAATTATAATTAGGACTCTTGTAAGTATGCTTAACCTTTCTAAACTCGTTTTAGCTTAGTTAATTAGCTAAAAGTTAAACCGTCGTAATTTAAGTTTGACTTCGAGATTAATTATTTTTGGCTCAGTCAAATCTCGAATTAAAAGTACCTATAAGTAGGTATTTATGTGGGTAATAAACCCTTAAAAGGGTACTTTTAGATTCCCACTCTAACTATGTTAATTGTCGAGTCAAACCTTACTTTAAAAAGTCAACAGAATGTTTATTTTCAAATTAAAGCATAATTAGCAATGTAGGATACTTGCAACCTGTTTGATCATTAATATAACTTGGTAATTAATGTAAGAACATGTCCCAACATGTTCAACTCGACAATTTTCAGTTTAGGCTCGGTTTGGAACCGAAAGTCGCATAGTTTGACCTCTGCTTTGACTTTCAGTTCTGACCCGTTTAAGCATTGTTTAGAAATGCCTTAGAGCCTTAATTGGACCAGGTTTCATATTAGTGTAACCCCCTGAGGTCACACAACTTGGTTCATTAGTTATCCGATGCATATGCATGTTTCCGTTAAACGCTTAATTGTTGACTATTATGCCCTTTTGACTATAAAACGTGATTTTTGAAAATGTAAAAGAATAGAAACCTTAGTTACTAATTTATAAACTTGCACCTAAAAGTTGACATCAGTTTGAGGTCTAGATTAAGAGTTATGCTCACTAGCGTAATTTTAAAGCTTTATGTTAATTAAACGACGTAATTAGCGTATAGCCTATTTAAACTCACTTTTTGATATAAAACTTTTTACCCACTGATGTAATATAATATTTTGGGATTTTTGGAGATTTTTATTTAATTTTTGGCTGAGCATAACATAGGTCTCTACGTTTGATTCGGTTTATGACGGTTTTGCCCTTTTAAGCCATAAAATGAGTTTTACAAAACCTTTTGACCCCAAACCTTTTTCTACGGATTTTATTTGATAAATAAAATATTTTGAGCTTTCTGGAATTATAAAAATATAAGATTTCCTTTGAAAACCCGGAAATGGCTCCAAATCGTCTTTTTAAGCGTTTTTAACGCATAGTATGTACTAAAACCATATTAAACATATAAGGTTGATACCTACTAATATTTTTAGTATATTTTTATATATTAACAGTAAGTAAAAGTTTTTAAACTCAGGTTTCCAGTTTTGACCTTTTAAGCCTAAGTGAAATTACCAAAATACCCCTAAGGTGCATAGTTTGGTTTTAAGTGATAAATTTCACATATAGGTCATACCCTACCGTTATAACTTATTAAATTAAGTATATTCACTGAATAAATCAGACTTGTAACTCAGATTCTAATTAAACTCTTTTATAACCTTTAAATGACCAAAATGCCCTTACGAGGCATAATTGGAGTTTAAATTCGTTTGGGGCATAATAGAAGATATCTTAATGATATTATAACATATTTAAGGCATATTAACTCAGGGAACTTACATATGACTGTTATAGCTACCCGTGACGCCCTTTTCGCGTTCGGTTCGGTTTATGTAACTAGTTTGCATAAATTGACCGAAACAGGTCAAACATTATCATTTTTGCCTCAAAATCCAGAATGTGTTTAGTATACCCATATTATACAAGTCTTCAAACTTGTCGGGTCTAAATCACATTCTATTCGGTCTTCGCTTAATCGTGCGTTTGAACCGTATCGTCCTTAAAAACTAACCGGTCTAAGCTTAGGCTTAAATAAAGACCCGTTAGAAATCTAATAGGTTATTACAAACCTTTGTTCCAGAATAGAAGAACCAGTAAAAGCTACCCGCACTCGCTAATTGTGATTTATACTTACAAAGGTAAATACTTTTAACTTATTTTCCCTATACGGGCTTGGGGTACAGTATATAAAATACCGCTTGGTCTGGCATTGAATCTTTAATCGAATAGAGGTTAAATCATTGATATGCTACGTTTTGAAATGTTTTGTTTGCTTAAAGCCTTTGGGGGGTTAATGACCATGTCCCGGATATCCTTGGCATCATCTTACGAGATGGCCACGACCTAAGCACGGGGTGTAGGCGTACACCCGTCAGTGCCTAACCAAATAATGTGGTGTGTCTATTAATCTTTAACCCGGTCTACGGATCAGGCTACTGAACGCATAAGAAACATGTAATTCACTTACAAGATTATATTCACATAATTATCCCAAGTTATAAAATGTTTTGTGCCACGTGCATTCAAATCAATTTTTAAACCTTTTTAAAATGAGTCAGTTAAATTGTATTTACCAATGTAAACTGACGTATTTTCCAAAAGGTTAAGTGCAGGTACTACTCGTACTAGGCTGGCTGTCTTCTAGCGTCCACAATAAGTCTCGCAAGCTTGGATGTCAATAAAACTGTTGAACAATATCTTCTTTTATTTTGATCCGCCTGTGGATCCGTTTCAACTATTTTGTGATATTTAATATTACAATTTATTAATGTTGAAATGAATCTATCTTTGCTTCCGCTGTGCATTTATATATTGTGTTGTTTGACTTATGATGATATCAACTACGTCACGACACCGGGCCCACCGGTGACACGTGGAAAATAGGGGAGTGACAGGTTGGTATCAGAGCCAACTCTGAGTGAATTAAACACTAGTCTTTTGTGTTTAATCTCAGTTACACAATTGCACATTCCTCGATTCTCGAGTCTAGACAAAGAACTTAGGAATATTCCAAATTTGTTTTAATTCTAACTTTGTCTTATATATTTTCTTGTTGTATCACTTGTTTGTTTTTGACAGGTTGACAAAATGCCGCCAAGGATGAGAGGAAGAGGAAGAGGAAAAGGGCCACTTGTCACCCCAAATGACCATGAGGCCGGACCCTCGCACCGGCGAACACCGTCAGATCCCCACAACCCAGGTCCTCAAGATCTCTGGAGGACTTTTATTGAACCAGCTAAGCGCTCAGTTTCACTGAGTACCTCCCCTTCTATTCCACACTCTTTTGGGCCTCATTCTGAAATGAGCCCCACAACTCCCACCAATCCTACATACCTCTTCAAGGACATGACTCACCCTTCGACCACCTATCACCTGTTTTCCAGGGCCAGTTCAACCCTGCCGATTACCTTGGAGAACCAGTGGGTTTTAACCCACTTAGACCTGAAGATCATTTTTCCGGTGGCAACGCGATGGACATAGATGAGGACACCGATCCTTCACTGCCACCATCCAGAACTCCTAACCACCCCATTGAAATTTCAGATGGGTCACCTTTTGTGGGATCACCTTACAATGGTCCCGACAGTTATGAAGAGAGATTCAGAATGTGTGACTGGGCGTTTACTCCCAGTTACCACAACTCTCCTCTGCACCAGCCGCAGCAGCTTCAGCAGCAGCAGAATCCTTCCGAGGATTCCCGTCTTGTCGCGGTCACTCCACCGCCACCACCACCTCAGCTACAGCCTCCGGAGCCCCCGAGGCGAAGAGGAACGAACGCACGGATATCCGCACGAGGGGGAGTGCGCATCAACACCCCTCCACTTTCAAGTGGCAGTCGATACTCGCCAGTTCACGAAGAACTAGAGATGGGAGAATCTTCACACCCCCTCTCAGAAGTGAACTCTGCGCCAGTCGCGCCACCACCACCACTGGGTTTTGGAGACCCAATTCCTGCTTACACTGGTGCGGCAACGTATAATCCCTTCGAGCAGCCGATCCACACAAATTACAACTATGTCGAGGCTGATCCTTACTTGGTAGCTGCGAACTACAACGCTCTCCATCCGAAAGGTCCCTATGGAGGTCCCTGGACTACGGGATACCCGACCTATGGATACCCACCATATGGGTATCAGCAACCGCCGCCCCCTCAACCTCCGCATTATCAGCAACCACCACAGACGCCGGTGATGTCACCGCCACAATTTCAAGAAATCCTTCAGGGGATTAATGAGGTGCGGCAGGAGGTGCGGGACGACCGTAGGCATAACCGAGGGATGTTCAAGAAAATGGTGGATTTGATCAAGGGAAAAAGCAAGAAGGATCACTAAATCCTTTGTTTGTTTGTTTATTTTAGTATTGTAATCATGTCCCTGCGAGGACATTTGTTTCTGTACTCTGCCCCTGCGTGGGCATGTCTTTTTATTTTAACCCCTGCATGGGTTTGTTTGTTAGTTTGGCCCCTGCGTGGGCATGTTATTTATGTAAAAGTCCCGTTTAGGTCAAACTTGCACTAGTTTAAATTTTTATTGGAATGGTTAGTTCATTTTTCATTTTTAAATTATGTGCATAAATATAAAATGTGAATAAATGAAAAATAACATTTATTTTATAGATTTACCATTTTAATAAAATAATAAGAATCTTAAAAGGTAAAACCTAGCTTGTATGTCATATTAAAAGACCTGGCCAATATGGTAAACCTTGTTTAAAAAGATTCAAATCTCTGTTAACATCTGCAAACATGTTAACATTCTTGGCTAATGTGATCCGCAAAATCACATATGTCACCCTTTTAATAAATTATCCAAATTCCTTATTATTATTTAAACATCTGATCGTGATGTAATGCCTACGGGCTATAACTAATGTCATATAAGACAAAAGACAGTCATAGTTTATAGACTCCCTGCCAAGAAAGGTAATGAATTTTAATTCAAACCTTAATAACTAGATCCTATAAGATCTAAATTTATAATTTAGAAACTTGTCTACATGACTAGGCCTATGTGCTATTATTAATTTATGATTTAGGATTATGATAAAGATCCTGAATAATTATATATTTAAAAAATTAACTAAAATGGCTATTAAAACCATGGTTAATAAATCGTCAAGAACGATAATACTGTTTAGGCTTCTAAATAAACCTTGTCCTTATTTCCTTTATGTAGCAATTTAAAACTACATGGCCAAGTCAGAAGAAATAAACAGTCGTCCAGTGGAAAACCCTAAAAATGCTAAAATACTTGTAACTGGTGCGGAGCTACAAGCATTAGTAGAAAATGCTGTTACTAAAGCCATCGAGAGGCAATATAGTGAATCGAGTAGTACTCGAAGCAGGACCCGATCAGCTCCTCACTCTAAGCCAAAAACACATTCTGAAGCTCATGATAAGCCACCCTCTAAGATAGAGAAGCCAAAGAAGGATGATGAGGATCATCACTCCTCGAACCAACACAGTGTCCCGTCAAGGAAGGTCGAGCATAAACAGGAACCGCGTGGTAAGTCCTGTACATACAAATACTTCGTCTCATGTAAACCCAGAGACTTTACTGGGGAGAAAGGAGCGGTTGACTGCATGACCTGGTTGGACGAGATGGATACAGTAGTGGACATCAGCGGTTGTGCTGAAAGGGACGTAGTGAAATATGTATCCCAATCGTTTAAGGGAGAGGCACTGGCATGGTGGAAGTCTCTCATACAAGCTGTTGGAAAGATCCCACTTTACAACTTGTCATGGGATCAATTCGTTGCTCTCATTAAGGAGAATTATTGCCCGCAACACGAAGTCGAAAGAATCGAATCAGATTTCTTATCATTGGTGATGAAGAATTTAGATTGCCAAGCTTACCTCACCACTTTCAATACCCTATCTAGGCAGGTTCCGTACTTGGTAACTCTGGAACCCAAGAGGATTGCTCGCTTCTGTCACACCCCCAAAATCCACACGCGGAGTATCACCGCTTGGAGGCGTGACTGACCAGGATCAAGCCACCAATCATATTGAACATAATTGTAAATAATAAAAGTCATTCATCAATACGAAAGGTGTTTTCAAACTAAACATCAACAGGTGTGTAGCGGAAGCATAAGTATGTAAACCCAATGTAAATCGTAAATTCAAATGTTTAGATAATTAACATGGCATCATCGATCCATGTCCCACAACGACCTGCTCCTCCCTGTGCAAGCTCCATATGTACCTAAGGTCCTGCAAGGCATGCAGCAGAGAGTCAACAACTAGTTGAGCGAGTTCACAGTTAATAGTTCAGTAATAGTAAGCCTTGTATTCGTTCATTTAGTCATGTATCATATTAGTTCATATCGCGGCCCTCTAGGCATGTGTGCGATGATTGGGGAAAACTTCCCGAGTATTCTAGACTAGGTATATTTGTATCGCGGCCACCCGGCATGTGTGCGAAGTTTAGTGTATAGTTCGCGGCCTTCTTAGGCATGTGTGCGAAGATTAGTCATAATATCGCGGTCAACCCTGACATGTGTGCGAAGATCAGTCATATTATCGCGGCCAATCCCCGGCGTGTGTGCGAAGATCAGTTCTATTAGTATCACTAGTCTAGCCGTATCTTATCAATAACCCTTCCTCTCCCAAGGACCATATAACTAAGTTCCATAAACTAGGTAAGTACAAGTAAATAATTCAAACCCATTCCCACCCCGGGAATCCCATGCCTTGGCTGTGTGAACTCACCTTGGTTTGCTCGGTATGCTAAGTATGTGCTCAAAGTAAATCAATCACGTCCTAAAGTACGCACGTATACAATAATCAGTTTATGTTCAAGTTGTTCACGTATAAGCAAGTAGTACGTATTCGCAAGCATTCAGGTCATGTTTATTATTTAACAGCAGTTAGATAGTCCAGTTAACACTTAACAAAATTAACTCAAGTTACTGCACAGCTCGGCGAAACACATATATTGACGAAACACACATGTATTGGCGAAACACATACATCGACGAAACACATTCTGTTTCGTCGAGTCTTGTTTGGCGAAACAAGATTTTTATCTCGTCGACTTTCCTTGGTGAAACACTTTCTGTTTCGCCAAGAGATCTGTTTCGTCGAGTCGGTTTCGGGGTGATGTCAGTTACGTAAATCAGATACAACCTTAACGCAGAAACCCTAATCATCCTAACAGCCGTCATCAGCGATCATTAATCATGCAGTAATCATTCGTTCACAGAATCACATAACACAATCATCAAAGAATCATCGTCTAGCATGAACCCTAGTTTGCGTATACAACATATCGATTAACATACAACATCACATCACCGAACCTTATCAAGATGCTAATGTGTATTCAGAACCAGATCATATAAATAACATTCAGAACCGAGTATTTGATCGTATTAAGTTTCGCATAGAACTATTTGTATCCGCCTACATCATGCATATCGAAATCTATATCATCATCATACTCTTATAATCACAGCAGTAACACACATCAATCATATACACAAGCATGAATCGAGATATTACAGAAACATGAAATCGATTAACAAACACACACTAACCGATTTGAGATGAACAAACAAGGATTCGAGAGCTAGGGATGATGGTGAACGATGGTTGTTGCCGTCGCACAGAAGAGAGAGAGTTCTAGGGTTTTTCTGATTGCTTAACTTGTGAAACTGAACCCGTTTCACGTAAATATTCATGAAATAACATTCTGGGCCGTAACTGGGCTTTCGGCGAAACTGGGCTCGGCGAAACTGACCTGTTTCGTCGGGTGGGTTGTTGGCGAAACAATCCTGTTTCGTCGAGACTGGTTATGGCGAAACACACTTGTGTTTCGTCGGGTTCTACAAATCTTAAACAGCTTATGTTTCTCGACAAGTTCCATGTTATACAATCAAACATAACCATGCAAACGCAATAGTTTATTATAACACAAGCATACAGTCACAAGTCAGACGAGTCAAACAACTAAACAGTCAAAGTCAACGTGCATTAAATGCGAATAAAGAATGTCGGAAACTCGAGTTGTCACAGCTTCATTGGGGGTTTAGCCCCAGAAATTAAAGCCAGTGTTAAGGCATCAAGACCTGCTACCTTTAGATCAGCAGCTGATCTATCTCTATCTCTTACCTTGGACGTAGTTAGGTTGAGATGGCTCAGGAATTCAGAAGAAGGTAAGAGGAAGCGTGAGGACGATACCTCACGAAGATCAGATAAAAAGCACCGAGGAAGTAATGACCACAAGAAAGGGTTGGGGTCTAAGAAAGATGGGCAACAATCTGGAGATAAGCCCAAATGTAAGGTTTGCAAGAAGCACCATTTTGGGAGGTGCCGACTTGAGTCGAAATCCCAGTCTCAGCCGAGGCCCTGTGGAATTTGCAAATCTACGGAACATAAGACCTTGGAGTGTAAGAAGCTGAAAGACGCAACGTGTTACAGTTGCAATGAAAAAAGGCACATTAAGTCAAATTGCCCAAAGATCACCAAGAAAACCGAGGATGGGAAAAAGACCAATGCTAGGTGTTTTGGTTAAAAATTACCGAAGCAATTAAGTGATCAAATTAGTTAAGTGAGGTAGTGTGCTAGAAATGAGTGTCGAAAATATGTTAATCAAGTTGATTTGTAAAAACAGTTTCAGGATACGGCTCAAGATGTAGAGCTGTATCTATGATCAAACAATGAGCAAAAATAAAGTAAACGACACGAGATGTACGAGGAAAGTCCTTGATCAATCTAGATCGCCGGCATAAAACCTCGGGAGCTGACAATCGCAACTGCCTTGTTCTTCAATTGCTTCAAAAATCAGGATACAGTGCAGGATGTGGTACGGATCGACTAAGTGTTACAACGAAACTTGAATACAAGTGTGGTGTTTGTAATGAGCTAGAGAGTGTAAGTGTATGAGAGTGTTAGTGAAAAATTGTGTGTTCTAAGCTGATCCGTCCCCATCTATTTATAGTTAAGATAAAATAACAAACTATCCTAAACTTACGGGATCCACCGGATATTCCTTCTTCGAACGTTGTAGACCTGGTCTTTCGGGCTCAACGTCTCTCTCTCAACAAATTCGTCCGAGTCTTGAGGAGAAGAAGTCCTCTTGACCGTTAGCAAGTCTCAGCCATTAATCTGCACGTGGTTAATTCAATAAGCCTCAGGATATCGCCCAAGATGTTAGCAATATCCTCTTCCAGCATCCTGGTCACAAATGAACAAACATAGGCAGGATATTGGTCAGGATATATATGTTAAGAAAATGACCCCTAACAATTGTCCCCAAATATATCAGTTGGGATACCAATCCAACGGATATATTTCAAAAGTTTCACCTCATAACTTAAGGCAATTAATATGACTAGACTCTTGAAATGACAGCGGTGCAACTTCCAAGGCATTATTTACTTTTTACCCCCCTATATTCATCCTATATTAACCGAGGGGCTCCTTATCTCGGTTATCCTTATCTGCAAGCGAATAACAGGTATTTTCCTCTCTATTCTCCTTTCTTGAATTTCTCTTAATTTACTATTCACTCTCCATGGCACCACAAACGAAATCCCGATCAAACCGATCAGCCTCAACCCTCGTGAGCCAAAATCTCATCGCCGATCCAGCAAAGGAGATCTGCTGCTTCAACAATGCTGACATCGCTGCTCTTAAAGATTCCGGTGCCTTTCCCACCGGAACGGTTTTTCGCCCCTTCGACCAAGAAGCCCGATCGGACGCATTATCCGACGAGTGGGTTTGTTTTTTCGCTTATCCTTTCTCTCTTGGACTCCGGTATCCATTTCCACCCTTTATCTCTAGCTTTTTCGACCTCACCGGCCTTAGTTATGCCCAAGTTATGCCAATGGTCTGGCGAATCTTGATAGTGTTGGATCAAATCAAATCTCGTCATTTTCCTAACCTACTTGTTGAGGACCTTCCCGTAGCATACCGGTTAAGATCTCATGGCAATCACCGTTATCTTCTGTTCTCCATCAAGAACCCTTTGGTCCTTAAAGCCACCAAGAATGAGGATCGATGGCGACGAAAATTCTTTTTCGTCAAAAGAGACTCTATTGATAAGGGTTTCGATCTACCGGTTAAATGGTTAACCAAGGGTAGGATTTAGGGTTTTAGGAATATCCCCAATTATATCTTCAAACTGTATCCCGAACTTATATTCTGATGTTTATATGCAGCGAATTTCAGAGATTTAGTGCCTCCTAGCGCAGAATCCGAATCCAAGATCAAGGAAATCTACCGTCTTCCTGCCAGTGAAAGAACTTTTTCCCTGTCTCTCACATATTCTCATCAAAAATCAAGCTCATAAATGTCTGGTAAGCACATCTTCATATGTTAATTATTTTTCAAAAATATGATGAGTTTTAAGAATATCTTCCCTTATGTAGTACCAGTCGTCAACCTTGAAGGTTTCGAACTGGACGAACTGGATTGCTATTCCAGCCTTGAACCCGCCAAACAAGAATCCAAACCAAAGTCGTCTGCTACACCAAAGCCTACCTCCTCGAAAACTGTTTCTGCTCCCAAAGGCCCTCCGGCATCCAGGACCCAGGCATCCAGCTCTCGGAAGAGAAAGGAGACTGACTCCCCAGCTTTTTCCGAAACGTTCTCTCTTGAGAATCATGGGTTCAATGACGCCACCTCATTCCTCAAACAGGTAGAATCTTCTTTTCGATATCCTGTACAAGTATGTTAGTCTTTATCCTGCTTATTTTTCACGTTAATACCTGTGTCTTTATCGATAGGGTCTGGATCGCCTCATGCATTTATACGAAGACGCTTGCGGTCTTAACAAGATGTTGCAGATTTAGCTGGAGAAAGCTCAAGCCACCATAGCTGATCAAGGAACCATTGCAGCTGCCAAATCCCAGCACTATGAAGACAAATACAAGGCAATGACTCAGGAACATCAAGCCGCCCTCCACAAAGCTAATGAGGATGCTCAAGCCAAGCTAGATGCCGCTCTTCTCCAATATCAGCAGAATATGAGCTCATACCGGGATAGCCTAAAAGCTTCAGTGGTCATTTCTCTTCTCCAAGCCAGGATAAGGATGGCTTATGAGGCCATGGATCTGGGTTTTGAATGCCCTTCCTGGAATGTAAAGGCTTGGGAGGAGAAACTACAGGGCCTCGGAGGTCATCCCGTTGCTCATCCTGCAAAACATACTGGTGAAGAGCCTTCTAAGGCGGCAAAGGAGGTGGCCAACGCTGGTGATGGTGCTGAGAAGAATCCCAAGGATGATGCTGGGGCGAATGCTGGCAAGGAGGTTGCCGATCAAGAAGGTGCCGCATCTTAGGCGGCGAAATGGGCGATGATGGATATATGTGCCAAGGCCGGAGCCCATTTTTTAAATTCATGGTTGTGGTTGCATAAACAATTTACTTTTCCTGTCTTTGAACAATGTGATGACCAAAGGTGGATGGGTCCTAGGTTTTAGGACGAAGCCCTTGGTCATCAATTAGTATAACTTGTTTTGAACGTAGTAACGGTTGTAGGTGGACGGGTCCTGTTTTGAGATAGATCCTGCAACCATTACACAAGTATGGTAAAAACTAATTGTGCTTTTGGTGGATGGGCCTTGGTTTTAGGTGAAACCAAAAGCACAACTTTTGACTTGTTAATAATATAACTATCTTTTGACTTATTTTCTGTTACCTTGCATTACTTAGTATGAGTCTTATTTTTGTAAAGATTTTGTATTGGTATCTTATAAAATATCCTGATCAGTATGCTCAGTAACATATTGCAAAAGCCTTGTATTAGATAGATCTTCCAAATGTTCCTTCAACTTTGTAAAAATTTCTTTTAGAAAGTAAAAAATAGTTTATCTTTTCAAAATCAAGTTTTGATAATATTTAAAAGATCATAGTTCCAAACTAATACTGGTTTCAAACACCCTAATCAAATATCCTTAAAAGGACTTTGAGGATATATATCAGGATACTTAACATAATGTCACTAAAAACTTAAATGAGGCTTACAAAGGAAAGATCATACCAGAAATAGGATATAAACCTATTACCAAACTTCAATCCCTTTGCAACTCTTCTAATGAAGATGTCCCCAGTGCAAGGTACTTAGTGCATTAGTCGTAAACTTCATCCACTTAGCTTTACACCACCACCTCGGCAGGGATGTCCCCTGTGCACAATATCTTCAAGTATCTTAGAAATCTACTTAATGTCAGTTCCCATTGCATAAGCAATTTTTTACGTCCCAAGGGTAAAACCCAAGGATGTACTAGAGATAAATCCTTTGTATCCTGGGGAAAATCCCAACTTTTCATGCGCTACAGGTGGGAGTGTATAAACTCCAAGACTTAGAAAGGTGAAAACCTTTAAACCTTAGAGAGTATGAAAATACCCTTTCGTGAGAGAGGGTGATCAATCCTCATATACCTTTAGAATTCAGGATATAGCCAATGGTAACGAAATTGTCAGCCACTTTTACATGGACTGGTCCCGCCACCTTGAACTATTCCTGAATAACTTGCGCTCCAGGCGGGGTGTTTAAACCCAATTCGGAAGAAAGGTGAATACCTTTAAACCTGTGAAGGGATCAGTATCCCTTAAACGTGAGAGAGGGGGCCAATCCTCTAATCTTCTGAGTTATCCTGAGTGCATATCCTGGAGCTACATCCTGAAACATATCTTGCAAAACAAATGTAAACTAAGGTGGGTGTTAGCTTGGCTAACACCCCTCCGATGCTTAAGTCAGTATCAGGTTACAAAGAACAGATTAAACCAAACATATTTAAAAGAAGTAGAATTCATACCATCTTGAGTTAGAAATTAAATTCTAGACTAACTTGAAATAGAGCTTAAGGTGTATAGTATTCCAAGATCTCGGTAGCATATCCCCCTCCATATTCTTGAGTCTATATGCTCCTTTCCCTGCTTCTGATTCAACTTCATATGGTCCTTCCCATTTTGGAACTAACTTGCCATCGGCAGGATTTGTAGTATTTTGGAAAGCCTTTCTTAACACCCAATCTCCAACCTTAAATCTTCTGGTTCTAATATTCTTGTTATATGCCCCTGATATTCTCTGTTGATATGCTGCCATTCTTAGCCTTGCCGCATCTCTCTTTTCATCTATAGTGTCTAAATCCTGACTCAAGGCTTCGGGATTCTGATCAGGATCACTCAAGATAGATCTTGCAGTAGGTATTGTCATTTCCGTTGGAATCATTGCTTCGGCTCCAAACACCAAGGAAAATGGGGTTTGGCCTGTTGCATTCTTTACCGTTGTCCTATCAGCCCATAAAACAAAGGGTAATTCTGATCAGGATCACTCAAGATAGATCTTGCAGTAGGTATTATCTTGTTTGAGGATTCTGCTTGTCCATTTGCTTGAGGATGTACCGGAGTAGATGTGATCATTTTGATTCCCCAACTCTTGCAAAAGTCAGTAGTCCTCTTACTTATAAACTGAGAACCATTGTCACAGATTATCTCGGCTGGTATTCCGAATCTGGTCAGGATATTTCTCTTTATGAAGGATACTACTTCTTGGTCTCTAACTTGAACAAATGCTTCAGCTTCAACCCACTTAGAGAAATAATCCGTCATTGCCAGCATAAAGACTTTTCCTCCCGGAGCTTTTGGTAGCTTTCCCACTATATCCATACCCCACTTCATAAATGGCCAAGGGGAAACAATAGGATACAATGGTTCAGCAGGTTGATGCAGTATGTTACTATGTCTTTGTCACACCCTGGCTTTGCGGAAACGTGGTTAATTTTGGTGTGACTTCTTAATACCATAGCTTAATCATAACCAAGCTATATGAATTAAAAACATGCAAGATCATCCATTAAGTTTTGAAAACCAAATACAGTACCATTGTTTTAACGGGAACATACCCTAACAACCATAACCTTGTTCAACAGACAATACAAACTTAAACATAACATAAACATGGTTTAAGGATTGTGACTTGTCCTGGAAAGAGACACATCCCCTAAACCCCGGATGACCTCGGAAACTAGTGCAGCGGAAAACATGCCATACCGTGCCAGATCCCTTTTTAATTTCCTGAAATACATGTAAGTTGAAAAAAATCAACAATAATGTTGAGCGAGTTCATGTGTAAGTGAGTATGTAAAACACTTGTAAGTATAAACATTCCCTGGTATGTAGCAGTGTAAGGAAAAAGAGATCACCAATGGGTTGCAAAGCCATTGATATGTGTGAAGTGCAAGTAGGAAGACTCAAACCTAGCGGATTTTGCGTTGGGCACAAAGTCACCCCGAGGTCCGTTCTGCTGGGCCTGGGGTCGGGCTCGCTACACCCGGATAGATCTACCGCTTACGTCCCTCGGTCCTACAATGAGGATTAATGGCCTCCAGTTCCCGCCTACCCACTCACATGATCTAAGTAGTAAACCTCCTTACGCTAACCATACCATGTATAAAGTACTCATAATCATAGTAACATGTATTTCACCCCCGCAGTTTAGAAAACTGAAAACAGTTAAGAGAAAAGGGGGACATGAACTCACAGTGAAGCGTCTCTACCAAGTACTCCAAATCAGGCAGCTGTGCGACGACCTACAGGTGCTAATTTCTATTAGACGGACGGCCGTGCCTTAGCTTTATAGTTTAAGTTTTTGGGAAATAGTTAGACAACTATTTCGTGTTTACATTCTGTATATACTTGGTAGTTAATCTCCTTCCCAAGGATGGGGGATTCAATACATGTGCGTTCAAATTATCTCATTAAGTCTCACTTAATATGTATATATTTCCAATTCCAAAATATAAGTATTTTTCTCAAAAATATTATATTTTCATTTCACATAATTTTCTCCAATAATACGTTGTTAAAATACGCGTTCATAAATATTTCCGTAAGTGCGTAAGTTACGTTTTAACAATCGAGTGGTAATATACTTACCGGTGTAACTATATATTTATGGTGAAAGCGTTCGTATTATTTTGGATTCATTAACGTTTGTAAATATTATTTTTACTCTAAAAATAATATTTATGTATTTTCACAAAATAATCATAAACAGTGTGTGAAAAATATATATTTATCACGTTAAATTTTGTGAAAATCCCACCTCCGAATATTTAGTAAATAAAGTCATGGCGAAATTTATATTTCGAAAACATGTCCAAAAGTAATTCTAACACTTGTGGTGTAAATAGTTCTAAGTGTTAGGTTTTTAGAAAAATTTCGCCAGAGTTTCCTCTGTAACTGGAGGTGGCCACGCTTTCAAGCGTATCATTTTCTTTTACAAATCAACCAACAATTTTCTTTATTTGATCAGAACAACTTTTGTCACAACAACAAATCAACATATGTGTAAATTGTCAAAAATTACATGAACTTGTAGTTTTCCCAAAACTGTGGTATAAGTCCTCTTAAATTTAGTAGATCTTCATATAAGGTAATTTGATCTTGTAAAAACCTCGTTTTTAGAGAAAATCCATCTTTACAACTTCCCGTCATCTTTTACAAAAACTGTTACTTTTGTCGGATCTTTTCATTTCACAAGTGTTTACACACTTGTGGTTTATAGAAATCATGTTTGTTAGTGTAAAATCCATCTTTTAAAATACATGATTTCTTGATACGTGGTTCTTTGAAAATACCACTTGCAGATGCGTAGATCTGCTAGTTTTAAACATCATTTCACAAGTAAAACTCTTTTACACAAGTTCATGATTCGCGTGTGGTAGAGTTTCACCTTTTAACCCTTGTATCATTCAAAACAAGTTTATGTTAAGATCCATGATCTTACCAAACCGGGTTAAACGATGATCCGAGCTACCACATCATAGATCGGGCCTAAATAATCATACATTTCGAATACTACAACATTTACACAACATATGAGCTATTAACCACCATTTTTAGTGTTTTAAGTAAACTTTAAAGCATCAACATGTAAGATTCCGAGTTTTAACCGATAAAAATCCTTTTAACCACTTTAGATTAGTTCAAGAACGAGTTTTAAGTATTATACCTCTAGCTCAAGGCTAGGGAAGGATCTTGACGAAAATGGCGTGGATAAAAGCAAAGTAGAGAGGTCCTTCGCGTTCCGCTTGCTCCAAGGCTCCTTGTATACGACCCTCGACACTTGTATGGACTTGGAATGTGATGATGGAAGCCGAAAATGGATGTGTGGGGAGGGGGGTGTTCGGCCGAGAGCTCTAGAGGGCAAGAGAGAGAGTTGTGTTGAGTGTTGTGTTGTGTAATGATCTCATGTGTTTAGCTTAGATCTTATAGGCAAATCAAATGTGTATTAACCAATGGTTAATGTGCTAATTAGATATTAGACAAACTTAGATTATGGAAATCTTGAAAGGACAAGTGTGTCCCCCATGGTTGGGGACGGTTAGGAGGGGGGTACCTAGTTCGAATCCAACTAGATGATTAAGTAATAGTTTGGTTAAGTTAAGTAATTAACTCGGTTACTTGTGTAGTATGTTATGACGGGTGTTAGGGTATTCGGGGACCCTAACTGGCTCAGAAAAAGATAAATAGTGAAAATAGCAATATTTTCATGTTCCGGGTAAAGTCCGGTTGTTTGGTTGGATAGTAATCCGTTAAAGCGTTACCAAAGCTTTAAAGTGTCGTTATTACTCTTTTTAGTGACGCAACTCATTTCTGACACTTTGGAAAGTGTCTAGTAATATTTTTCTCATGTTTTGGCACTTTATTAGTTAGCTAAAAGCTGAATTGTTATGTAAAGTGCTGAGTTTTGTACTTTGAGTACGTTTTAGGCCCATCCAGTCACTGTGACTTATCCCTAGAGAAAGTTCTTCAACCCTTATATCCCTACACTCACCATTAGTGTAGCAAAAATATTTCTGGCTCATACAGGCCTTAGAGGCAGTGTTTGCCTGATGCTGGCTTTATCAGCATGTTCAATAGGTTATCCGTTATAGTGCTACTGTGCTTTTTGTGCATCATGTTTGTCACTAAGGTGCTGTAAGCAAAATATGGAGTGACAGCAAATAAAGTATGATGCAAGTAAGTGCATGTATCAGTATGCAAGTAGCAGTTTATCAGCAATTTCAGTTAAGCACAGTAATTAAGCAGCAATTAATCATTAATTAAATCGTACGGATACCTGGTTTAGTGAGGGTTGTCACATTCTCCCCCCGTTAAATAAATTTCGTCCCGAAATTTAAGTTCTGCTTGTAGATGCAGGGTTCTTAGGAAAAAGGTGGGGGTATTTCTCTTTCATCCGGTCCTCACGCTCCCAGGTGTATTCAGGACCGTGTCTGGCATTCCAACGAACTTTGACGAGTTTGACACTGCTCCGGCGGGTCTTGTTTACCTTCCAATCCGTGACCTCGACAGGTTCTTCAACGAAGTGGAGCGTGTCGTCAACATGAATCTCGTCGATGGGAATGGCAATGTCAACTTGAGTTGGACTTTTCTTCAGATTGGATACATGAACTGTATCGTGAACACCATTCAGTTCAGCAGATAGGTCCAACTTGTATGCTACTAGTCCTATTCTTTCCAGAATTCTGAAGGGACCAATGTAGCGCGGATTTAACTTCCCACGCTTCCCGAAGCGTGCCACACCCTTCCAGGGTGAGACTTTCAATAACACCATTTCTCCAACTTGGAAATCCACATGTTTCCGGTTTGGATCCGCATAGGCCTTCTGTCTGTGGCGAGCTGCTTCGATGCGTTTAAGAATCTGTGCGATCTTGTCTGTCGTCTCTTGGACGATTTCGGGACCAGCAAGCTGTCTATCACCTGCGTCAGCCCAACATAGAGGTGATCGACACTTGCGTCCGTAAAGGGCTTCGAATGGCGCGACACCAATACTGGTGTGGTAGCTGTTGTTGTACGAAAATTCGACCAAAGGCAAATGCTTATCCCAGCTACCGCCCAAATCCATAACACACGCTCTCAGCATGTCTTCCAAAGTCTGTATCGTTCGCTCACTCTGGCCGTCAGTTTGCGGATGAAACGCAGTGCTCAGATTCAATTGCGATCCAAAAGCTTCTTGGAAGGATTTCCATATCCTTGACACAAACCTTCCGTCTCTATCAGAGATGATCGAGAGAGGCACTCCATGACGTGCAACGATCTCTCTCATGTAAATTTCAGCCAACTTGCTCGTATTATCCTTCTCTCTGATAGGTAAGAAGTGTGCTGACTTCGTTAATCGATCCACTATCACCCAGATAGTGTCATGGCCTTTTGGCGTTCTTGGCAATTTTGTAACAAAATCCATTGAGATTTGTTCCCATTTCCACTTGGGAATCTCAGGTTGTTGCAGAAGTCCTGAAGGCTTCTGGTATTCCGCTTTAACCTTAGCGCACGTTAAACATTTGCTCACATAAACAGCAACATCGCCTTTCATCCTAGGCCACCAATAATAATCTTTGAGATCCTGGTACATCTTATCCGCTCCTGGATGGATAGAGTACCGCGACTTGTGAGCTTCATCGAAAATAACTTTTCTTAAATCACCAAACAGAGGAACCCAAATCCTTTTCTCAAAACATAATGTTCCTTCCTCGTTTGGTACCAAAAGCTTCTCCATCCCACGGAGATATTCTTCTTCAAGGTTTCCTTCCTTGAAAGCTTCTTTCTGCGCGGCACGAATGCGCACGGAAAGATCGGTTTGGATAATCATTTCCAAAGCCCTAACCCTTATGGGCTTGATTCTCTCTTTTCGACTTAGGGCATCGGCGACCACATTCGCCTTCCCTGGATGATACTTTATCTCGCAGTCGTAGTCGTTTAACAATTCAACCCATCGTCTTTGCCTCATATTCAACTCCTTCTGGTTGAATATATGCTGTAGGCTCTTGTGATCTGTGAAAATTGTACATTTCGTACCATAAAGGTAGTGTCTCCAGATCTTTAAAGCAAAAACCACTGCGCCGAGCTCCAAATCGTGTGTGGTATAGTTCTTTTCATGCACTTTCAACTGACGCGATGCGTAAGCAATAACCTTTTGGCGTTGCATCAACACACAGCCCAATCCTTGACGCGATGCGTCGCAGTATACCACAAAATCATCAGTACCTTCCGGTAGAGCTAAGATTGGCGCATTGCAGAGCTTATCTTTCAATATCTGAAACGCTTCATCCTGTTTGATTCCCCAATCAAACTTCTTATCCTTCTGCGTGAGGAGCGTCAATGATTGAGCGATCTTTGAAAATTCTCAATGAATCTTCGATAATAGCCAGCCAAACCCAAGAATTGCCGAATCTCGGTTGGCGTCTTTGGCGTTTCCCAATCCTTGATCGCCTCGATCTTGGTTGGATCCACATGGATTCCATCTCCATTTACCACGTGCCCAAGGAATTGCACCTCTCTTAGCCAAAACTCGCACTTGGAGAATTTAGCATACAGCTGTTCTTTCATCAGCAGCTCTAGAATGGCTCTAAGATGCTGCTCGTGTTCAGCCTTCGTCTTTGAATAAATTAAAATATCATCGATGAATACAATCATGAACTTATCCAAGTACGGCTTGCAAACTCTATTCATTAGATCCATGAATACCGCTGGTGCATTTGTCAAACCGAATGGCATAACGAGGAACTCGTAGTGCCCATAACGAGTTCTGAAGGCTGTCTTCGGAATGCTTTCCTCTTGTATCCTTAACTGATGGTATCCAGATCGAAGGTCAATCTTTGAATAAAAGCTTGAACCTTGAAGTTGGTCGAACAGATCATCAATTCTTGGCAGAGGATACCTATTCTTGATCGTCAGCTTTTTCAATTCTCTGTAGTCGATACACATATGGAAACTACCGTCCTTCTTCTTGACAAACAGGACCGGAGCTCCCCAAGGCGAGAAGCTTGGTCGGATAAAACCCTTGTCTAACAACTCTTGAAGTTGTGTCGACAGTTCCTGCATCTCAGACGCAGCAAGTCTGTACGGGGCCTTAGCCACAGGCGCGGCGCCTGGAACTAAGTCGATGTGGAACTCCACTTGCCTCTGAGGCGGCAATCTGGGCAAGTCTTCTGGGAAGACTTCTGGATACTCCCTCATGACCGGAATGTCTTCGATCTTTGGCTCAGCAGCCTTTTTATCCACGATGTGTGCCAGAAAAGCAACACATCCTTTCTGCAAACACTTCCTTGCTTTCAAGCAGCTGATAATCCTCAACGGCATCTCACGCTTCTCTACATGAACAACAATGGTCTCAACATCATCGGTTGGGATACGAACAACCTTTTCATGACAAACTATCTCTGCCTTGTTTCCTGATAACCAATCCATTCCTACCACCACGTCGAAGCTTCCCAACTGGACTGGTAGTAGATCCAGAGCGAACTCACGCTCTCCTAATTCAATCACACAACCTCTGATAACTTCATTGGCTTCTACTAACTTCCCATTGGCCAATTCGATCGAGTAAGGAATATCTAACTTATTAGCGGCTAGACCAAGCATATTCTTAAACTCTAACGACACGAAGCTATAATCGGCACCAGTATCAAACAAAACGGATGCATAGCGTTGGTTCACAGGGAACGTACCAGTAACGACATTGGGGTCCTGGCGCGCTTCCCTTGCTTCTAATTGAAACACTCTTCCACGGGCTTGGTTTAAGTCTGGGCAGTTCTTCTTAAAATGCCCGATATCACCACAGTTGAAACATCCGAGTCTTTGCCCGTTTCCACCAGCTTGATCATTCCTCTGATTACGATTCGCGGCGCCCGCTTGGTTAGCATTATTGCCTCGATTTTCGTTACCGCCATAGTTTCCCTGTGGGCGATTCCTAACACCACCACGATTATTCCTATTCCCAAATCCTCCTTGGCCTCCCCGGCCAGCACTAGCCCAACAAGAATCCTTCGAGTGACCAGTCTTTCCACAAGCTTCACATACTTTTGGCCCACAATGACCAGAATGGTGGCGCTGGCAGGTGTTGCATTTGGGCTGGGTGCCCATATACCCTTTTCCTTTCTTTCCACTACCAGCTGTAACCTGAGTTGGCGTGCCTGATCCTCCTTTCTTAACCGCCACACTGGCGCCCTGCTTGAAGTTTGAAAACTTTCGCTTGTTACCTCCTGATGACTCCACATGAGTCTCTGCCTTCTTCGTCTTGATCTCATCAAACTTGTTCAAACGAATTGCCTCCTCGGTGAGAGCCACGCTCAAATCAATGGCTTCAGTAATGGTCGCAGGCTTGGATGAGGTTACCATGCTTATGATTTGAGGAGCTAATCCCCAAATGAAGCGTTCAATTCTCTTGAACTAAAGAGTGACCATGTAGGGTACCACATGTGATAAGTCATGGAACCTTTGAACGTACTCTGCGATCTTTGGAACGTCCATTTTCAAATGCCAAAACTCGGTCTCCAATCTCTGGATTTCTGCGCGGGAACAGTACTTTTTGCGCATAAGTTCTTTTAGTTCGGTCCAGGTCAGCGCGTAGGCAGCAGCTTCGCCTAGTGTCTGAACTTGTAGATTCCACCAGGATAGGGCTCCATCTAGAAACAGCCCTGAGATATAGGTGACTTGCTGATCCAACGCGCACTTGCTCATGCGAAGAACAGATTCGGTTTTCTCAGCCCAGCGAACAAAGGCGACAGCACCTCCTGTGCCATCAAAGTTGACCGGTTTGCAGTCTAGAAACTGCTTGTAGGTGCACCCTGTACATACGTTATAACATACGATCGGCATTAGCATCATTGCTAAAGATATCCAATTAGATCATGGTAGGTCTAAATGACTTGGTATTACCATGAGGTGGATTATTGTTGCCAATGTTGTTCGTGCTGCTTCCGCTGGGTCCTCCCTGTGAAGCGGCGTATTGTGCGATGGCAGCAGTGATAATCTGCTGGAGTTCTGCCTCATTGGCAGGCATGCGTGTCTCACGTCTCGGCGGCATCTTCTAAAAGATGGTTTACGTTGGTCAGGCCATAGTAAAAATTCCATGTTATAATACGTAAGTTAGGTCATAGTAAAGCGTACGTATATAGTAATAGTAATAGCACATAACATCTCATGTTATCAATACATCACAAATACCAATCACACAACATCCCATGTCATAAAAATATAAATAAGCAATCAAGCGAATCAAATATGGTGAGAATACTGCGACTGCCATATATCGAGACCACATAGTAAGGGTATCAGTACATCCCTGTGTCATACAATCATCAATCAACTAGGGGCTACATCACCCCTGTCCAAAACTATATCAAATCAATGTCAAATATGTCAAATACATGTCAACAAAAGTCAGGATCATAAAGTAGTCTCCAAAAATGCTGTGCAGTCAAAAGCATTCGCCGTCTTCTCACCAACGTCCACCCAAACAGCACTGATGAGCTCTATACAGATGGCGGTGGAGGAGGGGAAAGTGGGTGTAAAACAAACGACGTAACTGGAGCCAGTCCTCCTCTATGGCTCGCTGAGTACGAATGATGGAGGCAACCTGCTGCTCCAGTGTAAAGAGACGGGCAGCATAATCTGGAGGTAAGGGTCGAAATGGCTGTAGAGGAGAGTGTGTCTGACCATGGCACTGGCATGGTGGCAGCTGAGCTCTCTCAAGCTCCTGGATGCACTGCGTGTGTGACTCGTGCTGGGCGATAAAAGACATCAAAACGTCCTCGATAGTATACCCCCTGTGGAAAGAATGGTAGGGGTCAGTAGGTGGCACAGCAGAGTCCGGTGCCCAAAGGAACGGCTCACTAGAGGGATCAAAAGGTGCTACATGAAATGGAGCAACCGAGGGTGAAACAGATGTCATCTGGGGCATAAAGGGGATAGACATCGGTACATGCCCAACAGGATGGGCTGAAGAACCCTCTCCAGGCCTCGCTGGAGGTACAAACTGAGGAACCTGAAAAGAAAAATCAACATGTCGTGTATCAGGGATCTGAGGGGGAAAAGGCGGTACATCCTCATCAGTAGGTATCCAACCGTGCTGTGCATGCTCATCTGGTGGATCCATGTGTGCCGCGAACAGTGCATGCTCGGGCTCTAGTGGAATGGGATCAGGTGGGGGAGCAACAAAAGGGTGAACAGGTGCAATGTGCTCAACAGGATGGTCAACAGGTATATCAACAACAGGTAGAGGAACAACAGGATCAACAACGACATGATCGCCCTCTAACAAAGGAACATCCACGGGGAGATCATCAACAGGTGGGTCTGCTATAGCAGGCTCAATAGGGATGCCAGCATGTATGGGGTCATGCTCAAGCATGGGGTCTAGAGCGGCTGCCTGCTCAGGGGCGAAGGCAGGCTCGGGATCATCAAAAGCCATCTCGAAGTCAAACTCTGGGTCGATAGGATCTACTGGGTCAGCTGGATCCTCCATGGGCTGATCCATAGGTATAAACTCGATATCACGATCCGGGTCGTATCCCGGGGGAAATATAGGATCAGAATCCTCTATGTCATCATGGTCAAACGCAAAACTGGGAATAGGTGCAACAGAGGATGCCTGGTCAGGATCAGAATCATGCGCAAAGTGATGTGCGCTCAATGTGTGAGAAGGTGCGGATGCCACAGACTCGAAGGAGTCTGGGACAGGAGAATGCGCAGGCGAATCCTGAGCGGGAACGTCAGCGATCATCAGAAGATCGTCCGCAGGAAGAAGGGCCTCGCCCTGGATCTCATCCTCAAAGGGCTCATCCTCAAACAGGTCAACATCGCCGTCAGCCTCGGCGTCAAGAGGAAAATCATATGCTGGATAAACGGCTAAGGGTATAGGAGCCGGAATCTCTACTAGAGGTAGGTACTCAGCGGGAGGGCCATCTACAGGCTCATCAACACCATCGGGTAGTGCGAAGGGCTGGAAATCGTCCTCGTCAGTACTGGTATAGTCAGATGTATGCACCTCGTGCTCGGAGGACGTGAGGTCATCAGATACAATAGGTATAGGTCCAGTGGTGTCCGAAACGTCGGTACCGGCTGAGTCCATGAGTCTGTAACATAAACACAAATATGCTCAAATAATCAGTCATACAATCAGATAATCACATAAGTCACCAAGTAAGATATCACTTAATTCTCCTAGTCCCACTAGCCTCCCAGTCTTCTAGACTGCTCTATCAACTACCTCGACCTCTCAGATCGAGCCTCGGTCTCCAATACCGAGCCTCAGCCTCCAACTGAGCCTATTCTTCCTAGTCCAACTAGCCAACTACCTCGATCTCTCAGACCGAGCCTCGGCCTCTCAGACCGAGCCTCAGCCTTTCTAGACTGAGCCTACCCTTCCTAGTCTCACTAGCCATCTACCTCAATCGTTAAGATCGAGCCTCGGCCTCTCAGACCGAGCCTCAGCCTTCCCAGACTGAGCCTATAAATAATAAAATGTGCTCAACATTTGTTTGTAAAAAGTTTTGGATCTGGACTTAAGTAGTATGCAGAAAAATGTTTTCGTGAGAGCCCTAGTGATCATAGTCTAGACTCGAGAAAGAATCCTAGTTCGCTATGATCAGAGCTCTGATACCAAGCTGTTACACCCTGGCTTTGCGGAAGCGTGGTTAATTTTGGTGTGACTTCTTAATACCATAGCTTAATCATAACCAAGCTATATGAATTAAAAACATGCAAGATCATCCATTAAGTTTTGAAAACCAAATACAGTACCATTGTTTTAACGGGAACATACCCTAACAACCATAACCTTGTTCAACAGACAATACAAACTTAAACATAACATAAACATGGTTTAAGGATTGTGACTTGTCCAGGAAAGAGACACATCCCCTAAACCCTGGATGACCTCGGAAACTAGTGCAGCAGAAAACATGCCATACTGTGCCAGATCCCTTTTTAATTTCCTGAAATACATGTAAGTTGAAAAAAATCAACAATAATGTTGAGCGAGTTCATGTGTAAGTGAGTATGTAAAACACTTGTAAGTATAAACATTCCCTGGTATGTAGCAGTGTAAGGAAAAAGAGATCACCAATGGGTTGCAAAGCCATTGATATGTGTGAAGTGCAAGTAGGAAGACTCAAACCTAGCGGATTTTGCGTTGGGCACAAAGTCACCCCGAGGTCCGTTCTGCTGGGCCTGGGGTCGGGCTTGCTACACCCGGATAGATCTACCGCTTACGTCCCTCGGTCCTACAATGAGGATTAATGGCCTCCAGTTCCCGCCTACCCACTCACATGATCTAAGTAGTAAACCTCCTTACGCTAACCATACCATGTATAAAGTACTCATAATCATAGTAACATGTATTTCACCCCCGCAGTTTAGAAAACTGAAAACAGTTAAGAGAAAAGGGGGACATGAACTCACAGTGAAGCGTCTCTACCAAGTACTCCAAATCAGGCAGCTGTGCGACGACCTACAGGTGCTAATTTCTATTAGACGGACGGCCGTGCCTTAGCTTTATAGTTTAATTTTTTGGGAAATAGTTAGACAACTATTTCGTGTTTACATTCTGTATATACTTGGTAGTTAATCTCCTTCCCAAGGATAGGGGATTCAATACATGTGCGTTCAAATTATCTCATTAAGTCTCACTTAATATGTATATATTTCCAATTCCAAAATATAAGTATTTTTCTCAAAAATATTATATTTTCATTTCACATAATTTTCTCCAATAATACGTTGTTAAAATACGCGTTCATAAATATTTCCGTAAGTGCGTAAGTTACGTTTTAACAATCGAGTGGTAATATACTTACCGGTGTAACTATATATTTATGGTGAAAGCGTTCGTATTATTTTGGATTCGTTAACGTTTGTAAATATTATTTTTACTCTAAAAATAATATTTATGTATTTTCACAAAATAATCATAAACAGTGTGTGAAAAATATATATTTATCACGTTAAATTTTGTGAAAATCCCACCTCCGAATATTTAGTAAATAAAGTCATGGCGAAATTTATATTTCGAAAACATGTCCAAAAGTAATTCTAACACTTGTGGTGTAAATAGTTCTAAGTGTTAGGTTTTTAGAAAAATTTCGCCAGAGTTTCCTCTGTAACTGGAGGTGGCCACGCTTTCAAGCGTATCATTTTCTTTTACAAATCAACCAACAATTTTCTTTATTTGATCAGAACAACTTTTGTCACAACAACAAATCAACATATGTGTAAATTGTCAAAAATTACATGAACTTGTAGTTTTCCCAAAACTGTGGTATAAGTCCTCTTAAATTTAGTAGATCTTCATATAAGGTAATTTGATCTTGTAAAAACCTCGTTTTTAGAGAAAATCCATCTTTACAACTTCCCGTCATCTTTTACAAAAACTGTTACTTTTGTCGGATCTTTTCATTTCACAAGTGTTTACACACTTGTGGTTTATAGAAATCATGTTTGTTAGTGTAAAATCCATCTTTTAAAATACATGATTTCTTGATACGTGGTTCTTTGAAAATACCACTTGCAGATGCGTAGATCTGCTAGTTTTAAACATCATTTCACAAGTAAAACTCTTTTACACAAGTTCATGATTCGCGTGTGGTAGAGTTTCACCTTTTAACCCTTGTATCATTCAAAACAAGTTTATGTTAAGATCCATGATCTTACCAAACCGGGTTAAACGATGATCCGAGCTACCACATCATAGATCGGGCCTAAATAATCATACATTTCGAATACTACAACATTTACACAACTTATGAGCTATTAACCACCATTTTTAGTGTTTTAAGTAAACTTTAAAGCATCAACATGTAAGATTCCGAGTTTTAACCGATAAAAATCCTTTTAACCACTTTAGATTAGTTCAAGAACGAGTTTTAAGTATTATACCTCTAGCTCAAGGCTAGGGAAGGATCTTGACGAAAATGGCGTGGATAAAAGCAAAGTAGAGAGGTCCTTCGCGTTCCGCTTGCTCCAAGGCTCCTTGTATACGACCCTCGACACTTGTATGGACTTGGAATGTGATGATGGAAGCCGAAAATGGATGTGTGGGGAGGGGGGTGTTCGGCCGAGAGCTCTAGAGGGCAAGAGAGAGAGTTGTGTTGAGTGTTGTGTTGTGTAATGATCTCATGTGTTTAGCTTAGATCTTATAGGCAAATCAAATGTGTATTAACCAATGGTTAATGTGCTAATTAGATATTAGACAAACTTAGATTATGGAAATCTTGAAAGGACAAGTGTGTCCCCCATGGTTGGGGACGGTTAGGAGGGGGGTACCTAGTTCGAATCCAACTAGATGATTAAGTAATAGTTTGGTTAAGTTAAGTAATTAACTCGGTTACTTGTGTAGTATGTTATGACGGGTGTTAGGGTATTCGGGGACCCTAACTGGCTCAGAAAAAGATAAATAGTGAAAATAGCAATATTTTCATGTTCCGGGTAAAGTCCGGTTGTTTGGTTGGATAGTAATCCGTTAAAGCGTTACCAAAGCTTTAAAGTGTCGTTATTACTCTTTTTAGTGACGCAACTCATTTCTGACACTTTGGAAAGTGTCTAGTAATATTTTTCTCATGTTTTGGCACTTTATTAGTTAGCTAAAAGCTGAATTGTTATGTAAAGTGCTGAGTTTTGTACTTTGAGTACGTTTTAGGCCCATCCAGTCACTGTGACTTATCCCTAGAGACGCAGTTCTTCAACCCTTATATCCCTACACTCACCATTAGTGTAGCAAAAATATTTCTGGCTCATACAGGCCTTAGAGGCAGTGTTTGCCTGATGCTGGCTTTATCAGCATGTTCAATAGGTTATCCGTTATAGTGCTACTGTGCTTTTTGTGCATCATGTTTGTCACTAAGGTGCTGTAAGCAAAATATGGAGTGACAGCAAATAAAGTATGATGCAAGTAAGTGCATGTATCAGTATGCAAGTAGCAGTTTATCAGCAATTTCAGTTAAGCACAGTAATTAAGCAGCAATTAATCATTAATTAAATCGTACGGATACCTGGTTTAGTGAGGGTTGTCACAGTCTTTGACATGAGTCACATCTTCGAGCATATTCTGCGGCATCTTTTCTCATTGTTGGCCAATAATATCCTGTCCTTAATACTTTTGAGAATAACGACCTGCCCCCAGCATGGTTACCACAATCCCCTTCATGTATATCCTGAAGTACTTCCTTGGCTTCAGGATCCTCCAAGCACCTCAAATACGGTCCTGCAAGAGATTTCTTGTATAAAATATTATCTATAATAGTGAATCGTGATATCTTCATCCTAAATGCCTTAGGATTTTCATTTCCAGGGATGTGTCCTTCTTTGAGATATTCCAAGATTGGAGCCGTCCAGGATTTAGGATCCTCTTCAGGATGTTCTACTCCAGGATCCTGAATACCAGCTACTACTTTATCCTGAGGATTCGTTGCAGGATATAGGACATGTAATATTGGTATCTGCGTCCCTTCGGGTATCTTGATTGATGATCCCAAATTTGCTAAGGCATCCGCTTCAGCATTATCCTCCCTTGGTACCTGTTCAAGTATAAAAACATCGAAATATCCTGCTAGTTTTTTGAGAATATCGAGATATTCGATTAATTTCTCACCCTTAACTGCATAGGATCCATTAAAATGGTTAGTAATTAACAAAGAGTCAACATATACTTGCAAATTTTTGATATTCATGCTCTTAGCCAACTCTAATCCTGCAATTAAAGCCTCATACTCTACTTCATTATTAGTAGCAGGAAATTCACACCTAATAGCCTGGGGTAATATGTCCCCCTGTGGCGATTTTAGTAGTATTCCTAATCCTACTCCTCTTACATTAGATGCACCTTCAGTATATAATGTCCAGGATCCTGAGGATTCTCCTAACTGTTGAACTTCTAGGTCTACCTCGTCCTGAATGTCACTACTGAAATCAGCCACAAAGTCAGCTAAAGCCTGAGACTTTATGGCATTTCTAGGTTCATATACTAAATCATAAGCACTTAACTTTACTGACCACTTGGCCATTCTGCCTGACATCTCTGGTTTCCTAAGCACATTTTTGATAGGATAATTTGTTTTAACATGTATCCTATGTGTCTCGAAATAATGCCTAAGTTTCGTTGATGCCATGACTAATGCTAGTATCAATTTTTCTAAATGAGAATACCTAGTTTCAGCATCTAACAAACTTTTACTAACATAATAAACAGGATATTGCTGACCTTCATGGTCTTTTATAAGAACGGCACTTACAGCATTCCCTGATACAGCAAGGTACAGGGATAGTGGTTCACCATTTTCAGGCTTCATCAATAGAGGTGCGGTTGTGAGATATCGTTTCAAATCCTACAGGGCTGCTTCATGCTTCTCCCCCCATTCGAATTTTTTGTTCTTCTTCAGGATATCATAAAAGTCTTTGCATTTCTCTGAGGATCTTGAGATAAACCTGTTTAGGGCTGCTACTCGGCCTGTCAATCTTTGTACGTCCTTCATATTTGAGGGTGATTTTATGTCCAGGATAGCTTAGATCTGCTCTGGGCTTGCTTCTATCCCCCTTTTTGTCACCATATATCCAAGAAACTTTCCTGCTCCCACTCCGAAATGGCATTTAGCAGGATTCAGCTTCATGTTATATTGATCCAGGATATCAAATGCTCCTTTAATATCCTGGAGGTGATCCTGAGCTTTCTTTGATTTTACCACCATATCGTCAATGTACACCTCCATGGTGTCCCCCAGTTTATTTTTGAACATCATGTTTACCAATCTCTGGTATGTTGCACCTGCATTTTTCAAACCAAAAGGCATAGCAGTATAGCAATATATACCTGTTGGTGTCATGAAAGCAGTATCCTCCTGATCAGAAGGCTCCATTTGGATCTGTTGAAATCCTGAGGATGCGTCCATAAACGTTAACATTTCATGTCCAGCAGTAGCATCCACCATTGCATCGATGTGAGGAAGAGGAAATGGGTCTTTAGGACAAGCCTTGTTCAAGTCTGTGTAGTCAACACAGACTCTCCATTTCCCATTCTTCTTCTGTACTACCACCACGTTTGCTAGCCACCTTGGGAACTTAACCTCTCTGATCATTCTGGACTTTAATAATCTTTCAACTTCCTCCTGGATAATCGCGTTCCGCTCAGGAGCAAACTTCCTTCTTTTTTGTTGCACAGGCTTAAACGATTTATCAATTCCAAACTTGTGAGTGATAATATCTTTGGATATGCCTGTCATATCCTCATGCTTCCATGCAAACGTTGACATCCTGCATTTTAAAAAGTTAATTAACTGTTCTTCAATATCCTGAGGGATATTGGTCCCTACGAGCACCGAAATATCGGGGTTATCCTGGTCCAGGATAACTTTCTTCACATCCTGCTCCGGATCCTCCACGATATCCAGGGCCCGCGTCTTTAATTGCTATGCTGCACTAGGTTTGGCTGAGGATTTCATCGAGGATGAGTAACACTCTTTCGCCTCCTGCTGATCACTATCAACTTTGACCACTCCCCAGGGGGTAGGTATCTTGATGCATTGGTGATATGTTGATGGCACGGCCTTCATATCGTGAATCCACGGTCTTCCCAGTATGATGTTATAGCAGGATAGAGAATCCATCACACAGAAACGTTGTATCGAATTGACTCCTTCAACGTATACTAGAAACTTTATCTCTCCCACTGTGTTTCTAGCCTCTCCACTGAATCCAACAAGCACGGTAGACTTTGAAGTGATATCCATTGGAGATACATTCATTCTTTTCAGAGTTTCTAGTTGGATTATGTTGACGGAGCTGCCATTATCAACCAGTATCCTGCGCACAAAATGGTTAGCCACATATAACGTTATTACCAGAGCATCATGGTGAGGATCCTGGACAGTATCCCTGTCATCTGCATCAAAAGTGATCACTTTGTCAGTTGTGAGGGTAGTCATCCTGACAGGTATGTCTCCCCTTTCGGCCTTGGCTTCCTTTGCATGTCTCTTTGCTGCCGAATACGAAGTTCCACAAATGTCGGATCCCCCCGAAATAAAGTTGATTATCTTGGCATCCGCGGGGGGTGATGCTGCTCGTTCAGGATCCTTCTCAGTATCCTGACCCTTATTTTTCTTTTTTCCTAAGAGATCTTTCAGATATCCCTTGCTTAGAAGATAGCTTATTTCTTTCCTTAGAGCAATGCAATCCTCAGTCACATGTCCGAAATCTTCGTGGAAAGCACACCATTTTGACTTATCTTTCCAGTCAGCCTTTTGTTGATTCTTTCGAGGCCACCTAGCCTTATCTCCTAGACCCTGCATAGCATACATCAATTCAGGAATATTAACAGAAAAGCAATATTCGGACAACTCAGGATACTCTTTAGGATCCCCATCTTCAACAGCGTTCACTCTTTTGTTTTCATTTCTACTATACGGCTTAGGCCGATATGACTTGAACGAGGATTCTGACTTCCTATTGGTTGATTCATAAGTGTTGGATGAGTTCATCCTTTCTTGCATCTTCCTGTCATCTTCCAGACGGATATATCTCAAAGCCCTGTTACGAGCTTCATCGAGATTCCTGCAGGGATTCATTACAAGATCCTGATAAAACTGAGAATCTTTTTGTAATCCCATCTTAAAAGCTTGCACAGCTGTTGCAACATCAAGATGTGGGATATCCAAGGATTCTCGACTAAATTTGTTCACATAATCCCTCAAGGATTCCTGAGGCCCTTGAGTTATCCTGTAAAGATCACTGGTTAGTTTCTCAAAACTCCGACTACAAGAAAATTGACTGTTAAATAAATTAACCAAATGAGCAAATGAAGTAATTGAGTAAGGAGGAACGTTTAACAGCCATTTTAAGGCTGATCCTGTTAGAGTAGAACCAAATCCCTTGCACAAGCACGCTTCCTTGAGCTCCGGAGGGATAGGGTTAATCTCCATTCTTTCCCTATACTGAGCAATATGCTCCTCAGGATCCGTAGTCCCATCATAAAGCTTCATGTTGGGGGTTTGGAATCTCTTTGGGATCTCAGCATCACAGATAGGATACGCGAAACGAGATATCTTGTGGCTGTCTTGAGACACTTCCGGGATCGGCTGGACCACCCCAGGTACACTAGATATCATGTCCTTTAACTTCTGAAGTTCCCTGGTAAGTGCTGATGTTACACCTGTATCCTGCAAAGATCCACCACTGTTAGTAGCATGAGTATTGTTATTATTCGACACGTTACCTGTTGGAGGATTTTGCCCATATCCTGAAGCATATCCTGAGCTCCTCATGGTTGACATCCTAATCGAGGAGGGTATTTCAGGAGTATGATTCTGAGGAAGACTGGGCACGATATTCCCCCTATTATCCTCGGTATATACAGCTGAACTAAAGTTCAACGCTCTGGGGTGTAACGGAGTGACATTGTCCTCCGCAGATCTGCTCGAGCCAGCCTTTAGGAGTTGTATTTCCCTCAAAAGCATTTGGTTTGTTTCCTGTTGCTGCCTCATTTATTCCTGCACACTTCCAAATAAGGTTAAAATTTCATCATTAGAAGCTAAAACGGGAGCAGATCCCTGGACACTCCGAGTTGGGATAACATCTTGAGATTGTGTAGAGACTGGCATCCTTGGAGGAGGTGGTGAAAGCACCGAACCGGTAGTAGCAGAAGTCATAGCAGACACAGTAGAGGAACTCATGTTTGATCTTGAGGCCATTATGGACAATGTGGCAAAAAGTTTTGAAAATAGAAAACCGATTAGTGATTTGACAAAAATTTTTAGTAAAGAGAGCACCACTTGCCCCACGGTGGGCGCCAAATTGTTTTGGTCAAAAATTACCGAAGCAATTAAGTGATCAAATTAGTTAAGTGAGGTAGTGTGCTAGAAATGAGTGTCGAAAATATGTTAATCAAGTTGATTTGTAAAAACAGTTTCAGGATACGGCTCAAGATGTAGAGCTGTATCTATGATCAAACAATGAGCAAAAATAAAGTAAACGACACGAGATGTACGAGGAAAGCCCTTGATCAATCTAGATCGCCGGCATAAAACCTCGGGAGCTGACAATCGCAGCTGCCTTGTTCTTCAATTGCTTCAAAAATCAGGATACAGTGCAGGATGTGGTACGGATCGACTAAGTGTTACAACGAAACTTGAATACAAGTGTGGTGTTTGTAATGAGCTAGAGAGTGTAAGTGTATGAGAGTGTTAGTGAAAAATTGTGTGTTCTAAGCTGATCCGTCCCCATCTATTTATAGTTAAGATAAAATAACAAACTATCCTAAACTTGCGGGATCCACCAGATATTCCTTCTTCGAACGTTGTAGACCTGGTCTTTCGGGCTCAACGTCTCTCTCTCAATAAATTCGTCCGAGTCTTGAGGAGAAGAAGTCCTCTTGACCGTTAGCAAGTCTCAGCCCTTAATCTGCACGTGGTTAATTCAATAAGCCTCAGGATATCGCCCAAGATGTTAGCAATATCCTCTTCCAGCATCCTGGTCACAAATGAACAAACATAGGCAGGATATTGGTCAGGATATATATGTTAAGAAAATGACCCCTAACACTAGGGTCTTCAAGATGGATGCAAAGGAAGCGGTTCAGGACGACAACGTGATTACAGGTACTTTTCTCATAAATGATATTTATGCTAGAGTATTGTTTGATTCTGGAGCAGATAAGTCTTTTGTGGATAACAAATTTTGTGAGTTGTTGAAATTGCCTGTAAAAGCCTTAAGTGTGAAATATGAGGTGGAATTAGCTTATGGAACCATAGAAACAGCCTCAACTGTTTTAGATGGATGTGTTATATCCATTAGGAACCACTCTTTTCCTTTGTCCTTACTTCCCTTTAAGCTAGCCGGTTTTGATATAGTCATAAGTATGGATTGATTATCGCATAACCAAGCCCAGATTGTGTGCAACAGAAAGCAAGTGGTAGTCAAAACTCCGTCTGGTGAGTCACTTACCATTCAGGGAGATACCCAGCATGGATTGCCTGAGCAAGTGTCTATGCTCAAGGCATCCAGATGTCTGAGGAAGGGCTGTGTCATTTATATGGCACAGGTTACTATTGATGAGCCAAAGCCTAAGATTGAAGACATCCCTGTCATTTCGGAGTATCCTGAAGTTTTTCCTGAAGAACTACCTGGTTTACCACCAGATAGGCAAGTAGAATTCCGAATTGACATCATCCCTGGAGCAGCACCTGTTGCCAGAGCACCTTATAGGTTGGCACCAACAGAGATGAAGGAGTTGAGGACGCAGTTAGATGATCTGCTAGCCAAAGGTTTCATTAGACCTAGTTCGTCCCCTTGGGGAGCGCCGATCTTGTTTGTCAAGAAGAAGGATGGATCGATGCGTCTGTGCATCGATTACCGTGAGCTTAATAAGGTCACTATCAAGAATAGGTATCCTTTACCCAGGATCGACGATCTGTTCGATCAGTTACAAGGGTCAAGCTACTTCTCTAAGATCGATTTGAGGTCAGGCTATCATCAGTTGAAGGTTGAAGATGAAGATGTGCACAAGACTGCATTTAGGACTCGTTATGGTCATTACGAGTTCCTAGTGATGCCTTTTGGGCTCACTAATGCACCGGCCGCATTCATGGATCTCATGAATCGCGTCTGCAAGACTTATTTGGATAAATTCATCATCGTCTTTATTGACGACATCCTTATTTACTCAAAGAATCGGGCTGACCATGAGAAACACCTTCGTTGTATTCTTAAACTTCTACATCGTGAGAAACTCTACGCCAAATTTTCGAAGTGCGAATTTTGGCTTCGAGAAGTCCAATTTCTTGGACATGTGGTTAGTGAGCGTGGTATCCAAGTAGATCCCGCTAAGGTAGAAGCAGTTATGAATTGGCAAGAACCAAAGACGCCTACATAGATTCGTAGTTTTCTGGGTTTAGCAGGATACTATAGGCGATTTATCGAAAACTTCTCAGGGATTGCTGCGCCCCTAACTTCATTGACACGTAAGAAGATTAAGTTTGATTGGGGCCCTAAGCAGCAGGAATCCTTTGACATTCTTAAGGAAAAGTTGAGCAATGCACCAGTGTTAACATTGCCCGATGGAATAGAAGAATTCGTGGTGTATTGTGATGCATCACACACTGGTATGGGTTGTGTACTCATGCAGAAAGGCAAAGTTATTGCCTACGCTTCACGACAGTTAAAAGTGCACGAAAAGAACTACACCACCCTTGACTTGGAGCTGGGTGCCTTTGTATTTGCACTAAAACTATGGAGGCATTACTTGTATGGAACCAAGTGTGTGATCTATTCAGATCACAAGAGCCTTCGACACTTGTTCAATTAGAAGGACTTGAACATGAGGCAGCGACGCTGGATGGAAACTTTAAATGATTATGATTGTGAGATAAGATACCATCCAGGAAAAGCCAATGTGGTTGCGGATGCTTTAAGCAGGAAAGAAAGAGTGAAGCCGATAAGGATCAATGCCAAGAGCATTGAAATAAAGAATAGCTTGAACGAAAGGTTGTTAGCTGCATAGAAGGAAGCGGTGTTGGAAGCTAACTATCCTAAAGAAAAGCTAGGAGTAACTGAGGAGCAGTTATCCTATGACAAGGACGGAATGCTAAGATTGAATGGACGAATATGGGTTCCCTTTTTTGGAGGACTTCGAGATGTTATCCTCCAGGAAGCCCACAGTTCCAAATATTCTGTTCATCCTGGGGCTGATAAGATGTACCAGGATCTAAAGACAAACTACTGGTGGATAGGCTTGAAAAAGTCTGTAGCTGCCTATGTAGCTAAATGTTTGACGTGTGCGTAAGTCAAAGCCGAGCATCAGAAGCCGTCAGGTTTGCTACAACAGCCTGAACTTCCCACATGGAAGTGGGAGATGGTGACAATGGATTTCATCACTAAGTTGCCAAAGACAAGGAAGGGAAACGATACAATATGGGTAATAGTAGATAGACTGACTAAGTCAGCTCATTTCCTACCTATTAAGGAAACTTATAGCTCTGACATGTTAGCTCAATTGTACGTAGATAAGATTGTAGCTCTGCATGGCGTACCAGTGTCAATTATCTCTGATAGAGATACAAGGTACACCTCTCATTTTTGGAAAAGTTTCCAACAGTCTTTGGGCACGCGCTTAAATTTTAGTACAGCTTACCATCCACAGACGGACGGACAGAGTGAGCGTACCATCCAAACGCTGGAAGACATGCTTCGTGCATGTGTGATTGATTTAGGTGGTAGTTGGGATAACCACCTGCCATTGATTGAATTCTCCTATAACAATAGCTATCATACCAGCATTAAGGCTGCACCTTTTGAAGCATTATATGGTAGAAAATGCAGAACACCTATTTGTTGGGCGGAAGTAGGAGAAGTTCAATTATCAGGACCTGAATTGGTTTTTGAAACGACGGACAAGATTGTCCAGATTCGCGACCGCCTGAAAGCTGCCAGAGATAGGCAGAAAAGCTACGCTGATCCAAAACGTAAACCTCTAAAGTTTGAGGTTGGTGATAAAGTTTTGCTTAAGGTATCACCCTGGAAAGGGGTGATGCGGTTTGGTAAGAAAGGTAAGTTAAGCCCAAGGTATATAGGACCATTCGAGGTTATCGAATGTGTTGGGTCAGTGGCTTATAAGTTAAACTTGCCTGAAGAGCTCAGTGGTATTCAAAATGTTTTTCACATCTGCAATCTGAAGAAACGCCTAGCTGATGAGTCGCTAGTTATACCACATACGGATGTGCATATAGATGAGAGCTTGAAATTTGTGGAAAAACCATTGTCGATTGAAGATCGACAGGTAAAGAAGCTTCGAAGGAAGTATGTGCCTATCGTAAAGGTCAAATGGGATGCCCGCAGAGGTCCCGAATATACTTGGGAGGTAGAGTCTACCATGAAGGAAAAATACCCTCATTTGTTCCAGTAAATCTCGAGGTCGAGATTTCTTTTAAGGGGGTGAGGATGTAACACCTCGGAAATTCATGTCCAATAAAATAAAGACACGTGTCATGTTATGCCAACGTGTTATGAATACGGATCCAGATAAAGATGTACGGTAGGATTTAAAAACGTCGACATGTTAATTTATACCTCTGAGCGACCTATTAATAAATCCCTAACCAAGATATATTTTATCAACATCTGATTTATGTTTATAAATCTGGCCATTCTAAATAATAAATTTATTTTATAACTCTAGACATGGATCCAATGCAAATTCTTAGTATTTTCCGTCAATTTAAACCTCCCACAAAGTGCCAAAGTGTGTAAGTGCATGCCTAGACATGCAATGGCTGAAAACATGGTCCCCATTCTGATTAAAATGCATGAGATTCGGAGATATAAGTGTTGCATGGTCATAGCCTGAATAAAAACAAAATTCTGTTCTCTGGAGAAGGCTTACGGACCTCAACACCCAGAACGTTGAGGTGCGCAAGACTGCTTACGGACCTCAACACCCTGAACGTTGAGGTGCGTAAGGTATGCAGCTGGGCGATTTTCAGGACAGCTGCCTGTTAAAATGGTTACACCGCCTCATTTAGGTGGTATTCGAAATTCAGGGACTCTCTAGGTGGTTTTTAGCATCCTAGGTCCACCTGGGATGATCTTACAACACCTCTAGACTATTTTGGCATGATCCTAAGCTCTTGGGTTCACTATATAAGAAGATGAAAGTTGCAACTTTTGGGCATTTACATTTGCAACATTCACAACTTATTTTCTGGAGCTCTCTGGTCAGCAAGCAACCTTCCTAGTGATCCCTAATTATAAGTAGGACTCTTGTAAGTATACTTAACCTATCTAAATTCGTTTTAGCTTAGTTAATTAGCTAAAAGTCAAACCGTCGTAATTTAAGTTTGACTTCGAGATTAATTATTTTTGGCTCAGTCAAATATCGAATTAAAAGTACCTATAAGTAGGTATTTATGTGGGTAATAAACCCTTAACAGGGTACTTTCAGATTCTCACTCTAACTATGTTAATTGTCGAGTCAAAGCTTACTTTAAAAAGTCAACAGAATGTTTATTTTCAAATTAAAGCATAATTAACAATGTAGGATACTTGCAACCTGTTTGATCATTAATATAACTTGGTAATTAATGTAAGAACATGTCCCAACATGTTCAACTCGACAATTTTCAGTTTAGGCTCGGTTTGGAACCGAAAGTCGCATAGTTTGACCTCTGCTTTGACTTTCAGTTCTGACCCGTTTAAGCATTGTTTAGAAATGGCTTAGAGCCTTAATTGGACCAGGTTTCATATTAGTGTAACCCCCCTGAGGTCACACAACTTGGTTCATTAGTTATCCGATGCATATGCATGTTTCCGTTAAACGCTTAATTGTTGACTATTATGCCCTTTTGACTATAAAACGTGATTTTTGAAAATGTAAAAGAGTAGAAACCTTACTTACTAATTTATAAACTTGCACCTAAAATTTGACATCAGTTTGAGGTCTAGATTAAGAGTTATGCTCACTAGCGTAATTTGAAAGCTTTATGTTAATTAAACGGCGTAATTAGCGTATAGCCTATTTAAACCCACTTTTTGATATCAAACTTTTTACCCACTGATGTAATATAATATTTTGGGATTTTTGGAGATTTTTATTTAATTTTTGGCTGAGCATAACATAGGTCTCTATGTTTGATTCGGTTTATGACGGTTTTGCCCTTTTAAGCCATAAAATGAGTTTTACAAAACCTTTTGACCCCAAACCTTTTTCTACTGATTTTATTTAATAAATAAATATTTTGAGCTTTCTGGAATTATAAAAATATAAGATTTCCTTTGAAAACCCGGAAATGGCTCCAAATCGCCTTTTTAAGCGTTTTTAACGCATAGTATGTACTAAAACCATATTAAACATATAAGGTTGATACCTACTGATATTTTTAGTATATTTTTATATATTAACAGTAAGTAAAAGTTTTTAAACTCAGGTTTCCAGTTTTGACCTTTTAAGCCTAAGTGAAATTACCAAAATACCCCTAAGGTGCATAGTTTGGTTTTAAGTGATAAATTTCACATATAGGTCATACCCTACCGTTATAACTTATTAAATTAAGTATATTCACTGAATAAATCAGACTTGTAACTCAGATTCTAATTAAACTCTTTTATAACCTTTAAATGACCAAAATGCCCTTACGAGGCATAATTGGAGTTTAAATTTGTTTGGGGCATAATAGAAGATATCTTACTGATATTATAACATATTTAAGGCATATTAACTCAGGGAACTTGCATATGACTCTTATAGCTACCCGTGACGCCCTTTTCGTGTTCGGTTCGGTTTATGTAACTAGTTTGCATAAATTGACCGAAACAGGTCAAACATTATCATTTTTGCCTCAAAATCCAGAATGTGTTTAGTATACCCATATTATACAAGTCTTCAAACTTGTCAGGTCTAAATCACATTCTATCCGGTCTTCGCTTAATCGTGCGTTTGAACCGTATCGTCCTTAAAAACTAACCGGTCTAAGCTTAGGCTTAAATAAAGACCCGTTAGAAATCTAATAGGTTATTACAAACCTTTGTTCCAGAATAGAAGAACCAGTAAAAGCTACCCGCACTCGCTAATTGTGATTTATACTTACAAAGGTAAATACTTTTAACTTATTTTCCCTATACGGGCTTGGGGTACGGTATATAAAATACCGCTTGGTCCTGCATTGAATCTTTAATCGAATAGAGGTTAAATCATTGATATGCTACGTTTTGAAATGTTTTGTTTGCTTAAAGCCTTTGGGGGGTTAATGACCATGTCCCGGATATCCTTGGCATCATCTTACAAGATGGCCACGACCTAAGCACGGGGTGTAGGCGTACACCCGTCAGTGCCTAACCAAATAATGTGGTGTGTCTATTAATCTTTAACCCGGTCTACGGATCGGGCTACTGAACGCATAAGAAACATGTAATTCACTTACAAGATTATATTCACATAATTATCTCAAGTTATAAAATGTTTTGTGCCACGTGCATTCAAATCAATTTTTAAACCTTTTTAAAATGAGTCAGTTAAATTGTATTTACCAGTGTAAACTGACGTATTTTCCAAAAGGTTAAGTGCAGGTACTACTCGTACTAGGCTGGCTGTCTTCTAGCGTCCACAATAAGTCTCGCAAGCTTGGATGTCAATAAAACTGTTGAACAATATCTTCTTTTATTTTGATCCGCCTGTGGATCCGTTTCAACTATTTTGTGATATTTAATATTACAATTTATTAATGTTGAAATGAATCTATCTTTGCTTCCGCTGTGCATTTATATATTGTGTTGTTTGACCTACGATGATATCAACTACGTCACGATACTCCCCACCGGGCCCACCGGTGACACGTGGAAAATAGGGGTGTGACAGTATATAAGATACTGTATTAATAGTTCATGCTTCAATAATAATGTGGATTATTTGTTGCATGATAGTAAGATTCTTAAAGAATCCATGTTAATTACAAACTGCTAAATCTAGGAGCATGATGGATGTTAGTGACTGATGAACTAGGGCTCGTGCATGTTAAAACTCGAAGAGTTTACCTTGATAATTATTGGTAGTGATTATGTTACATGGATTATGTTTTGTTCAGATTACAAGTGGTAGTGGTTATTGTAATACTTGATAATTACAAGTGGTAGTGATTATGTTTTTGGTTCAGATTCGACAGTGATAGTTAAGGCTACTTGAAAAACTAATTGCATGTTATAAGAATATGATAATAATGATAGGATGTGGAAATAATAGAACTTTTGAATAATGGAACCTTTTGAATAATAGATATCAACATTCAAATAACTGATTTATATATATTGATTTCTAAGGTGCAAGGTAGGATATATATGTTAATATGGAAAACTGTTACAGAGGTGAATCATGACCGAGTGGGCCGCACACAAACGGGTTGGGTCGCATTTGATTAATTAAGTTAGTGTGGACTGTTGAGTGTTATTTGTAACTTGGGCTCGTAAAGTAAACATGTGTTGGGCACGAACATCTGCTGTGTGAATAAACGACATTATCTTGGATAATATATGACGAAGTTAACGGATAGAACGTGTAAAATTATGTATGTATTTCATAAGTGCGACTTGTGTAATATGTGACAAAATACGTGATTCAATACGAATGCGAAACTGATTGTTATCGATAAACCATGTTAGGGTTGTTTTGAGCTACTTGAACACGTAAATAGTCTAACCGAGCAAAACCAAGGTGAGTTCATTACTTTAGAGCATGTGTCCCGGTGGTTAGGACAGTCAGTGGGTATCCCGGGGAGGGATAAGTCTTTTGGCTAAAACTGGGATGTTGGATAATAATCTCACCCTATCATTCTTAAGTCCCATCTTTTGTGTTACCGGGGAGGTAACGGGTATTAGTTGGTAGCGCTACTTAGGTTTGGCACCCTCACCCCGTACCAGAGAGGACGGGTGTGAACTAATGACCTAGTCATACCCAGTGTTTTGATAGGAGCACTGGGGAACGGGCAAAACCTACATCAGGAGCCGTCTTGTTCAGTATCGAGATATTATCAACATTACTTTCGGAATTAAATGTAATGGATTAACTAAACACTTGGTAACCAACGTTTTCGTAAAACTATAAACTCACCAGCGTTGTCTGATACACTTGTTGCATGCTCGCAGATCGTTAGATATCTTGGATTTGGGAACTTGCTGTCTGGAGTAGCTGGAGTGGTCATGGGTCGACTGGAGGGATTCATGTGATTGAACTATTGATATCATACATTGGTTTTTGAAACAGTTTAACATTGGTTTACTATTTGCTTCCGCTGAACATGTTGGTTTTCATTTAAACTTATTGACGGTGTTTTTCATTAATAATTGACGATTTTATTTTAAAACTTGTATGGGTTCAACGTAATTAGTGGCTCGTTGTTGGTATGTCACACGCCTAGCAGGGACATTCCTTAGGTGGTATTTTGGGGGTGTGACAATGTCCTTCATGATGTTCTTAAGCGGGCAGTGATCTCGGCCAAAAAGGAAGCCCCGGTGAACTTCTTGACCGATCCATTAGAAGGGAGATCTACCCTACGGCCCACCGAGATTCTTGTTTTTGGATGGGAAGGAGGGAAACACGCGTGCGTCAATTTGATAGGTGTGTCCCCCCTCATTGGGCTAAGGGACCACGGGTTTGTGGAGGGCCAGGCGATAACCAAGGCAGAAGCGGGCAAAGTAGCTAAGCATGAAAAAGCTTGCATCAAGAATCAGCACGTGTTCATCCCGTTCGCTTTCGATACCATTGGGGCTTTCACCCCTGACGCGGTGCGGTTCCTCAAGCGGGTTCAGCAGGTGGTAAGCAGTAACACCGTGCATGTTAAGGGGCAGAATTTTGTGTTTAGCAGGGTAGGGTTTGCTAGAAGGGGGTAGCGGCATAGCTTGTTGCTCGTCTACCTGCCATTAGTCTGTAATCATTTCTATTTTAAGCTATGTAAAATTTTGCTCAATACTGAACCGTACCTGTACCGAAGGTTAGGGGTGTGCATGAGTCGGTTTGGTTTGATTTTTAGAATTAACCATAACCATAACCGCTAGCTTCGTTTATGGAATTCCTTAACCATAACCGAACTTTGGTTATGGTTAATCGGTTATAGTTCAGTTTTCGTTAATTAATCAAGATTTATCCCAGGGATAGAAGCATGGTTAAAGCACTTGATCCAATAAAAATAAGGGAGAAACGAGTGGCGGACCCATGAGTTATTTTCTGGGGTGCGAACGAGAGGTTTAACAAAATTTTCAAAGGGTACCATCGGGATTTTTCCCTATAAAATACACTAATTTTTTTTTCAATGGGTGCGCTCACCCACCCAGCCCTCTACCTAGACCCGCCTCCGGGAGAAATATAATATGTAAGTTTCACGCATGCCAAATAAAATAAACACTTTCGTGAAAATTAGGAGAAATTACTCAACGAGTAAGAATGTGGTAAGAACCACAAAGCAGACATCCATTTGAGTATTGGGTGCTTTTATGGTAATGAACTGCCACATGAGAAAAGTAATTATATATACTTATGTTCCCCTTAAAATCAAATGGTTCCTAAAATCTATCTCCATCGTTGGATGAGACTGAAATCAAATCTCAGCCTTTAAAATATAAAAAACCTTCTAGAAGGAGAGGTTTCTTGGTGGTTGTGATGTTCAGTTTTCCTTCTTCAACAGTTTTGTTCCTCATTTTTCTCAAGCCCACGTTGATAGCCATAACCACTCACTACCATGACATTTGATTTATATATTATCATGTTTATTATATATTCATTTACATTCGTAAGGAGAAAATTTACCATCGGACATAGCAACCACTAAGGCGATCTCGCCACCTCTCAATCGACAGTCATTACCGCTCAATCGGTCGTCAATGCCACCCAATCGACCAGCACAACCGTCAAATCCACCATCTGTTAACCACCACTGGTATGTCGTCCGCCATTGTAAGTAGTTATAACTTTAATTATACTTTTGATTTTGCTACTTTTGTGTTAATTTAGTGCATTTAATTAACAATTTTGAGATTTGATTGTTCGTGTTTGTGGGGGTAGTATCAGTATGATTCTCTGGAAGTTAATTTTCATCCAGAAGTTATAAGTGAACCGGCGCTAAACTCATATTTGGTAAATTAGAATTCATTGTTTTAAATTATAATGTTGCTTGTGTTTTTGTCATTGAAGAGTGTGTTTATAGGGATAAACTTGGCTTATGATGAAATTTTTCAACACGATTCTCTTGGGTACATGGGAATAAACCCTCAAAAAAGTATGCCAAGTGTCACAGCCCCCGACTCCACCCTAGGAGCGGGAGTCGCGAGCTAGTCAGATAGTATCACTGTTTATTAATTTGGCAGCGGAAAAGTTTTCATCAGGACCGTAGTTAGGAAATAATTTCAGAGTTTGTAAAACACCAAACTTTTAATATTAAACAAATGGGCTAAAACTCATATTCAATTCAATTGTTTTTATAGGGATAAACCCAAATAAATAAAACATAAATTTCTTCTTTTATTCAGGTATTTATAGCCACTTTATTTAAACCTTCAGTGCTCCATAGCTCCCTTCTATTATCTTTACAACAAATTACCTGAAACATATTTTGAAAACATTTTATCAGTAATAAATACTGGCGAGTTCATTCCATTTTTATAAAAATATATTGTTATACCTTATAGCATCAAGGTTTTTATATTTGTTTATATTTACCCAAAAACTCAATCATTATTTGTCACATGGTGGCAATTCCGATGTGACGGTGGTCATATTACTCATTGGCTAATTTTCGTCGAATAGTACAGTTTGTCAAGTAATAAATGTATGCTATATCTTACTTTTATGCAAAGGTATATGTCACTAGGCAATTCCCGTGACAGTGGTCAAATCACCGTTGATCATTCTTTCAACTAGTGACTGGGGTTGTATCACTGTTGATCATTCTCTCAACTAGTGACTAGTCACATCACTGTTGATCATTCTCTCAACTAGTGACTCTGGTCATGTCACTGTTGATCATTCTCTCAGTTAGTGATTCTGGTCATATCATTGTTGATCATTCTCTCAACTAATGATTCTGGTCATATTTCAGGTCATATCACTGTTGATCATTCTCTTAACTAGTGACTCTGAACTTAATAGTGTCCCATGACTTTACTTTGTCAAATATATTTTCTATGACACAAAACCAATTAGCCCAGAAAATGAAATATATCATTTTCTGTCAAATTAATAGCTATAACTTTATCAAATATAATATATTAATTAAATAATTATGATGTTATTATTTAATATTTTATCGTGACTAAGATTTAAAATATAACCTTAGTATATTAAAAGTAGAATATAATATATTTGACATATTTTATTATGTTATACATTATTTTATAATGTTAATAGTAATTTAGATTTATTAAATATATTTTCTTTAATTTAACTAATATACTTTAATAATGATTAATACATCTCTATTTTATATACACATTATTTAGATTTATTTCAATCATATCTTAAATTTATTAGTTATTTAATGTAAAAATAAAATTAGTTATAAGCTATGACCACTGGGGCACAATTTCCCCCGTGCTTGTGGTCATGCAACTATTGACTAACTTTTTTGACAATAGTAACGAGGTTCAAGTAATGTATAAAATCTCTCATACAGAATACAAAAATTTAATCACTGTAAGTATAACTGATAAATATTTAGTATTTTGAAAAGCATTTTTAAATATAACTATATAACAAAAAGGTGATAAAAAGAGAATGATAGGGCTGTAAACGAACCGAACGTTCAGCGAACAGTTCGTGAACCGTTTGGCGGGAAGTTCGTTTATGTTCGTTCGATTAGCTTAACGAACGAACACGAACAAAAAATTTCGTTCGGTTAGCTTAGCGAACGAATACGAACATATGTCTCGTTCGTTCGACTGCGTTCGTGAACATTCGGTAACATGTTCGGTTACGTTCGTCCGTGTTCGTTTGATTATATTAAAACATAATAAATAATAAACCTTTTATCTAAACATATTGAAAACTTGAAACCCTATTTTTTCTAAGTTAGCTAAAATTTGGATATGCTAAGACATTTTTGGGGATAATTATGTCTAAGTTAGTTAAAGTTGATTCATCGTTTGGTGGTGTATTAGACTTCTTTTGTTTTGATTTATCATTTGATGGTTGTATTTAACTACTTATATCCAATGTTTAAGGATAACAATATTTTTATTTTTTATTTTAAAGTTAAATGTTCGTTTGTGTTCTTTTTTATTTGCTTGCATTCGTTTGTGTTCGCTTGCGTTCGTTTATGTTCGAGACCAGTGTTCACGAACTGTTCGTGAACAACTGAATTTCCTTAACGAACGAACATGAACATAAACTTATGTTCGGTATACGCTCATGAACAGTTCAAGAACATGTTAATTTCCTTAACGAACGAACACGAACATGGCCTTGTTCGTGTTCGTTCGGTTCGTTTACAGCCCTAAGAATGACTCATAAACTGTGAGAAAAGAGAATGGAGTTACTTTGTAACTTTAGGGTTCAACTAGAAAGCCTCCTGGTATAATCTTAGGTATAACTCATGAGCTATTTAATAAAATATATAATGCACTCGTGTTAAGTATAGTAACCCAATTCAACTGTATCCCTACGTCACGAGACAGAACCCCAACAAACTTAGTCGGGCAAAGCCTTGACATGCGTTACGGGGACCTAGATCAATCAGACAGGGTATCACTGATCAGGGGTTAAAACACTTAAACGGGACAGTGCTTTATTATTATTATTATTATTATTATTATGGATATAATATAAAAGAATTTGAATATATTTAGAAAGAGGGGGAAAGTGGCGAGAGTCAGAGAAAGACATGAAAGGAATGTATAATTTTAACTTCCATTTCTTCTACTATTTATGGTTAGATGTAGACCTTGAACGCCATAGATTCCTTTTTGCCTAAAAAATAAGACACGTACCCATTAATGGTGTAAATGGATTCCAATCAAATGCAATATCTTCATGTGGCAGGCCGAGATGAACAGGATCCCGACAGCCGAGGCTTTGGATCGGAGGGGTGTGTCGGTTACGGAAATCTCTTGCGCTCACTGCGGATCCGATTCTGGCTCGGTTGAGCACCTCTTCACCGCATGCCCGCTGGCTTTGGGAATATGGGAGAAAATTTCATTTTGGTTTCGGGTTCAAAATTTTTATGTGTTCTCATTCAGGGACCTGTTGGAGCTCCACAATACTGGCTGTAGAAGACCGAAGGAAAAAAATGGCATTGCAGGGAATTGTGTATGCTGCCTGTTGGCTGCTTTGGAGGGAGAGAAACAATCTGCGTTTCAACTGGAAGAGAAGCTGTGTCGATAGCATCTTTAGCGAAGTTAGATCGGTCAGTTTTCTTTGTATTTATGTAGTTTGTTGTTTTGGTTGTTGTCCGTCCCGGTTTTCGGGTTCGGGTTCTGTTAATGAAGTAGCATTTCAAAAAAAAAAAAAAAATACATTCAAGTTGTGTTTAATTGCAGTGAATAAGATTAAAAAAGTGAAGTAACTTTAATACTACCTTGATCATAGAAAAAAAACCAAGAGAAAAAATGTCACAGGTTTACCTTGGGTCCACGAACGCACCCCTCGTATCTCGTCATATACAATATACACCCTCAAAAACTATATAATAACACCTTTTGACTCAAGTCACAGCCTGTCACGTTCCTTCCATCACAAACCACCAATAGACATCCACGTACACCACCCATTGGATACCGATCAACCCGTGACCTAACAAACATTCACCAGAGTCATTCGATCATAAAGACAGAAATCACAAGGTGAAAAAAATAACTTCAATCTTCCTCCCAATTTCTCCCCAATTTTAGAGAGAGAAAGTGTTCGAACAAGAGAGAGAAAATAAAAACCGAATCTCAACCTGTAAATGAATCGATTTCGTGAAGTTTTCGTTAATTACGATTGCAAATTTACAACGATGATCGTTAATCAATGAATCTAAAACAGGCACATCATTATTTCCGTTTGTTGATGGAATTAACTGACGATTTGAAGGATACGATCTCGATTAAATAGTTACTGTATGACCGATCGGACGATTGTTTATGCTGATTTGCGTTAGGTTTGGATTGAGTTGATCGATTAATCGTGTAATTGATATAATAATAATAAGAAAAGGAGGAAATGAAAGGTGGCGATGGAGGAGATGGTGCGCTTGAGTGGAAATTCTCTCAGGTGTTTGGTGAACGAACCGCCGGTGAAGAAGTTCAGGAAGGTATACATACATTATTTTATATATGTATATTTTATTTTTATTATATGGATCTGCAGATGTGTATTTGATTAGGTTTTGAATTGAATAAGTGTTTGAGTTTGTTTATGGATTGGCATATTGTTGAATCATAGGAGATTCTGGAAATATAGTATTACTTGAAATTGTTGTTGGACAGAAGCTATAGAATGATAAATTTGCATTTGTGCTTTGATGTAGTACTGTTATTTAAGTATAGGAAGGCTTAACTCTTAAACATCTTCTTTTATATTTCATATGCTTAAAGATGTTATTATTTGTGATTAAGAAACTATTAAATTTTGCTTGCATGTAGGGTTATTGGTTGTAATATGTTGATAGGTGGTTATAATCTATGTTGTCAAAGGTGCACTAAAAAGGCGTATAGATCTTGTGCGGAGCCTAGTTGCAAGGTGCTAAAATAGTGAAGGTTCTTTTAAGCGAGGCACATAGCATAAAAATACCATTTTTAGGGGTTTTAGATATGTTTTAGTCTTGTTTGGGGCTAGTTTACGTTATTTTAGGTTGATTCCAGGCATGTTTAGGGGTTTTAGACATGTTCCAACATGGACGAACTTTGGCCGGAATTTAGCTAGAAACTGTGCATGTATGCCTGAACTGCACGCTTTCCCTGTGCTTCTGCGCCTAGTGCAGTTTTGACAGTATAGGTTATAAATGTTATATTGCTATTCTTGCTTATCAAGGTAATGTTAACTTGTTCAACAATGTTTTTGTGTATCTAAGTGCCACTCTGCCAGTATTCCGTGCTACGTACTATCTGTCACATGTCACTTGACATAAGTTTATATGCAGGAGGAAGTATGTATTCTAATACACGCTCTTAGTGTTTTTTTCATTAGAAATTGCTAACCTTTTATGAAAGCTCGAAACTTTTTATCCAATTACATACATGGTTCATTCTTCACCGATGAAATTGTGGGGTTCCACATCTGTGTGGCTACTTTTTCTTATTGCCGCTTATACTAATCCTCAAGGCTAAACTTAGAAAGTTAGAATTAGTGCTTGTTGTACTGCCTATGGATTCAAGTAGTAACATACTCCTCGTGAGTTCTTTTTGGCACTTTATATACTATTACTATCAGATTAATCATCGCAACATGTTTGGCACACGTGACAAGCAAAAAATTTACCCCGCCAGAGTACATAATTACACATTTACACCTTAATATCTTTTTGACTTGTTTCTTGTTTCAGAGTAATCCCCTTTGGCACACTTTTCGTAAGAGGCAGACTATCGATTAATATCGGATTTCACTTTGTCATTTAGGTTTATCCTGAGCTTTGCCCAATGGTGCTTATCTCATAACAAATATGTTAGACTGACAATAGGATCCAAAAATTAAATTATTTTATATAGAAAATCAGATTGTATAAGATGTAATAAGATTATTGTTTCTGACACGGTCTCTGATGGTTATATGGAAATGTTTTTAAATTTATTGCTACTTTAGAGTTTTTCTGTCAGTTATTTGGCTTATTGGTAACATTTAAGGTGTTTGTGTATGGTAATTTATAAATGCAAAGATTGTAAGTCATGTAACGTTTGCTGCACGTTTTTTTGTTTATGTTATACAATTACCAATTTTTTACATTAATAAACCTTTTTTTCTTTACCAATCTACTTAATTATGGATAATATGGATTATTTCATAGTGCAATGATGAATTTGTGATTTTTGCAGTTGATATCATCTCAGCGATTGAATTTGATAAAAGTGGTGACCATCTTGCCACCGGTGATCGTGGCGGCAGGGTAGTATTATTCGAGCGGACCGATAAAAAGGAGGTCGGTTATCTAATTCGATTACGTTTTATTGGGATATATCTTTGGGTGTTCTGCAAATTTGTTTGTGTTGTTTTATATTATTTTAAGTTTTTTTTTTTTGCTCACAAGTTTCAGTGATTGCTTTTGTAGCATGGTGGAAATAGAAAGGATTTAGAGAAGACTGATTATTCAATTAGTAAACATCCAGAATTTCGCTACAAAACCGAGTTTCAAAGCCATGAACCGGAGGTTATGTTTGTTCATTTTTATTGCTCCAACTATCTCCTACAGGTTTATTTATCCGGTTTTTTATCTTCTATCTTTTTTTAGTTTGATTATTTGAAGAGTCTGGAGATTGAAGAGAAAATTAACAAAATCAGATGGTGCCAATCAGCCAATGGTGCCCTCTTTCTATTGTCTACAAATGATAAAACCATTAAATACTGGAAGGTACTAGACTTATATATATCTCTGCCTTTTCAACTTGCATAGTTATCCATTTATTAATTTAAAAAAAAGTTACGTTCCTTTATTAGATTTGATTGATAACCTGGTAGGCTCAAACAGTGTTATTTTGGGAGATGATAAAGATATCCCTTAGGGCAATTTTTAGGTCTTGATTGAAGGGAAATTTTATAGCTTTAAAAAACGTTTATTTTGACTCACAGGTCCAAGAAAAAAAGATCAAGAAAGTTGCTGACATCAGCATGGTGCCTTCTAAAGCAACTGGAAAGGCCAATGTTGCTAACTCAAGTGTTGCTTCTACCCCTAAACCGCATCTTGCCAATGGCGGTCATACTGACAAATCTTACACTAGCTTAAGCAATGACTTATTATTTCCTCCCGGGGGCGTTTCGTCACTTCGTTTACCTGTGGTAGTTGTACCTTACCCTATTTGTTTAATCCTGATCAGTGATATGTCAGTTATCGGTTCGCATGTAAAATATCGGTGTCAAATATCGGTCAGAATATCGGTACCGATATTATCAGCGATATTGACCGATATATCACCGATTTTCCTGATATCAGTACCTTTCTTCTTAGTTCTACCATTCGTCTTTCTTTTTTATTGCTGCTATTAGTGTTTTAAGTCTTAATTGGTAATTGTTAGTGTTAAATGTTAGTGTTTTAAGTCTTAATGAGTTCCTACTTGCTAAAATTGTCAGTATTTTGCAAGTTGCAAAAGGTTAATTTGTTAATGGTAGGAGAGTGTACTCAATTGTTACTGTTAAATTGCTATATACATAAATTCTGCATGATATTTAAATTACCAATATCCCACTGCGTTAACCTATATCTCAAACATCGGTCCTTGACCGATATACGATTTTTTACCTCATTAACTACTTAGGTTATAGTGTGATTCTTATATGAGGGTATGTATGGATATATATTGATATGCTTATTAAAACAATGATTATCTACATTTAATCACTTTGAGACGCTCTTTAGCTACAAGTTTAAAATGTCATCCAAAAAAACTTTAGAAATTCTGTATGTCTTTGTATGGCATATGCCATCATGACATTGTTATTATTACATCATGTTACTTGCGTTTTTATATAGTATTGTAACACCTGAAGTTGAAATTGTAGGTAACTTGCAATGAAACGAACCTCGTTGCAAGATGTAGAAGGGTGTATGCTCATGCACATGACTATCACATCAATTCTATCTCAAATAAAAGGTTTGGATCTTCAATTTTTGCATGTTTTTATTATTATTTAGTGTGGCTTTAATCAACATGTTCACTCTATAGTCTCCGTTTCTTGACTCTTGATTATCTTGCCTCTTGAACAATATTAGTCTGCATATCCAGCCCTCTTGAAGATCAAAAATGATAATATGTTATACGTTTAGTTGTATGATAAGTTGATCAATAGAAGAGAATTGAGCAGAGATGTTCGTAGAAGGGGTTGAATACCCAGTTTAACAAAATATAATTTTTTTAGAGTAAAATGTCATTTTCATCCCTGAGGTTTGGTCACTTGTGCGACTTTCTTCCAAAGGTTTGTTTTTTTGCATCTGGATCCAAAAGGTTTAAAATCTTGCCATTTTCATCCAACTCGTTAACTCCATCCATTTTTTCTAGGTTAAGTCGGGGATATTTTAGCTATTTGTTTTGTTTATTTATATCAAAATGGCAAGATTAAATGACGGAAATACCCCTGACTTGTCGTTAAAAAGTGGATGGAGTTAACGAGTCAGATGAAAATGGGAAGATTTCAAACCTTTTGGATCCAGATGAGAAAAAACAAACCTTTGTAAAAAGAGGGTTGCTGGGTTTTATTAGAGTAGAAGTGTTTCAAATTAGGTTTCAAAATATTAGTATATGTATTTTACACTTTAGATAATCAAATTTGTTTCAACTGTTATGACACTGATTATTTGGCCTGAACATTTTAGACAAACCGAAGCAGAATATGTTTATACAAAAAAAAAATATATATTTCTGATGTAACGGTTAAGTACTGATTCATATAGATGTTATATTCACACCTTTTAAAAAAATGAAGAGTTAAATGCCCGGATAGTCCCTGTGGTTTGCCATTTTTTCACGTTTAGTCCCTAACTTTCTAAAATTACGGCTATAGTTCTCAACTTTTCAATTTTCGTTCCCGGATAGTCCCTAAGGCTAACATCAGTTAGTTTTTGGCGTTAAGTTGCTGTTAAATTACAAAAACACCCTTGCCATTAAAAATAAAAAACAATAAATCAATTATACTATTAAATAAAGTGGGCCCACCTTTTTCTTACCTACCCCTCCCCCACCCCACCCCACTCCCTTTTCTTCATTTCCCTTGTCTGCATCAAAGAACTTCACACAATTCCACCACCACCATAAACACCTCCACACCAATAGACATCCACGTACACCACCCATTGGATACCGATCAACCCGTGACCTAACAAACATTCACCCCAGTCATTCGATCATAAAGACAGAAATCACAAGGTGAAGAAAATAACTTCAATCTTCCTCCCAATTTCTCCCCAATTTTAGAGAGAGAAAGTGTTCGAACAAGAGAGAGAGAAAATAAAAACAGAATCTCAACCTGTAAATGAATCGATTTCGTGAAGTTTTCGTTAATTACGATTACAAATTTACAACCATGATCGTTAATAAATGAATCATAAACAGGCACATCATTATATCCGTTTGTTGATGGAATTAACTGACGATTTGAATTTTGAAGGATGCGATCTCGATGAAATAGTTACTGTATGACCGATCGGACGATTGTTTTTGCTGATTTGCGTTAGGTTTGGATTGAGTTGATCGATTAATCGTGTAATTGATATAATAATAAGAAGAAAAGGAGGAGATGGTGCGCTTGAGTGGAAATTCTCTCAGGTGTTTGGTGAACGAACCGGCGGTGAAGAAGTTCAGGAAGGTATACATACATTATTTTATATGTATATTTTATTTTTATTATATGGATCTGCAGATGTGTATTTGATTAGGTTTTGAATTTAATAAGTGTTTGAGTTTGTTTATGGGTTGGCATATTGTTGAATCATAGGAGATTCTGGAAATATAGTGTTACTTGAAATTGTTGTTGGACAGAAGCTATAGAATGATAAATTTGCATTTGTGCTTTGATGTAGTACTGTTATTTAAGTATTGGAAGGCTTAACTCTTAAACATCTTCTTTTATATTTCATATGCTTAAAGATGTTATTATTTTTGATTAAGAAACTATTAAATTTTGCTTGTATGTAGGGTTATTGGTTGTAAAATGTTGATAGGTGGTTATAATCTATGTTGTCAAAGGTGCACTAAAAAGGCGTATAGGTCTTGTGCAGAGCCTAGTTGCAAGGTGATAAAATAGTGTAGGTCCCTCGGAGGTTGAGGTTTAACCTATTCCTTGTTATGTCTAACACACTAGCGAGTGCGGAATCCAAGCTAGCATGCAAACCGAGAAAGAACAAGCACAAACACAAGACACACAATATTCACCGATTAACACCACTTGTATTAATACGTATGAAAGGTTCGGTTACAAGCTCAATGTTTACAAATCTGTTTTGCAAACTCTCTAAGTGTGTGTGTTCTTGACAGAAGTGTCTCTCAAGTGTTGCTAGTGTCTACCCTTGAAATCTGAGTGTCTTTTTTTTAAATGAACACACTACATGGGTATTTATACCCGTAACACAGCATGTCTGGTCGAAGGATCAGATAGATGATCGAACGATCATCTATCGATCTGAAACAGCTCGAAGGATCAACATGTACCTCGAAGGATGACATCTTTCGAGGTCCATCAATCGAAGCCTTATCTTTCGAGCTCATCGAAGGATCTGAACTATCCTTCGATGACACATCCTTCGACCTGAACATCTTTCTACTCATTGTTCTAACTGTTTGGCCAAGTCAAACCGGAGGATGGTTGACTTGGTCAAACTTACAGGACTAACGAAGACATCGTCTTATATCGTTACAAAATACAGACAAAGTACAGACACAAGTGCACCAACAAACTCCCCCTTGGCTGTAGCTTTGTCTTTATCTTTATAACTTGATCTTTGTCTCGATCTTTGTCTCGATCTTTGACGTCCTTTCAAGTCTTCAATGTCGGAGGATCTTTAAAGTCTTCACGTCTTGAAAGCAGAAAGTGTACCAACAAACTCCCCGTTTGATGTAGGAAGTGTATTGACAAACTCCCCCTTAACATAAGCTCCCCCTTGAGTTATGCTCGTGAAATACTTGTTCTTTATGAATTGAGATCCTTGTGATGTTGATGATGGTCAGCGGCAACTCGATCATTTTCATCACTTGAGTGCCTTCACGTCGTGTCTTCATTCCGAAGCTTTGTCATCGACCATGTTCTCCTTGCCTTTAGAATCTGTACATGCAAGAAATCTAAACGCGTAATGAGAACAACTGCTTGGAATATAGTAAGCAAACAACAACACACATGTGACCATTGTTCAATCAAACACCGTCCGACAGTTTGAAAGTTTAATAAAATTTATCAATTTCAATTTTAACTTTCAACACTTTGCAAATTTCGACCGTTTATGAAGATTTAGTCATTTTCGGTTTTCGTTCAGGTTTCAGGTAACAAAGACTCGAGCTCCAACATCGTACGATCGAAAATAAAATAGAAATAAAATCTTTTTGGCTTTTATAAAGTTTATATTAAAACAGATTTTAGGTGTGTTTTAATATTTGAAATGTAAAGACTGAAGGCAGTAAATAAATATATACAAAGATGCAGAAACTGAAAGCATTAAATAAATATTTACAGACATTCTTTTTGCGAGTTTCGAGGGTAAGAGAATCATATCAGTGTACGGTCATGCCAAAACGCTCTTGTTGTTCAATTAGTTAACATTAAGATAAGCATCCTATAACAATTATCGGTATTGTTGTCCACTTAAGCTCAACTTATCAGATGTAATCATGGCGAGGGGATACGTTAAGGTATGATTTATACTTACCGACCGGTGTTCATCCACATCACGACACATTCCCGTATCAAGGTATGCACGAGGGTTCATCTTACCGATGAGTATACCGATTATCATCTGTTTGACCGTATATGATGTGAGATTCTCACTTATTTTGATTTGAAAACAAGCCCTATGTGATATAATCACTTATTGATGAGGAACTTGATTTTCAATGCATGAGGGCACAGGAGCAAGTCCGTGAACAGGTCAGTACTTTCGTACAGCAGAGAGACGAACTTGACTCCCGGATAAATGTGATATATTATCACTTATTTTGAGGGACATGTGATTGTTGATCACTTATTGAGGTCGAATGCAGTATGTACACGTATGTATGGTATCATGGAAGATCTAGACTTGCGTCCCCGTTATTTTTCGGTAAAAGATACAACCATGATACCCAGATGATAAGCAGCATAAAGACCGAATATCTCAGAACCTCGGCAATCTCTCAAACGAAATTTCGGTACTAAGACCATATGCCAATGAATGGTTCCCACCCAGTCTTCAGTCGATTTAAGTTTATATCACCCTGCACACTTTAAAATGATTGTGAGCCTACCGATACATCTTATATAGAGCTGCTTATCGTTTTTCATTTAAGGTTTAAAGAGGTTTGGATAGACCACTGATGTACTATCATTTTCTCTTTTGCTCGCCAGGAAACTCATTTTTGCTTTTCTATTGTTTTTGTGTTTTTGAAATTTTTCGATGTTTTTGGATTTTCAAATTTTGGATTTACTCCCCCTAAAATCAATAAACTCAGACAAATTTAAAACACAAAGGTATTTACAAAAATGATTTTCCGATGTTGGTTTTACTCTTGCTTGACCTTAATACCGTTTACCAGTAATAAATAGTCAAACCTTGATTTGTCAAAAGCTTTGGTAAAAAGGTCGGCACGTTGGTCATCGGTGTGGACGTAAGCAACATCGATTAGCCTTTTCTCAAAGCAATCACGTATGAAGTGATACTTAATTTCGATGTGCTTAGTCTTTGAATGCTGCACAGGATTTCTAGTGATCTGTAAGGCAGCAGAATTATCAACGTAAATAGGAGTAGTTAGGAATTCAAAACCGTAGTCGCGCATTTGTTGTTGGATCCATAGGACTTGGGAGCAACAACTTGAGGCAGCAATGTATTCAGCTTCGCATGTTGATGTAGCTACGCACGTTTGCTTCTTGCACTGCCATGTGACTAGGCGATTTCCCAAAAACTGACATCCAGCCGTTGTGGATTTGCCGTCGATTTTGCATCCGCCAAAATCAGAATCACTGAAAGCGATCAAGTCAAAGTTATTATCCCTAGGGTACCATAGACCGGTGTCAGGGTAACCCTTCAAATAACGAAAAATCCTTTTTACAGCTGCAAGATGTGAGGCCTTCGGGTTCACTTGATATCTGGCAAGCAGGCACGTTGGGTACATTATATCTGGTCTTGATGCTGTGAGGTACATAAGAGATCCGATCATCGCGCGGTAGTATGAGGGGCTAACATCTTGACCCTTCAAGTCTGGAGTAATTCCGTAATTTTGCGGTAATGGGGTACCGATGGGCGTTGCATCAGACATCTGGAACCGGCTCAAGATGTCACCAACATATTTAGTCTGATGGATGAATATCCCAGACTCGGTTTGTTGTACTTGTAGGCCCAAAAAGAAAGTCATTTCCCCCATAGCACTCATCTCGAATTTATCCTGCATAATGCGCTCGAAATTCCTACACAAGACATCATTAGTAGAACCAAATATAATATCGTCAACGTATACCTGTACCAGTAGAAGATCTCCATCTTGTTCTTTGATGAAAAGAGTACAGTCGATAAGACCTCTGCGAAATCCATTCTCCAGCAGATAATTAGATAAGGTTGCGTACCAAGCTCGCGGTGCTTGATGAAGACCATAGAGAGCTTTGTTGAGCAACCAAACCCGATCGGGATGGATAGGATCTTCAAAACCTGGAGGCTGTTCGACGTACACCTCTTCTTCCACCACACCATGTAAGAATGCACTTTTCACGTCCATCTGGTATACCTTGAAACCTTTGAATGAGGCATAAGCCAGAAAGATCCGAATTGCTTCTAGACGTGCAACAGGTGCATACACTTCGTTGTAGTCGATCCCTTCTATCTGACGAAAACCTTGAACGACTAGCCTTGCTTTGTTTCGAATAACGACCCCACGGTCATCCTTTTTGCATTTAAACACCCAACGGGTACCAATCTTCTTGTAGCCAGCAGGTTTCTCTACGAGTTTCCAGACACCAAGCTTCTGGAATTGTTGCAGTTCTTCCTGCATTGCTTCAACCCAAGAGCTATCTTTCAAAGCATCTTTCCAAGTTCTTGGCTCTTCCTGTGATACATAACACGCGAAAGACCAATCATTTTGTTGACCAGATTCTCGGATAGCTGTATACAAGCCTGCATTGTTGTTGTTCCGCAACATGTTTCTTGTTTGAACGCCACTTTGTACATTTCCGATGATGTTTTGTTGAGGATGGGTATTGTGAATCCTTGTTTCTGGATTATCTGGAACTGGAATATTTGTACCCAAATTGTTGAGATTGAGATCAACAATCAATTCAATGCCCGGAATTGACGAAGAGGATGATGCAGTAGCTTCAGCTGTTCTAGGGACATCCACTGGAGGTGTACCCTCTGAAGTACCATGAACTGCTGTTATTGGAACTTCTTGATCTGCATCTAGAAATTCATCATCCTCTAAAGATTCGTTCAAATCGGTAGCATCGTGAAAATCCTCATTGTCGAGAGCATTATTGTTCACCGAAGATGGTTCTTGATTGACAAGAATTGGACGAACCAACGGTGAATCTGTTGCATTGTCACTCTCGAAAAACATCCTCGCCGCAGCATTTTCTTCAACGGCTTCAACATTGATCGAATTGAAGAAGTCATCGTACTCGAACATCCAAGGCTGACCAGGACATTTGACTGGTAAAGTGTGCCTTTGTACTCTGACTTCAGACCATTCCTCGACCCTTTTAGTCTCTAGATTCCAGACTCTTAAGTTCGGGGTGGAATACCCAAGAAAGTATCCCTCAATTGCTCTTGCCCCAAACTTTCCATTAGGATCGATTATTGTACACGGAGCTCCAAACGGTTCAAGAAAAGACAAATCTGGTTTCCGTTTGTTAATAAGCTCAAAGCAGGTCTTGTTGTGCCTTTTGACTGTAAGGACTCGATTCAACGTGTAACATGCAGAGGCCACAGCTTCAGTCCAGAAGGGAATCGGCAATTGTGACTCTACCAGCATAGTCCTAGCAGTCTCGATCAATGTGCGGTTTTTACGTTCAGCGACGCCATTCTGTTGAGGAGTATAAGCTGCACTAAATTCGTGAAGAATACCCTTTGAAGTGCAAAACTCCGCCATGGCATGATTTTTGAATTCAGTACCGTTGTCGCTGCGTATCCGCCTAACCTTCAAGTTATAAAGATTCTCAATCTGAATGATCAAGTTTTTGATAATACCGAAGGTTTCACTCTTATGTGCCATGAACGCCACCCAAGAAAATCTTGAATAATCATCAGTTATCACGAGGCAATATTGATCATTCCTAATACTTTTGTGCTTGACAGGACCGAACAAATCCATGTGCAAACGTTCAAGAGGAACAGCCACCGTGTTGATTTTCTTTGTAGGATGTCGCTTCTTCGTTTGTTTTCCTTTCTGGCACGAGACACAGATGTCTTGAAGATGAAAGTTTTTAAGAGGAACACCATTCACTAATTCATTTGACACCAAATGATTCATTTTGCGTAAGTGAATGTGACCCATTCGTCTGTGCCAAGAGATTGTGTCTTTTTCTGTGGCTTTGGAAACGAAACAAGTTGCTTGTGCAGACGTCGTGATAGCTTGGCTCATATCAAGGACATACAGATCATTTATCCTTGGAGCCGACAAGAGAATCCATTCTTTTGGAATTTTGAAGCCGGGTTTCAGTACATAACATCCATTTGCATCAAAGTGTACTGAGAACTGCTTATCACAAATTTGAGAAACACTAAGAAGATTGTGATCAAGTTGTTGCACAAAGTTAATCTTATCAAAGCTAACAACCCCGTTGGAAATCATTCCTTCACCCGTAATATATCCGCCTTTATCTCCAGCAAAAGCAACATAACCTCCTCTAATAGATTTGACGTCGTAGAGAAGCTTCATGTCGCCTGTCATGTGCCTGGATGCCCCACTATCAACAATCCAATGACTACTGATAGTTCCTCCTGGAACACCCTGCACATGAACTCACATAATTAGTTGGAGATGGGGACCCAAGCCATTGTGGTCTTGGGTCTTCCATTTTCATCAATAACAATAACTTCTATTCTTTGATGATTCAAAAATTGTGATGGTCCCCCTGAATTTTTAACCGTTTTTGGTTTCCAGGTCTGTTTTGGTTTACCAGTGTCATTCTTTAAAATTTTAACTTCATGGTTGTCAGAAGTTTTTGAATTTTCTGGTTTGACAGAAACAGATTGTTTGTTAACCACATCGGTTTTAATTGCATTTTCAATTTTCTTGACCTGTTGGCGTTTCTGCTTCTTTTCCCTTTCTTTTACAAGGCGGGGATCTTGTTTTACAGAAACAGATCGTTTGCGGTCAGTTTAGGCACGGGGATCATCAACCTTTGCTTTCAATTTATGAAGATACGGACAATTTCGAATTATATGACCAATTGTCCCACATTCAAAACATGATCTTCGTTCAACAAACCCCGAAGAAACATGTGATTGCCTTGCCGATAATGAACTTTGTGATCCCGAGGTACTAGGTTTTGAACTGTTTAGTTCATTTCTTTTCATCACAGTTGCTTTCTTGACAAAATCTAAGTTAGATTGGTTTTCAAACGTTGCAATTTTGTCTGTTCCCTTAGACTTCACAAAGTTCACATTCTTTTTCTTCTTCTGATTCGGCTTCCTCGGACTTTGAGTCGGTGCTTTACCTCTCGATTTGGCATGATTTTGCTGTTTTTGCACTGTTGGTAATTTTTGATTGCCAAATTGTTTTCGAACTTCGGCCTTAGGGATAGGAGGGCACTGTGTGACTGTAACACGTGATCCTGTCTTTCCCAAAAACTTACTTGTTGAATTTTCAAAGACTTTACTGATTAAAGATTGATTAACATTCTTAATAGGAAAATCTTTGTCTGAATAAACTTTATCATCACCAACAAGAGTGTACAGCAAATCCACACTCTCCGACTCTTTTGCAGATGTGGACTCGGTTGGAACAGTCTTAGCAGGTTTTGCGGGAGGATCACATAGAATATGATTCTCAAGAGGTATGTCCTCTTCTTTGATTACCGCATCAGACTTTTCCAAATCAGTATCATCAGATTCATCATCAGAAGAATCAGTATCCTCAATCACAACTGGAGGAGCCTGATTCGGTTCGGCAGAAGACACACATGTATCTGCTGACACATCTGAAGCTGATGATACCTCTTTCTTGTATCCGAGTCCAACTGCAAATTCCTTAACATCTAGAGGAACAGATGGTTCAAAGAAAGTTCTATTCTCCTCGTCAGGCATGGCATCATAATTCTGTCTAACAGGTGGTGGACATTGCTTATATCCAATGCATGTGACATCCTTTTTCTCTTTCTGAACATCAATGATGTGATCCAACACATAGCTAGAGCTCAAATAACTATCTAACTTGAGTCGGATCGCCTCACTTTCGGTTTTGACACAAGCCATTTCCTTTTGCATTACCTCAAGGCGAGTTATATACAAATTAATGTCAGTTTGTTTTCTGGAAACCATTTTTGTTAACTCGAGTTTATCTTTCTTTAATTTTTCAATCATCGACTTAAACTCCTTTTCATGGTTTTCATAAAACATGTTGGCTTCAGTGCATTTTGAAAGATCAACAGTCAATTTCTGATTATGAATGAATGTCACATCATATTTCTCTTGCAAAGCCTCGTGTTTGCCTTGCAATTCACACCACTTATCATTCAAAGAGACATGTTTGTCTTGCAAGTCAAACAAACTAGCTTGTAAAGCATCATGTTTGCCTTGCAACTTAGACATGTTTGTATCCAAATCAGCACATCTAACACGCAAGCTATCACAGTTATCACAGCTAACAGAAGTGGGTTCATCGACACATACCTGACTTGATGAACTGTCGACATTAGCCATAAAGGCTGAATGGAGAGAAGATGAAGAATAAGCAGCTTGATCCACCAAAATAGATCTTCTTTGAATTCCTGCTGCAGCTTCTTCTTCCAAAAGCTCATCAATAACTGCATCGACTGACGCACTTGATGTGTCATCTTCCCAATCATTCCCTGAACTCGAGGACTCTTCATCTGAACTTCCAGTGTAACCGGAGCTGTCTTCATCTTCAGAAGATTCATCACCATTGGTGGAAGATTCTCCACCACTGGTGTGTTTAAGATCCTTGACAATTTCAGCAAAACAAGCTGTTCCATCTGGAGCATCATTTCCCAACTGGATTGACCAATCACATCCTTCATCTACTTGAACCACAAGTGCCTGGTTGGCATTAGATGGTCCTGCTTGACTCTGGTTGTTGACAGGCACCAATGTGCGCTCATTGTTCCTTACTTGGTTCTGAGCCCTGTTGCCTTGACCTCTGAAAGGATTTTGGTTTCCATGTTGAGATGGCCTTGTACATTCACGTTTGAAATGACCACGTTCACCGCAATTGAAGCACTTAACAGCCTGCTTATCAAACCCATACTTGGTGTCTTTCTTACTTTCCAAGCTGGTTCTGCCCGTTCTTTCCATGAAGTCCTTTGCTCGCCTAACAGCACTGGCAAAGGCCCATTTGATGTCCATCATCTCCATCTCCTCTTTATCAATCTGCTGATAGTCTTCTTGTGTCAGATTAATGTTGCCAATCTGACCTTCCACTAATCCACAGTATGCGCTCACCAAAGTGTTTAGCAGCTCCATGTGCTCCTTTGCTACTTCCACACTGACTTTAGAAAAACTTGAAGTGTCGAGCCGTACAGTATTTGGCTTTGATTGTTGACCAGTAGATGATGTGCTTCCATAACACGCTTGCTGTTGAGGAGGAGGAGGAGGAAGTGGATTTCCGAATATATCAGTTGCTCTGATAGGTTGTTGGCTTTGCTGTTGTGGCACTGGTTGAGGAACTGGATTAAGCGGATTTCCATATATGTCTGTTGTTGGAGGAGGAGTGCCATACAAGCTAGTGCTAGACACAAATGCTGTTTGAATTGGAGCGTGTGAAGAAGGTTTTGTAGAAGTGCTAGAAGCTCCATAATACATTTCAGGATTTTGTGGCACTGGAACTCTTTTAGCCTTGAGAGTTTCTTCCTGATTCTTGTTTTCCAGGAGTTGAGCAAAGTCACCGAAGTTTGTTGTATCCAAAGTGCCATTGTACTTCAGGATTTCTAAGAAATTATTCCATTGAGGTGGCAGTGCATCTGCAAACTTCTTCACTATCTCTGCTGAAGTTGTTACAACCCCAATATTTACCAATTCAGTCAGCAAATGAGTATATCGACTTGTCAAATCTCCTAAAGATTCATTCTGCATACAAGTAAAACCATCAAACTCTTTCTTTAGCAGGTCTTTTCTTAATTGACGTGTCGCTTCATTTCCTACGCCCCTTGTTTTCAATGCGTCCCACAACCTCTTCGTTGTCTTGTGACTGACAAATTGATGATAAATATCTTTGCTTAACGCCTGAGTAAGAATGGCATATGCCTTCTTTTCCAAATCATAGACCTTCTTCTGATCTTCTGTAAGATCGACAAACGTAGCAGCAGATGAAGCGGCAACCTCTATTGTTTGATCAAAATCTGTGATGAAACGCAACCACAATTCTGTATTTTGACCAAGGACGTATGTATGAAATCTACCAAACCATCCCGGATATTCACTTAAATGCATCAACTTTGGAGGCCTATTCAAACTTCCCGTTTCACTTTCGCTTAGCAAAATGCTTTGAACACTTGGAGCTTGATTTGATACGAATGCCCATTGGCCGGTAGATGTAGCATTAGCTTGCGAACCCGAATCCGGAGCCGGAGTACCAAAATACATCTCTGCATTTACCGGAACACCCCACATCGAATTCATTTTTGATCAAGAAAAATTGTTACACCAGCCGAAGGATCTGAGATCGAAAGACCAGGAAAAACACAAACTTGTTAACCATAAACAGACTAAGGATCGAAAGATCAACACTTGTTCGAAGGATCAACAGTGTTCGAAAGATCACTGTTGAGTTTCGAACAATGACTTCGAAAGATTCTCCAAGACGAAGGATCCTTATCTTTCGAAATGTAACAGTAGTTCGAACAATATATCCTTCGAAAAGATTCCTTGGCTCGAAAGATAACTCACTGACTTCGAAAGATGTTCGAAGGATGGGTATCTGTCGAACCTCCTTGATCGAAAGATGATCTTTCGACTTCGAAGGATATCTATCGAATCGAACTGACACAGTTGACAAAGAGTGACAGGTAGGTGAAAAAGGTGATGGGTTGGTGAGATCTTTCGCAGAAAGTATGGTCAGATCATGATTTTTACCAAAACCAAGATTTTAAACAATAAAATATGATAAAAATACCCAGAAACCGGTACCGGAGTAAGCCGGAATTTTGGTCGGAAATCACCAAACACCTAAAAAAAAAGTTTTTAAGTTACCCAAACCTTCCCTTAACACACCCGACAAGTTTTGAACACGTTTTAACGACAAAAACAGCGAGAAAAACACTGAAAACAGAAGCAAAACCAAATGAGTTTTTGTCCAAAACACTCCAAAGCTTGTATAAAACCCGGTTTTTAACAAGGAAAAGAGCCACGGCTCTGATACCACTTGTAGGTCCCTCGGAGGTTGAGGTTTAACCTATTCCTTGTTATGTCTAACACACTAGCGAGTGCGGAATCCAAGCTAGCATGCAAACCGAGAAAGAACAAGCACAAACTCAAGACACACAATATTCACCGATTAACACCACTTGTATTAATACGTATGAAAGGTTCGGTTACAAGCTCAATGTTTACAAATCTGTTTTGCAAACTCTCTAAGTGTGTGTGTTCTTGACAGAAGTGTCTCTCAAGTGTTGCTAGTGTCTACCCTTGAAATCTGAGTGTCTTTTTTTTAAATGAACACACTACATGGGTATTTATACCCGTAACACAGCATGTCTGGTCGAAGGATCAGATAGATGATCGAACGATCATCTATCGATCTGAAACAGCTCGAAGGATCAACATGTACCTCGAAGGATGACATCTTTCGAGGTCCATCAATCGAAGCCTTATCTTTCGAGCTCATCGAAGGATCTGAACTATCCTTCGATGACACATCCTTCGACCTGAACATCTTTCTACTCATTGTTCTAACTGTTTGGCCAAGTCAAACCGGAGGATGGTTGACTTGGTCAAACTTACAGGACTAACGAAGACATCGTCTTATATCGTTACAAAATACAGACAAAGTACAGACACAAGTGCACCAACAAATAGTGAAGGTTCTTTTAAGCGAGGTGCATAGTATAAAAATACCATTTTTAGGGGTTTTAGACATGTTTTAGTCTTGTTTGGGGCTAGTTTATGTTATTTTAGGTTGATTCCAGGCATGTTTAGGGGTTTTAGACATGTTCCAACATGGACGAACTTTGGCCGGAGTTTAGCTAGAAACTGCACATGATTGCCTGAACTGCACGCTTTCCCTGTGCTTCTGCGCCTAGTGCAGTTTTGACAACATAGGTTATAAATGTTATATTGCTATTCTTGCTTATCAAGGTAATGTTAACTTGTTCAACAATGTTTTTGTGTATCGAAGTGCCACTCTGCCAGTATTCCGTGCTACGTACTTTGTCACATGTCACTTGACATAAGTTTATATGCAGGAGGAAGTATGTATTCTAACACACACTCTTAGTGTTTTTTTCATTAGAAATTGCTAACCTTTTATGAAAGCTCGAAACTTTTTATCCAATTACATACATGGTTCATTCTTCACCGATGAAATTGTGGGGTTCCACATCTGTGTGGCTACTTTTTCTTATTGCCGCTTATACTAATCCTCAAGGCTAAACTTAGAAAGTTAGAATTAGTGCTTGTTGTACTGCCTATGGATTCAAGTTGTAACATACTCCTCGTGAGTTCTTTTTGGCACTTTATATACTATTACTATCAGATTAATCATCGCAACATGTTTGGCACACGTGACAAGCAAAAAATTTACCCCGCCAGAGTACATAATTACACATTTACACCGGGGAGCATTAGAGGATATTGTTGTTTGTGGGGGTGCCTTTTTTGGAGATCTCCAGTGGAGGCTGGCTTCTCTCCCGACCCGGTTCGGAGGCTTAGGGATTTGTACGGCCGAGGATGCCTCTTCATATGCTTTCGTGGCTTCAAGGGCCCAATCTTGGGGTTTACAAGACCACATACTCCGAGAATGTGGTGGGGATGTTTTAGACTCCGATTACAGGAGTGCGTTGGACCGTTTGCATAGTTCTCTTCCCGACCTTGATATTGGCGGTTTCTACATTAAAGACACCGCCCCTCCTAAATCCCAGAAAATTCTGGCGAATGCCTTATATGGCGAAATTGTCAAGAGGTTTGAAGAGAAGTTTGTTTTATCCCCTCGGCAAAGAGCTGTGTTTGAATGTCTACGTGCCCCACATGCTCAGGATTTTCTGTCTGTCGCACCTATTGAAGGCTTGGGGCAACACATGTCGGCTGTGGAATACCGTGCTATCCTTAGATACCGACTGATGATTCCTTTGTTCCCAGTTGACGAGCCATGTCCGGTATGCCGCAAAGCGTGTTTGGATTCTTTCGGCGAGCACGCGATCCACTGTAAAGAGCTACCAGGGTTTAAATATCGGCATGATTGGGTGAGAGATGTGTTATGCGATGTTCTTAAGCGGGCCGGGATCTCTGCCAAAAAGGAGGCTCCAGTAAATTTCCTGACTGACCCCTTAGAGGGGAGGTCCACTTTACGTCCGGCGGACATCCTTGTGTTTGGATGGGAAGGGGGGAAACACGCTTGTGTAGATCTAACTGGAGTCTCCCCCCTTGTCGGGCTCAAGGACAAGGGCTTTGCCGTAGGGCAAGCGGTGCTCAAGGCAGAGGCGAGCAAAGTGGCAAAACATGAGAAAGCCTGCCTAGAGAATCAACATGTGTTTGTCCCGTTCGCGTTTGATACCTTTGGTGGTCTCGCTCCTGACGCTGTGCGACTTTTGAATCGGGTTCAAAAAGTCGTTAATAGTAATTCTTCGTCGCTAAAGGTTTCAAACTATGTATTTAGTAGAATTGGGTTTTCTATTCAAAAGGGGGTGGCGGCGCAACTTGTTGCCCGACTACCTGCCATTGCTTTGTAATTGCCCTTTTCGTGTGGAATGATATTGCAGTTTCTATAAAAAAAAAAAAAAAAATTACACCTTAATATCTTTTTGACTTGTTTCTTGTTTCAGAGTAATCCCCTTAGGCACACTTTTCGTAAGAGGCAGACTATCGATTAATATCGGATTTCACTTTGTCATTTAGGTTTATCCTGAGCTTTGCCCAACGGTGCTTATCTCATAACAAATATGTTAGGCTGACAATAGGATCCAAAAACTAAATTATTTTATATAGAAAATCAGATTATATAAGATGTAAGAAGATTATTGTTTCTGACACGGTCTCTGATGGTTATATGGAAAAGTTTTTAAACAAGTTGACGTTAACCCGCGCGTTGCGGCGGGATGTTGATAAAGAATGTCTTTAGTATCAGTATATAAGATGCGAAATTTATTAAGTTTAATGCGATGTGATTTTTCTTTTGAAGAATGTTCCACGACTTATGTGTCCATTATTATAGTTTTACTAAATTATGACGAAATGTTACTTTTTGTGGATGAAACCAATGTTTCATAACCGGTCGTCTTACTTATGACCTGCGCGTTGAGGCGAAGGCATCAAATCGATACCCCAAAAAACATATGTGAAAACGTAAAACCGTACACACGCGTGGAACCTTTTAGTCGTGCATTGCGAAATGTTAAGATGTCTATTAAAAATAATATAAATCTTAATTAATTTTATTTTGTTATTTAGTTTAACTTGAAGATGTATTTCAAATTTGTGAGAATTTGATATATGATTAATTGAAAATAATAAAATAATAATAATAGATGATAAATGCATAGTAAAATATTATAACAACATTTCGTATTCCAATTCTCATGGGGAGACTTTCAAGTTCCAAATTCAACTTTTATAAAAACATTTCAAATTCCAATTCTTGTGCAGAAACTTTCAATTTCCAAATACAACTTTTCCGTTTCATCTCAAAGCCATAAACCACTACCACCGCTAAAGCCAAAACCTCGCACTCACAACTGCCAATCGAGTATTTTTCCGACGATATAGACGGATACAAAGACTACAACCTATCCTCTCGTCTTTGACAGTTCAAACACATTATATATCTATACGAAATAAAACCAAAACGGTACTACGTGATTACATCTTGCACATTGAAATCATCCCATCTCTCCGATATGAATTTTTTTAATTTTGTTCGCCCTTTAATCTATAGGTACGTGTTCGCGTTTATAATTTCCACTGTCTTCTTAACCGACATGTTGACACCATTGAAATCTTTTTCATTTCGAACTTTCCATAATTGCCATAATGTTGCCATAAGTACTGTACCAATGAGTTTCTTCCAATTTTTTTTGACCCTTTTTGGTTATCCAGCACATTAAGAATGTCTCTGCAAGTCTCTATATTTGGGCTAGAAGGTAGTTTGAGCCACCTAAATATAGCCCACTATATAACTTTTGAATAAACACATGACAGCAAAATATGGTTTGTTGTTTCCTCATTATAGATCTAAAATCTTGAATCTTAAAAATTTACATACGCATGCGTACCTAATAACTTTTTGTACTTTGATTTATAAATACATTATAAATCCACAAAGATCTGATACATCTGCACACACGCTCAACATACACACTAAAACATGGCATCCATCACCCAAGGCATAGGAGAAGAAATCAACACAACAATCACCTAGCCGCCACACCGCCACCACAACACAACCACCGAATCACCGCCACCGCCATCACCGAACTGCCACCACCGCAACCACTGTCGATTCGATCATCTCTTCTACTTATCCGTAACCGTCTCTACCGCTGCCCTACTACCACGCCACGTCGTACAAAAAACGTTGGTGTTTTGTGGCTTCCTTTCATAACCGTTTAAAATTTCCGGCCGGAGATTTTGGATGTGGTGAGGGTTATATATGGTGGGGAAATGGTGGTTGGGGAAGACACATTGACGGTTGGATGTAAATGGTGTCCTTGCAAATGACGGGATGCGACGATCCGTTAAAAGGAATGCAACCCAATTTCATTATGTATGAATGAATGAATCGGTGTCTTTTGTGAATGAGTGGATGCCTTTTTTTAATGAAGGGTTGTGATGGTGTTGTGAGGCACCTTAAGTTACTTTTTGTATAGATATATATAATTTAATGCTACTTTAGAGTTTTTCTGTCACTTATTTGGATTATTGGTAACATTTAAGGTGTTTGTGTATGGTAATATATAAATGCAAAGATTGTAAGTCATGTAACGTTTGCTGCACGTTTTTTGTTTATGTTATACAATTACCAATTTTTCACATTAATAAACCTTTTTTTCTTAACCAATCTACTTGATTATGGATAATATGGATTATTTCATAGTGCAATGATGAATTTGTGTTTTTTGCAGTTGATATCATCTCAGCGATTGAGTTTGATAAAAGTGGTGACCATCTTGCCACCGGTGATCGTGGCGGCAGGGTAGTATTATTCGAGCGGACCGATAAAAGGGAGGTCGGTTATCTAATTCGATAAAAGGCAAGGTATCAGTCACGACATTGCCATCGTTCCTAGCATCACCAGCGCCAATCGTAAATACCCTTCCGCGCGCGCCATTACCACCATTATTTCCGTTTTAATCTATTTATTTCCGTTAACATTTTCTATGTTTTACGTTTTAATCTATTTTTTGCAAATTAAAATGCCGTAACGCGTGTATGCCGTTCAACATTTTTAGGTCTAATTCGTGTTCGATTTAACGATTTCGTCGCAACGCACGGGTCCCAAATACTACTTTTCATTAGTTAGGGGTTATTAGATTTTAATAATCCTAAGTTTCGTTTATTGACCGATAATAATCCTAACTTTAAAAATTCTCTCTAACGATCCCAGTTTGTAAGAATTTAACTCCCATTGATCCTTTTTCTAACATAGTGCATCCAAGCCAATTAAGGAGTCTTGAGATACACTTGAATCTATGGAGTAGGGTAAATTCTTATATGTTTGAAAAGGAATAATGGGAGCCAAACTTTTACAAGTTGGATCATTAGAGAGAATTTTTAAAATTAAGATTACTATCTGCTAAAAAGTGAAAGTTACAATTATTAAAATCCAATAACTCTTGATTTGGTGTGAAAGCATAAAAAGTTGTATGGGAAAATACTCGCCTATATCGAGAAGGAATGCCACAATATCCTAAAGTACCCATTTCTTTAACTACCCATCTTACTTACATTACTTTACAAAAAAAAACCCATCTTTTACTTACATCAATCCTTCGAAGCCTCCCTCCACCTACCTGCTCTGTATACTCTACTCACCACCGTTGACTCCTCCTTCCCGGTCAACTTGTCATCAACTCATTCAAAACACCGCCCCTCACACCACTGTCGGTGTTATGCTCATCACAAGGTCAGATCCCATCTCTCTATCTCTCACTCTCTCTCTCTCTATATATATATATATATATATTAGATCTGTTATGCCGTAGATTTATTTTTTGCTGACCAGAAAATCGAATCATGCGTAGTTTACCTTGCCGGTGTGATCCATGTACTAGTGGTATAAAATAATTCTCTAATAATTATCATGTGGTATATGAGAAAAAAATGTTTTATAAATAATTCTCTAATGTATAAAATAATAGTATGGTAGTATAAAATAATTACTAGTGGGCAAAATAATTATCATGTGGACCCTTGAGAATTGAAATGGTAGCCTTCGAATTTATCAAGAACTTTCCTTTAAAGTTTCACAACATATTGGTGTTTATATTTATTTTTTGCTGACCAGAAAATCGAATCATGTGGTATATGAGAAAAAAATGTTTTATAAATAATTCTCTAATGTATAAAATAATAGTATGGTAGTATAAAATAATTACTAGTGGGCAAAATAATTATCATGTGGACCCTTGAGAATTGAAATGGTAGCCTTCGAATTTATCAAGAACTTTCCTTTAAAGTTTCACAACATATTGGTGTTTATATATATTTTTAATATTGTTTTCTTATGTTATAAGAAGGTAAGACGAAATTTCATAGCCATTAATAGAAATAATATCATGCATCTCCTTATATAAATCTCATTTGAGTGGATAAAAACAATTCAAACCACATAAATCTTCATTTAAATTGGTTTAATATTACTCTACAGATTCTAAATACATCAATGGCATGTTCATCATCTTCTTCTCACTCTGCACCCGCCTCTTCTCGTTCGTGCAAATATGATGTATTTCTTAGTTTTAGAGGAGAAGATACCCGCAAGACATTTGTTGATCATCTATATTCTTCTCTTACACAACACCTTATCCGTGTTTACAAGGACGATGAAACACTTCCACGAGGTGAATCCATCAATCAATCCCTCTTCGAGGCTATCGAAGAATCACGAATTGCTGTCATAGTATTCTCCAAAAACTATGCAGATTCTTCATGGTGTTTAGAAGAACTTGCACATATTATAAAATGTAAGGATGAGAGAGAGCTAATTGTTATACCAATATTTTATGATGTGGAACCTACAGATGTGAGAAATCAGAAAAGGAAATTTGGAGAAGCGTTTTCCAAACAAGAGACGAAGAATGTCACCAAAGCTGAAATATGGAGAAAAGCACTTGTTGATGTGAGTAGCATCGCTGGATGGGAGCTCAAGAACATTGCCAACGGGTAAACTTTTTTTATCTGAATTATTTGCGTACCGTTAATTAATTTGTTTTACAATTAATTACATTTGATATTAGAAGTTTTCAGTTATATTTGATAGTCATATGTATATATGTATGTTTAAACAAGCCAAGCTAGATCTTTGTTTAAAATCAGAAGTGATCAGTGGCGGAATTTTTAGGGTTAGTTATCTATCGCGGAACTGTAGGTCCGACCCTTGAAGTGATCCTTTACATTGAATCCTCGATAATGGGTGTGTTACTCAAATTATATAATACTATAAATATGCTATTTTGTCACATCAACCAACTGGCCCCGGCCTCAACTTTAATAATGACATATTTAGCCTCTTAACTAAAAGAATTTTAGCTCCTCAGCTTTAATAATAAACAACGTTAGCCCTTAAACTTATTAACATGTTTAGCCTCTCAATTTTAATAGTGAACAACTTTAGCCCCTAAACCTTAATAATGACATGTTTAGCCTCTTAACTAAAACATCAAAGAACTTTAACACTCGCAATTTACTTATTTTTGTCTACGTTTACCCATCGCGGAGCGCGGGTGCCGGGTGGTAACCCACTAGTTATCATTTAAGAAAACAATTTCTACTTTATATTATATTGTGTGCATGAAAATACAAATTCATTTTTATATTCATTAGCTTGTAAAGTTGTTGGAGTTAAGAGTGGAGGTGAAGAGCTCGATCCTTTGTAAAGCCATTTTTTTTTACACCCCTAAATTAAAATGTTTAAAAAGATTGCCATAAAAAAAATAAAAAAAAATCGAAATGGTGTTTTTCAGTCCCTTACAGCAACTGTAAAAAGGTGATAACATAAACATGGCATCACTTTTTACAGCATTTACGGCCGCCGTAAATGAAAAAAAATCTAGTTTTTTTTTTTTTTTTTTTGGAAAAGTTATTTTTTTAGGATTTTTGGTAAAAAAAAAAATTTTGAAAAAAATCTTTCGTTAGAACGAGTTCTCTAAGTTCTCACAGCTCGTATAAATTTTCATTTTACCCCCCTATAAATTTTGAATTTGAAATGTTTTTGACCAAGTTTTTACGGTTATTTCATTCGTTCTCTTGGTTCTCGCGATATTTAGCGTTCTTTTTTAAACTCTTCCATGTATATATATTTATGTATATATATAAGCTAGGCTAAGGCTATCCTACTTGCATAGTATATGTAGGTGAAAAGGTTATCCATTTAGATGGATTGATTAGGTGACTTCACCGTATTAGTGCATCCATAAGTTATTTATTTATTTATGTACATTAATTTTAAATTCGTGATTATCTTTATTCAGTTAAATATCTCAAATTTACAACTCAATTCTCTTTAGTTTGTGGATATAATAAATTATCCATATATCGAATATGCAGGCATGAATCACAATTCATCAAAAAAGTTGTCGATACAATTTTGGATAGGCTCTTCGCATTAAATTCATGTGTAGATGAATGTCTTGTTGGAATGAGGACTCGCTTCCAAGGTTTGAAATCATTATTAGACATTGGATCAGGTGATGTGCGTATGGTTGGGATATGGGGGGTTGGGGGCGGTGGTAAGACTACTCTTGCTACTTCCGTTTATATGAAAATGTCTCAACATTTTCAAAGTCACTGTATTTTGGAGAATGTTAGAGAGGATACAAGCAAGCATGGCTTAAAGAAACTACAAGAGAATATTTTATCATCCCTTTTCAAGAAAAAAGTGAAGGTAGATAGTGTTATCGAAGGAAAACACAAGATGAAAAGTATGTTATGTTGTAGAAAAGTGTTGGTAGTTCTTGATGATGTCGATGAACTTGGCCAACTAGAGGCGTTAGCTGGAAAACATAATTGGTTTGGTAGTGGGAGCAGAATAATAATCACAACTAGAGATGAACATTTGCTAAGAACCCACAGGGTAGACCACGTCTATCCTATCACATTATTATCAAATGATGATGCTACTCAACTCTTTAAAAGGCATGCATATAATGAAAAAGAACCTATAGAAGATTATGATAAATTTTCTCTACGTGCAGTATCTTATGCTTCTGGGCACCCCTTGTCACTTAAAGTTTTAGGTTCTTTTCTGTATGACAAAAATAAGAACGAGTGGATTAGTGCCTTGGAAAAGCTAAAAGACATCCCAAATCCAAATGTCATGAACATAATCAAAACTAGTTACGATGGACTTGAATCTTACGAGAAAGAGTTATTCTTAGATATTGCATGTTTCTTTAGACAAAGGAATGCGGATAAGGTAGTTCAGATACTTGAAGCTTGTGGTTTTCACCCTAAGATTGGGATGAAGGTGTTAATACAAAAAGCTCTTATAACAATTGTGAATGATATCATTGATATGCATGATGTACTTGAAGAAATGGGACACTACATTGTCAGAGGGGAACATCCGAACAATCCTGAAAAACATAGTAGACTCTGGATAAATAAAGAAATTAAAGAATTGTGTTTTCAGGATGAAAGAATGGTAAAGATTAACCTTTTATAAAACATACATTATGTTATATGTTTACTAAATGATTCTCAATCCACGCATTGTTTCCTGCTTCATTTTAGGAATATGACAAGACTGAAGCCATAATCTATGAATATGGCGGTAAACATGATGATACGTCACGCTTATATAAGATTGTGTCAAAGATGAAGAAACTAAGGTTGCTTAGTGTGGCTACCAATGATTATAACCAGAATGTCGAAGGGGCTAATTATCCTGCCAGTCCATTTCCACACAATTTTCAACCAATGAAGCTTGCTGTTCTACAATTGTTTCACGGCAAGCAAGAAGAACTTTGGAAGGGTTATAAGGTAATTCATTATAGTTTTTTGCTTAAAGTATTTTTAGCTTTTTTTTAGCAATGGAAAACTTTATACATAATCATATACAACATTTTGAAATTTTTTAATTTGTTATATATAAATAGTTTAGTTATAAATGAAAAGTAGAAACTACCAAAGATGTATAAACATTTCTTTTTTAAAAACTAACCTATGGTGCCTTGATACATATTTTGACCAAAGATCAAATACAAATAAGCTTATTGTACAAAACGTACGAATAGAGTGAAAAAGTAAAAAAAAAAAAAAACACGGTCACATTTTCGTGATTATTTATTCGTAGAGTAAGTATTTTATCCGCAGATTAATTATCTTAATAAACTAGTAGAGTAATTATGATACACATGTAGAGTAATTTTGAATTTTATATTGTTTGATATCCCGGTAGAGTAATTTTGAATTTATGTTGTTTAATAAACTTGTAGAGTAAATGTGTTTGTTATTTTTATATTACTTTTTTGATGAACTCGTAGGCTAATTATGATGCACTTTTAGAGTAATAATAATGAAAAGAGTAATTATCATATAATTGAATAGGTAATTTTGGAATTATATGTTGTTTGATGAACTTTGTAGAGTAAGTGTGTATGTTATGTTATTTTGATAAACTAGTAGAGTAATTATGATGCATTTGTAGAGTAATTTTGAATAACTAGTAATGTATTAATAATAAACTGGTAGAGTAATATGATGCACTTGTAATTGTATGTTGTTTGATGAACTTGTAGAGTAATTGTTTATGTTATGTTATTTTGATCAATTACTAGAGTAATTATGATACACTTGTAGAGTAATTTTGAATTTTATGTTATTTGATACACTTTTAGAGTAATTTTGATAATTACGGAACTGTCACCACATTTTTTTACCTTTCCACTCCTTTCGTACTTTTTGTACGATAAGCTTATTTGTATAGGATCTTTACTCAACGTATTTTAATCCACTAGTTTCTTTTTTCACTAATATGAAAAAATTAGAAAATTACAATAAATATTGGTACCATTTTATAATATTAGGATAGCTCATGAAACTCTATATTTTATAAAATTAGAAAATTACAATAAATTAGGGTTGTTCATGAGCCGAGCCGAGCCGAGCTAGGTCAAGCTCGGGCACGGCTCGATTATAAACCGAGTTGGCTCGATTCGGCTCGGATTTGAAACCGAGCTGAAAATCTATGCTCGGGCTCATTTTGGTTTTAAACCGAGCTGGTTCGCTCGGCTTGGTTTGGCTCGATTTTAAAAATAAAAATTAATACATAGCTCTCAAAATTAAGTATTCTAAACTATTATTCAATACTTCAAAAGAACATATTCAAAATAAGTTCAACCTAATACATTATAAGCCAAAATCACGTTTAATAACGCAAAATAAGTTTTATATTTCAAGTAAATACAATATTTGTTCATTAGCACGACAATCAACCTTTAAATATGTCATAGACATCAAACTACAAGGCTAAATACATGTAAATAATAATCACTTTTTTGTAATATATTATATAGTATATAAAAATAAAATATATTATAAGTAAAATAATTCGAGCTAAGCCGAGCCGAGGAAACCGAGCCAATTTGGCTCGTCACGAGCTGAGCCGAGCTAGGCTCACTTTCTAACAGAGCCGAGCCGGCTCAGCTCACTTTCAAACCGAGCCATATCTAGCGAACTTTTAAATCCGAGTGACATTCGAGCGAGCTACGAGCCGCGAGCTTTTTGGACAGCCCTACAATAAATACAGGTGAACTCAATAAATACTGGTACCATTTTAGATTTTACACAAGTTTTTTCTATACAAACCCCATTTATTTTTAACTTGTATAGGTAATTGCATTGCATTAGACCAAACTGTATAACTCTTAGCCCCTTTCATTTTAAAAGACACAAGGTAAGATTACTAGATTTTAATAGATGAAAGTATAATGGATCACTTGCATCCAACTTATTGACAAGAATCTCAGTAGGAGGATTACTATTACCACCGGTCTCAACAATATCATCTACCATGTTTGTTTACACACCAAATAATACACAAGAATTAACAATCAATAGTATCACTATAATCAACGGAACTAAAAACACACCACAAATGGCGAAGCCAAGTCAGAGTGTCCGATCAGTGGTTCATCACTCAAAAGTGCCACCACAATAGCTTCTTCAACTTCTAAGAAGCCCACGTGTCAGAGCATTCGCATCCATTCCACCATATTTTTACCCTAAATTATATTAAAAAACACTATATTTTCTCTCTTTTTCAATTAAATATTATTTTTTATACCTTTATCATTACCTTTTCTCTCTCCTCCACTCACAACCACTTTCAAAATATATTAAAAAATTATAGCGGATGAAGAGTATCCCCTCAAATATACAGATAAACAGTAATATTTTCTCTCTCATGTACTCACAACCACTTTTTATACTCTTTATATTATAAAAACTCCACTCATAACATTTTGTGAAATGAATGTGAATGCTCTCACAAGCCCAACCAGTACCTTGCTACAAGCTATCCTATCTGCTACATCCCAAGTGTCCACAAGCCCATCCGGGTGCAAGTCCATCATCCAATTCAGCTCAACAAATAAAATAATTAGAAATATATTAAGTATAAACTTGATAAAACATAGGTATAAAATTGTATTTATATATACATTTTTAACAAAACCCATTAAGTATAAATTAGCTTTTTTATTATTAAAAAATAAAATAATGAAACCGAAGCCACTCTCATTGTTGTTTAACTTCTGAATTTTCTTGATATCCAAACTAATAATGCAAAACTCAAGTCAGGAACTAAAATCAAACAATACAACTATTCGCAACTTAGCTACAATTTATTTGAATTCCCACCGGAAGATATAACTTATTTGTTAGATCATATCAATTCTCATAAACTCGTATATATTAACTTGTCTGTTTGTAGCATCTACCACAGTTAGAAGTGCTTCAACTTTTTTACCTGCAGAAGCTAATTAGCACACCAGATTTTGATGGACTCCCACGTCTTAAAAGGTTGATTCTCGATTGTTGTTTTGAGTTGGAAGAGATTCACCCATCATTTAGAAATCATACAAGTCTTGAATACTTAGAGGTATCACATTGTTCCAAGCTAAGGCTTCCAACAATTAGTCAGATGAAAAACATAAAGGATCTACGAATAACGTCTTGTTATCTAAAAGATGGAGATATACCATATGGTATTGGTATTGGTGAATTATCCAACTTACAAGAGTTACATCTATGTTTTAACAATTTTTCACGACTGGATTTCAACTTCTCGCAACTTACACGACTCAAAAGTCTCAACGTGTCATATTGTGACAATCTTCTTGAATTGCCCGAGCTCCCATCAAGTTTAGCTATCTTTACAGCATATCGATGCAGGTCACTTACACTTGTCAAAGATTTTAGCACAAAATGTAAACACTTATGTCAAGTCTCACTTGAAGTTGAAGTTGGGTGGAGTGACAGATTACTACAATCCATGCTTAAGGTATCTCTCGTTTTGAAAATCAAATTAGTTCTATGTATATCGACCATGTTAATGGTAATTAGAATATAATTAATTTGTGTTAATGAATTAGGGAACAAGTATTGAAAATGGTTGTATGCATCTCCAACTTCGTGACCTTAAGATTCCAAAGGGGTTTACACCTCTTTTGCGTAGAGGAGGTAGTTGTAGATTGGAACTTCCAGAGAATTGGTGTAATGACTTCACTGGTTTCTTAATGTGCTTTGTTACTTCAGATGCCTTCTACATACCTGGGTGTGATATAAGTATGAAGCAGGAAAGTGGTATGGATTTCGAAGATGATGGGGTTTGGGAGGAGAGTGATGGTGGTCTGATACATTGGTGTGGTATGTTTCGTTTGGTTCATTAAGACACACTACTTGGTATCAAACACACAACGCGGTTTCTCTTAAAATTGAAAGTCATTTCTGTATACGAGGTCTAGATCGCTACAATTATGGTTTTGGAGTTAGACTCGTTGAGAAGAAAAGTAGAAGTGGTCAAACAGAAACATCAACAGATTCTTCTTCTCATTATACCCCTAAGATCAAAATTCAACATGACTCAACATCTGAACTAAAGGTATCCTTAGATCCATATCATCATCATCAGTGGTAAGGAAGTGGAAATCTGTTGCGCAAGTCTGGGGATCAAACCTCGTTAACACCTGATTTACACCAGACATGTGATTTATCTCCATCATACACTACAAGAAAGTCGGCCAATAGCGGCGACAAAAGTCGCCGCTAATAGTCCATTTTGTCGCCGCTAAAGCTAATAGCGGCGACAAATCGCCGCTATTGAGTCGCCGCTAAATCTTGGACGCTAAAGGTCTATATGTCGTCGCTATTGGTACGTGTCGCCGCTAATGAGTAGGACTTTTAGCGGCGACATATGTCGCCGCTAAAACTGTCTTCGCTAATAGCTTTTACTCAATAGCGGCGACACATGTCGCCGCTAAAAGTGAATTTTTTTTTTTAAATTTTTTGCTGTATTTGCAGTGTTTTCCGTTATAAACAAACCTGCCAATTTCCAAGTTTTACGCAACACAAACAGACTAAACTAACATAATGCTTTACATACTAAAATCGCATAAAACATTTCCGTACAATAAACATCCTAAAAAATCCGAAAAATAACATTCTAAAATATCCGTACAAAATAGCCGCAAGGATTCAAGTTAGGTCGTCATCGTCATACTCATCGTCAGACTCATCGTTGGGTGTGACTTGCTTTCCCCTCGCCGCAAGAAAGGATTCAAGTTGGTTTACAAATGCCGGACTTTGGAACAAAGTCGAAACGTATTCCTACATTAACACATATCAAACCCAATATTATTAGCAAAAACATATAGTTGGTTTACTATATTTTTTAAGTCAAATTGTATAGTTTACCTCCGAAAAGGGTTGTGCGGTTTGAGGTTGCGCACTACAAGTGTTCGATGGCTTATTCGAAGGTTTAGGCCCAAGCCCCCGGAACCATCCTCGTCGATCACCCAAAACGTTCTGAAACACGGCAGCCTCATTCGGCTGGTTAGAACCGCTGCTTTCTCCGCCCATAATCTCGCGTTCTAGATTAAGCTGTATTTTACGAAGATGATTAAATATAAATACAAATAGAGTAAATTACAACTGGTGTCCTTTACGTTTCTACCATATTACAACCGGTGTCCTTTAACTAAAGATGTTACAGGCTCCGTCCTTTATGTTATTAATTTTTAACACCCTATGTCCTTTAGCGCTAAACTAGTTTAATTTTAACAACAAATTGATCCATTTTTAACTGCATTTAACAGCAATTCAAACCCCCCCCCCCTTTTTTACAGCAATTAAACCTATTTTTAACAGCCTATATAAACCCCCCTTTGTTTACAGCTTTTAGGTAGCATTTGCAGCCTATATAACAGCAATTAAACCTATTTTGTAACAACAAGTAAACCTATTTTTAACAGCCTATATAAACCCCCCTTTGTTTACAACAAGTAGGTGGAGGGAAGAAATAGCGCTGATTCCTTGTTTTATTCGTCGGGCCAATAGGGGCGACACCATGTCGCCGCTATTGGTTACGTTTGTCGCCGCTATTGATCTAGACATACCCCAGCCGTTGGATTATGGTAACAATCGTGTGGCTAGGGTTGAAAATGGGACACCGGGTGCGGATTGGACTAATAGCGGCGACATATTGGATGTCGCCGCTAATAATGTCGCCGCTATTAATTGTTATTCTTGTAGTGATATTGGCGTACACGTGATTTACCGGTCGGTGGGAGACGCCTAGTGGTGGCGTACACAATTATTTTTCAACATATTGGCGTACACGTGATTTACCGGTCGGTCGGTCGGTGAGCTTCAAATGTTTTTGAATTTATAAATCAAGCTGGGGTAAATTTGGGATGTACAGACTAGATTTTTGGAAGCACATGAGAAGACAGCATGCCTCCAACAATGGATCCGAAAAAAAAAAGCTCATTGGAAGTGATGCTTGGTTTGGCTTATCTTTTTGGGATGTACAAACGATCGGGTGATGCTTTTGTTGATTTGCTTTTAGTTTGGATCCAGTTAATTAATTGATTGTTTTTTCTTTTTAATGGCAAATTCTATTATTTTACTACTTGTAGGCAGTGCTGAACCCAGAAATTTTTTTAATGGGAAGCGGATTTTTTTTTCATTGGGGCCGGAAAAGGGTTAGTTGTTTATGCTAAATACTAAAAAACTTCGGTCCAACTCAAGTTGGGTCGAATCGGGTTGGTTCACGTAACAAAAGGATAAAACTACATTAAATTTCAAAAATGTTATATAGGGGGTGTTCGGCCTAGCTTTTTTAACAAAGCTTATAGCTTTTTTTTAAAATAAGCTTAACTTGATGTTTGGTACCGACTTTTGGCGTTCCTGGTATCGGTTCACTAACGTTTTTTACCTTCATATACCGGTACCGTAACCGGTATTTTCGGTATCAATACCGATTCTGTATCGGTTGCCACCGAGCTCATCCCTACCCCTAAAACTAAAAAAAGAAAAAAAAATTAAAAGTTAAAGAAAATCAACAAAAAAAAAGTTGTACGATGCCGTCTTTCATACGGTAACCATGATCAGGGATGAGCAAATGGTACCGGGTAGCAGCACTGAATTTCCCGAACCAGAAGATTTCCAATATCAATTCGGCACCAACTTTTGGCGTTTTCTGTATTAGTGCCACTTTTTACCTTCATGTACCGATTGTGAACAGGACCGTGCCGGTATTTTTGATACCAGTACTGGTTCGATACCGGTTCACACCAATCTTATCCCAACCCCTGATATTAAAAAAGGATTAAAGTTAAAAAGTAAAAAAAAAACTATTATTATAATATTAAAATAATAAAAGTATTAAAAAAACTATATATTATTATAATATTAAAATTACTATTTATTTCAATTCGTTTATTAATATATAGTAAAGTAATTACATCCGGCAAAACTGGAAATTTTATTCGAAGATTTTTTACAATTGCTAGTATTAGTCGGTTACTATTTTTACCAGCAATCTCATCTTTTCATAATTTAAATTCTTAATCAGTGTTTTTTACAATTACTATTTTTTTCATTGGGCCGGAAAAGGGTTAGTTGTTTATGCTAAATACTAAAAAACTTCGGTCCAATTCGAGTTGGGTCGAATCAGGTCAGTTCACGTAACAAAAGGATAAAACTACATTAAATTTCAAAAATATTATAAAAATATGTCAATCTTCATTGGAATAGAAATACAAGATCTATATAGTCATTTTCTTCTTAAAAGTCATTACATCCACTGGCAAAACTAGAAATTTTATTCGAAGAATTTTTTCAATTGCTAGTATTAGTCGGTTACTATTTTTACGAGCAATCTCATCTTTTCATAATTTAAATTCTTAATCAGTGTTTTTCTGAATATCTAGTAAAAATAAAAAACACAAAATATTAAATAAGATTGCATTTCTCTTGAGCGACGAAGGTTCGACTCCCATTTGGTGAAGAGTGAGACACTGGTGGGCAATGATAGGAGACCCAGGGAAACCTGAGTTGGATCCTTGAGCCAAACGGGTTTTACTGGTAATTTCACCGTCGTGCCTACGGGCGGGTGGGTTACTGGGTTTTCTCCGGAATTGGTGGTGGACTCGGGTTACTATCGGAGTACTCCGTTTGTCCAGTGGGTGCCCAAGAGTGCTCGTGATTGATTCTGTTGGTCGTTAAAAAAAATTAGTAAAATTGATAATGTCACTCTATTTTTTTGTTAGTAGTTATGATGTACATGACATAACAAATTAGGAATGGATCTTTAATTAAATAACACTGCTTAACAACAAATGGTCTCTGCGCCGATTACCAACTAGTTTTATACCCGTCTGGTGGACGTGCATTTTAATGGTATAATGACGCAAGAATTTTAGTGTATTCTAAACAAAACATTATTTGTATAAAACCAAAAATAAAGCGTGAGATTTCTAATCAAAAGAGTCATAAGTAGATATATATTATGCCTAAAAACATAGCAAAGCGAGGTTGTTAACAATTCCAATGAATCAAATTATATCAAGTCTTTAAATTAGCCATTGACTACCAAAACATAAGATCGTAGATAGATAGGTGATCGCACAATGTCAAGTAACAATCATGTAAGATAAATATAAGACATAAAATGTTAAAGTTTCATGCAACAAACTTGTTCTTTATGAGGTAATGTATTGGCTTCCGACGTGATCTCCTAGGTCTTGGTCTCTGATACAAGCAATTCACAAAACGATAGCCGAATGATTAATTAAAGGAAACAAGAACAAAGTCTGCCCCAATTCGAGAAGGGGAAATCTCCAAAACAACCAGAACAATCTAAAAAACTGAATAATACAGAAACTAACACATGATCCCCTACTTGATGGCTATCGTGCAAAACTAATAAACCGCTCCTAATTTTCCTCTCAGCCACTAACAGTTGATAGTGGATCCAGAGTTAAGCCCGTGATTATATTCAGCTGGTCCAGCATCTCCACTTGGGCCTTTTTGTTTCTCCTTTGGTATACCTGAATTGGTTTATTCGTAACAATACTTCCGTCCCCGAAAGCCGACTTGTCCTCAAGTTGGAAAGCTGGAAACTGTTCTTTGAGTAAATCAAAGGATTCCCAGGTAGCTTCTTCCTTAGGGCGATGCATCCATGAAATGAGCAATTCAAGTACGGGTTGGCCCGCCTCCAGCACCCAGCGGTAGTCGAGCACAGAATGTGGTTGGACGTCATATACCCAATCGCGAGTAAGAGGAAGTGGTGCAAGAGCGGTAGGAGGGACAATCCCCCGTGCTGGTTTGAGCATAGAAACATGAAAGACGGGGTGGATCCTAGAATCCGGTGGTAGCTCCAATTCATAGGCGACTGATCCGATTTGTCGAATAACCTTGTAGGGCCCGAAGAACCGTGGAGCAAGTTTTTCAAATCGCCGTTTTGCCAGGCTACGTTGCCGGTAAGGCTGGATTTTTAGGAATACCCAGTCATCAAGCTTAAAGGACAATTCATGTCTTCTTGAATCAGCTTGGGCACGCATGCGATTTTTGGCCTTCGTCAAATTATCTTTCAATAACTTTATCATATCATCTCTGTCAATTAACTGAGCCTCCAATTCAGCATTTTCGGCCTCTTCTGGAACATACGGATGAAAGGCTGGTGGATCACGACCATAGACAACGGTAAACGGAGTGGTACGGGTGGCGGAATGGAACCCAGAATTATAGGAGTATTCTGCCCAAGCCAGGAATGAGCTCCATTTAGTTGGTTGTTCATGTGCAAAACAGCGGAGATATGCCTCTAAACATCGGTTGAGCACCTCCGTCTGGTCATCCATTTGTGGATGATAACTGGTGCTCATTTTTAGCTGAGTTTGACTGAGACGAAACATTTCCTGCCAGAAATTGCTCAAAAAGATAACATCACGATCAGAGACAATGGACCGGGGAATACCGTGTAATTGTACAATTTCCTTACAGAAAACACCAGCCACTGTCTTTGCGGTGAACGGGTGGGACAACGGCAGGAAGTGTGCGCATTTACTTAATCGATCAATCACGACCATTATGGTGTCAATTCGGTTAGATGGTGGTAGCCCCACAATAAAATCCATAGACAAATCCTCCCAAATCCGCTCCGGAATGGGTAATGGTTGAAGCAACCCGGCTGGTGATAAAGTGTCATACTTGTTTTGTTGACAGACGACACAATTCTGCACAAAATTACGAACATCATGTGGCAGTTTGGGCCAATAAAAATGAGCAGAAACCCTCTTTAACGTCTTGAGAAACCCTCCATGTCCAGCCATGGGTACTAAGTGAGCTTCATGAAGGATTCGAGAACGAAGGGCCATGTAATCAGGAACCACCACCCGACCCTTGTATAAAAGGGATTGACCAACCATAGTATAACCAGGAACTGCGGCAGGATCGTTGTCCAAAGCAGACAGGATGGTGTTGGTGTAGGGGTCGATTCGTAAACCTGCATAAAGGTCAGAAAGATCAGAGCAAAATGGGGTGGCTAATACCATTAAGTCAGCCTGGCTGGGTCGTCGTGAGAGGGCATCTGCGCCTCTGTTTTCCTTTCCGGAACGGTAGATAATTGAGAAATCATAAGGCATAAGCTTCAATAATAAACGCTGTTGTTCGGATGTTGTAACCCGCTGTTCCAGTAGATACTTCAAGGTGAAATGATCGGTTCTGATGAAAAAATGTCGACCAAGTAGATAATGACTCCACTTTTGAACCGCTAACACCAGTGCCAGCAGTTCTCTGTCATACGCAGACTTGAATCGGGTTGATGGGGCGAACCCTTTGCTGAAATAAGCCACTGGATGTTCCTGCTGGATCAAAATTGCTCCTATGCCGTCCGATGAAGCATCACATTCAATAGTAAAGGGTACGTCAAAATCAGGGAGGCGAAGGACGGGTGCCGAGACGAGAGCATGTTTCAATCTCTCAAAGGCTGTAGCTTCCTCCTCAGTCCATTTAAAGCCTTCCTTCTTCGTAAGAGCAGTCAATGGGCGGGTAAGAATACCATAGTTACGTACAAAACGCCGGTAGTACCCGGTGAGACCCAAAAACCCTCTGACTGCTTTGACATTAACCGGTACCGGCCATGATACAACAGCGGAGATCTTTTCTTCATCCACATGGACCCCTGTTTCTGTTATAATATGCCCCAAGAATGGTACCTTGGGTTGACCAAAATAACATTTAGTTACTTTAGCAAAGAACTGATGTGCCCGTAATAACTCAAGGACAGTCCGCAGGGGATGCAAATGCAAGTCCCGATCAGGGCTGTAAATCAAAATATCGTCAAAGAACACCAAAATAAACCGTCGCAAATAAGGTCTAAATAGATCATTCATGGCAGCCTGGAAAGTGGACGGGGCGTTTGTTAACCCAAAGGGCATAACCCGAAATTCGTAATGACCCGAGTGTGTTCGAAAGGCTGTTTTTTCAATGTCCGCAGGGTTCATTCGAATTTGATAATACCCTGAACGTAAATCTAATTTGGTGAACACCTTAGCCCCATGTAACTCATCAAGTAATTCATCAATAGTAGGAATAGGGTATTTATCAGCGATAGTGGCCCGGTTCAAAGCCCGATAGTCAACACACATGCGCCACGTATTATCCTTTTTCTCCACCAAAAGAACCGGACTTGAAAAAGGGCTGTTGCTGGCTTGTATGAATCCGGCCTCCAACAAAGCACTGACTTGTTTTTCTATTTCATTTTTTTGAGAATGTGGGTAACGGTATGGCCTGATGTTGGGTGGTGGGGTGTTGGGTAAGAGGGGTATTGAGTGTATATGTGTCCGGAGGGGGGGAAGGGAGGTAGGTTCTTGAAACACAGTTTGGTATGAGGTAATTAGGGGTTGTAAAAAATCTGGGACGTCGGTTGTGGTAGTGGGTTCGACACATAAATGTTGGAATGCTGCTGATTTTTGGGGTCCCGAGGCTACCCCCTGCAGCTTATATTTCTTGCCATCGATAGTGAAAATAAGAAAAATCTGGGACGTCGGTTGTGGTAGTTGGCTTGGACAGTGTTTAATGAAGCCAACCATTGTATCCCCAAAACGACATCAGAACTACCAATTGAAAAGGGATAAAAATCTTGGGAGATTTTGAGGTCAGTGAGTTGGATAGGCACGTCCCGGCAAACTTTATTACAACGTATCACGTCGCCATTGCCAATTTGTACCCCAAATGGGTTGATCAAGTGTGTGGTCAGACCCAACTCACGTACAAGAGTATCTGAAATAAAATTGTGGGTAGACCCACTATCTATTAAAATAAGAACTTCAGTTGAATTGAGGGTACCGTGTAACTTCATAGTAGTAGTGTTGGACTTCCCAGAGATAGCATTCAAACTTATCTCAGCCATCTCTTCAAGAGTACTGCCCTGATCATTCTCCTCATCCCTGTTTCCATCTTCAAGTTCTTCACCTTCTAACAATTTGAGGACGCCTATTTTACAACGGTGACCGGGACTGTATTTATCCCCACATCGGTAACACTCCCCCCTTGCGTGTCGTGCTTGCCTCTCGGTTTCTGAGAGTCGTGGCGGTAATTTTGTAGGCACCGGAGTCGTGGTAGTGCTCGTTACAGTCTGCTTCACATCTGAATTGTTTTTAGTACTTGGGGTCCAAGTGTTCATTCTGCTCAAGCGTCCATGCCCCTGTTTAGCTTCATACTCCATAGCTAGACTCATGGCGTTATACACTGTTTTTGGTTTCTGAATGCGAACATCAGCTTTGAGTTCGTCTTTTAACCCGTTCAAAAAGACTCCCAGCAAGCAATTATCAGCCCAATTTGACACCCGAGCGGAACGTTTTGCAAATTCTTGCCGATATTCTTGGACGGTACCCGTTTGTTTGATACTACATAAGTTTTCATCCGGGTTTTGAAATTCGGCTGGCCCGAAGTTCTTCTGAAATGACAGCACTAAGTCTTCCCAAAAATCCAGAGGGTTTTCGGCTGTAGCCATGAATAAAGATCTAAAGCATCACGACCCTCTAAGTACATTGATGCAATATCAACCTTCTCACCCTCAGGTATGTTATAATACCTAAAATATTTCTCCGCCTTCAAGACCCACCCACGAGGATCTTCTCCTCCGTTGTATGTCGAAAAATCAATCTTATTGTATGGTCGAAAATTCCTACCAGAACGCCAAGAGCTTTCAGCTTCATCATACTTACCCGAACCTCCGCTGGATTTTTCCTTCTTAAGCGCTCCAACTTCTTCTTTGAGTGACTCCATTGTGGCGGCAATTGCAGCCATCTGTGTAGCCAAAGTTTCGAGGGCTGTACCCTCACCTTCGTTTCCTGAATTAGCCCGAGTCTGCACCATGTTTCGATTCCCGTCAATGGAACCAATTGATACAAGCAATTCACAAAACGATAGCCGAATGATTAATTAAAGGAAACAAGAACAAAGTCTGCCCCAATTCGAGATGGGGAAATCTCCAAAACAACCAGAACAATCTAAAAAACTGAATGCAGAAACTAACACATGATCCCCTACTTGATGGCTATCGTGCAAAACTAACCGCTCCTAATTTTCCTCTCAGCCACCACTAGGATTAAGGTGAGATGGAGCCAGTGCCAATGCCAATGCCACCCTCTAAACTGAGGAGATAATGGTTCAAACATATTGGCTAGCCATTGATGCTACATTTTGTTGCATGTCACTCTCAAATGCAAAATGCAAATGTCACCATTGATCTAATGGTCCCACTGCCAGAGTTATGATCACCTGGTAACTTATTCCTAGATGCGCCTATGTCTAAAGCGGAAGCAAGATCGAGAGTGCGATTTGGACTTGATTTCTCCTGCATATATTAATATTAATTAATTAACTACATCACATGCATTTGAGCCAAAAATGAATAGCTTATGCATAAAAGGTAACCAACTGCAATCTCTTTCCTTATTCAAGTAACCATTTTTAGGGCATAAAAACCCATCAAATTTTTTTAAGATTTTCAATTTATAGTCCACAAATTTCCTAAAATTCGAATTAAGGTAACAATGTTGGAGCTGACTTGACTGTAACTTTTCAGCAAGTTGACTTGCCTATGGCATGGCACCTAAGTGGGGTTGAGATGGCACACAAAATCTATACAAATGCTAACCTAACCTTGCCAGAATCAAGAGGAATGATCCGAAAGCCCGAAGGGAAAAGAGGTGCATCATCAGCAAAAGAAGAATCAAGGGGAGCGAATATAAGTTCAACACACATCCCAACAACATTTTCAACAACTTTTTCATCCATTCCACTGCATAGCTGTCGATTAAATCATAATGTTAGATACATAAAAAAAAATTACAAATACCACAATGCAAGTAATTTCAGGTATATACCATTTTGTCCTGGGTTAACACCAAAATCAACTCATAAAAGTTTCATTATCTTGTTTGGTTCTGATCAGAACTGGAACACGACACAAAAATTACTTGAATTCCCTTTAAAAGTCAAAAACAGAAATGAACACATATTCAACCTCATGCCAAAACAATCACATAAAATTTGTCCCAGCAACCCATTTAGTTTAAGTCTTCTAATCATCTGAAGTCAAATGAGAATGAAACATTACCTTCATAAAACGGTTCGTAAATGACATGCGTTGTTCCTGTAGAGAAACTGAAACAACACACAACAAATGATATTGAGTGAAAACAGAGCAAAAGAAAAGTGACTGTAAAAGCTAATGTGTACTTACTAAATAGTCTACAATTATAACACCACATATAGTTTTGTGCCTCCAATTCTTCTCAAAATTTGGAAAGCTTAAATCAAACTGAATATAGAAAACATTAGAGTCAATTATTACACCAGGTATAATCAAGATGATACAATTTAGGGTTTCAGAAAACACAAATTAGGGTTTAGATATACTTGCTAATATTTTACTCCATAGTGTTTGGCCGGCGTGCTCAGGGATGTTAGACTGCAAAGAAAGAGGTTGTTTATGTGGATTAAAAAACCGCCCAACACTGCCAATGACAACGCGATGGCACTATTCATTCATTACTGTTCATTAAATTTGATTTTTAATTAAGAGTTTGATTTTTAATATATGAATATGAATATGAATATGATATGTAGTATACTAGTTGATGCCCCGTCTTCGTTGCGGGGCGATGGTCGAATAATAAGCGAGTGTTAGTTTATTGACACGAAAAACAATTAAATCGAGTCAACTAATTAAAACAAAACACTTTTATAGTTTTGATAAAAAAAACTAATACAATGGCAATATTGTAATTTTTAACTGAGGGAAAGTTGTATTTTTTGACTGGGGTAAAATCGTAATTTAACAAAAGCTAAAGTAATGGCAGTACTGTAAATTTGAACCTCGGGCAAAATTGTAAATTTTCACAAGGGCAAATTCGTAATTTTTAACTTCGGGTAACAACGTAATATAAATTTGAACTAAGGGCACAATCATAATTTTAAGCTTGAGGCAAAAGCACAATTTTATTTTGAACCGAGGGCAAAATCGTAATTTTGAGTTGGGGGCAAAAACATAATTTTATTTTGAACCGGGGAAAAAACGTAATTTTGAATTGAGGGCGAAATCACAATTTTTAAACCGGGAAAATCACATTTTTGAAAAGAGGGCAAAATCGTAATTTTTAAGTGGGGGCAAAAACAAAATTTTATTTTGAGGTGGGGGCGAAAAGGCAATTCTGAGCTGAGGGCAAAACCACAATTTTATTTTGAATGGAGGGAAAAATCGTAATTTTGAGCTGGGGACAAAAGCGTAATTTTATTTTGAGCTGGGGGCAAAACCGTAATTTTAAAGAGGGACAAAAGCGTGAATTTTAGAATGGATATAAAATAATAAACTGGTTGGTCCAATGTGAGAGTGTCAGGCAAAGTCGTACTTTTGAATTGAGGGCAAGATTGTAATTTTGAGATGGGGACCAAAAGCGTAATTTTATTTTGAGCTGGGGGCAAAAACGTAATTTTAAAATGGATATAAAACAATAAACGTGTTGGTCCAATGGGTGCCTGGCACTATTCCCCCATTTGGTTTTTGTATATGTAGGAAATGTATAATGTAATTCCCACTATCCTACATCTTCGTGAGGTATTTGTTGGGTTGAGCAAGTTGTCAATATATATTAGTAACTATGTTAATTAACTAGTTTTTGCCCCACCCGCGTTGCGGGGCAAAAGGCCGAATATTTATCTTTCATAACATGTATGTCTGTATAGAGGGCAAAATCGTAATCATATTTTGAACTGGAGGTGAAATCATAATTTTAAACTGAGAGCAAAATCATAATTTTGAGCTAAGGGAAAAACATAATTTCATTTTGAATTGTGGGCAAAAGTGTAATTTTGAGCTGAGGGCAGAATCGTAATTTTGAGCTAGAGGAAAAAAACAACATTTTATTTTGAGCTGAGGGCAAAAACGTAATTTTAAACAGAGGGCGAAACCGTAATTTTAAACTGGGAACAAAATTAAAAGTGAGTTTTTGAACCGAGGACAAAAGCGCAATTTTAAGCTAGCGGCAAAATTATAATTTTATTTTGAGCTGGGGGCAAAAACGTAATTTTAAACAAAGGACGAAAGCGTTATTTTAAACTGGGAAAAAATTAAATTAAAAATGGGCTGGTCCAATAGGGAAGTGTCAGACAAATTTTGAACTAGGGGCAAAACCGTAATTTTAAACTGGGAACAAAATTAAAAGTGAGTTTTTGAACCGAGGGCAAAAGCTTAATTTTAAGCTAGGGGCAAAATTATAATTTTATTTTGAGTTGGGGGCAAAATCGTAATTTTAAACAAAGGACGAAAGCGTAATTTTAAACCGGAAATAAAATTAAATTAAAAATGGGCTGGTCCAATAGGGAAGTGCCAGGCAACTGCCTGGCACTATTTCCCCATCTTGAAAATGTATGTATAGGAAATAACATCTATACTATATTATAATGCATGAAGGATGGGTATTTTAAGATACCTAAAAATAAGAACTTTCTCCCCCTTTATTTATGGAAAGACCCCTAAAATGAGGGTAGTTTGGTCTTTTAAACATTATTTATTTTTGGGTTATTGGATTTTAATAATCCTAAGCTTCACCAGTTGGCCGATAATAATATCAACTTTAAAAATTTCATCCAATAATCCCAACTTGTAAAACTTTGGCCGCCATTGATCATTTTCAAACATATAAGAATTTGTTCTCTTCAATAGATTCAATTACACCTAGAGACTCCTTATTTGATTTAAGTGCACCTATGTTAGAAAGGATCATTGACGGCCAAAGTTTTACAAATTGGGATTATTGAAGGGAACTTTTAAAGTTGGGATTATTATCGGCCAATTGGTGAAACTTAGAATTACTAAAATCTAATAACTCTTTATTTTTTAGCCCCTAAACTTATTACACTTAAATCCCTGAGGTTTTACACAAAATTATAGATAATTAGTTACATTCACCCCTCCACAAAAAACTTATATTTTTTACGTATTCTTGACATATCTTATAAAATATAATATTTAAAAAAAATCAAAGATAACATGACGACCTACACATTTTTGTCGACGTTTCGATAGTTGTCTTGTTCAGTATCGACGCACGGATTAAAAGGTACAAGTCCATAATGATTTAATGTACAAGTGATTAAATGAGAGGGGTATTTTAATATACCCCAAAAATGGTAGTTTAAACTAAAAGTTATATTTTAGTCCCCCTAATTATTTCATTTTTAACCTTCAATTCCAACAAAATTATAAACCCGAATTAAATTAAATGAGGGGAATTCAATGGCACATGATGAAAATCCAAAATCCAAAAAGTTGAATTCCCTAAATTGTATCCGAAGTTTTGGGCAATTTCAAAATTTAAATCACAACCTCTCCTTTTCTCTAGATCTGGGACCCTAGCCTCCACATCTCCGGTATCCTTTAAACAAATATGACTGTCGATTCAGCATGGTGTTTGGGTGTACAGTGGCCATTGCGATGATGGATGCTAAGTGTTTGACGAAAGGAGGGTATGCTGCGAATCATCCTGCTGGAAGGATTGGAAAGAGTTTGATCTTTAAGGTTAGGGTTTGAATTAAAGTTTCTTTTTTTGTTGTTTTGTACTTTTGATGATATTTTTTTATTGGTGGTGTGGAAAGGATTTGATCTTGAACATGGGTTCTTGATTATGAATCTTTAGTTAGGGTATTTTTTTTCTTATTTTATGTTTCTGCTGATGAATTTATATTATATGGATTCTTGATTGTGAAAAATTAATGTGTTGAGTTTTAGGTTAATTTTATTAGTTTGCTATCAAAATTTGGATTTAATCTGGCACAAATTAAAGAAGCATCTTTTTTTTTTAGTTTATGGTTTCTCAATTTTGCTGCATGTTAAGTTATCAGGTCGGACCGAGTATGACTGAAACAGGAGCGACCTGAATTTGTGGTCGGTTCTCTGTTCTGCGCTATTTTGGTCTTTGGCTTGGACTTGGGCCGGAAAAGACCCAGGTTTCTTCCATGTGTTGTATAGGAGAAGAAGATATATCGTATGATAAACAAACAAGTTGTTCATCAACAGGACCAGCAAGTAGTTGATTAGATTAGGACCTTAAGTAGATTCGATATGTGTGGATTGATTAGGACTGAATATTAAATAGTTGATGTGGTGAGCAGGAATTATTTAGGACTGAATATGTTACAAATGTGTGGATTAGATTAGGGCCTTTAGTTCGAGTAGTTTGGCATTTACAAGTTATGTTCAAACAGTGGCGGACCCAAGATTTTTTTTCATTGGGGTCCATTTTTTGTGTAAGGATTTTTCTCAACCAAACATTAAAATTTTCGGGTCGGTCATCATAGTCGGGTCGGGAACACATTGAATTAACCAGGTAACCTTTCAATTTAACTCATTTTTTTTCAGATGATCTTCATGCTTCAAAATAGTTTCTATCTTTAATTTTTTTTTCTCCATCCCTTGTTCTCTCTCAAAAGCTTAAATAAATTTTCATTTTCTTTGGTTGGAGGAGATTAGGAATCCTATGCTTTTTGAGATTGTGGTGAAATCGTTTAGGAATTCTTGGGTTTAGGTGTTGGTGTTGGTGTTGGTGTTGGTGTTGGAGTCGTGTACGTGGTTCAGTACTGATGGGCTTCATGTTGTTGCAAACGGCAGGAAAGAGATCCCAGGTAGGTTTAATTTTTATTCTCTGCTCAAAATTTTCTTAGATCTACCGTAAGTTTTAGACATATTTGGTTGTTTTTGTTGTGATGAAGACGGAGCAGTGGAGATACACAATCATGGGGAACTAACCTCATGAAAGAATGAAACTGTAAGCCGTTGCACATCATGATTATGACTTACTGATTGTCCTTCTAGATTTGAAGGATTGCATGACTTTGGGTTAAAATATTTGTTGATGAAACTATTTTTTTACATGATTTCAAGTAGCATTGGTTATTGTTCAGGTAATTCATGCTTCAAAATAGTTTCTATCTTTAACTTTTTTCGATTGATTTTTTAACGATCTTAGAGTTGTTTATTGCAGATTTCATTTATAATATTAGGTGTACCTCTGATTGATATTTCAGGTAGACGTCCTCTCCTGATGGTATGGATGGATTTCAAGCTCAATAAACTTGTATCATAAATTACGAGTTAATCAATTGTTAAAATGGAATGAGGTATTCCCTTTAATCAACCTTGCCCGACAAAAATTACGAGTTAATCAATTATGTTTCATTTGAGGGCCCTCGGGTTTCAAATGACCTGGGAGGTAACTTTTATAAGAAGGCTTGTGTAAGAATCAGGGTAATCCGGTTATTTTATCTCAGGTAGTCAAAATCACTTATTTACTCTGTTTTGTAGAATCAGTAAATGATAGATGTGCAAGTAGTGTCAAACATGTTGCATGGAGATGCCCACAATTTGTTGTCCTATTTATTTTTAAATTTGTAGCTAATTAGTGCAAGTACTAAGTATTATTGCAAAAAAAAAATGAAGATAACTTGTAAGTATCCATTTCCAGTTTACCAGTGGTTATAAAATCAACCCGCCTTTTTTAGGTCGAATGGGTCGAAATTTCTTCTCTGGGGCCAAGTGGCATAATTTTCACCGGTGTGACCTCTTCGACCTGTTTTCTAACGGGAGATAATTTACAACTTAAATGGATCCAGTTTACATAAATGGGTCAAAATAACTATCTCTATCAGCTAACACAGCCAATCTTAATTCCAATAATATGATCCTATTTTACCATGTAATTAAATCTGACCTTGATCTTATCTCTGTTATCAGGATCTTCTTCGTAGTTCAATATCAAGTCTGTTCAATATCAAATCACTACATATTTTTTTGTTGTTGAATAGCCAAACACCAAATCTTTATGCCTCATTTCTTGTACTAAATTGCGAACTTTGATAAGATACTCATTTCCCCTACAAAATGACTCTCTTCATACTTTGTTAGACTAATAAAAAACAAGTACCACATTGTAAATTGTTGCCCCCGCCGCATCACGCGGGTTTCCTACTAGTTTTATTAATACATATTCTTAGTTTTTAATTTTTTTAGTTATACTTATTAAAATGATAAATATATTTTTAGTATATATCTATAGGTTGTGTGAAAACATATTCAGTTGTACACAAAGTTTCTATATTTTTCCTCATTAAAACATAAATTAAGAGCTGTAAATTCATCATCGCCAAAACCGTTTTGTATTTTAACACATCATAAAGTTTGTTTTAATTAATAAGTGATTTTTTAGATGGTATATTATTGCTATTGAAATTTTTAAAAATCCATAGTCACAATATGTTTAATATGTTGACAACAAAGTCTTTCATGTTTACCTTAGTATCAACTTTCGTATCCATCAACTTCTCCATCGGAAACGGAAATCAAGAAAAGATAAATTAAACATCAACTTGATAATATAAAACTAAAAATTAAATAAGATCTGTTTATTTAAGACAAAATGACAAATACCTTAATTGGCTGTGGGTTTTATTTGCCGACAGTCTGCAAAGTTACATTGGCAGGCTGCAATTAAGTCAGGCTTTTTTGACAAATTCAAGTTCGGGTTGCTTTGGGTTAATGCTTCTGTGCGACATAACAAAAAATGATCGTTAAACCGTACCTCGATCTAGTAGATAACCAAAGAAAACTTAAAGCCTTGATCTCGCTAATAATATTTTCAATCTTAACCGACAAGTTCAAAAATCTAACGCCATTCCTAGCTCTCCAAATACTCCAACTAGCGACCAGAATGATGCCTTGAACTGCACTCTTTTTTTTTTCAGACACTCCGAGATCTATGTGAAACAAGAATAATTTGCATTACAAATTTTAGAGTGTGAAATAAAAATACTTTTTTTTTCGAAGACATAATGCATAAAACCATTTACCACCTCAGGTTATCATGTCACATTCATTCTGAAAATTGAGCAAAACAAATTAGTGATATTTACTTACGAAAACTAAGAAGAAATATACATTGAATTAAGATACTAAGTTTACCTTTTGTGTCGGTATTAATAAATTGCGTGTTCATTTTCTGCTTTGATCATGTTTACATCCATTTGAATGCCGCTTTTTGTGATGATAACTTAACAACTAAAAAATGGAGCCAACAACATGTATAAATACTATGGAAGCCGCCCAAAAACCACCACAACTTACCTCCCCACTAACCTCACACATGTTTAGTAGACGGTTATGTAATAATTTTTTTGTCTTTACTATTGTTTATCTTTGGAACTGATCGACTTTTAACTCTAAATTTTTTTATAGGTACTACAATGAGAATATAAATGTTTATTTTTTTATTTATTAGCTATTAACTGATATCAGTTTTTCTAATGCAGGTACAATATCGGTGCAATACCCCTTTATGCGGCTACATTTTTTAAAATTTTAATTCGGTTACCGAAATCGGTTGCTTTCCATTTTCTTTTTCATATATTTATTATTAAAAGGTTTTTTTTAATCAATTGGGATTGTGCAATAAATGGGATGCTTAATTTGCGGTTGGACTATTATGTTTTATAGGATTAGTATGCGTTTATTTTAAATCTATTTAGTATCGTGAGAGCTGCAGAAAATTCAGGAGCCTAAGTAACTGCTGGATAGGATCCCGACGGTCGAAGCTCTCTCTAAGAGGGGTGTGGTGGTGATTGACAATATGTGCAGTTTCTGCAATGCTGGTTTCGACTCTGTGGTCCACCTTTTTACTGCATGCCCGCTGGCTCTGGGTTTATGGGAAAAGATAAGCTTTTGGTGCCGGATCTCGAACTTTTTCGTCTTTTCTTTTAGAGACTTGCTCGAAATTCACAAGATGGGAGTTAGGTCATCTTCGGAAAGAAAGTTTTTACATGGCATTGTGATTGTGGCTTGTTGGGTGTTGTGGAAGGCCAGAAACAATCAAAGATTCAATGGTAAGAGGTGTAGTGTCGACGAGGCCTTTAGCGAAGTTAGGGTGGTTAGTTTCTTTTGGTTTAAACATAGGGCTAAAAAGGGCAAGTTAGATTGGAAGGATTGGTGTAAATTTGTGAATATGTAGTTGTTTTGTTTTGTTTTGGCCGTCCCTGGTTTTCGGATTCGGTGTTGTTTAATGAAGTTTACATTTAAAAAAAAACGTAACTGCTGGGAGAAGATAAAACTGTCAGTAGTTGGCCTTTTGACGGAAAAAAGGAATTTGAAAATTAACCGTCCATTTTATGCGATCAGGTCAAAAGGGAATCTAGAAACCTCCATGTAACCTCCCCTTCTAGAACCCTTTCATGAATTATAAGAGTCAGGATTAAATTTCAGCTTCATCCAACGGTTGAGATTACATGTTGTACCCATTGAATTTAATGGGAACATAAGAATATATAATTTCCAAAAAAAAAGCAAAAGTAATGGAAAGAGGTCAAATTTTAAACGAACGCACGTGATGTACTATTAAGCTTAGTCTAGTGGTTTTGGCTAATTACCGAATTACCCCTATCTTAATACCCATCTTCAACAATTGTCAATTGTTGCAAGTCGAGATCCTTCATGTCGAAGTTATGCGAGAGTAACCGTTTCGACTCATGCAGCATGTCTAAACTATTACTTGCCAATAGAATATCATCTACGTAAAGGACATGTATAGTAAAGTTGCTCCCACTCATCTTGAGGTAGGTGCATTGATCCACTTGATTCTTTATAAAACCTTGTTTCTTCATGACTTCATCAAACTTAAGATACCATTGACGTGATGCTTGTTTTAACCCGTAAATGGATTTCTTCAACTTACAGACTAGATGCTCCTGACCTTCAGGTTTAAAGCCTTCAGGTTGTTTCATGTAAACCTCTTCATCTAAGTATCCATTAAGGAAAGCGGTTTTAACGTCCATCTGATGCAGCTCTAAATCAAAATGAGCTACTAGGGCCATAACGATCCTTAATGAATCTTTACGAGAGACAGGGGAACGTCTCTTGATAATCAATTCCCTCTTTCTGAGTGTAGCCCTTTGCAACCAATCTCGCTTTGTAGCGACGTTCCCGTTCGGATCCAGTTTTGTTTTGAACACCCATTTACATCCTACGGGTTTGACACCGTTGGGTAATTCTACCAAATCCCAAACGTCATGTTTCTTCATGGATTCAAGCTCATCAATCATTACTCTATTCCATTCAGAAGACTGGTCACTGCTGATGGCTTCATTATAAGAGATAGGATCATTAAGCTTTCCGGCATCCATTTCAGTCAGGTAGGTAACATAATCATCCCAATTAGTAGGCCTTTTTTGCCTGGATGACCTCCTGGGTTAATTATCGGGTTCAGTGTTGTCTTGGTTTTGAGCGTTTGATGTGCCTTCGTTATGAGGTATAATGGGTTCTGATTGTGAAAGTATATTTGGAGTTGGTGAGGTAGCTTCAGGTGCAGTAGTTGCATTGGGTACAAGAGGAGTAAACGGAGTAATTGTAAGCGACGAGTCCCCCCCCCCCCCGCGTCTTGTACTTCTTGCAATTCTTTGTAAGGATTGGTACTGCTCCCACTGACCTTGAAATCCTCCAGGAACGCAGCATGCTTAGTTTCAACAATACGGGTGACATGGGAAGGACAATAGAAACGATAACCCTTTGAGTGATCAGGATACCCGATAAAGAAACAGGTAATTATTTTAGGGTCGAGTTTCCTTAGGAAAGGATTGTAAAGTTTTGCTTCAGCAATGCAGCCCCATACTTTCATATATTTAAGACTCGGTTTCTTTCTTGTCCAAAGTTCATAAGGAGTTTTAGGGACAAACTTAAAAGGAACTCTATTGAGTATATGAACAACTGCTTTTAACGCTTCAGTCCAAAGGAATAATGGTAAATTAGTTTTGGCTAACATACTACGCACCATGTTCATAAGGGTACGGTTTCTTCGTTCAGTTACACCATTCTGCTGAGGTGTACCAGGAATGGTGTATTGGTTCACAATCCCCTTGTCCTTACAAAACTCATGAGCTTGACCCACATAAGTATGTCTTCCATAACATTCACAGCCAGTGTCTGATTTCACAACTTTAATCTGACGATCTAATTGTTTTTCAACTTCAGCTTTATAATCTTTAAAAGTTGTAAGATATTCAGATTTTTCCTTAATCATACAATTACATGTAACGAGAATAATCATCAATGAAAGTGGTAAATGAAGTATGTCATGTTATGCCAGTGATTTGGTAGGGACCACTAATGAATGAATTCTAATAAATTAGAGCTCCTAGTGGCACCTTTCTTATTCGCTAATGTCATTTTACCTTTAAGACATTTGACACATGTTCCAAAATCAGTTAAATCGAGAGGAGGTAAGACTTCATCCTTTACGAGATGATTTAATCGTTCTCTTGAGATGTGGCCTAAACGTTGGTGCCACAACATGGATGAAGTCTCTAAGTCTCGATTTTGCTTCATTTTTGTGAGTGATTCATTAATATTATATGACAACAAAGATTTGGAAAAGCCATCATCTAGTTCTAACCTATAGAGACCACCATCTAGAATGCCAGTACCATAAACAACGGAATCATAGAGCATAGAGAGTTTGCAATGACCATGGGAAACAACAAAACCGTCCAAGTCTAACTTTGGACAGGAGAAGATAAAACTGTCAGTAGTTGGCCTTTGGTCGGATAAAAGGAATTTGAAAATAAACCGAACGTCCATTTTATGCGATCAGGTCAAAAGGGAATCTAGAAACCTGCATGTAACCTCCCCCTCTAGAAGCCTTTCATGAATTATAAGGGCCAGGATTTAACTTCAGCTTCATCCAACGGTTGAGATTGCATGTTGTACCCATTGACTTTAATGGGAACATAAGAATATATAATTTCCAAAAAAAAGCGAAAGTAATGAAAAGAGGTCAGATTTTAAACGAACGCACGTGATGTACTATTAAGCTTAGTCTAGTTGTTTTGGCTAATTACCGAATTACCCCTATCTTAATACCCATCTTCAACAATTTTCAATTGCTGCAAGTCGAGATCCTTCATGTCGAAGTTATGCGAGAGTAACCATTTCGACTCATGCAACATGTCTAAACTGTTACTTGCCAATAGAATATCATCTACGTAAAGGACAAGTATAGTAAAGTTGCTACCACTCATCTTGAGGTAGGTGCATTGATCCACCTGATTCTTTATAAAACCTTGTTTCTTCATGACTTCATCAAACTTAAGATACCATTGACGTGATGCTTGTTTTAACCCGTAAATGAATTTCTTCAACTTACAGACTAGATGCTCCTGACCTTCAGGTTGTTTCATGTAAACATCTTCATCTAAGTCTCCGTTAAGGAAAACGGTTTTAACGTCCATCTGATGCAGCTCTAAATCAAAATGAGCTACTAGGGCCATAAAGATCCTTCATGAATCTTTACGAGAGATAGGGGAAACGTCTCTTGATAATCAATTCCCTCTTTCTGAGTGTAGCCCTTTGCAACCAATCTTGCTTTGTAGCATTCAACGTTCCCATTCGGATCCAGTTTTGTTTTGAACTCCCATTTAAATCCTACGGGTTTGACACCGTTGGGTAATTCTACCAAATCCCAAACATCATTTTTCTTCATGGATTCAAGCTCATCAATCATTGCTTTATTCCATTCAAAAGACTGATCACTGATGATGGCTTCATTATAAGAGATAGGATCATTGAGCTTTCCGGCATCCATTTTAGTCAAGTAGGTAACATAATCATCCCAATTAGTAGGCCTTCTTTGCCTGGATGACCTCCTCAGTTGATTATCAGGTTCATCGTTGTCTTGGTTTTGAGCATTTGATATGCCTTCGTTATGAGGTATAAGGTTCTGATTGTGAAGGTATATTTGGAGTTGGTGCAGTAGCTTCAGGTACAGTAGGTGCATTGAGTACAAGAGGAGTAAACGGAGTAATGGTAAGCGACGAGTCCCCCCCCTCCCGTGTCTTGTACTTCTTGCAATTCGTCGTAAGGATTGGTACTGCTCCCACTGACCTTGAAATCCTCCAGGAACACAGCACGCTTGGTTTCAACAATACGGGTGACATGGGAAGGACAATAGAAACAATAACCCTTTGAGTGATCAGGATACCCAATAAAGAAACAAGTAACTATTTTAGGGTCGAGTTTCCTTAGGAAAGGATTGTAAAGTTTTGCTTCAGCAATGCAGCCCCATACTTTCATATATTTATGACTCGGTTTGCTTGTTGTCCAAAGTTCATAAGGAGTTTTAGGGACTGACCTAGAAGGAACTCTATTGAGTATATCAACAGCTGCTTTTAACGCTTCAGTCCAAAGGAATATTGGTAAATTAGTGTTGGCTAACATACTACGCACCATGTTCATAGGGTACGGTTTCTTCGTTCAGTTACACCATTCTGCTGAGGTGTACCAGGCATGGTGTATTGGTTCACAATCCCCTGGCCCTTACAAAACTCATAAAATGGACCAGGAGCTTGGCCCACATCAGTATGTCTTCCATAATATTCACCGCCTCTGTCTGATCTCACAACTTTAATATGACGATCTAATTGCTTTTCAACTTTAGCTTTATAATCTTTAAAAGTTGTAAGAGATTCGGATTTTTCCTTAATGAGATACAAGTACATGTAACGAGAATAATCATCAATGAAAGTGATAAATGAAGTATGTCCTGTTATGCCAGTGATTTGGTAGGGACCACTAAAATCAGTGCAGCAAATTCTAGCAACTGCTCATGTTTAGGGTTTTACGTCAGGGTTTAGGTTTATCAATGACTCAACAATAGACATTATACCTGGATAGCGATTGTTAGTATTGCTGGTGCTGATATCAATGATTACAGTAGTTAGCTATAATATTAGTCATTTGATGTTTATATCATCTAGTGTATGGTATTTGATGTTTGAAATTTCAGTGGATAACTAAATGCTAATATAGTTTGTTTTTACTTGATTAACATGGATTTCCATATGCTAAGAGGTTGATTGGAAGGAGGTTTAGTGATCCCAAAGTGTAGGAAGACATGACATTGTGGCCTTTTAATGTCATAGAAGGGTCTGCTGACACACCAAAGATTGTGATCACTTACAAAGGTCAAGAGAAGGAGTTTTTGGCTGAAGAAATTTCTTCAATGATTCTTGGCAAGATGAAAGAAACCGCTGAGGCGTATCTTGGAGAAGTTATGAAAAATGTTGTGATAACTGTCCCTGCTTATTTCAACAATTCACAACGTCAGGCTACCAAAGATGCTGGCATTATTGCTGGATTAAACGTCACGCGTATGATCAACGAGCCTACAGTAGCTGCAATTGCGTATGGACTAGACAATAAGTCTAATATTGTTGGCAAAATAAATGTACTTGTGTTTGATCTAGGCGGTGGCACTTTTGATGTTTCTATAATGACTATTGAGGAAGGATGTATTTTTAGGTGAAAGCTGTTGCCGGTGACACTCATCTTGGAGGTGTGGATTTTGATAACCGCATGGTGGATACAAGAATTCAAGAGGCAATGGAATAACGACTTGAATGGGAACCAAAGAGCAATTGCGAGGTTGAGATCTGCTTGTGAGAAAGCAAAAAGGATTCTGTCAAGTACTACTCAGACATCAATTGAATTGGATTGCTTGCATGAGGGGATTGATTTTTCTATGAAATTTACTCGAGCAAAATTTAAAGAGCTAAACAAGGGTTCGTTTAATAAGTGCATTGAGACTGTGGAAGCATGTTTAAGTGATGTTAATTTGACAAAATCATGGGTAGAATAAGTGATTCTTGTTGGTGGCTCAACTAGAATACCAAAGGTCCAACGTATGCTGCGGGAATATTTTTTGGCAACAAGTTATGCAAGAGTATAAACCCTGATGAGGCCGTTGCATGTGGTGCAGCCGTTATGGCTGCTAAGGCAAGTGGTATCAATGATACGAGTGTTCAAGGTGTGTTGCTACGTGATGTCACTCCTTTATCTCTTAGTGTTGAAGTTAATCAAGAAGTATTTAGTGTTGTGATCCCGCGAAACACTCCAATACCCACGAGTAAAGTCCAACCATACTATACAACCTATGATAACCAATCTGCCATCAAGATCAAGGTGTACCAAGGTGAAAGATCCAGATCTACTGATAACCATTTGTTGGGCAAGTTCGGAATCTATGGAATACCACCCAATCCTAAGCGAGTTTCTAAAGTTATGGTATGCTTTTGAAATAGACGCCAATGGTATCCTCACAGTCTCCGCCTCGATAATATCCACGGGTAAGATGGAAAAACTTATAATATCCAGTGAAAATGGACGACTCTCCAAAGAAGAGATTGAGAAGATGGTAAATGATATCGAGAAGTACAAACTTGAGGACCAAGAGTTCAATAAGAAGGTGTATGCATACAATGAATTAGAGGATTGCATATACAACATGAAGGAAAAAATCAAAGAGCAAAATGTTAAGAAGAGTGTGCACCATGAGATCTTGCAGGTTATGAAGAGTGTCATTGAGGAAACGAGCAACTGGCTCAAGGACAACCAAGGTGCATCTTTTATCGAGCTTCAACTTTAGAAGGTACACCTAGAAAACGTTTGGAAGCCGTTGTTCTAGGTATACGATTATGGTTGTTGAATGTTAGAATCTAGGCTTGTGTATATCTTTTTGTTCCACTTAATCTATCATCATTAATATTAATGGTTGTTGAATATTGTTATCTAAGTGGATACCTCTAACAATTTAATTTTGACACTAGATCCTTACCCAAATAGACTGATTAGGACTCAATGGTTTGGAAGCCTGGGTATCAGATGTTTTATATAAAACACTAAACTCATCTGCAACAGCCTTCTCTAATAGTATCTTGTATATTTAGGCAATTGATTTAATTATTATTGTATAGATATCTCCATCATTATAGGAGATCTAGTTTGTATTTACTTTGTATTATAAATTATCAAGAGAAGAATGAGAAGGATCAAGTTGAGTAAACCTCTTTCATGGTATCAAGCTTTTTTCGATCCCCCTCCCCCCTAAACCCTATTTCCGCCGCCGGCTGCCTCTAATCGGCCATCAGCTCCTCCCTCCTGCTTTTTCTTCTTCTCTTCTCTACCTATGGAGTCCAAACTTTACCCTGCCCTTACCGTTTCTAACATCAAAACGCATGTTCCCATTATCCTGTAGAAAGACTCAACACATTATACCACCTGGAAAACCCTCTTCAAGGTGCACTGTCAAATATATGAAGTGCTCGATCACTTGTCTCCCAAACAACCCGTTCCCAAACCTGCTACCGAATCATCTGATGAGGCCGCCGCTGCCAAAGCCGAGGCCGCCGCCCGTGCGGCTGACAACTTATGGAACCAACTGGACGCTGTGGTTCTCCAGTGGATATACGCCACCATCTCTGCGCCTCTTCTAGACATAATCTTGCAACCGGGTCAGACCGCTCATGCCGCTTAGTCCGCAGTTGAAAGTGAATTTAATGACAACAAAAATACTCGAGACATCTTCCTCGGCCAAGAATTTGCTAATCTGTCTCTCGAGAACTTCTCTAACATGGCCGATTATTGTCAGCATGCGAAGCACCTAGCCGAACAACTCAAGAGTGTTGGGTCTCTGGTTGATGAACGAATGTTGGTCATCAAGATTCTCACTGGTCTTACTGAACAGTACGATAGCATCTACACAGTGCTTCAAAACCGAGACCCTTTACCGGATTTCAACGAGGTTCGGTCACGGTTGAACATGGAGGAACAAAAGAAGAAACGGCAGGCCACTCGGGGCTCTCAGGCTGCCACCACTGCTATCGCCACAACCACCGCCACCTCGTCCAACGGCGCCTCCCAACAGCAGCCTGCTTTCTTTCAGCCGTCCGACAGGGGGCGTGGTCGGAGTCGCGGCGAACGTAGCCGCGGCCGCGGCAGGTACTTCTCGGGTCGTGGCTCCAACCGGTACTCCAACCAGCAACAAATGTGACAACCCGAAATCCTAAGGTGTGTCTTTTATTCCGAATCACTTTCTGTTACGTTTGAGTTGCATTATAGCTATGTATGCTTGTACCTTTACTTATTGAAATGGGTTAAGTTTAAATGTTAGGGAGTATTAGTTATTCAAAATAAACAGTTGCTTAATTTTGGGCCGCTGCACACTACACTGGTGCTTCTAATTTCATTGGGCCGCACCCTTATGACTTTTATTTGAGTTTGGGGCCGCCCAAATCTTCGAAGCCCAAAACTAACCCAGCTGAGATACATGCACCACACTTAGTTATATTGCATGCGGTTTTCATTATTTTGGCTCAAGCACACAAACGCAAACCCTAGCATCTTTTTTTTCCTCCTACCCTTTGGATCGGCGGTAGCACCTTTCCGGCCGAAGCCTTTTTCCTTGTGGAGGCACATCATCTCTCGCTTTACACACCCTCTACAATCTCTTGGTAAGTACGTGTGTACTTCTATTGAGTTAGGTTAGATATTCTCGGTTACATGTGACCATATGAATGTTAGTTATGTTAATGATCATGAGTTCTATGTGACAATATGAATGATGTTAATGTTTAGATTTACGGGTTAGTAGAGATATCAACGAATACTCTGTCATAACAAACAGTATGGTCGATCTAGAAGTATGCGCGTAATGTTAATGGACGGTTTAGGGTTGTTTGTTTATAAACTGATGATGATTAACAAGAAAAGATCAATTGTTATCGTAATTTGGATGTTACTCGATAAGACTTAGGTTAGTATGACAACGATTGTTCATCAGAATTATGTGTTATGACTCAGAATTATGTATACAATCTATAATCATGTTGAACACTGATGTTGATATAAGGATTAGTGATTGCTTGATTTATATTAAGGTTCATGTGATAAAACTGTTAATTGATGATTCTTCTGGTGTTAGATTGGATGGAGATAAGTTATGGCTTTTGGGATCATAAGGGGGTTAAACACGAAGTGGGCCACACCCTTTCGGGTGGTGTTGGGCCACCCTGCCTAACGCAGCTCCGGGTTGGGCTTGGGATCTTTTGGGCCGCACACTAAGGTGTTGCGGTGGAGGGCAGCTGGGCCGGGTAACAGGGGGCGGGCCACGAGCTGGGTTTTAAATGTTAGGCCGGCAAGTTTGTTGGGCTGACATCCTTTGGGCCATTTGTCATGGGTTCGGGTTGGGTAAATAATGAGACGCACAACTATATGGTAGTCGCACATGTCTGTAGTCGTACAAGGCAAGTCCTGTAGGCTTTATTAACATTGGGCCTTGTAATTAATTGGATCACACAAGTTTAATTGAGTCACACAAGTTCATGGTGGATCGCTCAATCAACTGGGCTGCATATTGCACTTGGGCCTTATCTACTATTTGTTGATGCGTTAATGGGTCGCACACTAGGCTATGCGACTGAACTATTGTTTATGTGAAACATGAAACATGCTTACTTGTGTATTGATGATCAGAATACGTGTACGGCTATGTGTTTTACTTGTACACTACTTGTGTAATGTGAATGAAGAATATGTGATCAACGTGTTTACGAAACTGACTATCTTTGGTAACCACGGTAGGGTTTGGTTGACCAACTGGGAACGGGTAACATAACATACCAAGCAATCTAAGGTGAGTTCATTTCTCTTGAGCATACGTCCCGGTGGGTGGGACAGTCAAATGGGTATCCCTGAGAGGGATAAATCTTTTGGGTAAAACAGGAATGTTAGATAATACACTCTTCCTATCATTTTAAGTCCCATCTTATACCAAATAGTTACCTGAGAGGTAACGGGCTATTAGTTGATAGCACTATAAGGCTTGGAAACCTCACATCGTACCTGAGAGGGCGGGCGTGAACTAATGACCTTAAATCATGACCATTGCTTAGATAGGGGGCAGTGGGGATGGGAAAAACGATTTGGTAGCCATCTTGTACGGTACTTGAGTTATTATCAACATTGTATTCAATGAACCGAACTAAACACTTGGTAACTAACGTTTTCACAAATTATGAATGTAAGGACCTGCAAAAATGCCCCACAACACTCCGTAAGTGAAAACCCGGACCTCTAAAACCCTAGTTCTCATGAAAAACCAAGAAATTAAAAATTTTTGGACTTCTCGCGGGCCGCGTAAGATTTAAGCTAAGCTTACGCGGGTCGCGACAGCACAACGGATGACTCGGATCAGCTTCATGCCACGTGTCTGACACGTGGCAGACCTACGGAGTGACACGGCAGCCCTAGCGCTAGCTAGGGTGGCCCTCGCGGGCCGCGTAAGGTTTTATCAATGTTTACGCAGGCCGCGGGAGACTCAAAAATTTTGTATAAATGGGACGTGCATGGGGCTTTCAGCTGTGTTCGGAAAAATCTTCAAAACAACAACTTTTCTATGTAAAAATGAGCGTTTTAGGGTCGATATGCTGCTACGATTTTAGGGTAATAACTCGATCACTGCTACGATACAATGTCCGATAGATTGAAACCGATCCGATGGATGTTTAAGTGTTGCCCGAAGGGCTATACTTTGTCATTCGTCGTGAGGGTTTTGATTTCGTGAGTTTATCGTAAAAGTTGTATTAAGTTACTGACCTAGTTTCTTATGCATTGTTATTAAACTAGGTTTCCAGGCTTAATCAGTAGGCTAAACTCTGCCCAACTAAACTTGTAATGTGAGTCATTCTCTTTTTATCAACAGTGTTTTATAATACCCAAATGTTTTCCAGTTCTATGTTAAAGGGATTAAGTCTTGGTTATCTTAAATTACTTGCAAGTGGGGTATTGTGCACATTACTATTGTTTCTCACTTTTAACAGTGATAATCATCACTATTGGGTGAAAGGACCCAATGGTGATATGACCATCGTCACCAGGGTGTGACACGGGGCCATATAATTATAAGATAGTGGCCATTGTAATCGCTCTTATGCTGTAATCTATAACCAATGTGTCGTTTTATACAAATTGAGTGACTCGCCAGTATTTCCCCGCTGATAAAATCTTTTTAAACATGTTTCAGGTGATTTACTGTGCACAAGGAAAAGTGCAGTGTAGCACTACCAGCTTGGATAAAAGGCCAGTAAATAAATAAACATGTTTTTGTAAACAGGGAATTTCCTGGTGAAATTCCTTTATTGTAAACCACGGGGTTTATCCCAAAAATGTAAAATAAAATAATTGGGCATTTCAGTTTTGACGGTCCTGTTAAACTTTTCGCTGCCAAATTAAACACCAATACCACGGGTTTTCTGTCCCACGGCTTCTGAACCGGGTAAAACCGGGACAGGGGCCGCGACAGAAAAATGTGGTATCAGAGCCACTGATCTAAGCCAATTAAGTATTTAGAAATACTTAATTTTTCAAATTTCCATTCTGTGATTCTGAGAAAATTTAATTTGCAATAAATTAACATTTTAACTAGGATTTTTGTGTTTTCTTTATATATAATAATATCATGAATGAGTTGTCTGAAGCTCTTCAGAACCTCACTATCCATTCTGCTGACATGGAAGTTCCCGGGGGCCTTTCCGGTTATCAGGCCGACACTGAAGAATCAATGGAATTCCAGGCCCAGCCGCAGGAGAAACCGAAACCGAAAAAGAGGAAGAGAATCCTGGACTGGAAATGCGGACGTAGGAAGAAGCCAGCCGCCCAGAAGGTTAAAAAGACTGAGGATCCCAAAGGGAAAGGAAAGGAGGTAGGAGAAAGCTCGGGTCAGGCCTAGAAAATGCCGCCATGGGAGGAGCTTGATCGAAAACTTGCAAATTGTGATTTCATCGGACCTGCCAATGAAAACCTCTTTAGTTTCCCAGCCCAATATGAACTTCCAATTAATTTGGCACCTGCAGTTCCGGACCCTATTGTCAACCACCAGCTTCTACCCGGAGAATTGGAGGAATGGTGGACAAGTGACTGGCAATTTCAGAACTTCATGAATAATCCCAATGTCTATTTTCCCCAGTTTGATCCTGAACCTGCACCATACCCACCTATGAGCACGGAAAACTTAGCTGAACTCCTCCGTTATGGCGAGAAACTAGTGGACGCGGGAAATAGGATTCGGGATGTGGGGGAGAAGATCTCATGGAAATACGACGAGAGGGAGCGTCGTTTCTGAAAGACCAGCGGACTGAGGTGGTGTGGTTGTAAAATAATAAATATATATAAAAACAATATAATAATAATAGTAATAACATAATATTGTATAATAATAATAATTAAAATAAACCTTTTGTAAAATAAATGGTGTGTATTGATGCATACTAATATATAAAAATATGAAAGTCGCAAAGTCGACAATTTTGGGCTATATGTGTTGGCATGATTATGTGTCATTGCTTTATTATTTGGCTGTTATCTGTTTTGTGATAATTAAATTTCATATATTGTTAATTATTCAGATGGAAAATGCAAAAAACCAGCCAGTCAATGAAGTTAATCAATCTGAACAAAACAATGAAGATCACTTCCTTAATAGGTAAGACATAGAAAATATCGTTGCACAGGGAATAGCCACTGCTATCCCCGTAATCGTCGCTGCTATTAAGAACCCCGTTGAACCTTCACAAGCCAACCACATCAAACGTACCCGCGACAATAATTTTAGTAACAGTGTAAATGGAGGCTGAAATAATAATAATAATGATGTGGTTCAAGCCCCATTTCATAAGAAAATGAAAGCTGCAACGCCTGGTTGCACTTATAAGGAATTTCTTGCCTGTAAACCGATCGAATTTGCAGGCAACGAAGGGGCAACTGCTGCACTGCGTTGGTTAGAGAAAACCGAAGCAATAATTAAAATAAGTAAATGTGCCGAGGAAGACAAGGTTATGTACGCGTCGCACCTTTTTAAAGAAGGGGCGTTAGAATGGTGGAACACGTGCTACAGGCCAAAGGAAGTGATGTGGCTTATGCCATGAACTGGGAAGAATTTAAGAGATTGGTGGAAAGAAAATTATGTCCCGAATATGAAAAGGAACAAATGACAAATAATTTTTTAAACCACTGGATGGTGGATGTTGACTGTCGAGGATATACTTCGACATTCTTTGAATATGCTAGAGTTGTACCAACCCTGGCTTCGCCAGAACCGGTACTTATTTCTCGCTATATTTGGGGTTTGAATAGCGAGATTCGTGATATCGTCAAAGCTGCGAGACTCCGCACAATTGACGATGCGGTTGAATTGGCCAACACTTTGACAGACAGTCTGGTACCTAAGCAAGAGGAAAACAAGAAGAAGGAGTTGGCCCAAAAGATTACCCAAGGATTTCGTGGGGGTAATAATTTCAAGAAAAAGGGAACTGGGCAATCCTTCACTGCTCCATTTTACAGTACTTGTAAAAGAAAGCACTTTGGAAAATGTAAGGGGTACTATAACTTCTGCAAAATTCTGGGGCACCAAGAGGAAGAATGCAGGAGAAAGAAGTCAACAATTTGCTTCAACTGTGGAGAAGCTGGACATTTTAGGCTAGACTGCCCTAAACTGGTCAAACCAGCTGACAACAAGGTCAAACCTGTTGAAAGAACTAATAAGAAGAACGCAAGAGCCTTTCAGCTGACAACCCAGGAAGCAGATCTGATTCTGGATGTGATAGCTGGTACGTTCCCTATTCATGACGTTTACGCAAAAGTATTATTTGACTCTGGTGCAAACCAAAGTTTCATAAATACTTCATTCTGCCAAGCTCTTAACCTCCCTTTAACCAAACTTAGGCAGATTTATACGGTAGAAACGGCAGATGGAAATTCTGTTAATATAGATAAGGTTTTGCAAGAAGGAAAGATAGAACTCTCAGGCCATAAATTTTCTGCCAATCTTTTACCTATGAATTTAGCTGGATTCGATGTCGTGCTAGGAATGGATTGGTTAGTAGCCAACCATGCTCGAATCCTCTGTGATAAGAATTCCATAGAAATTCATACACCCGCAGGGGAAGTAATTATGATTACAGGAGATAAGCCGCGTAAACCAATGAAGTTCATTTCAGTCATGAAAGTTGCTAGTTATGAACGAAAGCAAGGAACAGTGTACATGATTTCGGTAATCTTTAACGCTAAAAGTTAAGAACTTAAGGAAATCCCAGTAGTGTCAGAATAGAGGATGTATTCCCAGAAGAACTACCTGGGTTACCGCCCGATAGGGAAGTAGAGTTTAGAATTCATCTAATTCCTGGAACAACACCAATAGCCAAGGCACCCTATCGACTAGCACCCACCGAAATGTTAGAACTGAAAAAGCAGTTAGATGAATTGCTAAGTAAAGGATTTATACAACCTAGTTCATCCCCTTGGGGAGCGCCAGTGTTGTTTGTGAAAAAGAAAGATGGTTTGATGCGAATGTGTATCGATTATAGGGAATTGAATAAGGTTAGAATTAAGAATCGATACCCATTACCTAGGATTGATGATCTTTTCGATCAACTTCAGGGAGCGAGATACTTCTCTAAGATAGATTTACGCTCCGGATACCATCAGTTGAAGGTTCAAGAAGAAGACATACCTAAAACCGCTTTCAGAACTAGGTATGGTCACTACGAGTTTACAGTCATGCCCTTTGGGTTAACGAATGCCCTACAACCTTCATGGACATGATGAATAGGATCTGTAAACCATATTTAGATAAATTTGTAATTGTCTTCATCGACAATATACTTATTTATTCCAAAAGTCAGGACGAACATTGTGAACATCTACATGCACTCTTAGCTTTGTTAAGAAAGGAAAAGCTTTACGCCAAATTCTCGAAGTGTGAATTTTGGCTGCAGGAAGTGCAATTTTTAGGACACATGGTGAATCATGAAGGTATTCACGTAGATCCCTCTAACATAGAAGCAATCATAAAATGGAAGGCCCCGCAATCAGCCACTAAAGTTAGAAGTTTTCTAGGATTAGCTGGTTACTATAGGCGATTCATTAAGGATTTTTCTAAGATAGCTGTGCCATTAACTAAGCTAACCTGTAAAACAGTTAAGTTTGAATGGGGACCCAAGCAAGAAGAGGCCTTTAGGATTTTAAAGAAAAAATTAACAATTGCCCCAATCCTTGCCTTACCAGAAGAAACAGAAGATTTTGAAGTTTACTGTGACGCTTCTAAATTAGGATTAGGATGTGCACTGATGCAACGCAAAAAGATAATTGCGTATGCCTCAAGACAATTAAAAAGCATGAGGAGAATTATACAACTCATGACTTAGAATTAGGAGCGATAATTTTTGCCCTTAAGATTTGGAGGCATTATCTGTACGGAAGTAAGTTTACAGTCTATACAGATCATAAGAGTTTAAGGTATATATTCGGGCAAAAAGAATTAAACATGAGGCAAAGAAGATGGATGGAAATTCTAAGTGACTACGACTGTGATATCCAATATCACGAAGGAAAGGCAGATGTAGTAGCAGATGCCCTAAGTCGAAAGTATTATGAGAAACAAAAACGAGTTCGTACTCTTAGATTAAATCTTCAATTGGATTTAATGGAACAACTGAAGAGCATTCAGGAAACATCAATTCAGGATAATTCTGAAGGAATGAAAGGACGGATAAAGGAACTAGAGCAAGGGACTGATGGAATTTGGAGATTCCATATGAAAAGGATTTGGGTGCCTAGGCAAGGAGACTTAAGAAATAAGATTTTAGAGGAGGCCCACAAATCTAGGTATACCATGCATCCTGGTAATAATAAGATGTACCAAGATTTAAGAAACAACTTCTGGTGGATCGGAATGAAAAATGACATAGCTAGGTATGTTTCTAAGTGCCTAACTTGTTCACAAGTTAAGGCAGAACATCAAAAACCTTCAGGTCTACTTCAACAATTAGAAATGCCCGTATGGAAATGGGAACTAATAACAATGGACTTTATTACTAAGTTACCCAAGACCAGAATAACGACGCAATCTGGGTGATTGTAGATCGATTAACCAAATCAGCCCATTTCCTACCCATGACGGAGACCTTTAGCATGGAAAGATTAGCAAAGTTGTACGTAGACGAGGTAGTATCACTACATGGAGTTCCACTGTCTATTGTATCAGATAGAGATAGTCGTTTCACTTCACACTTCTGGACCAGTTTCCAGCAAGCAATGGGGACACAATTAAATTTAAGTACTGCTTATCATCCTCAAACTGATTGGCAAAGTGAAAGGATAATTCAAACCCTAGAAGACATGCTCAGGGCATGTATAATAGATTTTGGAGGAAACTAGGATGACCACCTACCCTTAATCGAATTCTCCTATAACAATAGTTATCATGCAAGCATCGAGGCTGCCCCATTTGAAGCACTGTATGGACGGAAGTGCCGAACTCCAGTTTGCTGGGCAGAAATAGGAGAAAGTCAATTATCAGATCCTGAAATTGTACAGGAAACCACCGACCAGATAACTCAAATCAAGGAAAGACTAAAAACGGCTCGAGATCGCCAGAAAAGCTATGCAGACAATCGACGTAAACCGTTAGAATTTCAAGTTAGAGACAAGGTACTCTTAAAAGTTTCTCCTTGGAAAGGAATAGTTCAGTTCGGTAAGAAAGGAAAACTAAGTCCAAGATACAAAGAACCATTCCCAGTGAACCAGCGAATAGGACCAGTTGCCTACCACTTACAACTACCTAAAGAGTTAGCCGGGATACATGACGTATTTCATGTATCCAATCTCAAGAAATGTTTAGCGGATGAATCGCTGGTAGTACCTATTCAAGATGTAGAGGGAAATGAAAAATTAAAATTTGTTGAGAAACTGCTCCGAATAGAAGACAGAAAGATTAAATTCCTCAAGCACAAAAGATTGGTGCTAGTCAAGGTAAAGTGGGATTCAAAAGAGGACCCGAGTAAACATGGGAACTGGAATCAGAAATGAAGCTAAAGTATCCTCACTTATTTCAGTAAATCTCGAGGACGAGATTTTAAATAAGGTGGGGAGGATGTAAGGACATGCAAAAATGCCCCACAACACTCCGTAAGTGAAAACCCAGACCTCTAAAACCCTAGTTCTCATGAAAAACCAAGAAATTCAAAATTTTTGGACTTCTCGCGGGCCGCGTAAGATTTAAGCTGAGCTTACGCGGGCCACGATAGCACAACGGATGACTCGGATCAGCTTCATGCCACGTGTCTGACATGTGGCAGACCTACGGCGTAACACGGCAGCCCTAGCGCTAGCTAGGGTGGCCCTCGCGGGCTGCGTAAGGTTTTATCAATGTTTACGCGGACCGCGAGAGACTTAAAAATTTTGTATAAATGGGACGTGCATGGGGCTTTCAGCTGTGTTCGGAAAAATCTTCAAAACAACTACTTTTCTGTGTAAAAACAAGCGTTTTAGGGTCGATACACTGCTATGATTTCTGGGTAATAACTCGATCACTGCTACGATACAATGTCCGATCGATTGAAACCGATCTGATGGATGTTTAAGTGCTGCCCGAATTCGGGCTATACTTTTTCATTCGTCGTGAGGGTTTTGATTTCGTGAGTTTATCGTAAAAGTTGTATTAAGTTACTGACCTAGTTTCGTGTGCATTGTTATTAAACTAGGTTTCCAGGCTTAATCAGTAGGCTAAACTCTGCCCAACTAAACTTGCAATGTGAGTCATTCTCTTTTTATCAACAGTGTTTTACAATACCCAAATGTTTTTCCAGTTATATGTTACAGGGATTAAGTCTTGGTTATCTTAAATTACTGGCAAGTGGGGTATTGTGCACATTACTATTGTTTCTCACTTTTAACAGTGATAATCATCACTATTGGGTGAAAGGACCCAATGGTGGTATGACCATCGTCACCAGGGTGTGACACGGGGCCAGATAATTGTAAGATAGTGGCCATTGAAATCGCTCTTATGCTGTAATCTATAACCAATGTGTCGTTTAATACAAATTGAGTGACTCACCAGTATTTCCCCACTGATAAAGTGGCCAGTAAATAAATAAACATGTTTTTGTAAACAGGGAATTTCCCAGTGAAATTCCTTTATTGTAAACCACGGGGTTTGTCCCAAAAAATGTATAATAAAATAATTGGGCATTTCAGTTTTCACGATCCTGTTAAACTTTCCGCTGCCAAATTAAACAACAATACCACGGGTTTTCTGTCCCGCGGCTTCTGAACCGGGTAAAACCGGGACGGAGGCCGTGACAATGAACTCGCCAGCTTTGTCTGATACACTTGTTGCATGCTCGCAGGTCGTTAGATTTCTTGGATTTGGAACTTGCTGTCTGGAGTGGCTAGAGTGGTCATGGGTCGAACTAAGTGGATACCTATGGTGGGGTTATTGATTACACACGTTTACTTTGAAACATTTGAAACTATGGTTTATTTATTGCTTCCGCTGAACTTGTTGGATTTTTATTAAACTTATTGTGAGTACATTTTATCTATAATTGGTAAATTCATTTGGAAATTTTATGAGTTCAATATGATTATTGGCTCGTTGTCGGTACGTCACACGCCTAGCGGGGTTTACCATAGGTGGTATTTTGGGGGTGTGACAGTTTGGTATCAGAGCCACTGGTTATAGTGAACTTGGTTTTAAAACGTTTTTATAAAACCAGACTATAACCGAACAGTTCTAAAATCGACCATGACACTCAGCTCCAGATTGCAAGGTTCGTCTCTCGTTTACTATTGCATAGCAAATCTAGTATACACTTATGTATGACATTACACGTGAATGCACACTTGGCACTGCAGTATGAGTCCCTACGTTACCAACACATGTTATGTGTTTTGATAGTGTGATACATAACCTATGTTGTGGTGTCTTCTGTCCTACTACTTGAATTTGAGGAACTTTTTAGCACGAGTTGGGAGAAGCTGAAATAAACATGAAATTTGGTTTATTATTATGGGTGCACACATAATAATAATGTGGGGTGCATGCGAGTCCCGGTGAAACTTGACAAGTGTGAAAGGGGTTCCGCTCTATTGCTTGAAGTAATGATACAACTCGGTAGTCTATGGAGGTCATAGTAATGTTTGACTCCTACTGAAACTTGCATTTTAATCTTTCCTTTCCTTGTATAGAATCATGAGTGGACGTGGTGGAGGACGCGGCGGTGGACGTGGCAACATTGCTATGACTCAGGCTGAGTTAACCGATCTGATCAACACTCGTGTGGCTGAAGCCCTAGCGGCTTATCAGGCTGGTACGATATGTGCCAATTATTCCTTATCCCTGTGTTACGTACCCAAATTTTAACCGTGTGTTGTACTCTCTTTCGTTTTTAGGGTAACCTGCGAATCAAAACAATCCGCCTGTCTGCACGTTTAAGACGTTCATGGACTGTAAGCCACAGACATTCAGTGGGACTGAAGGGGCTGTGGGACTCCTGCGTTGGTTTGAGAAGGCAGAATCGGTCTTTGCTATGTGTAACTGTCCCGTGGGGAACCGGGTGAAGTATGTTACAGGCACATTGGAGGATGGTGCCTTAACTTGGTGGAATGCCCAGGTGCAAATGTTGGGCATCGAAATGGCTAATGCAACTACTTGGGATGATTTCAAGGAGTTGATGCGAGAGGAGTACTATCCTCGTGATGAGATTCAGAAGCTTGAGAACGAGTACTACAATTTGAAGATGGAAGGGTCTGAGATTGAAGCGTATACGAAAAGGTCACATGAGCTCGCGAATATGTGTCCTAACTTATCACGACCACCACCGCGCAGGATCGAATTATACATCAAGGGGTTAGCACCGTCAGTCAAGAGTTTGGTCACTGCTGCAAATCTTGACAACCTGCCTCGAATCATACGTCTAGCCCACAAGATCACGGATTAGGAGGTGGAGCGTGGCTCGCTACCATCGCGAGTTTCTTCTACTACTGCTACTACTGTTACAACTACTACTCCTACTACTGACAGCAAGTGTAAGTGGAATGACGTGGACAAGGCATCCAATTCGATACAGTCATAGAAGAAACCAGACATTGGTAGCAATCGCAGTTTCAATCAGTCATCTTCTGTTAATCAAAACCAGAGCAGCAATTTGAATCAGAGTGCCTATGTAGGAAAGTAGCCGAAGTGTAACAAGTGCAACTTTCATCATCGTGGGCCGTGTACCTGAGTCGGTCACAGGTGCAACAAAGTGGGTCATATGGCTAGAGATTGCAGGGCTCCACTCCAGAGACAGCAACAGCAGCAGCAACCCCCACAGCAACAGCAGCCACAGCAACAGGATAGGCAGCAACCTCAGCAGAATCAGGGTAATCGTAAGGGTTGTTTTCAGTGTGGTGACGAGGGTCATTTCAGGCGGGATTGCCCTCAGTGGAATTAGAATGCCAGAAATAATAACAACAACATTAGGAATAACAACAATGGGAACAATGGTGGGAATGGTGCACGCGGGAGAGTGTTTACTATTGGTGCTGGGGAAGCTAGGAATGATGGCAACGTGGTGATCGGTACGTTTTCAGTAAACAATCTATTTGCTTCGGTATTATTCGACTCTGGTGCAGACTGGAGTTATGTATCTTTGGGGTTCAGTCGTCAGTTAGGGTTGAGTCCTACACCTCTTGTACACAAACATGTAGTAGAACTAGCTGATGGTAAATCGATTGAAGCTTCACATGTTCTTATTGGGTGCAAACTCGATCTTATGGGTCATGTGTTCGACATTGACCTACTCCCCGTTACTCTTGGAAGTTTTGACGTGGTCGTTGGCATGGATTGGCTGTCTAAACATCAGGCGGAAATTCTCTGTAAAGAGAAAATCGTGCGTATATCTCTCCCTAGCGGAGAATCTTTGTCGGTTCAGGGTCATCGTAGTGGTGCAATGGTTGGCATCATCTCAGCTATGAAGGCTCAGAAGTGCTTACCAAAGCGCTACCCTGCTATTTTAGCTCTTGTTACTGATTCTCAACCTGATGAGAGAAGGACCGAAGACCTTCCAGTTGTTCGTGAGTTTCCTGATGTGTTTCCTGAAGAGCTTCCTGGTTCACGTCCACATCATCAGGTGGAATTTCAGATTGACCTCACACCAGGAGCAGCCCCGATTGCTCGTGCTCCTTACCGTCTCGCACCAGGAGAGTTACAGAAATTATCAAATCAACTTCAAGAGCTGTTGGATAGAGGTTTTATTCGACCCAGCTCTTCACCTTGGGGAGCCCCAGTTCTGTTTGTGATGAAGAAAGACGGGTCCTTTAGAATGTGTATAGATTATCGTGAACTCAACAAGGTGACCATTAAGAATCGTTACCCTTTACCACGCATCGACGATCTGTTTGACCAGTTGCAAGGGTCAAGCTTTTATTCAAAGATCGATTTAAGATCGGGCTATCATCAGGTGCGAGTCCGAGAGGAGGATGTTCCCAGAACGGCTTTTCGAACGCGGTATGGCCACTATGAGTTTTTGGTTATGTCGTTTGGGTTGACTAACGCACCAGCGGTTTTCATGGATCTCATGAATCGCGTGTGCAAACCGTATCTCGACGATTTCGTTATTGTGTTCATCGACGACATCTTGATCTACTCCAAGAGCAAGGAAGACCACAAGCGACATTTACGTCTTATCTTGGAGCTCCTGTGGGAGGAGCAACTCTACGCGAAGTTCTCTAAGTGTGATTTCTGGATTCGGGAAGTACACTTTCTTGGTCACATTGTTAACAAAATGGGGATACACGTGGATCCTGCAAAGATTGATACTATCAGAAATTGGGCGGCACCGAAGAATCCTTCGGAGGTGCGACAGTTTCTTGGTCTCGCAGGGTACTATCGCTGGTTTATTAAGGATTTCTCAAGGATCGCTCAACCTCTCACCTCATTAGCACAGAAGAGTGTTGTTTACTCTTGGGGAACGAAGAAAGAAGACGCGTTCCAACTCTTGAAGCAAAAACTCTGTAGCGCACCGATCTTGTCTCTACCTGAAGGCACCGATGATTTTGTGGTATATTGTGATGCTTCTATTCAGGGTCTCGGTTGCATGCTGATGCAACGCAAGAAGGTAATAGCTTACGCTTCCCGACAGCTGAAGGTTCATGAGAAGAACTACACGACTCACAACTTGGAGCTAGGGGACGTGATTTTCGCGTTGAAGATTTGGAGGCATTATCTGTACGGTACCAAATGCACTATCTACACCGACCACAGGAGCCTCTAGTATATCTTCGACCATAAGGAATTGAATATGCGACAGCGTCGCTGGGTAGAACTTTTGAACGACTACGATTGCGCCATCAAGTACCATCCAGGTAAAGTTAACGTTGTAGCTAATGCCCTTAGTCGAAAAGAGACGAAGCCTAAGCGTGTCCGTGCTCTACAGCTCACCATCTACTCTAACTTACCTAATCAGATTCGTTCCGCTCAGATCGAAGCATTGAAAGAAGAAAACTATAAAGCTGAGTATTTGCGGGGCATAGAAAAGCGACTGGTAGAGAGATCTGATGGACAAAGCGCACAAGTCTCGATATTCTGTTCACCCGGGTTCGGATAAAATGTATCAGGATCTGAAAGTCATGTATTGGTGGCCAAAGATGAAAGCTCACATAGCGACATATGTGAGTAAGTGTTTGACTTGTGCTAAAGTCAAAGTGGAGTACCAGAAACCCTCAGGCCTGCTTCAGCAACCAGAGATATCTACGTGCAAATGGGAGCAGATTGCTATGGACTTCGTCACCGGTTTGCCAAGAACTCAAAGTGGGAACGATACTATTTGGGTGATTGATCGTCTCACGAAGTCAGCGCAATTTCTTGCAATCAAGAAAACGGATAAGTTCTCACAGCTTGCAGCGGTTTATCTTAGGGAAGTGGTTTCTAGGCACGGGGTGCCAACCTCCATTTTCTCAGATTGAGATCCGTGTTTCATATCCAATTTATGGCAGTCGATGCATAAGTCGTTCAGTTCACGTCTCGATATGAGTACTGCTTATCACCCACAGACGGATGGTCAAAGCGAACAAACCATCCAGACACTTGAAGACATGCTGCGGGCATGTGTGATTGATTTTGGGAAAGGGTGGGAGAAACATTTACCGTTGATAGAGTTCTCCTACAACAACAGCTACCACACTAGTATTCAGGCAGCCCCATTTGAAGCATTGTACAGACGAAAGTGTCGTTCTCCTCTCTGCAGGGCTGACGTGGGTGACAACCAGATCACGGGTCCTAAACTTGTACTTGAAACTTCAGAAAAGATTGTCCAGATCAGAAACCGTATGGCGGCAGCGCGGGACCGTCAGAAAAGCTACGCTGACAAGCGTAGGAAACCGTTGGAGTTCGCTGTAGGCGATCGTGTTATGTTGAAAGTTTCGCCGTGGAAGGGTGTTGTACGCTTTGGGAAGTGCGGCAAGCTTAATTCACGTTACGTTGGGCCATTTAAAATCCTGGAGCGGATCGGTAAAGTGGCTTACAAGCTCGAGTTACCTACCTGCTGAGTTGGGTAATGTTCATGATGTCTTCCATGTTTCGTAACTAAAGAAGTGTTTGTCTGATGAAACCCTGGTTGTGCTGTTTCAAGAGCTCAAGATTGACGACAAGTTGCAATTTGTTGAAGAGCCTATCGAGATTATGGACCTGGAGGTCAAGGTTCGTAAGCATAGTCGAATCCCTATCGTGAGGGTTCGTTGGAACTTAAGGCATGGACCAGAGTTCACGTGGGAACGCGAGGATCAGATGAAGCTCAAATTTCCTTAACTTTTCCCCGATGACCAACCTAATTCTGGTGCAACTGGTGAATTTCAGGACGAAATTCCACTTCAAGTTAGGGATGATGTGGCACACGCAGAGATTTCGCAGTCATCCTGATCTATCATTTCGCTACTCTGTTTCGTTTATCGAATTTCGGGACGAAATTTCCTTCAAGTTAGGGATGATGTGACAACCCGAAATCCTAAGGTGTGTCTTTTATTCTGAATCACTTTCTGTTACGATTGAGTTGCATTGTAGCTATGTATGCTTGTATGTTTACTTATTGAAATGGGTTAAGTTTAAATGTTAGGGAGTATTAGTTATTCAATATAAATGGTTGCTTAATTTTGGGCCGCTGCACACTGCACTGGTGCCTCTAATTTCATTGGGTCGCACCCTTATGACTTTTATTTGAGTTTGGGGCCGCCCAAATATTCGAAGCCCAAAATTAACCCAGCCGAGATACATGCACCACACTTAGTTATATTGCATGCGGTTTTCATTATTTTGGCTCAAGCACACAAACGCAAACCCTAGCATCATTTTTTTCCTCCTCCCCCTTGGATCGGCGGTAGCACCTTTCCGGCTGAAGCCTTTTCCCTGTGGAGGCACACCATCTCTCGCTTTACACACCCTCTACAATCTCTTGGTTAGTACATGTGTACTTCTATTGAGTCAGGTTAGATATTCTCGGTTATATGTGACCATATGAATGTTAGTTATGTTAATGATCATGAGTTCTATGTGACAATATGAATGATGTTAATCTTTAGATTTACGTGTTATTAGAGATATCAACGAATACTCTGTCACAACAAACAACATGGTCGATCTAGAAGTATGCGTGTAATGTTAATGGTCGGTTTAGGGTTGTTTGTGTATAAACTGATGATGATTAACGAGAAAAGATCAATTGTTATCGTAATTTGGATGTTACCCGATAAGATTTAGGTTAGTATGACAACTAATGTTCATCAAAATTATATGTTATGACTCAGAATTATGTATACAATCTATGATTATGTTGAACACTGATGTTGATATAAGGATTAGTGATTGCTTAATTTAGATTAAGGTTCATGTGATAAAACTGTTAATTAATGATTCTTAGGGTGTTAGATTGGATGGAGATAAGTTATGGCTTTAGGGATTATAAGGGGGTTAAACACGAAGTGGGCCGCACCCTTTCGGGTGGTGTTGGGCCACGCTGCCTAACGCAGCTCCGGGTTGGGCTTGGGTTCTTTTGGGCCGCACACTAAGGGGTTGCGGTGGAGGGCAGCTGGGCCGGGTAACAGGGTGCGGGCCACGAGCTGGGTTTTAAAGGTATACTTAAGACATGCCAAGTTGGGCCGGCAAGTTTGTTGGGCTGACAACCTTTGGGCCACTTGTCATGGGTTCGGGTTGGGTAAATAATGAGACGCACAACTATATGGTAGTCGCACATGTCTGTAGTCGTACAAGGCAAGTCCTGTGGGCTTTATTAACATTGGGCCTTGTAATTAATTGGATCGCACAAGTTTAATTGAGTCACACAAGTTCATGGTGGATCGTTCAATCAACTGGGCTGCATATTGTGCTTGGGCCTTATCTGCTATTTGTTGACGCGTTAATGGGTTGCACACTAGACTATGTGACTGAACTATTGTTTATGTGAAACATCAAACCTACTTACTTGTGTATTGATGATCAGAATACGTGTACGGCTATGTGTTTTACTTGTACACTACTTGTGTAATGTGAATGAAGAATATGTTATCAATGTGTTTACGAAACTGGCTATCTTTGGTAACCACGGTAGGGTGTGGTTGACCAACTGGGAACAGGTAACATAACATACCGAGCAATCTAAGGTGAGTTCATTTCTCTTGAGCATGCGTCCCGGTGGGGGGGACAGTCAAATGGGTATCCCTGAGAGGGATAAATCTTTTTGGTAAAATAGGAATGTTAGATAATACACTCTTCCTATCATTTTAAGTCCCATCTTATACCGAATAGTTACCTGAGAGGTAACGGGGTATTAGTTGATAGCGCTATTAGGCTTGGCAACCTCACACCGTACCTGAGAGGGCAGGCGTGAACTAATGACCTTAAATCATGACCATTGCTTAGATAGGGGCAGTGGGGATGGGCAAAACAATCTGGTAGCCATCTTGTACGGTACTTGAGTTATTATCAACATTATATTCAATGAACTGAACTAAGCACTTGGTAACTAACGTTTTCACAAATTATGAACTCGCCAGCTTTTTCTGATATACTTGTTGCATGCTCGCAGGTCGTTAGATTTCTTGGATTTGGAACTTGCTGTCTGGAGTCGCTAGAGTGGTCATGGGTCGAACTGAGTGGATACCTATGATGGGGTTATTAATTACACACATTTACTTTGAGACATTTGAAATTATGGTTTATTTATTGCTTCCGCTGAACTTGTTGGATTTTTATTAAACTTATTGCGAGTACATTTTATCCATAATTGGTAAATTCATTTGGAAATTGTTATGAGTTCAATATGATTAGTGGCTCGTTGTCGGTACGTCACACGCCTAGCAGGGTTTACCATAGGTGGTATTTTGGGGGTGTGACAACAAACCCCGGCCCATCCATACATTGTTTTCTCGAGTAATTGGACCGCCTCCCAGTGGGCCAACCTACTCAACTCCAACAACTCGGCCCAACCCCCCTGTCTGTACCCGTCACGACCCAATCCTCCAGCCTCTCAAGGCATCTTGGGCCCCAGACCGGATCAAGCGCATCAAACCAGTTATTCTCCCACAAACATCGAACAGGCCCTCTACTCCTTGGCACTCAATCAGTCGGACCATGGGGTGATGGATACAGGAGCTACTTCTCACTCGGCTAATTAGCAAGGTATACACTCCCCGTTTAATTTTAATAGGTGCACTAATAAAAATATAATCGTTGGTAATGGCATGACTATCCTTGTTTTGGCACAAGGCAACCAGGTCCTTCCCCCTCCCTATCCACCACTTAAACTTAACAATGTCTTGTTTGCACCCAACTTAATCAAAAACCTTATTTTTGTTCGTCGTCTTACCACCGATAACTTAGTTTCTATTGAATTTGATCCTTTTGGTTTTCTTGTGAAGGATCTCAAAACTCGGGCACCTATCCTACGATGCAATAGCACAGGCGATCTTTATCCTTTGACAACACCTCTTCCCCTTCAACCTACCTCACCTTCTGCTTTTGCGGCTGTGTCTCAAGATCGCTGGCATCAACGCTTGGGTCATCCTGGCAAACAGTTGTTACAGTCTTTGAAACTATCATCTTTTGTTGATTTTGGAAAATTTAATAAAACACTTTGTCAATCTTGTGTTTTTGGTAAAAGTGTTAAATTGCCATTTTATGATTCTATTAATTGTACTCGTTCAGCTTTTGACATTGTTCACAGTGACCAATGGACATCACCCGTACTTAGCACGGGTGGTCACAAATATTATATCCTTTTCTTGGATGATTTTACCAACTTCTTATGGACTTTTCCCATCGCCACTAAGTCCCAAGTGTTTCAAACATTTACCACTCTCCACAATTTAATTAACACCCAATTTGAACGTAAAATCAAACAATTCCAATGTGACAATGGCAAAGAATATGCAAACCAAAACTTCTACAATTTTTGTAATCATAATGGCATGCAGTTCCGTTTTTCTTGTCCTTACACGTCTTCCCAAAACGGTAAAGCGGAACGCAAAATCCGCACCATCAATAACATGGTTCGTTCGCTTCTAGCCCAAGCCTCCCTTCCCCCTAATATGTGGCATCATGCCCTCGAAACTGCCACCTATCTTTTGAACATTCTACCAAGCAAAACTCACCACTTTAAATCCCCTACAACCTTGCTTAATAACTGCATACCGGAATACGACCATCTTCGTGTTTTCGGTTGCTTGTGTTATCCTCTAACCCCTTCCACATCCATACACAAACTTGACTACCGGTCACACCCTTGCGTTTTTCTTGGTTATCCTTCCAACCATCGTGGTTACAAGTGTCTCGATCTTACCTCTCATCAACTAATTATTTCACTCCACGTCCACTTCGAAGAGTCCATCTTTCCTTACACCATACAATCCCCTTCTAAGCTGCCATCCTACAACTTTCTAAACTCGACCATTAACCACTTAGTGTGGGACTATTTACAAAATTCTCACAAATCCATCATTCCTAACCCACCCATTCCTCCACCAACTGATGCCTCACCCGTTTCACCCACTGGCCCACTCCCAACTACATCATCTACACCTATCGGCCCATCCCACACTACCCAACCCACCACTCAAGCCCAGACTTCGGCCCACATTCCACATTCTTGTCACACCCCAACCGATGGCGGAAACATCGGGATGAGACGAAGTGTGTATAGATTGCTAGAGACTTCATAACATTATGTGACAATATTTAATTAAATTCAAATTTCATTGCAAGTGCTAAATTGTCATACAATATTCAAAACAAAATACAACATTGTTTCAACAAATAACATAACATAAAAAGATAAGTAGATTAAAGGTGTGTATCTAGTCCACCCTAAACTTGTTTCATCATTCATCCATACTTCAATAATCAACCTGCAACATGTATTAAAATAGAGTTTCAATGCAAAGGCAATGAGCGAGTATACAAGTTTGTTTACATAGCATAATAGAATAAAAGGCTCAAATCCAACATGATTCATAATATGTGAATTACTAGCATGCAATTTTGGCGTACACTATAATCAAACCCAAGAATCCAACGCATAAAGTAACCTAATCCCAATTGATAGCGGGATGGTAAATGTTTAACTTAACAATACCCCAAGTTTAACGGGCGGTGCGTAAATCCTATAGCGCTATAATTGTTAAGGTGGGCTAGCAAAGTTAATGAGCATATACGTTCCAAATCGTTCAAATAGAGCATACAAGAATCATAAGTAAAGCACATTAGTTTCACGTTTGTACAAGGATTGAGTATGTTTAGTTTAGTTTAAAGATGTTTGCATAATTATACATGTTGCATCCCAAAGTGTAAAGGGGAAAAAGGGATCGAGTATACTCACGGTGGTTGCAAGCTTTCCTACTTGAAATCCCGCAAGCGAGTTTGGTGGATGAATTAAGTTGGAGCACCTAGTCCTTCTACACGAGGAAACGTAGGTGTGTGAGTTTGGCGTTCAACGGAAGATTATAATTTTGGATTTTAACATAACATAAAGTATGATATCAAAATAATTATCTTTAACTTATACTCTTATATGACACTACGTAACCACTAGGGTTATATTGTATTTCATGGGTAGTATGCCCATTAGAATCATACTTGGAGTGTTAAGTCTTAGATGGTATTCTACTACTTTAACATATAAACACAAGTTTAATATTAAAGGTTCGAATGAGTGTATATATATATTTAGGTTAAGTATTACATATTATTAAGTCCAATATTTCAAGTAGGAGGTAGAAGATTAAGATCTTCATTTAGGCACCTCGAGTTATTCATGGATGTTATGTATGGGGTAGGAAGAATAGCTTCCATTTAGGAACCCCTTGAATGTTCACCACTTCTCTTGATGTAAAAACAACCAAGGAGGGTCACGAACTAGGATTAGTATAATATAAACAATCTAACTAAGGGAAATCATCAAATCATGTGAGGATTGTATGTTTGGAACAACCCAAGTTATCCCATAATCACTCTACATCAAGAACTAGCTCGAACATGACTTGTGGGTCAAAACACCCTAAACAAACAGAAAGTTTATGAGGTTTAATCCTCTGATTTAAGTGTCTCAACCATGTTTTTAAGCTTAACCAACCATAAGAGAGGTTGTAAGCATTAGGACATTGGTGTGAGATATGTTAGACACAAGTTGGATGAAGTTTAAACAAGTTTGAACAAAACAGAAAGTTCTTGGCCATTTCAGGGCAATTCCAGGTCTGATTTCTCCAAGGAGAAGTCAAGGAATCAAACCCCATGATTATCCAAGCAAGTAGGAAGAAAAATCAAGTGATTTCGTTAAGAAATGAGCAAGTTATACCTATTTTAGTGCAAGAGTATGAATCTGTCCGAAAATGCAGATTTGCTACTGATTTGAGAGTGAATTTGGAGTGATTTGAGAGTGTTGAAAGTGTAGGAATGCTTGGAGAAGGTGTATATTTATAGTGGAAGAGTTTGAGTGTGATTGGAGGTGTTTAGAGGTGGCTTAATGGTGATTGGGGAGGGTTAGAAGATGGGATTTCGTGCCAAATTCGCGTCTGATTGCAGCTGTGTTTGTTTTCTGCGAAGTTGAAGGCCATGCGGCCCGCCTGAGATATCAGGTAAGTGGAAGCGGGCCGCCCGGGCTTGCTTATTTGACATATAGTTTCATAAATTACAATTTAGCCCCTGAAGTTTCCTATTTGATCCCTTTAGATGCATTCTTGATAGTTTAGGGACTTGTTTTAGCATATAAACATAGTTTAAGGTACATTCAAGCATGGTGATCAAAACCGAAGTATAATTGAGTGTATAAGTATCATAATCAAGTTTCGTTTACGTTCAATACACGTTTTAGGCATAAGTTTAGATTAATTACAAGTTTAGCACATAGTTTCCAAGAATAATGATTAAACACCAATTGATTCACCAATTCGAACATACGAGCGTATATAGAGTGTGTAGAACATAACTGTAACAAAATACGAGTTTCATTAATGATCCAAGTCTCGGTTTAACAACGATTACAAAGAAGGAATGATTACAAGAATACAAGTTTCCAAAAATAGAAATACGAACTAAACTTTCTATAAATGGAAAGTACAAAAGAGCCGGGCGTTACAGTCTCCCCTCCTTTAGGAAATTTCGTCCCGAAATTTAGGAAGACGTAGGGAAGAGATGAGGATACTTCTTTTTCATCTCGCTCTTGAGTTCCCAAGTAAATTCGGCGCCTCGTTTATCTTCCCATCGAACCTTGACGATAGGGATTTTGCTGCGCCTCAATAACTTGACTCCTTGATCCACGATTTCGACGGGTTTCTCCACAAAATGCAGAGTGTCATTTATTTGGAGATCTTCGAGAGGGACTTGGAGTCCTTCTTCAGCGTGACACTTCTTTAGATTTGAGACATGAAACGTTGGATGAACGTTGTTGAGTTCTTGGGGTAAATCGAGTCGATAAGCCACCGCACCAATCCTTTCGAGTACCTTGAAAGGACCAACGTAGCGAGGGGAAAGTTTTCCCTTTTTACCAAAACGAACCACTCCTTTCCAAGGAGACACTTTGAGTAGGACGTGATCTCCAACGTTGAATTGCATAGGTTTGCGTCCCTTATCAGCATAGACCTTTTGACGTTCGCGAGCCTTGAGTAGATTATCACGGATTTGGTGAATCTTATCCGTTGCTTCTTGTATGATTTCAGGGCCAGTAAAGTGTTTGTCACCAATCTCGTGCCAGCTTAAAGGAGATCGACATTTGCGACCATACAATGCCTCGAATGGAGCCATTTTAATACTGGAGTGGTAGCTATTGTTATACGAGAACTCGATCAAAGGTAAATACACATCCCAACTACCACCAAAGTCGATGACACAAGAACGGAGCATGTCCTCTAGGGTTTGGATAGTACGCTCAGTCTGTCCATCCGTTTGAGGATGAAAAGCTGTACTGAGATTCAAATGAGTACCCATAGCGGACTGAAAGGTTTGCCAGAGACGCGAATTAAATCAACCATCGCAGTCAGAAATGATGTCGAGGGGAATGCCATGATGTCGTATGACCTCATCGGTATAAATGCGAGCAAGTCGTTCAACCTTGAAATCTTCGCGAATAGGAATGAATTGAGCGGACTTGGTCAAACGATCGATGATCACCCAAATGCTATCGTGACCGGAAGATGTACGAGGGAGTTTAGTGATGAAGTCCATCGCGATGCTATCCCACTTCCAAACAGGGATTTCGGGTTGTTCGTGTAGACCCGAAGGTCGTTGATGCTCGGCTTTGACTTTTGAACACGTAAGACACTTAGAGATGTAAACGGCTATGTCTTTCTTCATACCAGGCCACCAATAGGATGTACGTAGATCATGATACATCTTGTCGGCACCAGGATGAATTGAGTACTTGGATTTGTGTGCCTCGTTCATGATGAAGTCTCGAAGTTCTTCGCGATCAGGGATCCAGGCACGATTATCGAGGTATAGGATACCATCGGCCTTGGAGACGAGATCCTGTTCTTTAGCGCCTCGTATCTCAATATGGAAGTTACCTTCGTTAATAGAGGCGTATTGAGCTTCGCGAATGCGGCGTGGAAGATCGTTCACAAGTTGGAAACAACGAATACCCTTCATATGTGTTTTGCGACTAAGGGCATCAGCTACTACATTCGCTTTACCTGGATGGTATTTGATTTCACAGTCGTAGTCGTTTAACAGTTCCACCCAACGGCGTTGACGCATGTTCAGTTCCTTTTGGTCGAAGATATGTTGAAGGCTCTTGTGGTCAGTGAAAACCTCACACTTAGTACCATAAAGGTAGTGTCGCCAAATCTTCAACGCAAAAACAACTGCGCCAAGTTCAAGGTCGTGGGTAGTATAGTTTTTCTCGTGTATCTTTAGTTAACGAGATGCATAAGCGATGACCTTGCCTCGTTGCATGAGGACGCAACCAAGACCACGGTTCGATGCATCGCAATACACTACGAAATCATCATTTCCATCAGGAAGAGTAAGAATAGGAGCGTTGCAAAGCAAGTCCTTGAGAGTCTGAAAGGATTCCTCTTGCTCAGGACCCCAAGCAAAAGGTTTCTCCTTTTGGGTCAAAGAAGTGAGAGGAACGGCGATTTTTGAAAAATCCGAGATGAATCGACGGTAATAACCCGCCAATCCTAAGAAGGAACGGATTTCGGAAGGAGATTTAGGCGCGGTCCAATTCTTTACAGCCTCGATCTTTGCAGGGTCGACATGGATTCCTTTTTCACTAACAACGTGTCCAAGGAATTGGACTTCTTTAATCCAAAACTCGCATTTAGAGAATTTAGCGTATAAGCGTTCAACACGTAAGAGCTCGAGTATAAGACGAAGATGACGTTCATGATCGACTCGAGATTTAGAATAAATGAGGATATCATCAATGAAGACGATCACGAAATGATCCAAATAGGGCTTACAAACATGATTCATTAGATCCATGAACACAGCGGGTGCGTTGGTCAAACCAAAAGGCATAACCACGAACTCGTAATGTCCATAGCGAGTGCGAAAAGCGGTTTTGGGTACGTCCTCTTCGAGGACCCGAAGTTGGTGATAACCAGAACGAAGATCGATTTTGGAGAAACAAGTAGAACCTTGAAGTTGGTCAAAGAGATCGTCGATACGCGGAAGAGGGTAACGATTCTTGACAGTGAGTTTGTTGAGCTCGCGATAATCGATACACATACGGAAAGAGCCGTCTTTCTTTTTAACGAAAAGCACAGGTGCACCCCAAGGTGAGGTACTTGGATGAATGAAGCCTTTATCGAGGAGTTCTTGAAGTTGCGTAGACAATTCTTGCATCTCAGAAGGTGCAAGACGATAAGGAGCTTTGGCAACCGGAGTCGCACCAGGTACAAGGTCAATACGAAAGTCAACGGATCGAGGTGGAGGAGGACGAGGTAAATCTTCAGGAAAGACGTCAGGGAAGTCGCGCACCACTGGAACATCACTTAAACTCTTTCCCTTGCCCTTTTCTTCCACAACGTGGGCTAAAAAGGCAAAGTACTGTTTGCGTAAGTATTTGTTCGCTTGTGTGCAGGACATCAACTTCAGTCCCTTTGAAGGCCGGTCTCCATAGACGTGTAAAACATCACCAGAAGGAAGGGGTAAACGAACGTACTTCTCGTGACAAGCGATTTCAGCATGGTTCTTTTGAAGCCAATCCATGCCTATGATGACGTCGAAACTACCCAGTTGCATGGGTATGAGATCGATGGGGAAGACGTGTTCGTTAAGAGTAAGACGACAATCACGAAGGACGGAATCGACTAAGATAGACTTGCCATTTGCGACTTCAACGGAAAACGACTTGGGTAGTTTAGAGCGCGTGCAATTTAACAATGATTCGAATTCTAAGGACACAAAGCTTTTGTCCGCACCAGTATCAAATAGTATCGAAGCATAAAGATGGTTCACAAGAAATGTACCGTTAACGACATTATTGTCGTTGCGTGCTTGATTCGCATTCAGATTGAAACAGCGTCCACGAGGAGGTTGTTGTTGCTCTTGATTCCATTATGGGCATTGCGGGCAAAGATGATTGGCGTCCCCACATTTGAAACAAGCCCTGGCGGGTCTTGCGTTTTGAGGAGGGGGCGGAGCTTGTTGCGCTTGCTGAGCTGGTGGAGCTTGTTGTGCTTGCTGGGCTGGTGGAGCTTGTTGTTGTTGATAGCAACAAAAGTTGATTGTATGTCCATAACGGTTGCAATTGTCACAACGACGGCACCTAGCGTTTGCGGGATGATGGAAGTTACAAGTGGCACACTTGGGGTGAATCCCAGTGTACGACTTTTGGGTGTTATCAGGAGCGACAGGGTTTGGGTTAACGGGTGGTACAATCGCATTACAAACAGGGTTCGATTGCTTTCGCTTCTTCCCCCTATTGCCACTCGACTGTTGGGTGATTTGGTTGGCTGGCTTGAAAGAAGCGGGGTTGGCGGCTTGTTTATCGCGTACACGGTTGTTGTTCAGGGAAGCGGCCAAACGATAAACAGCTTCGATATTGTCGAGTTTGGCAGCCTCGATCGTGTCGCGCATAGCAGAGGGTAACCCATTGATATACTTCCGTATTTTGCGGTCGGTGGTCATAACAAGGTGAGGAACTATGAAGCTAAGTTGTTTAAAACGGGTGGTGTAGGCTAGGTTTTCATCCCCCACTTGCTTTAGTGCCCAAAATTCTTCCTCCAACTTTTGTTGCTCATGCGGAGGACAAAACTCGTCCATCATCAGGGCCTTAACTTCTTCCCATTCCAACGCATATGCCAGTTCGTTCGAACGAATGTTCCTTTCGTTCGTCCACCATTCAAGAGCTCGGGCTTGGAATACCCCAGTCGCACTACGCGTTCTGAGCTCTTTGGGGCAATCACTATTGATGAACGTGACCTCCATACTATCAAACCACTCAAGCATGGCGGTCACCCCATCATTGCCGGTGAATGGCTTGGGATTGCACGATGAAAAGTGCTTGAAGTTGAACGAAGCGGGCTTGCGTACTTCGACCTTAGAGTCGACGGAACGCAAATTGATCAGCCATGAAAGCCATCATCTTCTTCGTAGCACGGGACTTTGACTTCTTAGAAGTGTTGGAGTGACGAGAAGACATCTAAGATTCAAAAGAACGATAAGGTGAGACTTGGTCATAATGTTTGTTTAAGAAAATTGTTTTCATAAATTGTTTCACATAGCATAACGTGTCACATAGCATAAAAGTTTCAAATTGATTCACATAACATAAAGAGTTTAGATGTCACATATAGCATAGTCATGAATAAATGAAAGCATTGTAAATTTAGTTTGTTCACGAGGGATTATTATTGTTTGTGATTGCGATAACGTGCGAAACGATTTAAAAATGAAATTTTGAAATGAACGAACGTTCAAGTATAAAATCACATATAAATTGAGATACATAAAAGAAAGGCTCAATAAAACATAGGATTGTTTCGGGTAGAGAAACGTCGACTATTCCAAAGTGGGTCGAAAGTCCTTTCGAATTAGAGAAAACGTGCTTTGGCCTATAGGTAAGATACTCTCGTCGAGAAGCGATTAACGGTATCTTACCCTTCCGGTTACTACACATCTCTAATTGATTGAAACAATCGGGACTTTGGCGAGATTGAAAATCGAGGAATGGGACTTAATCGACGAGATGCGGGTTTCACCCCTAACTTGACGATTTCGTACCCTAAATGTGGTTGGTACTTGTCGGGTCAAAATAAAATTTTGACACTATGACAAGGGTCCACTAGAGTTGAAATGGAAATTACCATTAAGTTGTGGATTTCACTCCTAGCTTAATGGTGTAATTTCGTGCAAAAAGAAATAGTTTAAGGTAGAATGAGAGTCGTTTACCAAATTGTGGGTTTCACGCCTATTTTGGTAAAGTTGTCTCGTTTGTGTTACAAGAGTATACAAATAAACAAAAGTGTATTCATGTTAACCTTAGGAAAGGCATATAAATTTAATCAACAAGAAGTGTAGCTAGGAAGCATGCATGGTAGAGTACAAAAGTTTTAAACAACACATAAGAGGCAAAATTCCTAAAACTATAGATTAGGGCAAAAGCATGGCAATTTTTCCTAATTCCCTATAGTTATGGCTCTGATACCAATCTGTCACACCCCAACCGATGGCGGAAACATCGGGATGAGACGAAGTGTGTATAGATTGCTAGAGACTTCATAACACTATGTGACAATATTTAATTAAATTCAAATTTCATTGCAAGTGCTAAATTGTCATACAATATTCAAAACAAAATACAACATTGTTTCAACAAATAACATAACATAAAAAAGATAAGTAGATTAAAGGTGTGTATCTAGTCCACCCTAAACTTGTTTCATCATTCATCCATACTTCAATAATCAACCTGCAACATGTATTAAAATAGAGTTTCAATGCAAAGGCAATGAGCGAGTATACAAGTTTGTTTACATAGCATAATAGAATAAAAGACTCAAATGCAACATGATTCATAATATGTGAATTACTAGCATGCAATTTTGGCGTACACTATGATCAAACCCAAGAATCCAACGCATAAAGTAACCTAATCCCAATTGATAGCGGGATGGTAAATGTTTAACTTAACAATACCCCAAGTTTAACGGGCGGTGCGTAAATCCTATAGCGCTATAATTGTTAAGGTGGGCTAGCAAAGTTAATGAGCATATATGTTCCAAATCGTTCAAATAGAGCATACAAGAATCATAAGTAAAGCACATTAGTTTCACGTTTGTACAAGGATTGAGTATGTTTAGTTTAGTTTAAAGATGTTTGCATAATTATACATGTTGCATCCCAAAGTGTAAAGGGGAAAAAGGGATCGAGTATACTCACGGTGGTTGCAAGCTTTCCTACTTGAAATCCCGCGAGCGAGTTTGGTGGATGAATTAAGTTGGAGCACCTAGTCCTTCTACACGAGGAAACGTAGGTGTGTGAGTTTGGCGTTCAACGGAAGATTATAATTTTGGATTTTAACATAACATAAAGTATGATATCAAAATAATTATCTTTAACTTATACTCTTATATGACACTACGTAACCACTAGGGTTATATTGTATTTCATGGGTAGTATTCCCATTAGAATCATACTTGGAGTGTTAAGTCTTAGATGGTATTCTACTACTTTAACATATAAACACAAGTTTAATATTAAAGGTTTGAATGAGTGTATATATATATTTAGGTTAAGTATTACATATTATTAAGTCCAATATTTCAAGTAGGAGGTAGAAGATTAAGATCTTCATTTAGGCACCTCGAGTTATTCATGGATGTTATGTATGGGGTAGGAAGAATAGCTTCCATTTAGGAACCCCTTGAATGTTCACCACTTCTCTTGATGTAAAAACAACCAAGGAGGGTCACGAACTAGGATTAGTATAATATAAACAATCTAACTAAGGGAAATCATCAAATCATGTGAGGATTGTATGTTTGGAACAACCCAAGTTATCCCATAATCACTCTACATCAAGAACTAGCTCGAACATGACTTGTGGGTCAAAACACCCTAAACAAACAGAAAGTTTATGAGGTTTAATCCTCTGATTTAAGTGTCTCAACCATGTTTTTAAGCTTAACCAACCATAAGAGAGGTTGTAAGCATTAGGACATTGGTGTGAGATGTGTTAGACACAAGTTGGATGAAGTTTAAACAAGTTTGAACAAAACAGAAAGTTCTTGGACCATTTCAGGGTAATTCCAGGTCTGATTTCTCCAAGGAGAAGTCAAGGAATCAAACCCCATGATTATCCAAGCAAGTAGGAAGAAGAATCAAGTGATTTCGCTAAGAAATGAGCAAGTTATACCTATTTTAGTGCAAGAGTATGAATCTGTCCGAAAATGCAGATTTACTACTGATTTGAGAGTGAATTTGGAGTGATTTGAGAGTGTTGAAAGTGTAGGAATGCTTGGAGAAGGTGTATATTTATAGTGGAAGAGTTTGAGTGTGATTGGAGGTGTTTAGAGGTGGCTTAATGGTGATTGGGGAGGGTTAGAAGATGGGATTTCGTGCCAAATTCGCGTCTGATTGCAGCTGTGTTTGTTTTCCGTGAAGTTGAAGGCCATGCGGCCCACCTGAGATATCAGGTAAGTGGAAGCGGGCCGCCCGGGCTTGCTTATTTGACATATAGTTTCATAAATTACAATTTAGCCCCTGAAGTTTCCTATTTGATCCCTTTAGATGCATTCTTGATAGTTTAGGGACTTGTTTTAGCATATAAACATAGTTTAAGGTACATTCAAGCATGGCGATCAAAACCGAAGTATAATTGAGTGTATAAGTATCATAATCAAGTTTCGTTTACGTTCAATACACGTTTTAGGCATAAGTTTAGCACATAGTTTCCAAGAATAATGATTAAACACCAATTGATTCACCAATTCGAACATACGAGCGTATATAGAGTGTGTAGAACATAACTGTAACAAAATACGAGTTTCATTAATGATCCAAGTCTCGGTTTAACAACGATTACAAAGAAGGAATGATTACAAGAATACAAGTTTCCAAAAATAGAAATACGAACAAAACTTTCTATAAATGGAAAGTACAAAAGAGCCGGGCGTTACAATTCTACCCCTACCCAAGCCCAGCCTCTTGGCCCACATTCTACCCCTACCCAAGCCTAGCCTTCGACCACTCCCACCGAATCCACTGTTGCAACTTCTCACCTAAGCCCAAGCCAACCCAACCCAACCCGTCTCCATCACAACAGCCCAAATAACCCCGCCACACTCACCCCCATCAAACCGAGCCCAACCCAGCCCAAACCGTTCCTAATCAGCCTACCCCACCCCCTCCCATCACTCGCACAATTCATACTCGTTCTATGAGTGGTATTGTCAAACCCAAGCAGATTTTTACCCTTCATACCTCTGATATTGTCCCCGGCCCCAAGAGTCCTCAGGTTGCTTTGTCCTCTCCAAAGTGGTATAATGCCATGTCCAATGAATTTAGTGCACTTCTTAAAAGCAAGACCTGGGAGCTTGTACCCAGAACACCTGAAATGAACATTATACGTAGCTTGTGGTTATTTAAACATAAATTTCGGTCTGACGGTAGTTTGGAATGATACAAAGCTCGTTTGGTTTATGATGGTCGTAAGCAGCAGATGGGGGTTGACTATGGTGATACGTTTAGCCCCGTTGTTAAACCCTCTACTATTCGGTTGGTTCTTTCACTTGCATTGTCCAAGTCGTGGCAATTTCATCAGTTGGATGTCACTAATGCTTTTTTGCATGGAAATTTAGAAGAAACAGTTTATATGCATCAACCCATGGGGTTTTGGCACCGTGAGTTTCCTGATCATGTTTGCCTGCTACGGAAGTCCTTATACGGTCTCAAACAGGCACCACGAGAATGGTACCAGCGGTTCACCGATTTTGTCACTTTACAGGGGTTTCGCTAAAGCAAATCTGACAACTCTCTTTTCATTTATCATCATGGTCATGAGATTGCTTATCTTCTCATTTGTGTGGATGACATTATTCTTACCACGTCCTCCGAGGATCTTCATAAACGCTTGCTTCACAAGTTGTCCGGTGAATTTGCTATGAAAGACTTGGGGCCACTTTCTTATTTCTTGGGTATACAGGTAACTCGGGAAGGTGATTCTATGTTTTTATCTCAGCAGGCTTATGTTCAAGACATTCTCCATCGGGCATCTATGGACTCCTACAAACCGGTTGCTACTCCTGTTGATATGCAGTCAAAGTTATCTGCTGACCACGGCCCACTTCATGATGATCCTTCGACATTTCGCAGCCTCGCTGGCGCGTTACAGTACCTGACCTTTACTCGACCAGACATATCTTACGTTGTTCAGCAGATTTGCATGCATATGCACGTACCTCGGATTGATCACTGGAACGCCTTGAAACGCATCCTTCGAAATCTTCAGGGCACGACTGATTTTGGCCTTCATCTTGGACCTGTTTCCGGCATACTTCTGATATCTTACACTGACGCGGACTGGGCTGGATGCCCTGATACTCGCCGGTCTACGTCCGGATACTGTGTTTCTTTCGGTGATAATCTTATTTTTTGGTCTTCCAAGTGTCAGTCCACTATTTCTCGCTCAAGTGCAGAAGCGGAATATCGAGGTGTTGCCAATGTGGTTGCGGATATTTTTTGGTTGCGTAATCTCCTTCTCGAGCTCCATCATCCTCTTTCACGTGCTACGTTGGTTTATTGTGATAATGTCTGTGACGTCTATCTCTCCAGTAATCATGTGCAACATCAGCGCACTAAGCACATTAAGCTCGACATTCACTTCGTTCGTGAACAGGTGCAACGCGGTCACATTCGTGTGTTACATGTTCCTTCTCGCCATCAGATTACCGATATATTTACGAAGGGTCTCCCGCGTGTTTTATTTGACGACTTTGTTCCAGTCTCAACATCGGTCCTCCCAATGCTTCAACTGCGGGGGTGTAATAGTATCTTGTATATTTAGGCAATTGATTTAATTATTATTGTATAGATATCTCCATCATTATAGGAGATCTAGTTTGTATTTACTTTGTATTATAAATTATCAAGAGAAGAATGAGAAGGATCAAGTTGATCTTTCATTCTCATCATGTTTATCAGAAGCAGCTTCTTTATGCTCCTCATGACGGACAAAGTTTGAACTTTTGTTATGGTGTGGAATAGAATTTTTTTTACTACCAAGCAAATATTGGAACTAGCAATAGAGATATTAGTGTTGTGAACCGCAACTAACTACAGAAACAACACATTAGCCCCTAAGACCGAATGGTATGGGGTCCGTCCTCCCCCCGTCGCCCCCGTCCTGGATCATCCCACACCGCCCCTCCCGCCCCGTGGCGTCGGTGGCGTCTTCTCCCGGACGCTAGAGACGAGCCAAAAAGTTGTGGGGCCCTTCAATTATGCCGTTGATGATAACGGCTACTTTTTTGAAAAAAAAAATCATTTAATTAAAAACCTATATAAATACCCACACATTTAACCATTTTTATACAAAATTTCACCCACTTTCTCCAAACAACTCCCTTTACACACCATTTTTATACAAAAATTCACCCACATTCTCACATAATCTTCTCTAAAAAATACACAATGTCATCTTCCTCTTCATCGGGTTCGACGGACACCATGGAAGCCGTAAAATATTTTATAAACAAGGTGGTAGAGGCGACACAACTAATTCTGGAAGAAGAAGAAGAAGAAGAAGAGGAGGAGGAGGTTTCGTCACAACCACGAAACAGGAACCCACACATCGAGCGAGACCGAGAAAGTTAGTTATATTTTTATTCTTATATTTTTATTCTTATGTTTTTAGTCTTATATATTTATTCCTGTTTTTTTTAGCGTTGGATTATATTTTTATTTATAAGTTGTATATATATATATATATATGTATATATATATATATATCTTGTAGGTGCTCACCAAAGATTAGTCGCCGATTACTTTGCCGACGCGCCGTTGTACTCGGAGCCTATTTTTAGATGCTGTTTCAGAATGAGTCGTCGACTTTTCTTACGTATAGCCGACAATTTAGCCGCTTATGAACCGTTTTTTACCTTGCGACCCGATGCTAGAGGCAAAATGGGCTTCATCCGGGAGCCGATGCTTGGGACGAATACTTAAAGATGTCCGAAAGAAGTGCTAGAGAATGTTTATACAACTTTTGCAAATTTGTGGTGAGGCTCTACAGCCAAAAATATTTGCGAAAATCGAATTACAATGACGTCCAAAATTTGTATCAACACCACCAAGCAAGGCATGTTTTTCTAGGCATGCTCGGGAGCATTGATTGCATGCATTGGCCATGGCGGAATTGTCCTACCGCTTTCTTTGGGATTCCTGGTTCGAATAACGACATCAACGTTCTACAAAATTCCAAGGTTTTTGACGATGTTATAAAAGGGATCGGTCCTGATACGAGGTTTACGGTTTCGGGAGTGGAGTACAGACGCAGGTATAATCTTGCCGATGGAATACTCTACAATTGTTAAAACGGTTAGGCATCCTCCAGATAAAAAAAGAAAGAAATTTGCCAAGTTTCAAGAAGTGGCTAGAAAAGATATTGAACGGTGTTTTGGGGTTCTCCAACAGAGATGGCATATTATTGAAAACCCACCACACGCTTTTACACCCAAAAAGTTGCGATACTGTATGTATGCTTGTATTCTGCTGCATAACATGATCCTCGAAGACGAAGGACATGCAATTTGTGAGTATGACGAAAATGCGGTGGAGCATAATAATGTTCCGGTTAGCGGAGAACAACAAGATTTAAACATGTTCTCGTTACATAACGATTTCACACATGCCAATCTTCGATCGTACTTGATCGATCACATTTGGAATCTCGGAGAAAACAATGAGTAGTTTTTTTATTTATTTGTAACTTTAGGCTTTTTTTTAATGTAACTTTAGGTTTTTTTTAATGTAGCTTTAGGATTTTTTTTAATGTAACTTTAGGTTTTTATTTAAATGTAAGTTTTTTATTTTTATTTATTTGTTTTAATTAAATAAAAATAATAATAATAAAAAATGGGAGAGGACCATCCACCACACCCTTAGGTAGTCCCCAAGGGGATGGTCCTCCACCTATGCTTAGTTGGCGCCTACGTGGCGGATGGTCCATTTGGGGACTATCCTCACCATACCTCATGGTCTAATCCACCTTGTGTTGTACTTCAGGCCTATTGAAACTTTCTACATAATTCAAGAAGCCTATTATTAAGTGGTTGAATTTTAGGATCAAGCACAATACTAATTTCAAGAAGACTATTATTATGATTTTTCTCTGGATGTTAACATTCTACAACTGAAATTGTATAGTGATTGTTTATGGGTCGTATTATTGGCACACCTTGGGGGATTAAATCGACACCCTCAATACACATCGTATAGGCCTATACGATGCGTATTGAGGTGGGTTCAAACTTCTATGTCTGCCAAAGGCTGCCATTGTCCCCTACCAAAAAGTAATACGCATCGTATAGGCCTATACGATGCGTATTAAGGGTGTCGATTTATTTTTTTAATTTTTGCAAGGTAGCTTCCTGTCACGCGGTAGCTTTCCGTCACGCGAACGAAAAAGCAGCACTTTGGACATTTGTTGGTCTTCAAACATCTAGGAAACATTATTTGAGAATACCCCTGAATTTATCGAAGCTGTAGAATGAGATCCTCCACTGTTGGGTTATCATCTTTCAACCCCATTTTCCCTAAATTTATCGATTATGTTTTTCAACAGGGATGTAATGCAATGATTCCTCTCAATTGAATAGACCGACACTTGCTTCACAGGACTCACTTGAATCGTCTCGGATGTAATAACAGTACGTTTAGCATCAGTGTCTACTTGAATTGCAGAAAGCAAAGGATAGCAGCTTCGGTTTCATCAGCTGCATTTGGAACAGGAGAATTGAAAAAACTGCAATTGGAATTGATCTTGGAACAACACACTCTTGTTACCATATGACACATGATAAAAGCGCTTCTCTAGACAATCTGGGATTATGTTCCGCAAATTGGGGACCACATATTTGCTTCAAGATTTACGTTTGATGTCTAAGTTTCCCATAGTCACAAACGATTACGGTTTGTATTTCGCATAGCCACCGTTTCGGTAGTAAAAAAAGGTTGCGGTTTGCAGATTCAATCTTAATTGCTTCATTAAAACTAATAAGGCGGTCTCTTTGCTTCGTCCACTAGAACTATTTGTGTATGCATTCTGTTGGTACTAAACAACAGAATCAGGTTCTCAAAACAAGGATCGTTCTAATAGATTAAAGAGAATAAACCCTTGTTCCAACCAATTGTGGGTTAATAGATTTCGAAGCTGTTATTTCAGTTATTTCTGTTGATCCACAAATTCCAACAAATTATGTCTAATGCAAGGATCTTCGAATGCGGTGTATACGTTAAATACCGTTCACCTCTTTTTTGGTTGATTCTCTTGTTAAGTTTCTGAACCAACCGAAATCCACAAATTCCAACAGTTTCTCCGTCGTTAACGGATAATAAATGGATTGTTGGACTTCTTGTTCCAAATGCAACTGTGAATATTGAATGTGCAAAACTGAAACATCTTGACACGATATAATTGCAAGATTGTTTGTCGGGTTTCCAATGCTCACACAGGGTGATAAACAACGCTGATACGAACACATGTGTTTTGAAATTGGCTTTATTCTTGGTTTAATGAAGTTACACGTAACATCTAGTTATATTCATATTTAAACAATGCACGCCTCAACTGAGATAACGGACATCCATCAAGCTCAAAAGAAAAACTTGTGTTTCTGTAGTAAAAAACGGTTGCGGTTTGCACATTCAATCTTTAATACTTTATTAAAATACCACTAGTAGAAGAACCCGACACGTCTTCATGTTACGGAGAATGTTCTCGAAATTGAAGATTCAATCTTCATTGGTTCATTAAAATTAACAAGGCGGTCTATTTGCTTCGTCCACTAGAACTATTTGTGTATGCATTCTTTTGGTAGTTAAAGCACTAATGAGGCGCCACTAGAAGAAGTACCCAAACACTCTCTCTCTCCTCAGTTATACAACTGATTCCTATGGGTTTCTTAAATCGGATTTTCACTTAGGGTTTTTATTATTTGATCAATGGAAGTTGAAATCGACATAAAGGACATCGTTGATTCAGTCGTAAACAAAACCAAACACGATCAGGTATCGGAGAACGTGTACTTCAAAAATTCGGTTACGTTTTTCAACAGGGATGTAATGCAATTGGAATTGATCTTGGAACAACATACTCTTGTTACCATATTGTTCGTCCACTAGAACTATTTGTGTATGCATTCTTTTGGTAGTTAACAGCGCTATGACATGATGGATGTGACACACACAGATAAATAAGTTCGTCCACTAGAACTATTTGTGTATGCATTTTGCGTACTGATTATTGAAAAGATTTGTTGAAATCGAAGAAAAGAGTAAACAAGATGAATTGAGGCGTACATTAGGAACAACTACTTTGGGTATATTCAAAACCAACTAAAATACGTTAAAATACGCTAAAATACGTTAAAATACGCTAAAATATGCTAAAATACAATACATTACGCCAAAAATACGTTAAAATACGCTAAATTACGTTAAATTATGCTAAATTACGTTAAATTACGTTACAATACGTTAAAATACGTGAAAATACACTAAAATACACTAAAATACGTAAAAAATACCCTAAAATAGGTTAAAATAAGCTAAAATACGTTAGAATACGATCAAATACGTCAAAAATACTATTAATTACGCAACAATTTGTTAGAATAGGTCAAAATACGCAAAAATACGTCAAAGTACATGACTAACGATATTACACACACGTATACAAATAACACGGCACTATGGAGTCTAAGTGGATTTCAAACAAAACTGTACGTAATCATGGAATACGATATTCGCACGCAACCAAACGGCTCCGAAACGACTTATGTTGAAGGTATACGTCATAAAACGACAAAATATGTGAAAGTTTGGCAAAAAACGAGATGTATACGCATCGAACCGAGGGAAACACGATAAAACTAAATTTGAAACAATGTCATATACGATCGTATAGGCCTATGTTGTATCGTATATCAGCTTAATACGAATCGTATAGGCCTATACCATTCATATTAAATTTTGAATTTTCTCAAAAATACCCCTGAATTTATCAGAAAAGCAAAGCAGGGGTATTTCAGTAAATTCATAGCTCAATACGCATTGTATAGGCCTATACGATACGTATTGAACTATAAATTTCTCAAAAATGTTTTTCAAATCAAGGGTTCCATCGTTACAACCACTTGTTTTCAACGGGGATGTAATGCAATGATTCCTCTCAATTGAATAGACAGACACTTGCTTCATCGGACTCACTTGAATCGTCTCTGAAGTACTGAACAACAGAAATAACAGCTTCGATTTCTCAAAAATGTTTTTCAAATCAAGGGTTCCATCATTACAACCACTTGTTTTCAACGGGGATGTAATGCAATGATTCCTCTCAGTTGAACGAGTCTAGAACACTCGTAATCTTCAACCGGCTTTGAAACCGGACGGAATCTACGAAGAAACTGTTCGATTTCACGGTGAGTGGACGGATGACTTGTGGCCTCAAACACTTAGCATTTTTACAAGTTTTCAATGAAATTTCATTCTGCTGTGAACTTTTTCTCTATGAAATGTCTCACTTAACAAGAGAAGCAACTAAAAAAGCGGTGAACGGTATTTAACGTACACACCGCATTCAAAGATCCTTAGACACAATTTGTTGGAATTTGTGGATTTCGGTTGGTTCAGATCTCTATTCGGTCATCTTTCCTCTCAATTGAATAGACCGACACTTGCTTCATAGGACTCACTTGAATCAAACAAGCATGCCTTGAAGTACTGAATCAACAGAAATAACTGAAATAACAGCTTCGGAATCTATTAACCCACAATTTGCTGGAATTTGTAGACAGAAACTTGCTTCATAGGACTCACTTGAATCGTCTCGGAAGTACTGAACAACAGAAGGATGAGATATCAGCAGTTAGCTCGAAAAAGTTTCTCTCAATCAGGTGTTCCAATAGATTCTCCCTTTTAACAATGTCATGTTAATTGTTTCAGATGACATGCTTAGTAACAAAGAGGAACACTTTCTTCTGTTTTATTTTTTTTTCTACTTTTAGAAAGGTTTGACCAACTCACTATTGTAATAAAACGGAAAATAATCCCAGATTGTCTAGAGAAGCGCTTTTATCATGTGCCATACGTTACGAGATTCTTCGAGAATTAGAAAGGAGAAAATACGGAACGACAAGGGTAGTATGATCTGAGTCCATTGTGGTTCGTGTCAGGTTTGTATTTCCCATAGCCACCGTTTTCGTAGTAAAAGCTGGTTGCATAATCCCAGATTGTCTAAAAAAGCGCTTTTATCATGTGTGATCCAGAGGTCGGTCTCGGGTGGGCATAAGATCCGTGGGCCTTATTGTCGGATTATTGAACCAAGATAGTCATTGGACTGCCGCAGATGAAGTCAAATGTGATCAAACTTGGACATCAGACGTAAATCTTGAAGAAACGGAACATAATCCCAGATTGTCTAATGAAAGCGCTTTTATCATGTGTGATCCAGAGGTCGGTCTCGGGTGGGCATAAGATCCGTGGGCCCTATTGTCGGATTATTGAACCAAGATAGTCATTGGACTGCCGCAGATGAAGTCAAATGTGATCAAACTTGGACATCAAACGTAAATCTTGAAGAAACGGAACACAATCCCAGATTGTCTAAAGAAAGCGCTTCTATCGTGAATGTTTCGAATCATCATAGAAGACATATCGAGTGAGTTGTGGTTGATTTATAGGAGGGGGTTATGAAACGAATATATGTTTATGCGAATTTAAAGGACAATAATGACAGAGGTGCTGGTCTTTTCTCCCACTGTGCAAACTTGAAAAATCTCACCATAACACGTCTAATATGACACATGATAAAAGCGCTTCTTTAGACAATCAGGGATTATGTTCCGCACATTGGGAACCACATATTCGTGTGTAAAACCTTGGAAAGATGAATGAATAGAGATCTGTATATACACCCTTGGTATTTGTTTACCACATGACACATGATAAAAGCGCTTCTTTAGACAATCTGGGATTATGTTCCGCAAATTGGGAACCACATTGTAGACTGGTGGGCTTGAATGGTTTTAATAATACTTGAAAATGGAAATAATTGTGTCAAGATCTTTATCTATCATATCATCGACCAATTGCTCGAAATCCCTTTCGTTTCTCGAGTTCGCATTCGACACAACACAACAAAAAATAAATTCAAAAGGGCTGATACGCATCGTATAGGCCTATATGATGCGTATAAAGCCCGCCGCCAGACATAACCTGCACCTGTGAGTCTGCCATGTTTTTTACTTTATTTCAATACGCATCGTATAGGCTTATACGATGCGTATTGAATTCAAAAGGTGTGTAGATAGACAGGGGGTGTGCCATTAAAAAACCCCTTATTTATTTTATCACATACAATATTAAGTATAGTCACACATCTCACATTAATTAATCAACTAGCTTCTAACATTTACATCAAACAATTAACAAAAAGTTTATCTTACATCTTCCCATATAAGACATTTTCAAAAATTAACACTTAAGGTTTATTACACGCTATCATTTTCACAATATAAAAAAGGAAATTAATTTTTTACAAGGCGATCCATCTTACTGGTGACTAATGATGTATTTTTGGTTTTTGAAATCCTTGAGTTGTATAGAATTCTGTATTCTTAGTTGTCCTGGAAAAGGAGTGAGATGGAGAAATTTGCTGGTGGGATCTATACCACTTGTGTCGAGGTACTTAGACTCCACGTTGTGGGCATTAAATCCTCTGGGGCCAAAGCCACCTAAGCAACTTTAGGCGTTAAACACTGAAATGCAAGCGTGAAAGGAGGGCGCCAAAGCGCGGAGTGCCACTCCCTTAATGAGTGTGATAGCCTGAGAGGGTAAGGGTGTGGGATCCACCCCCAATCAACCAATAAACTTGTTTTCTTTTCTATTATTTAACTCTTAGTTAAACCACAACTAATAGTTAGGCCATGGGGTATACTTTCACGCCCCTTAACTACACGTAGGCGCTAGATCTCCCACTTGACCCTCTTTCACTTCACCTCACACCAAGGAATTGGTTTAACCCCCATTAACGCCCTTACATTAATTAAAATACACACATACACATACACACACACACACACACATATATATATAGCATGTTGTGTGTGTGCAAATTTTTCTACGTTTGATTCCCTTCCTCTCTCTCCTAGTTAACATCTTAACACGTGAAACTTTTAATGCCCCTTAACACTCTCCAGAAGTGGTATGACGAATGTTAACGAATGGCAACTAGGATTAACACCTACTGGTGTTAGAGTATACCAGACACCCTTAAAAGGTGGATCAGTTAACCCACAACGCATAGGCTTATAAGATACCACAAGTTGCAATTGAATATTTTACTTATGAATGGGCCTATTCTACCCTAGTTGTTCCTTCTCAAATACTGTGTGATTTCTGCCCTATTTCTTAACGTTTGCTATTTCTTACGACCTACAGCCTAATGCGCGAGGACCATAAAGCACGAGACCTATAAAGTATAAAGCTCGAGGCCCATAAACTTTGACAAGTCGTACATGCCGTCATACCAATACATCAACTTATAAAAGCATATGGTTATACATCCAAATAAAAAAAATTAAACATGCAATCTCCTCATTTTAGGGCTATAAAATTAAACGGGTTATGTAAACCAAAAATTTTGACTTTCATTTGTTAAGAAAATATTTTACATGGACATTTGTAGTAATATTAACAACGTTGATAATACAAAATACAAACTTTAGTCATATTTTTACCATTTGACAAATATTATGATTTGACGAGGATAAAAGTTTTATCCTCGTCAAATCGTAATATATAGTGAAACGTGTCACAAACAGTTTAAACTTGAAAATCACTCGAGATATACTTTAACATAGACAAGCTTGTCGATCATTTTAACCAAAGATATAACTCAATCCTAAAATACACAAGCTAAGTACATATTAGCACGCACAAGCTTGCAAAAAATTCGGTACGTATCAAAGGGTGGTCTTTTTTATGTGTCTGAGAGTTGATAAAAACACTTTTTTTTTTCATTTTTTTACGAGTAGTTAGTTGGGGGGTTAATTTGTACCATGTTTAGAAACGAGACTTACATCCGAAGCCTGGATATCATACAACGATTTTGAAACCTATTTTAGCAAAAATCACTAGTAATTTTCATCATTCTTGGACTTAAAAACTCAATAAACGGGAACCTACATTTTGTGAACATAATGTTATGACCGATGATGGAGTAAATAAGTCATTAGTTATAGGTACAAAAATAGCATTGTTGTAAGAGCAATATAACTATCCCAATAAAACTAAACAATTCAGTGAAATTTTTTGATTGACCATTTGACCCGCTTAAGTTAAGATACAACCAAATTAACCAATTCATAAGTCATAAGTAAATAGGTTTAAACATAGCACGTACCCTCATGATTGATAATATTAAATTATGTTACTAGGTTTGAACCCCGTGTATTACACGGACTGCATAAATGTAATTTTATATAATAGATAATAAAAAATAAATCTTTAAAAAAACTCATATATTGCACGAGTTGAATAAAATATAATGTCATGTGTTAACCTATGTTATTGGTGTAGTTGTTGGTAATATTTCATGTCACCATCCCAACGGTGATTACATTTGTTTTATTTGATCATTTTTGGTGATTAAATATAATCTTTTAGAAGAAATGTTTTTTGCTGAATAAGTTCAAGTGAAATGTGACAAGTGGGGACTTCGATTTCACTATTTGCATAATTTTCATAGAAACTTTGCAGAAAATACATGTGGGTCATTCAGTATCAATGATATATATGGGACAATTAATTATGAGTTGTTTACTCATGAAATTGCCTTCATACTTTCTAGGTAGTTTCCTTTAAACAACAAGAACTTTTTTTTCTAACTGCGAATTTTAGATATCGCTATTGAGATGAGTTTAGATTCTAATGAGAGAAAGTGGTCTGAATCCCAAGAAAATAGTTCAATTTGTCGAAATCATTAATAGCAAAAATAAGAATGTAGTTGAAACACCTCTATCACAAAGCCTTGAAGAGCTCCATTTAAAAGTGATATCATCAACATATACAAAAAAAATACATGTACTGCCTGCTCTTGGGCCGGTTAACCCGTGCCGTCACACGAGACCCAAAATTTTACAGGGCCCAAAAGGTTTTATAAGCTTTTATATATATCTATTAAATTATATATTTAGTACATGTATCTACTTGTTATTTAAAAAAAATATTGGTGGTGAAGTGGAAAAAACCATCTTAAGATAATGTAGAGTTCTCTAGTTCATATATTTAGTACATGTATCTACTTGTTATTCAAAAAAAATATTGGTGGTGAAGTGGAAAAAACCATCTTAAGATAATGTAGAGTTCTCCAGTTCAAGTCTAGGCTTCACCACTAATGTTTTATTTTTTTAATTCATTTCCCTTTAACCACAATTTTAGGTCCAATTCCTTTTGTTGCCCAAGGCCCATTTTTTTTATGAGTTATTGGGGACGACTCAACTCTACGTGTACATATAACATGTAAATATATAAACAAGTCAATCTTTGAAAACAATGCTATACGGGCTCGCATAATTCCATAAAGAGCCTTCCATAGTAAGCAAACAAAGGTAGCTTAAAACACAAGTTTAACTTTCTATGAGAAGTATTTTTTTTTTCATTATCTCAAGAAATTCCAACACCCAAAGGTGCCTAAAATTGTGCCGATGGGTTAGAACAAACCATAAGTTCATACAGAGAGGAACAGGCTAGGTTTTAGTCGGGTAACATAGTAATGAATTTCTTTTAGATGCACATTAAACTCGAACCTGTTTTGTTTAATGTGTGTGATATGATATGCCATAGGTAATATTGGACTCAAAAAAGAAAACAAAACGTTAGCCTCGAAGTTCAAGAGCATCATCATATTGTAAGTGTTTGATGGCGTAGGAAAATATGTCGACATATTATGGGTATGTTTGTCTAGTAGCTTTTACGAGCTTCTATCTTTAAGCTTTTTAGAAAAAATGTTGGTGCATTTATGTGTCTGTAACTTTGTCTTGTTTACGTTGTATGTTATACAGTCTTTTGTGATCGAGTCTGTAAGTTTCGTCAAGTCTACCTAGTCGGATATCCTCCTATCTTACTTGGTATGACATTTTGTCTTTGTATTTGTAATATATGTTAAGCATATGCTAGTGTGCATAGTGTTTACATATAGTGCGTTTTGTCTCATGTCTTCTGTTTAAACAATTAGTGATATATTCTGTCTTGTTTGATTCTTGGCGAAGAATCAATCTTTGTCGAACATCCTGCTTGGCGAACCTTCTATAGTTCGTCGATGTGTGTGTGTGACGAGGAATTAATCTTTGTCACATATAACCTTCGCCACATAGGAGTTCGCCAGTGGACAATATATATTGCTTGTTATGTTTAACAGTGAAGGCATGAGAGCATAGAGAAACTGAGATTTTATTGTTCAAGCATTGTGTGTATACGTTTGATGTTGTTCTCGTCCTTTTAATCTAAAGTGAATTTTTGGTTATCTGTTGTGTTATTTGCTATACTCTGTTTGGTTTGCATCGTCACGGGGATTTCGCACTCGTGATTGTGTTTGTGATAAACAGGGATTAGGTTTCGTAATCGATCCTCTGAGATAAACGGACCTACAAGTGGTATCAGAGCGTTAGCTCTTTTCCTTGTTTAAAACCAAACATTGTTGAGTTTTATCAAGTTTGTTTATGATTTTCATGAAACTGATCTTTTTGAAAAGTTTATGTTTTTAAGAAAAAGTTTCTGAAATCTGGGAAAATCAGTCTTTATCGTGTTAATTTGCTATAAGTTTCATTTAAAACCTTGTTATATTGCATGCCTACATGTTAGCATTTGGTGTTTGTTGAAAGTTTAAGCAAAATAGTGTTTCGAAAATTTCTCCGGTGAAAATTTGGAAGGAATATTCATCAAGTTCATAGTTGCATTCAAAATGTTCTTGACTATCTTCAAAGTGTTCTTGATAATATCTGTTGTTTGATCTATATCTGAGTTTCAATTATTTGTTTGCATTATTGGTCTGTCATTAAAATATAATTGTTTGACAAATTGGTTTGTTTGACAAATTGGTAAAATGATGATGGATTGGGTCTGTCACAGCAAGTTGTTAGTTTGAAAAAGGTGTCACCAACTTGTGTCAGATAATATTCGTTTTGATTTTCGAAAATATCTTACATCTGTTATCCCTTGTCAATGAAGATTCCCTTAGACGAACAACCTATTCTTCGTCAAAATTGTTTCAGACGAAGATCACCATTCTTCGTCAAAGTTGTGTTAGACGAAGATTCAAACCTTCGTCGCCTATACTTCGTTGCTTGGTATTTAACAAAGGACAATTATACTTCGTCTAACAAGACTTCGTCATCCATACTTCGCATTATACTTCGTCGTTCAATACTTCGTTGTCCATACTTCGTCATCTGAATTGTCATTTGTTAACAGAAGCTTTGCAAAACTATCTTAACCATTTCTGTTCAAGTGTTTGATCAGGTACACTCATACATACATCAATCATGAGTACTAGCCCTTGGGATTGGAGCAGTAGCTCAAGTACTGCTCAAGATCTGACCTCCGCAGCAGCGTGGATCAAGAAGATGATGCCACAACAAACAATTTCTTCAAGTCAATGGGCATGCGTAGCAAATCAAAATCAAAGTATTCAGAATTTGCTAATGAGCGAAAGTGAAACGGGTAGCAACAATCGACCGCCAAAGCTAAATCATATGAATGACTATCCATCTTAGAAAGGCCGATTTCATACTTACATTCTAGGGCAAAACACCGAGCTATGGATATGTTTCACTACACCATACAACACAGCTCTTGAAGAAGCAGGTTCAAATCCAACAACATTGGCAAATATGACTGCAGCAGACAAGAAAGCGTACGATCTTGAAAAGAAGGCGTTTGCTATTTTGACTCAAGCTCTCCACAAAGACATATATCACCAATTCTCTTATTGTAATACAATAAAATCCTTGTGGGACATCCTAGTTACAAGAGGAGAAGGGAATGTGGCGACAAGGAAGACTCGCCAAGACTTGTTGAAAAAGGAGTTTGACGCATTTTTGTTTATGGAAAACGAAACTTTAAATGAAATGGCAACTCGTTATTATCATTTTATAAGTGAAATGTTTTCTCACCAGGTTACTGCAACTCCACAGGAAATGGTGACAAAGTTTGTTGATGCTCTACCACCGAAGTGGAGCCCTTTTATTGAACTATTGAAGCATACAGGTGTCTTAGATACCATCAGTATCTATGAATTCGTTCAAAAGCTGGAAAATAAAAAAGAAGAAGAAATCCGGAAGGCGAAACGAATCTCAACCCTTCAGAATCCAGAAATGTACTTTGGAGGGATTAATCCTGTTGCAAGCTCCAGTCAGCAACCAAAACTTCAAATGGAGTTCATGTCCAATTCAAGCTTGTTTCCTCCAGTGACAAATGTTAATCCATTTGGATTTGTGCCCGAACCACCTCAATCTAAACCTCAATTTGATTCTAGTGCCTGGTTCCCGCAATCATAACCTCAAGTTGCTCATCCTCAATCTCAACCTCAATTTGATCCTAGCGCTTGGTTCCCAAAACCGCAAGTTGTTACCCCTTCACCTCCACCTCAAACTCAACAAGCATTCTATGGTAACAAGTTTACTCAAGAGCAAAACCCCAATACCGCCAGAATTGATACTTTAAACCTTCCCAAGTTCAATGTAGAAGTTGCCAAAGAACACATGGAACTTCTTAGCACAATGGTCAATGCTTATTGTAGGTTGGTTGCAGGTCAGATTGGAAACATAAATCTGACCAATGAAGATTATCAACAGATTGATAGGGATGAAATGGAGTTAATGGATATCAAGTGGGCTTTTGCAAGCGCGGTTAGACGAGCTAAAGACTACATGAGCAGAACTGGGAAGACTAATTTGGAAAGCAAGAGGGATACAAAGTACGGGTTCGACAAAGATGTTGTGACGTGCTTTAACTGCGGTGAAAAGGGTCACTTCAAGCGTGAGTGCACTCGCCCGAGCAGACAAACAAATCAAAATCCCTTCAGGAATCAAACAAGTATTTCCAACCAGAATCACGCTAACCAGGAAAGAAGGATAGTAGCTGTCAACAACCAAACCAACACCGTCAACACAAACCAATCGGGTCCTTCTAACACCAACCGTGCATTAGTTGTTCAAGCTGATGAAGGTTGTGATTGGTCCTTACAGTTTGGAGGTGGAGATCAAGGAGGAACCGCATGCTATGCTAAGATCATCAATCACATCAAGCATGTGCGCAAGGAAGAATTCTCCAAAAGCGATGATAGCTCGGGTTATACTGGCAGTTCAGATGAGGAAAGCTCGAGCATTGGAGATTATTGTTCAGAATTGGATGTAAAGGAGGGAAGTGATTCTGATGTTGATAGTTTGTTAATGGAAGCTAAGGAGTTAAAGTGTCAGAAATCTGTTCTAATCAAGAAGGCTGATATTGCATCGAAAGAGATGGAGAAGTTCTTTTCTGAAGACGGATCTTTCTCTTACCAGACTGCCTTTATGGTAAATGTCGCAGCCTCTTCAAGTCAGTTAAATTCTGATACTCCTACTCCTAGCATATGTAGTAATTGTGCTGATCTTAAACATGAATGTGCTAAATTGAAACATGAATCCGAAACGGTTCATGGTCACAACCAGAGTCTAGTTATTGAACTGTCAAAATGCAAAGAGGCAAACATGGCCTTAGCTCGCAATGAAAAGGATTTCAAATCAGTCATTGAAACTTTAAAGAAAAGTGTTTCCGAATTGTCTAAAACTGTTTTTAACAAACAAACTGGTATTAATAACTACATTAATATTATTGAGGAAACAAAGAAGGAGCTAGCCATGGCTAAATGTGAGTATGAAGCGATCAAGCTCAAATTGGAGAGTTATTCTAACTCCCGATATGTGCTTGATCACATCATTGACGTTCAAAAACTGAAAGGGAATGTGAAAGGCAATGGATATAAGTCGTGTCCGTCACTGTTGAGACACAACTATACCAAAATGCCCGATGAAGAGGAAATGCCTCGTTTTGAACCAAGTGTACCTCTTGATTATGAGGAGGTCACTACAGGATTAGGGTTCAAATCGGACAGTTCCTCAGCTAGATCATCTGAAGGAACAGAAAATTCAACATCTATGGAACAAAGTGCTCCAACTGTTGAGGACTATGATTCGTCAGATGATGAATCAGATGTGAATGATCAGGATAAATCTCTTGATAAGATGAAAGGAGTAGAAATTCCAATTGAGAATCCTATTCTGTGTGATCCTCCTACTCCTGTTGTGCACTCTGTTGCTAAACAAGAGATAGATCCTATCAAGGAATCTGTGTCTACCGTTAAAAGTGAGAATGTGTTGTATACTTTAGTTGGTGATGGTAAAATATATTCAAACAAATATTTTCCAATTAAAAACTTCAATCTTTGATTGATAAAGTGTTTGAAGATACCACCAGTAAGTTTTTGGGTAAGGAGATCCCGAGAGTTATTGTAACTCAGTGTGATCCTATTCCAAAATCTGAAGTTAGAAAACAATATGGGAATCAAAGATTACCGACAAAGCATCAATCTATCGCTTCTAAGGGTAGACAGCAAGATCAACGAGCTCAAAAGCCTAAGGTTTCGCAACCAAAGTTTGAAACAAAGGGAGCTCGTTACAAGAAGAAAAGTAATGATGTTAAATTTGTAGCATCAAAGGGTACTGATAAAGTGGAGACTTTTGAAAATACATCGAATACCGAATTTATTCAACAAGTCAAAATTTTAAAACATAATAGTCAAAACAATTACACTCAACACACAAATGGGTGTGATGAAGGAACAAGTACCTTTGGGTCTACAAGTTCGACATCAGGTTGTCAATCAGAATCTCCTAAGTTTGTTGAAAGGAGATCTTGTTTTAAATGTGGAGAGTTTGGACACATCATCAAAAACTGTACAAGCTCTCCCAAAGAAAAGTTTGTTGAGAGAGCCCTTCCTGAAAAGGGTCACAACAATGTCGTTCTGTTTCACCACAACAAGATAAATGCACTGTTAAAGAACAAGAAACAAAACAACGACGTCAAAACGTCAAGGCGATTGAAAGGGCTTTAAAACCAGAAGTAAAATCTGTTAAAAAGGAACCAAGTTCATTACAACCGTTAAAATCAGAAATTTCAAAATCTGTTAATAATACACGATCTGATAAACGTAAGGAATCTTGGAAACCTAAAACCGGTGAAATTTCAGGGGGAGACATAAAATTTACAAATCATCAAGAAATCGAAATCACATTTCTTGATGATCAGGGATGACCCAAGACCACTAAGGCTTGGGTCCCCAATTCCAACTGATTGTTGAATGATATGTGCAGGGTGTTCCAGGAGGAACTATTAATAATCATTGGATTGTTGATAGTGGAGCATCTAGGCACATGATTGGCGACTTACGGCTTCTTTATGATGTAAAAAACGTTAGAGGAGGTTATGTCGCATTTGCTGGAGACAAAGGCGGGTACATCACTGGAGAAGGAATGATCTCCAATGGTGTTGTGAGTTTCGACAAGATCAATTGTGTGCGACAAATTGATCACAATCTTCTGAGTGTTTCGCAAATCTGCGATAAGAAGTTCACCGTGCATTTTGATGATGCCGGTTGTTATGTGCTGAAGCCTGGGTTTAAAATTCCAAAGGAATGGATTCTCTTATCGGCTCCAAGGATTAATGATCTTTATATTCTTGACATGAGCCAAGCAATTACAACATCTGCACAAGTCACTTGTTTTGTCTCGAAAGCCACAGAAAAGGAGTCTATATCTTGGCACAGATGAATGGGGCACATTTACTTGAGAAAAATGAACCATTTGGTGAAAAACAATCTTATGAATGGTGTGCCTATGAAGAATTTCCATCTACAAGATGTCTGTGTTTCGTGCCAGAAGGGAAAGCAAGCGAAGAAGTCTCACCCGATTAAGAAAGTCAACACTGTCAGCATACCTCTTGAACGTCTCCATATGGACCTCTTTGGACCTATGAAACACAAGACAACCTTTGAGGATGCTTATTGTCTGGTGGTTACTGATGACTACTCTAGATTTTCTTGGGTATCGTTTATGGCGCACCAGAGTGAAACTCCTGAAATCCTCAAGAATCTTCTTACTTTACTAGAAAATTTGTACACGTTGAAAGTAAAGAGGATCCGAAGCGAAAATGGCACTAAGTTCAAGAACCGCATAATGGATGAGTTCTGTACTACAAAGGGCATTCTTCATGAGTACAGTTCTCGCTACACTCCACAACAAAACAGTGTCACTGAGAGGAAAAATCTGACGATAATAGAAACTGCAAGAACGATGTTGGTAGAGTCAGAGCTTCCTGTTCAGTTCTGGGGGGAAGCTGTTGCTACTGCTTGCTATACTCTAAACAGAGTTCTCACAGTTAAAAGGCATGACAAAACTTGTTTCGAATTGTTACACAAAAGGAAACCAGATGTTTCTTACTTAGAACCTTTTGGCGGTCCATGCACTATGGTTGAACCGCACGAAAAGTTTGGTGCCAAGGCTATCGAGGGTTTCTTCCTTGGATATGCTACTCCGAATTCCGTGTGTGGAACTTGACAACCAAAAAGATTGAGTTATGGGGTGAAGTAAAGGTTCAAAGGTATGCTAACTCTGTAGGAGCTCCGGGTGATCCTTTGATGTTCGATTTTGATGGGCTATTCGACTCCTTTAATCCGCCAACCTTTGATGAAGCATCTGCAGCTGCTCAAATGTTATTGGAAAGTGATAATGCAGTTGACTCGTCTTTGGTATAACCAATTGTTGTTAACCCTCAAGCTTCTACTTCGGTTAACAATATTACTCAAAATGAGGAAGTTGAAGGTGCCGCTGATTACAATGTGTCGTTAAAAGATGATGTGGTACATGATGAAACTGAAGGCTCTTCGGCTCCAGTTGCTCCTGTTTAAGGTGTTTCTGAAGCAACTACTCATGTGCAGAATGTAGACACTGCTGAAGGAAATGCATCCACATTTACGTCTATGACAGGCGTGGATTTGGTTGTTGATCTCAATCTTAACAATTTGGGTTTGGATACTCGTGTTCTTGATGTTCCTGAAACGAGAATTCATGATACTCACCCGCGGCAGAACATTATAGGAGATGTCCACACTGGAGTGCAGACGCGTAATCAGCTGAGAAGCAACCAGAATCTTGGTTTGTATTCAGCTATCAGAGAATCGGGACAGCAAAATGATTGGTCCTTCGCATATTATGTTTCCCAAGAAGAACCAAAATCTTGGAAAGAAGTTGTAAAGGATAATTCTTGGGTGGAAGCAATGCAGGAAGAACTTCAGCAATTCCAGAAACTGGGTGTTTGGAGACTTGTTGAAAAACCCAACGATTACAAGAAAATTGGTACTCGTTGGGTATACAAATGCAAAAAGGATGTTCATGGAGTGGTCATTCGCAACAAGGCGAGATTAGTTGTTCAAGGATTTCGGCAAATCGAGGGAATTGACTACAACGAGGTTTATGCACCTGTTGCCCGTCTGGAGGCTATTCGGATCTTTCTAGCTTATGCTTCTTTCAAAGGATTCAAAGTCTATCAGATGGACATCAAAAGTGCATTCCTTCATGGTATCGTTGAAGAAGAGGTGTATGTCGAACAACCTTCGGGTTTTGAAGATCCTATCCATCCCGATCGGTTTTTTTTTGCTCAACAAAGCTCTTTATGGTTTACATCAAGCACCTAGGGCTTCGTATGTAACCTTATCTACTTATCTACTGGAGAATGGTTTTCGATGAGGTCTTATCGACTGTACTATTTTCATCAAGGAAACAGATAGAGATCTTTTGCTGGTACAGGTATACGTTGATGATATCATATTTGGTTCAACTAACGATGCTTTGTGCAGGCAATTCGAGAGTGTTATGCAAGAAAAATTTGAGATGAGCGCAATGGAAGAAATGAATTTATTTTTGGGCCTACAAGTTGAACAAACTGAGTCTTGGATATTCATCCATAAGACTAAATATGTTGGTGACATCTTGAGTCGGTTCCAGATGTCTGATGCAACGCCCATTGGTACCCCACTTCCGACTAATCACGGGATTACTCAGGTACTTGAAGGGTGAAAGTGTCAACTCTTCTTATTACCGAGCTATGATCGGATCTTGATGTATCTCACTGCCTCAAGACCTGACATAATGTATCCAACGTGCCTGCTCGCAAGATATCAAGCCAACCCAAAGGCATCTCATCTAGCTGCTGTAAAAAGGATTTTTCAATATTTGAAGGGTTGCCTGGACACCGGTCTCTGCTACCCTAGGGATGATTGCTTTGATTTGGTCGCATTTAGTGATTCTGATTTTGGTGGCTGCAAAATCGATGGCAAATCAACAACTGCTGGTTGTCAGTTCTTAGGAAATCGCCTGGCCATATGGCAGTGCAAGAAGCAGACTTGTGTCGCTACATCAACATGTGAGGCTGAATACATTGCTACCTCAAGCTGTTGCTCTCAAGTTCTATGGATTCAGCAACAAATGCGCGAGTACGGTTTTGAATTCCTATCTAGTTCTATTTTTGTTGATAATAATGTTGCCTTACAGATTACTAGAAATCCTGTGCAACACCCCAAGACCAAACACATCGAAATTAAGTATCACTTCATACATGATTGTTTTGATAAAAGACTAATCGATGTTGTTAAGGTCCACACTGATGAACAACGTGCAGACCTTTTCCAAAAAAGCTTTTGACAAATCTCGTTTTGACTATCTTTTGTTGGTTAATGGCATTAAGGTGAAACAAGAGTAAAACTTCTTTCGGCAGATTGTTTTCATAAATATTTTATTTAAACTCAAAAATACAAAAAGATTTTCAGTTTATTTATCTTTTCGCATTTTAGGGGGAGAAATTTCAAGAAAATAGAAAAACATGTGGAAAATTCAAAAATTCAAAAATATGTCGTTTACTTTCTGTCTTTAAGTTTTGAAAATTTTGAAAAATTCAAAAACAATAGAAAATCAAAAATGAGTTTCTTGGATAAAAGAATGGAAAGTGATGATATACACTGGTGTGGTCTGTCAATATGGTCAAAAACAAAAAGAAAAATTGAAATATGATAAGTAGCTGTACTAACGATGTATCGGTAGGCTCACAATTAGACTAAAATGTGCATGATGATATAAATCTAACAGACTTCAAGTCAGGTGGGAACCATTCATTGGCATATGGTCTTGGTACCGAAATTTCGTTTGAGAGATTGTCGAGGTTCAGGGATATTCGGTCTTTACGTTGTCTTATCATCTGGGTATCATGGTTGTATCTTTTACCGAAAAAAAACTAACGGAGACGAAGTCTAGATCTTCCATGATACTATACATACGTGTACATATTGCATACGACCTCAATAAGTGATCAACAATCACATGTCCAAACAAAATAAGTGATATTTTATCACAGCTTTCTTGCGGGAGTCAAGTTCGTCTCTTTGTTTGTACGTTGGTACTAACCTGTTCACGGACTTGCTCCTGTGCCCTCATGCATCTGAAAATTAAGTTCCTCATCAATAAGTGATTCTATCACATAGGGCTTGTTTTCAATAAAAAATAAGTGAGTTTCTCACATCTTTTATACGGTCAAACGGATGATAAGCGGTATACTCACCGGTAAGATGAACTCTCGTGCATACCTTGATACGGGAATGTGTCGTGAGTGGATGAACACCGACAAGTAAGTATAATTCTACCGTAAATCATATCTCCTAATTATGATTACATCTGATATGTTGAGCTTATGTGGATAACAATACTGATAATTGTGGTAGGATACTTATCTAAAGCTTTAAAGAGAAATCATAAACCGTTTTGACAAAGACCGTAAGCTGGTAATGATTCTCTTACCTTGAAACTCGCAAAAAGTTTGCTTTTGTACAGTGTCTTTATGCTTGTTATTGCTTCTCGTTAGTTTACCGCATTTTAAATTCTGTTTTAGTGTAAGTTGTAAAGTTCGTTTTTATTAAGCCGAAGTTGAAACTCGAAGTTTTCTGCCAAAAAGCCCGAAACCGACTTGTTTGTGATTTCACTACTTCATAAAATGTCCTTTTGCAATTGGTAAATCTAACACAAGTTCAAATCTGTTCAAATTTAAACAATTGGTGTTTCTGTTTTGACTGGTCAACGAAGACCCTTTTGGTCTTGACGGACTTTCTAGTTCGACGAAGATTCAATCTTCGTCGAGATCTAACATGGGCTAACTTATATTTGCCCAACAACAATCTTCGTCGGAGCCCAACTCATTCTTCGTCGAGATCAGACTGGGCTAATTCTCTTTGGCCCAACTAGAATCTTCGTCGAGCCCAACTCATTCTTCGTCGTCATTGAATCTTCGTCGAGGTTCCCAGATATATAAAGGGACCCCCAGTTAATAAGTGACATCACAACTCAAAATCACTTTTACAAAACTTACTACTGTTCACTTTCTACCGACTCAAAATTGTTGATTTCTTTGTTATTTTGAAACAATACCAAGGTAAATAATGGACCAAAAACATGATCGGAACCACTTAAATCCACTGATTGTGACCGATGTTGGTTTGAAACCCTCTGAAACTTGTTGATGTTTGATTATATCTTATGCTTAACTGTTCATGTTTTTCTTTTCTTATCTGAATATGGTTTGAAATGCAAGAATGTAATAGTTTTTCTGTGTGTATGCTAATTATCATTTGAGTTTTGATTTGGGTAACATAATGGTCGAACAGGGTCTTAGGTTTGATATTGTTTATATTTATTTTTGTTGATATAATTTTGTTTGATGATCTGATGTTAATATTGATCTGAAATGACTGACATATACCTTGTTATGTTTGAAATGGCTTAATCGATTAAACAGGGGCCTTGGTTTTTGGTGTTTTGATTAAAACTGGGTATGGTTGTTGTTTGTTTAAACATTGTTTAAAATGGTTTGGTTAAATGGTGTTTAAAGTGGTTTTAAATACACCTGGTTCTTGTTTCCTGATGTTGATTGATGTTGAATCAACTGGGATTCAACATGTTTCGGCGAACAATCCTTATGACGAAACCCCTAAATTGAATTTTGGAACGACGAACCCTAAATTGACGAACTTTAAAATGACGAAGATTCAATCTTCATCATAACAGTTGACTATAATTGACTTTTGTTGACCAATGAATCTTCGTCAGCTAAGGCGACGAAGATTAAATCTTCGTCATTAAGGAATCAATCTTCGTCACAGGGACCATTCTTCGTCAGTTCAACACTTGGAAAATTTTTAAATTTGTCAATGTATAACTCTTTAACAGTATATATATCTATACATGATTAATGTTCACAATGTGCATTAAATGTGTATACATATATGTATTCTATAAGTTTTATGTAGTTTTGTCTTATTGCGGGTATTTGTTGAATACAGAATGGCTCCGAAAGAACGAAAACGTAAACCTGCCACCAAGAAAACTAACAAAACAAAAGAAGAAATCATGTCCGAACCTCGACACAATATGGTAGCTTACTTAGATCCAGAAGGAAAGCTTGACGCTTACAAGGAGATTACTCAATGGTTGAGGGAATCACAGATAAACAAAGCAATTACATTCTCAACGCCGGTTTACAAGTCTCTTATTAAAGAATTCTAGAATTCAGCGAACGTGATTGAAGTCGACGGAAAGGAGCTGATTCAGGGGCAGGTTAACCAGTTGAACGTGAATGTATCTCCGGATATTCTGAACTCTGTTTTGGAACTTCAAGATGATGCCAATGCTCCAGATTCTATTCCGATCATGTGCACACGAGGCTGTTTACTTAGAATGAAGTGCACCGGTGATATCTTCGCCAGTCAGATCAACAAAGCTGAATTGCCGCTGCGATACAAGTTCTTACTTCACGTACTGATTCAATGTATAAGCAAAAGCCGTGCTGGATATGATATGGCCGGGAACGATCTCGTTGGGTTGATGGTCGCGTTAGTATTAAACAAGCCCTTCAACATTTCAAAGTTCCTCTTCGCCAACATGAAAGAAAATCTCAGAAGAACAGGATCTCGTACTACCGGCAATAAATTCTGGATGTATCCGAGGTTCCTACAGATGATTATGAATGTTCAATATCCGAATCTTCCAAAGGCAGATAATGACATTCTCAAGATTGATGCTATGCAAGAACAGTCTTTACTGATATTTAAGGGTTTTTCTGCAAAGAGATACGTAGAATCTGATCCTCCACGAAAGATGTTTGGTGGGTTAGATAACAAAGAGTATATTGCTCCTGCTAATGACAAATGGCGACACAATAACAGCCAGTCGGATGATGAGGAACCTAAGTTGAAGAAAATGATGAAAGACAAGTTTGGGCATAAAAGTGATTCATCTGATAGCGACGGTGATAGTGATGGAGATGGTGGTGATGGTGGAGATGCTGGTGCTACAGCAGCTAGTGCACCTGGTGCTACTGGTGCATCTGCTGCTGGTACAACTGGTGCTAGTAGTGTTGGAGGTGATGCAGAGGATTCTGAGTCTGATGATAATCGACCAGAGCCAGGATATGAGTTCTATCTTGACTAGCGTGGGGTTAGGAAGATACGTCGGATTAGACATGAGGAGGATACTGATTATGTCCGTCTGATACTGAGGCTAAACGTTTAAAGAAAAAGGAAGCTGCTGCTCGAAGGAAAAGAAAGAGCAGGAAGTATATTGGTGCTTCATCTGTGCAGCCAACCGCGTCACAACAAGAAATTGTTCACGGAGCAGAAATGGATCCAAATCTTGGTGATGTGTCTAAAATTATACACATTTCACGCATCGAATTCCTTACAATTTAATCTGTTTGAATATGGTTTTCCCGTGATATTGGTACTTATTTAGTTATTTGTTATATTTACAGGAATTGGTGAAATAACCGAAGATTATGCGAGAAAACGGAGAAGGATCGACGAAGGAAACAATACATGGGAAATGTTAATGGATTGAAAATGAAGATATTAGAAGATGGCATGATAGAGGGTTGAATTACGAAGACGTGGGCGAAAACGGTGCGTAAAACGGAGTTAAAACGAAGAAGATATGAAGAAATACGCGCCAGAAACAGTCAGAACTTCATCTGGACATATCCGGAGCTAGGAAATGAGTTACGGGAGCCATAATATATGCTTTTGGGGTAGCTCGACGAGAGGAATCCAAAAATGAAGTTTGTTTTAATTGAAGAAGACTTACGGACCGTAAGGCATCCCTTTACGGTCCGTAAAGAAGCTTGAAACAGGTCCTCAAATGGCAGTTTTGAGGACCTCAGCATATTGTTAAGGCTTACGGACCGTAAGGTCAGACCCTTACGGTCCGTAAAGCAATGTCGGCAGAAACAGTAACGTCCGTAAATGGAGCAGGTGTTGACCAGTCAACATACATGGGCTTACGGACCGTAAGCCATGGGCTTTACGGTCCGTAAAGGACTGTCGGCAACAACTCTTTCGTCCGCACATGGAGCAGTTGACCAAATTCTTAAAACGTGGGCTTACGGACCGTAATCCATTACCCTTACGGTCCGTAAAAGGTGCCAGAATGCCAAAAATCTCACCTATAAAAGGCCCTTCATTCTCACTCGAAAAACACCGGGATATACCTGAAATACTTCGGAAAACACTTCCCAAGACCGAGAAATTCGGGTCAAATGTAGTCTAAGAAGATCTTGGAGCGCCGTGGAGCTTCTCGGGAGTCGCGGAAGCTTTCGGTTCGAGTCTTAGGCGATCCGGGTTTGTTTATCTTTCGTTTTCAGTTTTTATCTTGTCTTGTATAATGTTTTCAGTTATTTGTTTAATTGTATTGTTTTATATTATGTCTAGTTAAACTTTGAAACTATCTAGGTTGTGATGAATACTTGTTAATATGTAATTTTACCGGGTATTGTGTGATTATGATTTGTTCTTGTTAAGTAAATGATTTAAGTTATATGTTTTGGTGTTTATGCATGTTTTAACTTGGTTTATACTTTGATCATTTGTTTCACATAAATTCCGGTGAATTTGTTTTCATAAAAAGAATTAATGTTGATATTCAAGACTTTGCGGTTTGGGTAATCTTATGGTGGATTGTAAAATAAACCATAGAACTAGTGATCAAGAATTAATCCGGTTTTAATGTTCTACTATTTTTAACACTGTAAGGTATAAAAAATATTAATAGATCGAATTTAGTGTATTATTAATATTGTGTTTTGTAAGAAACCAGTTTTAATTAAATTGTCGCTAATTTGTCTATTAAACCAAATCAAGTTTTCTTAAATTGCTTTAGACTTATAACCGAGAGGAAGTCAGTCTTTCCAAGCACTTTTCTAGAACACTAGATAACTGTAAAGAAGTCTAGTAAATCGGTAATTAAAATAAACCTTTTAAGTTATAGATAACTGTAAAGAAGTCGTCTTTAAAGGTTTAATATCTAAAGATCCCGGTTTCATATCACACAATTACCCGGTAGAAAGCATGTTATTAACGAGTGGGATTCTAACCTAGATAGTCCTTTATTATTATTGAATCTTTGTTATAAACTGTTGTAATTCACTTTTATTAATTAGTTTCAAAGTAATTTATCTTTCAAAGTAAAACCCCCCTTTAAATCAAAAATACAAAAATATAATAATGTTTAGTGTGATGTCATTTTTAGTGTAAATAAATTAATTAACGTAATTCAACAGAGTCCTTTGGGTTCGATACTCGGACTTAATTTTCACTATACTACACTGATCGGTACACTGCCGGATGTGTGGTTTAGGTTTAGATCGAGTCTAAGTTTATAAATTTAAAACTTAGAGTGTCTAGTTTAAGGTTATTTTTAAAGTTTGTCTTTTGTACATTATTTATAAAAATGTGTTTTTCGTGTCGGACATGTAGTAACTGGAAGGGTTAAGTACCGTTAAATTGGGAACTCCTGTCTAGGCTGGTATTTCGTACAACTCGATTGCCTACCTGGGGACAATCCTGATGAGAGTACCGATACCTATTAGGCCAAAGCATGTCCAAAACTTTATTTTTTTTAGTTGTTTTTATTTAACCTTTTAGCACACATCAGAGTTTTTGGCGCCGTTGCCGGGGACTCTTTGGCAATTGCGTTGATTACTTTATTTGGACTTAATTGACATCATACGTGCTAGTAGTTTCTTTTGTTTGAGTCGTAGGAGTCTAATTGTCCGTGTCTTTTATTTTTCTTGAGTCTAGTAGATATGTGTGAAATTTGTGGAGGACCTCACTTTACTGTTAAATGTCCCCAATATGAGGGGTCCTCTGCAGATTATGAAACTAACCCCTTTGTGCAGCCACAGCAATATTCTTTGCAGGGGTATCCCCCAAATGCTAAGGAGATGTTGCCAAATTTTTTCGCGCTCAGGGAAGTAATTTTGGAGTGCACGCAAGCAATAAAAGAGTTGGAGTACGGGGATCCAAGGTTACCAAGAATGATCGATCTACTTGATCGAATGTTCGAGCAAATAGCCCCAACGTTAGAGTGTGACCTCAGTCGGCAAAGGGATCTGAAGTGTGAAGAATGTGGTGGACCGCACCGGTATGAAGAATGTGCGATCGCTGCTCGGTTTGAATGGGGTTGGAAAAGTAGAGAACAGAAGCAACCAATACAGTGGGGTTATGATGATGATGATGAGTGGGTTACAGTTCAAAGCTCATATTATAAGGCGATAGTGCTCCCCGAGCTTGCTGAAGGAGAGACAATATGGGGATATGTGGAGAGTAAAGCAGAAAAAGTAGAGGTAGAAAGAGAAGAAGAAGAGGAGGAAGAAGTTGAGCAACCATCTAGTGAAGATCAGATGTCCTGGGAGAATGAATTTAGGGATGAACTAGATGGGTTGCCAGTAGATGAAGAGATAGAGGAGTTTGATCCGGAGGGGGACCTTGCATACTTAGAAGCTTTACTTGCAGGAAACCAAATGGCGAACATCCAACAAGAAGAAGTAATGGTGGAAGAGGAAGACCACCACAGCTGGCCCGTGGTACTGATTACGAATGCGAGTAAAAATTTAAAACCACGGGAGAAGGCAATGAGAAGAACACCTGGGATCGTGATTCGGTGGTTAATGCCAGGTAAATTCAAATTTTGGTGTTTTAACCCGGTTAAATATTCAAAATTTTGTTATAATTCCACTCCAAAATTTTTAAATGTTTATGAGGACCGGGTGGAATTAAATGGGTTAGACCGGGTTCAGATCAAAGAAAAGCCTCCTGATTAAATTCAAGTATGGGGAGGTTTTGTAAATATTTGTTTTTGAGTCGTTTGTTTTGTGTAGAGTCAGTACTGCTTGGTTTGTGCTTGTTTTTGTTTATGCAGGTTTGAATCACACCACCCGTACTCAATCTCCATTCGGGTGATTTCGGAGCTGTACGCCAATTTCAAGTAATTTACCAAGTGTGCTAGTCAGAGTCAAAGCCGATCGCGACCGAAATGCTATACGATCGAGCTGGATTGGACAAAAGTTTGGAACATATACATCATATAACCAGCTAAGTCCTTTCCAATTTATCCTTTGTCTTTTTATTTATTTTAATTTTTGAGTCAGTTTAAATTCTACATTGAGGGCAATGTAGAGTTTAAGTGTGGGGATACGGGAATTTCATAAACAATTCAAAAATTTTAAAATTTTTCGTGCTTGTCCCGATCTTTTAGCACATCGAAAACAAAGACCTTTTCAAAACGACAGTAAAAACGATTTAAATGTCGAACTTATTAAAACAAAAATACATGTTTCTTTAAGTTGCGGGATAGTAGGTTGATTAAATCAAGTTTTTCTTGAAATAAAATTTTTACGGGATACCTAAGATAATGAATCATGCTGGAAAGTTAATTGATTATGCAATGTCAATATCGACCCTTATTTTTCCACATGACAGTAAGTTTTGAGCCTATAGTGTTTCTTACGAATACACTATTTTCGTTTCATGTGTGTTTACCAACTTGTTGCATTACTTTAGAACTTGTGCGTCTTGATACGGTTTGAGACCTTCGGTTAGGATTTGAAATGGATATGATAGAGGCATTAGGATTACCATTTTTGTTTCACCATTACTATTAGATACCACTCTGAGCCTAAAACCATTCGTTTGTTTCCCATTGTTGATTTTATAAACGGATGAGTTGCACAAGAAGATGTAGAAAAAGTCAAAATGAATCCCAAACATGAATACACGCTTCTAAATGAGGGTGAAGGCTTTTAGGCTTAATGCTGAACGGTTCATTAGAGATTGGAAGAAATATTCACTACAGGATTGAGAAAGACTTAATTAACATCTTGTGGTCTTGACGATCTGACCTTAAAAGAGTCACTAGGATGAAAGTGGTTTGAAAAAAAAAAAAAAAAATATGAAAAAAAAAAAAAAAATATGAAAAAAAAAAAATAAAAAATAAAAAATTATCGTTATTAGTTTAAGTCTCACAATGCTTTCTTGTTTTATGGCCAGTTTTTGCGAGATAAGTTAACTGTGAAACTTTGAAGTTAGTCACACCTTTCCAAATAAATAACCTACCTTTTACCCTTACATACCCACAATAAAAGCCCTCTTGATCCATGTTGAATTTTAACAAATAGGTGGAGATCTGATCGACGTACAAGCCTATAATAGTTATGTTCCATAGTTTGGTTTTTGAGAGTTCACTTGAAATTGCATACATATTAACCGAGAGATGAGTGAATTTTGTGAGGGATGTTGATATTGCATAAATTGATTACTTGAAGGTAAGAAAGTTTGATTAGGTAGGCTCGGTTTCTCATTTCATTCTCTTGAATTGTCAACCTTTTGAACGATGTAAGTCTTGGGAAACCTCTGTGTTTAATTTTGTAGTTCACATTTTAATTTGTTAAGGCTTGCGTTTTTGTAAAGCATTTATGTTGGACATGTTGTTTAGGATTTTGCTTAGGGACAAGCAAAAGGTTAAGTGTGGGGATATTTGATGTGTCTAAAATTATACACATTTCACGCATCGAATTCCTTACAATTTAATCTGTTTGAATATGGTTTTCCCGTGATATTGGTACTTATTTAGTTATTTGTTATATTTACAGGAATTGGTGAAATAACCGAAGATTATGCGAGAAAACGGAGAAGGATCGACGAAGGAAACAATACATGGGAAATGTTAATGGATTGAAAATGAAGATATTAGAAGATGGCATGATAGAGGGTTGAATTACGAAGACGTGGGCGAAAACGGTGCGTAAAACGGAGTTAAAACGAAGAAGATATGAAGAAATACGCGCCAGAAACAGTCAGAACTTCATCTGGACATATCCGGAGCTAGGAAATGAGTTACGGGAGCCATAATATATGCTTTTGGGGTAGCTCGACGAGAGGAATCCAAAAATGAAGTTTGTTTTAATTGAAGAAGACTTACGGACCGTAAGGCATCCCTTTACGGTCCGTAAAGAAGCTTGAAACAGGTCCTCAAATGGCAGTTTTGAGGACCTCAGCATATTGTTAAGGCTTACGGACCGTAAGGTCAGACCCTTACGGTCCGTAAAGCAATGTCGGCAGAAACAGTAACGTCCGTAAATGGAGCAGGTGTTGACCAGTCAACATACATGGGCTTACGGACCGTAAGCCATGGGCTTTACGGTCCGTAAAGGACTGTCGGCAACAACTCTTTCGTCCGCACATGGAGCAGTTGACCAAATTCTTAAAACGTGGGCTTACGGACCGTAATCCATTACCCTTACGGTCCGTAAAAGGTGCCAGAATGCCAAAAATCTCACCTATAAAAGGCCCTTCATTCTCACTCGAAAAACACCGGGATATACCTGAAATACTTCGGAAAACACTTCCCAAGACCGAGAAATTCGGGTCAAATGTAGTCTAAGAAGATCTTGGAGCGCCGTGGAGCTTCTCGGGAGTCGCGGAAGCTTTCGGTTCGAGTCTTAGGCGATCCGGGTTTGTTTATCTTTCGTTTTCAGTTTTTATCTTGTCTTGTATAATGTTTTCAGTTATTTGTTTAATTGTATTGTTTTATATTATGTCTAGTTAAACTTTGAAACTATCTAGGTTGTGATGAATACTTGTTAATATGTAATTTTACCGGGTATTGTGTGATTATGATTTGTTCTTGTTAAGTAAATGATTTAAGTTATATGTTTTGGTGTTTATGCATGTTTTAACTTGGTTTATACTTTGATCATTTGTTTCACATAAATTCCGGTGAATTTGTTTTCATAAAAAGAATTAATGTTGATATTCAAGACTTTGCGGTTTGGGTAATCTTATGGTGGATTGTAAAATAAACCATAGAACTAGTGATCAAGAATTAATCCGGTTTTAATGTTCTACTATTTTTAACACTGTAAGGTATAAAAAATATTAATAGATCGAATTTAGTGTATTATTAATATTGTGTTTTGTAAGAAACCAGTTTTAATTAAATTGTCGCTAATTTGTCTATTAAACCAAATCAAGTTTTCTTAAATTGCTTTAGACTTATAACCGAGAGGAAGTCAGTCTTTCCAAGCACTTTTCTAGAACACTAGATAACTGTAAAGAAGTCTAGTAAATCGGTAATTAAAATAAACCTTTTAAGTTATAGATAACTGTAAAGAAGTCGTCTTTAAAGGTTTAATATCTAAAGATCCCGGTTTCATATCACACAATTACCCGGTAGAAAGCATGTTATTAACGAGTGGGATTCTAACCTAGATAGTCCTTTATTATTATTGAATCTTTGTTATAAACTGTTGTAATTCACTTTTATTAATTAGTTTCAAAGTAATTTATCTTTCAAAGTAAAACCCCCCTTTAAATCAAAAATACAAAAATATAATAATGTTTAGTGTGATGTCATTTTTAGTGTAAATAAATTAATTAACGTAATTCAACAGAGTCCTTTGGGTTCGATACTCGGACTTAATTTTCACTATACTACACTGATCGGTACACTGCCGGATGTGTGGTTTAGGTTTAGATCGAGTCTAAGTTTATAAATTTAAAACTTAGAGTGTCTAGTTTAAGGTTATTTTTAAAGTTTGTCTTTTGTACATTATTTATAAAAATGTGTTTTTCGTGTCGGACATGTAGTAACTGGAAGGGTTAAGTACCGTTAAATTGGGAACTCCTGTCTAGGCTGGTATTTCGTACAACTCGATTGCCTACCTGGGGACAATCCTGATGAGAGTACCGATACCTATTAGGCCAAAGCATGTCCAAAACTTTATTTTTTTAGTTGTTTTTATTTGACCTTTTAGCACACATCAGAGTTTTTGGCGCCGTTGCCGGGGACTCTTTGGCAATTGCGTTGATTACTTTATTTGGACTTAATTGACATCATACGTGCTAGTAGTTTCTTTTGTTTGAGTCGTAGGAGTCTAATTGTCCGTGTCTTTTATTTTTCTTGAGTCTAGTAGATATGTGTGAAATTTGTGGAGGACCTCACTTTACTGTTAAATGTCCCCAATATGAGGGGTCCTCTGCAGATTATGAAACTAACCCCTTTGTGCAGCCACAGCAATATTCTTTGCAGGGGTATCCCCCAAATGCTAAGGAGATGTTGCCAAATTTTTTCGCGCTCAGGGAAGTAATTTTGGAGTGCACGCAAGCAATAAAAGAGTTGGAGTACGGGGATCCAAGGTTACCAAGAATGATCGATCTACTTGATCGAATGTTCGAGCAAATAGCCCCAACGTTAGAGTGTGACCTCAGTCGGCAAAGGGATCTGAAGTGTGAAGAATGTGGTGGACCGCACCGGTATGAAGAATGTGCGATCGCTGCTCGGTTTGAATGGGGTTGGAAAAGTAGAGAACAGAAGCAACCAATACAGTGGGGTTATGATGATGATGATGAGTGGGTTACAGTTCAAAGCTCATATTATAAGGCGATAGTGCTCCCCGAGCTTGCTGAAGGAGAGACAATATGGGGATATGTGGAGAGTAAAGCAGAAAAAGTAGAGGTAGAAAGAGAAGAAGAAGAGGAGGAAGAAGTTGAGCAACCATCTAGTGAAGATCAGGTGTCCTGGGAGAATGAATTTAGGGATGAACTAGATGGGTTGCCAGTAGATGAAGAGATAGAGGAGTTTGATCCGGAGGGGGACCTTGCATACTTAGAAGCTTTACTTGCAGGAAACCAAATGGCGAACATCCAACAAGAAGAAGTAATGGTGGAAGAGGAAGACCACCACAGCTGGCCCGTGGTACTGATTACGAATGCGAGTAAAAATTTAAAACCACGGGAGAAGGCAATGAGAAGAACACCTGGGATCGTGATTCGGTGGTTAATGCCAGGTAAATTCAAATTTTGGTGTTTTAACCCGGTTAAATATTCAAAATTTTGTTATAATTCCACTCCAAAATTTTTAAATGTTTATGAGGACCGGGTGGAATTAAATGGGTTAGACCGGGTTCAGATCAAAGAAAAGCCTCCTGATTAAATTCAAGTATGGGGAGGTTTTGTAAATATTTGTTTTTGAGTCGTTTGTTTTGTGTAGAGTCAGTACTGCTTGGTTTGTGCTTGTTTTTGTTTATGCAGGTTTGAATCACACCACCCGTACTCAATCTCCATTCGGGTGATTTCGGAGCTGTACGCCAATTTCAAGTAATTTACCAAGTGTGCTAGTCAGAGTCAAAGCCGATCGCGACCGAAATGCTATACGATCGAGCTGGATTGGACAAAAGTTTGGAACATATACATCATATAACCAGCTAAGTCCTTTCCAATTTATCCTTTGTCTTTTTATTTATTTTAATTTTTGAGTCAGTTTAAATTCTACATTGAGGGCAATGTAGAGTTTAAGTGTGGGGATACGGGAATTTCATAAACAATTCAAAAATTTTAAAATTTTTCGTGCTTGTCCCGATCTTTTAGCACATCGAAAACAAAGACCTTTTCAAAACGACAGTCAAAACGATTTAAATGTCGAACTTACTAAAACAAAAATACATGTTTCTTTAAGTTGCGGGATAGTAGGTTGATTAAATCAAGTTTTTCTTGAAATAAAATTTTTACGGGATACCTAAGATAATGAATCAAGCTGGAAAGTTAATTGATTATGCAATGTCAATATCGACCCTTATTTTTCCACATGACAGTAAGTTTTGAGCCTATAGTGTTTCTTACGAATACACTATTTTCGTTTCATGTGTGTTTACCAACTTGTTGCATCACTTTAGAACTTGTGCGTCTAGATACAGTTTGAGACCTTCGGTTAGGATTTGAAATGGATATGATAGAGGCATTAGGATTACCATTTTTTGTTTCACTATTACTATTAGATACTACTTTGAGCCTAAAACCATTCGTTTGTTTCCCGTTGTTGATTTTATAAACGGATGAGTTGCACAAGAAAGATGTAAAAGAAGTCAAAGTGAATCCCAACATGAATACACGCTTCTAAATGAGGGTGAAGGCTTTTAGGCTTAATGCTGAACGGTTCATTAGAGTTGGAAGAAATATTCACTACAGGATTGAGAAAGACTTGATTAACATCTTGGATATTGGTCTTGACGATCTGACCTTAAAAGAGTCACTAGGTTGAAAGTGGTTTGAAAAAAAAAAAAAAAAAAAGAAGAAAAAAAAAGGGTGAAAAAAAAAGAAAAGAAAAAAAAAAAAAAAAAAAAAAAAAAAAAAAGATATCATTATTAGTTTAAGTCTCACAATGCTTTCTTGTTATATGGCCAGTTTTTGCGAGATAAGTTAACTGTGAAACTTTGTAGTTAGTCACACCTTTCCAAATAAATAACCTACCTTTTACCCTTACATACCCACAATAAAAGCCCTCTTGATCCATGTTGAATTTTAACAAATAGGTGGAGATCTGATCGACGTACAAGCCTATAATAGTTATGTTCCATAGTTTGGTTTTTGAGAGTTCACTTGAAATTGCATACATATTAACCGAGAGATGAGTGAATTTTGTGAGGGATGTTGATATTGCATAAATTGATTACTTGAAGGTAAGAAAGTTTGATTAGGTAGGCTCGGTTTCTCATTTCATTCTCTTGAATTGTCAACCTTTTGAACGATGTAAGTCTTGGGAAACCTCTGTGTTTAATTTTGTAGTTCACATTTTAATTTGTTAAGGCTTGCGTTTTTGTAAAGCATTTATGTTGGACATGTTGTTTAGGATTTTGCTTAGGGACAAGCAAAAGGTTAAGTGTGGGGATATTTGATGTGTCTAAAATTATACACATTTCACGCATCGAATTCCTTACAATTTAATCTGTTTGAATATGGTTTTCCCGTGATATTGGTACTTATTTAGTTATTTGTTATATTTACAGGAATTGGTGAAATAACCGAAGATTATGCGAGAAAACGGAGAAGGATCGACGAAGGAAACAATACATGGGAAATGTTAATGGATTGAAAATGAAGATATTAGAAGATGGCATGATAGAGGGTTGAATTACGAAGACGTGGGCGAAAACGGTGCGTAAAACGGAGTTAAAACGAAGAAGATATGAAGAAATACGCGCCAGAAACAGTCAGAACTTCATCTGGACATATCCGGAGCTAGGAAATGAGTTACGGGAGCCATAATATATGCTTTTGGGGTAGCTCGACGAGAGGAATCCAAAAATGAAGTTTGTTTTAATTGAAGAAGACTTACGGACCGTAAGGCATCCCTTTACGGTCCGTAAAGAAGCTTGAAACAGGTCCTCAAATGGCAGTTTTGAGGACCTCAGCATATTGTTAAGGCTTACGGACCGTAAGGTCAGACCCTTACGGTCCGTAAAGCAATGTCGGCAGAAACAGTAACGTCCGTAAATGGAGCAGGTGTTGACCAGTCAACATACGTGGGCTTACGGACCGTAAGCCATGGGCTTTACGGTCCGTAAAGGACTGTCGGCAACAACTCTTTCGTCCGCACATGGAGCAGTTGACCAAATTCTTAAAACGTGGGCTTACGGACCGTAATCCATTACCCTTACGGTCCGTAAAAGGTGCCAGAATGCCAAAAATCTCACCTATAAAAGGCCCTTCATTCTCACTCGAAAAACACCGGGATATACCTGAAATACTTCGGAAAACACTTCCCAAGACCGAGAAATTCGGGTCAAATGTAGTCTAAGAAGATCTTGGAGCGCCGTGGAGCTTCTCGGGAGTCGCGGAAGCTTTCGGTTCGAGTCTTAGGCGATCCGGGTTTGTTTATCTTTCGTTTTCAGTTTTTATCTTGTCTTGTATAATGTTTTCAGTTATTTGTTTAATTGTATTGTTTTATATTATGTCTAGTTAAACTTTGAAACTATCTAGGTTGTGATGAATACTTGTTAATATGTAATTTTACCGGGTATTGTGTGATTATGATTTGTTCTTGTTAAGTAAATGATTTAAGTTATATGTTTTGGTGTTTATGCATGTTTTAACTTGGTTTATACTTTGATCATTTGTTTCACATAAATTCCGGTGAATTTGTTTTCATAAAAAGAATTAATGTTGATATTCAAAACTTTGCGGTTTGGGTAATCTTATGGTGGATTGTAAAATAAACCATAGAACTAGTGATCAAGAATTAATCCGGTTTTAATGTTCTACTATTTTTTAACACTGTAAGGTATAAAAAATATTAATAGATCGAATTTAGTGTATTATTAATATTGTGTTTTGTAAGAAACCAGTTTTAATTAAATTGTCGCTAATTTGTCTATTAAACCAAATCAAGTTTTCTTAAATTGCTTTAGACTTATAACCGAGAGGAAGTCAGTCTTTCCAAGCACTTTTCTAGAACACTAGATAACTGTAAAGAAGTCTAGTAAATCGGTAATTAAAATAAACCTTTTAAGTTATAGATAACTGTAAAGAAGTCGTCTTTAAAGGTTTAATATCTAAAGATCCCGGTTTCATATCACACAATTACCCGGTAGAAAGCATGTTATTAACGAGTGGGATTCTAACCTAGATAGTCCTTTATTATTATTGAATCTTTGTTATAAACTGTTGTAATTCACTTTTATTAATTAGTTTCAAAGTAATTTATCTTTCAAAGTAAAACCCCCCTTTAAATCAAAAATACAAAAATATAATAATGTTTAGTGTGATGTCATTTTTAGTGTAAATAAATTAATTAACGTAATTCAACAGAGTCCTTTGGGTTCGATACTCGGACTTAATTTTCACTATACTACACTGATCGGTACACTGCCGGATGTGTGGTTTAGGTTTAGATCGAGTCTAAGTTTATAAATTTAAAACTTAGAGTGTCTAGTTTAAGGTTATTTTTAAAGTTTGTCTTTTGTACATTATTTATAAAAATGTGTTTTTCGTGTCGGACATGTAGTAACTGGAAGGGTTAAGTACCGTTAAATTGGGAACTCCTGTCTAGGCTGGTATTTCGTACAACTCGATTGCCTACCTGGGGACAATCCTGATGAGAGTACCGATACCTATTAGGCCAAAGCATGTCCAAAACTTTATTTTTTTAGTTGTTTTTATTTGACCTTTTAGCACACATCACTTGGTCTCACTGCCGAAGAAGCTTCAACTATGATATCTTCTCCTCCGCGATCAACTGAACCACCTCCTGTGGTTTCTTCAACAGTTGAAACGCCAACGGTTACGCCACAAGTTGCACCTGCGCGCTCAACAACATCCACTATTCGAGCAACTACATCTCATCATAGCTCAGAACGCCGACAAAGAAAATTTTCTGAAATGCAGCCAGACGAAAAGGTAGATTTCTTATTCTCTCAATTGCAAGCTGCTGCAGGTCAGATCGATAGGCAATCGGCGTTCATGAACATTACAAAGAGCGACGTTATCAAGCAACAGTTGGAGATGAATATGTTGAAGTCCACTATTGAGCGTCAACAAGCTGAGATTACACGCCAACAAGAGATTGAACAACTTAAGGCTGAGAATGCACGTTTAAAGGATGCTGATGAAGAAAGGAAACAACAAATATAACAAATGCGAGCTGCTGATAATGTTCGTGGTATTGAGATGAATCGTTTGAAAGAAAGAAGCACTACTGTTCAAAGGTTGGTCGAAGCTCTTAAAGCAAATCATGATGATATGAAAGAATGGTACAACAGTCGAAATACCAAGATAACAGATGGGGACAAGAAAATCAATGATGGTTTCGAGATCGTCAAAAAGCGTGTTAACCTTTTGTGGGCTGACCGATGCAAACAACAGGAAACCTTGAAGAAACGTGATCATGTTTCTGAAGATCCGGGTAACCCTGACCCTTCCGCAACATCTGAACAACCACCAGCCACTGCATCTGCTCAAATTGTTGCTTTCGAGCTTCCACAGATTGAATCTACACAAAGAACCTCTGGTGGCCTTGTAGAAGAAATACAACAGCTAGAGAGCAGTTCTTACGTTGAATGCTCCTTGGCTGGTACATCCTCTGTTCTTAGCTCTGCTGACATTGTACATCCTGTATCTGGATAAGTTCTGGAAGAAGGAGAGTTTGTTGCTGAACTCTCGAACGAGCAGATGCTAGCGTTGAATGAAATGAAAGCAATCGATGATTATTCCATTGATAATATTCCAAGTGAACCTGAAACTGTAGACATGGAAAATATTGATGAGATCGTTTTTGAAGGCAAAACTAGGAAGTCGACTTATGTACGTGAAGATGGAACAGAGTTCAACCCGTTTCATGAAGACTGGTTGAAAGATCATTTGGAAATATCGACGAAAAGCTAAAGAATCGTGATTCAACAGATGATGCAACCGACTCATTCAAAGAATGGAGAAAACTGTTCCTTTCCAAGGTTGTAAAGCCTACACCTTCTGAAACTCAAGTCGATTATTTGAAGTTCGATAAAGAAAAGCCTCATGGAAAAATACTCAGTTGGATGTTTGTGAAGGAAATCCATTGCATGGCGATTAAACGTGAACATGGAATCCAGTATTTCAAATCGCTTTTGAGTATTCTATCTCTTCCGTTCTATGATGTGGCAGCATTATCAAAGTTGGAGCTGATCAATCATTCAAAATATGAAGGAGCAACTATGTTTTCTCGTAAGATAAAGATAAATCGGAGGATAGGGTGGAAAGACGAGTTATACAAGCCACAGTTTCCGATGTATCAGCAGATAAAGTTTACTTTGGATCCGTCAACCAACACGGCGAAGTACAAGCTCGTTTATCAGCCCGTGAAGGTATTGGACAAGATCCCTCTGATGCCAATGAAGCAGAACTTCCTGGAAAATATGACGTTGTGGTGTTATGACTCTGATACGCATGAGGCGGTTATTGTGTTTAAAGATCAAGAAAACTTCCGCATGTTAGATCCGATGTGGATAGTGAATATGTATGTGGCCGACATCAACAACTTATTTCGACATGATATCTCTTATGAAGACAAGGACGCGACCCAAGCATTAATATTTCAACGCGTCGCTTGTTTCTATTATTACCGTGGTATTCATGCCGGAAGTATCTGGTCGGAAAAGCACTGAAGACTCAAAGAGCGAAGACCAAGCAACAGACAAGGGGGAGTTTGTTGGTGCATTTATGTGTCTGTAACTTTTCTTGCTTACGTTGTATGTTATACAGTTTTTTGTGATCGAGTCTGTAAGTTCCATCAAGTCTACCTAGTCGGATATCCTCCTATCTTACTTGGTATGACATTTTGTCTCTGTATTTGTAATATATGTTAAGCATATGCTAGTGTGCATAGTGTTTACATATAGTGCGTTTTGTCTCATGTCTTCTGTTTAAACAATTAGTGATATATTCTGTCTTGTTTGATTCTTGGCGAAGAATCAATCTTTGTTGAACATCCTGCTTGGCGAACCTTCTATAGTTCGTCGATGTGTGTGTGTGACGAAGAATTAATCTTCGTCACACATAACCTTCGCCACATAGGAGTTCGCCAGTGGACATTATATATTGCTTGTTTTGTTTAACAGTGAAGGCATGAGAGCATAGAGAAACTGAGAGTTTATCGTTCAAGCATTGTGTGTATATGTTTGATGTTGTTCTCTTCCTTTTAATCTAAAGTGAATCATTGGTTATCTGTTGTGTTATTTGCTATACTCTGTTTGGTTTGCATCGTCACGGGGATTCCGCACTCGTGATTGTGTTTGTGATAAACATGGATTAGGTTTCGTAATCGATCCTCTAAGATAAACGGACCTACAAAAAAAATCCTACTCAATAAAAAACCTTTTTTGGTTGAAGAAGCTTGAAACTTTTAGGTTAGGAGCTTGAAGCTTTTGGTTGAACGCTCTTACTAGTAGCGTTTAGAATGAGCAACAAGTTTTTCGGAAAAAATGACTATTTTAACCTCTATAGATAAGGAACTTTTTAATGCACCAACTTTTAAAAAAAAATTCTAAAGATAACGAAAAATCAAATTCTTAGTTATCTTTTAAACAATTTCTTTGATTATATATACACGGTCTTCGTATGTTGTTGTTCCCATACGTTCTTCTTCGATCGTCCCCTTCATCACCAATTTTCTAGTGCGTTATCTCTTCGATCGTCCCCTTCATCACCGATTTTCTGATACGTTATCTTGACTGTTTGTCAATGACTATGTTTTATTTAACTGAAAATGACCATGTTTTTTTTATTTGAGAAAGAACTTACATATATATGTGTGTGTGATTACGTTTAGTATTATGTTTTTTTAGTTATGTCCATTTTGGTCATTTTATACATTTTATTAAAAGCTCTAGCTACTCTGCCAAACACCTAAATATAATCTAAAAAGCTACAGCTACTAGCTACCAGCCACCAGCTTTCAGCCACAAGCTACCAACTACTTTTACCAAACATACCTATAAATATTTAATTTTATGTTTCATATGTTTATAATTTATTTGTATATTGTTCTTGATCTTAGTCATTGTCTTTTTGTTTAGAAATTATTATCTCATAGATGATACTACAAACAAAATTATTGAAGTGGCCTTTCAAAGTTGACTAGACTTATGTGAAATTTCCTTCATATTATGTTAGGGAAAAAGTATCACTCTACTTTATTGCTTTAAGGTTAGACCCATTGGCCACAAATTCAATAGCTTGAAGTGCTGGACGCCTTAAGATCAAGTGGCCTTTCTATGAACCTTCCTTACGACCAATGTGTTGGATATACTTTGCCTTTTCACTTTGTGAGAGTTCAATCTTCAGTAGAAAAAAAAAATACAATTTAATGGTGAAAGTAGAGGGTGTCTTGTCGTTCTAAAAAATAAAAATAAAAACTAGAAAGGTAATAACTTGCCTAGAAGGATGTTGATACATTTATGTCTGTAGCCTGTACATTATCATAAGGATGTAGGGAGTGGTTAGATAATTGAGAGTGACAAACTAAAAAATCAATCAATGGGATTGTGCCATGTCAAAATGGTAAACTATGCTCAAAATGTTGGCAATGGTTAGACACTTGGTGAAGTGGTAAACTATTAAAAAAAAAAAAACTGTGATTGGTTGAGATGGCATGGACCTCACCACACACCCCCACTCTCTCCCCTCTCCTCCCTCTCCCCGCATCGGTGTTCCCTCACCGATTTTTCTCCCCAAATCGGTAAAACCAATTCGGTAAAAAGGTGGGCATTGGTTAGACATCGGTGCCGATGCCTTTTGCCGACACCACTCCGGACCCCCTAATGTATTTTGTACGGTCTTAGTTTTATGTTTTTGTTTATGAACTCGTAATGTAAGATTGAGTTTTTTTTCAAAAGAGTGTTCTTGAAAAACTTATTTACTAAAATTGGAACTTTGAAAAATACTTACCAAAATAAGTATTTTTTGAATAGTTACCTTTCCTCACTCCTAATTTTATTGGATAAAGATAACTTCCTTTTAAAATATGTTATTTAACTAATGTTAAAGATTAAAATTGTAATTAAACTTAAAATATGGATCGTAAGATTTTATAAAAAGATTTTAAAATATTTTTTTATTGTTTTATTAAAATTCTCTTTAACTTTTCTTTATTTTTTTATTGTTTTATTAAAATTCTCTTTAACTTTTCTTTAATATTTCTTAATTATTTCACATATATCTTTTTAACTTTCATAAAATTATAATTTTTATAAACATTTTTTTGGTACTTTAAGAAAAAGTTACATGTATCTTTTATTAGGGGTGTTAAATAGGCCGTGTTCGCGGGTCCAACCCTACACGAACCCAAACATGACCCGAGTTCGAAAATCCTGTGAGGCATACAAACCTGAACATAACATAAATATTTACGGGTTAACACGAACACAACCCGTTTTAACCGAAATTTGTTTATTTTTTCATATTAAATCTCTAATTTTAAGAATACAATTTTGTGTAGACAAATTACATTTTAGTTATAAGTTCTACATCGTTTGTATAGATTAGCAGAATAAATGAGAATAACTTGGGAAATGGTTTAGAAGTAAATAATTATTTTAAACCAAGCTTTAATAAAATAACGAATGCGGAATATCTGTATATGAGCCAGAAAACATATCTATCAATCTATGTATTTTTTTCAAACTGAAGAACGAATGTGTGTAAATAATTTTAAACTTAGCTACATATCCGTATATAAGCCATAAAAGTACTTTAACATAAAAGAATAAAAAAAAGCTGAAAACTGTTATAAAGAAAGAGTGTTAAGGGAGTGTATGTATGCAAGAATAATAAAGTTTCCATTAGATAGAATTAAAAAAAAAAGTAAAATGTTATTTTGGTTCACGAGATTTGTTCACTTTTGTCATTTTAGTCAAAAACTTAAAACTTTTACATCCAGGTTCCTGTGATTTTAGTTTTATTGCCATTTTGGTCCAAGTTTCCATAAAGTTTCCATTAGATAGAATTAAAAAAAAAAAAGTAAAATGTCATTTTGGTTCACGAGGTTTGTTAGTCCAAAACTTAAAACTTTTGCATTCGGGTCACTGTGATTTTTGTTTTATTGTGATTTTAGTCTAAAAGTGAAATCATGTCGTATTAGTCTTATAAGATCCTACTATTTTGTCCTTTTCTATAGGGACAAAATGGTCATTTTATTTTTTCTCATTTTTATTTAAAGCTTTAGGGACTATTTGACCTTTGACTTGAAGCATTTTATCATCTTCAACAACAAAAAAACCCTAACCAAAGATATTTCCTATCTGCACAAAAAAAAAACCATTAGCATTGGATCTGCACACAGAAAACCCACCTCCACCAAACGCCGCCGTCACCACATGCTGCCACCACCCTCCACCAACCCACCACACCTCTCTCTCTCTCTCTCTCAAGAACACCACTGGTTGAACCACCACCACCATGAACGAGGTGGAATGGCTCAAAACCAGCAATGACGAGCACTCTATGTAGACCTAACTGGCGACCCAACGATGGCGGCTAGGGTTCCGGTCAAATTCCGGCTTACTCCGATGACTAGTTATTACTTTCCATATGTTAGATTCGACTAGATTAGCGACGGTAGGGACTGGATATCGACAAGTAAGATGAGGCATTAACCCTTTATTTACGTTTCTCCGGTGAACAATGTTATTTCCGGCATCTGATAACCGTATCCGGCGAGTGCAGGTAGGTACTATTTGTGTGAGGATCAGTTTTGGATGTTTGAGTTTATGATATTTTGTTTCTGAAAATTGATAGTGAGGACCAGTTTTGGATGTTTGAGTTTATGATTTTTTGTTTCTGAAAATTGAAAGTGATGATTAATTTAGGTATTTGAGTTTATAATTTTCTGCTTTTGAAAAGGGTGTACCTATTTGCACACCAATGTGCCTATATGCACACCAAAAAGTGTTTTTTTTCTTATACGCACACCCTGCAGTGTCGAGCTGTGGCTAAAGCGCGACGTTTTGGTCCGGTCAACCAGACAAAGACTGACGGGTGTCTGACAGGTCTGTTGACCGGACCAAAATGCCGCACTTTAACAACAGCTCGACACTGCAGGGTGTGCATATAGGACAAAAAAACACTTTATGAGATGACAAGTGTGTAGATAGTTTGAGCCTTTGAAAATTGATAATAGTTGGAAAGGAATCATAAAGTCAATTCAGGAACTCATTTGCAGTTTATCAATTTATGTAGGTGCATGAATAACCATTTTGCCTCAAAAAAGACAAATTAGCAGGATTTTATAAGGAAATTATTTTTGGACCAAAATGGCAATAAAACTGAAACCATACGGACGCAGATGCAAAAGGTTTGAGTTTTTGACTAAAGTGGCAAAACTGACCAAATCTCAGGGACTAAAATGGCAGTTTACTCTAAAAAAAATAAAGAAAACGTTTATAGAAGAATTAGAAAAATAATAAAAAAAACACGTTTTTAAAATCTCATGATACAAATAAAATGTTTTCTAATTTTGTTATAAACTTTCTTTTTAATTCTTGTTAAATAATATATTTTCAAAAGGAAGTTATCATCATCCAATAAAATTAGGAGTGACAAAAGGTAATTATTCAAAAAAATACTCAATTTAGTAAATACTTTTTAAAGTACGGTAAATAAGTTTTTTAAGAACACCCTTTAAGGAAAAAACTCATGTAAGATTGACCAAGTCAAGACATCGCCCTGCCTTTGACTTGATCAACATTTTGAACAGTATGTATCAAATATGTGTCAAAGGAAAGTGATAAACGTATGTGTGGCTTGACCTTCGTTTGGCATGTCAAACAAAGGTTAAGTTTCGTTTTGGTTGTTATGATGCGAAGGTGGACCTTCGCTTGGATTAGGTCACCTTCGCTTGAGAATGTTATGCGAAGGTGGACCTTTGTTTGTGACACTTCACTTTCGTTTGGGACCTGTTGTTATGTGTATAGACAACGGTGGTCATTTCAAAATGAAAGAGAGCACATTTCAGAGTTGAGAGCCTTTCATGTTCATCATTGCACAACAGAATGAATAAGACAATTCGTTTTTCATTTTTTGTATATAATATTTCACATCTTAATGTATATTATTCTATAACAAATATTCAAATACTGAAAAGGATTAAACACAAGATTTACATAATTTGATATTTCACAACTTATTTGTTTATTTTAACTGTATATCAATTTTTCTTAGCTTTTATTATATTTTTGTTATGAAAGAAGGTAAATGGAAATTTCCTAAACCCTGCCGGAAAGTGGAAACACATCTTGTGACTCACCTCTCTTTATATATATAAACGTTTTATCAGGTAAAGAAAACATCTCAATCTCAATCTCACCTAAATCTTGTTTTCATATGGTTTCCAATTATCATACATATTTTAAACCTTGATGGCATCTTCATCGTCTGCTTCGCAATCATGTTATTATTACGACGTATTTCTTAGTTTCAGAGGAAAAGACACACGCAAGACATTTGTGGATCATTTCTACTCCGCTCTTGTAGATCGGCGGATCCACACTTACAAGGACGATGAGACACTTCCTAGGGGTGAAACCATCAGTCCATCCCTTTTCACGGGTATCAAAGAATCAAAAATCGTTGTCATAATATTCTCTAAAAACTATGCAGATTCTGCATGGTGTTTAGACGAACTTGTGTACATCATGAAATGCAGAGTTAAAAGAGGGCTTGTTGTTATTCCCATTTTCTATGATGTGGAACCCTCAGAAGTGAGAAAACAAAAAGGGGATTTCGGAAAAGGGTTTGCCAAACAAGAGGCAGAGAACATTGACAAAGTTGAAATATGGAGAAAAGCACTTGTTGATGTAAGTAACATTGCTGGATGGGAGCCCAAGAATATTGCCAATGGGTAAAATTTTCTATTTGAACTATCCGTATATGCTTGATGTATTTTAACAACTTAATTATACTAGTATCCACCAAGTTTACGGAATTCCGGTAATCTTTAGCTCATTCTATTGTTTGGATTTGAGCTTTACTTGTTTAAGGCTATTATATAAAACTTGAATTCGGCTTTGGCTGGACTCGCTTATGAGATCACTAACCTAAACAAGTCAAATCTATGCTTGAGCTCGGCTCCTATACCACACCACCTAAAAACCTGAACACCCACCCCCACTCCACCACAAGTCCCAAAAACCCTCCCCCCCCCCCCCCCCCCCCCCACCTCCCCAAAAAAATAAACAAATAAATAAATAAAAAAACTAAACCACCCCTGTTCGGCTGTTCCCCCCTCCCCAGTCCCCACCCACAAAGGGTATGTTTGGCGAAAGTAGCTAGTGGCTGGAAGCTGGTAGCTGTTGTAGTTGGTAGCTCTAACTTTTTAGATATATTTGGTGTTTGGCAGAGTAGAGTAGCTGAGGTTTTAATAAAATGTATAAAATGACCAAATTGGACATAACTAAAAAATTAAAAAGTTTGTGTATTAAAAACTTCATTATCTTTAGAGGTTAAAATAGTCATTTTTTCCCTAAAATCTTGTAGCTCCTTCTAAACGCTACTAGTAGGAGAGTTCAACAAAAAGCTTCAAGCTTCTAACCTAAAAGCTTCAAGCTCTTTCAACCAAAAAAGACTTTTTATTGAGTAGGAGTTTTTTTCTTAAAAGATTAAAGCTAGAAGCCCCTAAAAGCTTCATGCCAAACATACCCAAAAACCTACCCCCCCCCCCCCCCCCCCCTCTCACATACCCACCTCCCAAAAAACTAAACCCTCCACCCACCCCACCCAAGCTAAATGCTAAAAATTAAACCATAAGGTTAAATCCCACAACTAAATGCTAAAAAAGTTTTTTTTAATCTTTAAATTTCTTCATTAAAAATTGAACAATAGTACTGCCGCACATGTGCATATGCATAATTTTTTTGTGTTTTTAGGTTTTTTAGGTATTTTTAATTATGTTCACACTGGTTCTCGCGATTCTCGCAATAAAGGGTGGTTTCTAACAATTTCGGCGTTTTTCCTTGTAAAAATGGGTAGAAGCTATTCAAATAAAAATCATTTAAATAAAAAAAATCCTTTTTAAACTTTTTTATATGTTTTGTTTTTGAAGTTTTTTATTAAAAATGTTTTTAAATGTATTTATAAGAACAAACGTCGAAATTTAAAAAAAAAATGATTTTTAACATGTTAATTTGAATTTTAAGATATATTTACCATGTTAAATACAGTTTTCTCTATTCCTTACTTTTTTAGTATAAAAAAAAAAAAAAACATATATCACATACAACTATTTAGTTTCGTATTTTTGCTTTGTTAGTGTGTAAAACATGCTTTCATATTCGTACATCTTACAAATTTCACTTTTCCCCTTACACTTAAGCTTTCATTTTCTTCTTTTAGTTTTAGTACATCTTACAAATTTCACTTTTCCCCTTACACTTAAATAAGCTTTCATTTTCTTCTTTTAGAGCTTTGTTAATTTGTATAACATTCTTTTATTAGAGCTTTGTTAATTCTTCTTTTAGAGCTTTATTAATTTGTATAACATTCTTTTATTAGAGCTTTGTTAATTTGTATAACATGCTTTTATATTTGTACTTTTTATAAATTTTATTATTTCCCCTTGACTTTAAAATGTTTTTATTTTCTTCCCTTAAAGTATTAATAGCTTTTAATTTCCTTCACTCAAATTATTAGTAAAAATATAGTATAATCCTAAATACTTTAGTTTGATTTTTAACATACCTTATACCTTATATGTTTATTATTATTATTAGTGTTGCGCGTGATGTTACGATAATGTTTACATTTGTTTAAATTTTGCGAGTTAACATGTTGCACGTGTGTGATTCAACGTTTTTATGTCTATTTTTTGCGGTTTAACAACATTGTCGCAACGTGCTTATTGTTTTGTATAACTAAGTCAACTTACTTATTGTTTTGTATATTTTATGTTTCGGTCTAATTTTTGCAAGTTAACACGTCGCAACGCACGTGTGTGGTTTAACTTATTTACGTCTACTTATTGTTTGGTTTAACGTTCCAGCCGCAAAACGCGGGTCCTAGATACTAGTTGTCCATTAAAAGGGATGAGGAGCAAGCTTCAAGTTTGGATAATATGCTCCACTGCTTACCACGCAAATTCTAGTTTTAAATTCGTATTTAGCACCTTGCAGTTAAATGACAATTCTATCTTCATTTGCATTTGTTATTTGTGTTAGATATGATAAGTCAATAATGGTCCTAACAAGTATTTGCGATATTTTTGACTTTGATGCAGTGGTTTTATTTTAGTTGAAGCTCTCATATTTATTTTGTGGGGTTATATTACCACTTTGTGAATGTTTCAATGTGAATATTCGCTAAATATCAGTGTATATCCAAATTGCAGGCATGAATCAAAAGCCATCAAAGAAATTGTGGATAAGATTCAGGATAGATTGCTCTTAGATGATAAAGTCCTCATTGATGAAAACCTTGTTGGAATGAAGGCTCGCTTGCAAGTATTGGAATCACTAGTAGACATTGAGTCAGGTGGTGTGCGAATGGTAGGGATATGGGGAATGGGAGGTAGTGGTAAGACTACTCTTGCATCTTTACTCTATAAGGATATCTCTCAACATTTTCAAGCTCACTGTATTGTGAATAATGTTGGAGAGGAGACAAGCAGATATGGTTTAAAATTTTTGCAGGAGAATATTTTATCGGGTCTTCTTAAAGAAGAAGTGGAAGTACAAAGTGTTGAAGAAGGAAAGGGAATGATAAAAAGTATGTTGTGTAGTAGGAAAGTGTTAGTGGTTCTTGATGATGTCACTGCATTTGACCAACTAGATGCCTTAGCCGGAAAATGTAATTGGTTTGGCAGTGGGAGTCGAATAATAATCACGACAAGAGATGAACATGTGCTAAAAACCCATAAGGTAGACCACATCTATCCTATGGCATTATTATCACATGACGAGGCTATCCAACTCTTTAAAAGACATGCATATAATAAAGAAGGTCCCGTAGAAGATTATGAGAAGCTTTCATCACAATTGGTTTCTTATTGTGCCGGCCTCCCGTTGACACTTTCGGTTTTAGGTTCTTTTCTATATGACAAAGAGACGAAAGATTGGAAGGACGCCTTGGCTAGACTAAATGATATTCCAAAAATGGAAACTTTAAAGGTGCTCGAACTTAGTTATGATGCACTCCCAATTGGGGAGAAAGAGTTATTCTTGGACATTGCATGTTTCTTTAACTGGGAGAGGAAAGATAAGGTATTGGAGTTATATGAAGCTTGTGGGCAACACCATAAAATAGAGCTAGAGATGCTAAGACAAAAACATCTCATAAATATCATGGATAATAGGTTGTATTTACATGATCTGGTTCGAGAAATGGGACACAACATTGTTAGAGGGAAACATCCCCAAGAATATGGGAGGCTTTGGAATGTTGAAGGAATCAAAGAAATGTGTTATGGGGATGCAACAAAGGTAAATGTTAAGTTAACTTGATTTGAAAAGATACATTATATTATATGTGCACTAAATAACACTCAATTCATACATGTTTCCTTCTTTATTATAGGATAGTGACAAGATATTAAGTTTGGAAGATTATTTACATGATGACGATGATCATCATGATGATCATGATCATTCATATCGATTTTGTAAGTCCATTCCCATACAGTCTTCGACAAATGACAAGATTCTTAGAGTGGTGATGCTTGATGGCCAGTATGATAGAGTGCCTACTTTTCTTCCAAATGAGTTGTTGTCTATTTACTGGAAACTATCCTACAAGTCCATTCCCAGACATGTTCCAACCAATGAAGATTGTTGTACTAAAATTGAGTAGGAGTATGACAAAAGAACTTTGGAAGGGATGCAAGGTAATTCATTTATTTCTATGTTTGAATTAGTCTTGGTGATTTTAAGAAAAGGTTTAGAAGTAATATTAAATCATACTAGTTGTCATAACTCTAATATTAATTTGTCTGTACTTTAGCATCTACCACATTTGAAAGAGCTTAGACTCGATGACATGTGGAAGCTACTCAGCACCCCCGATTTTGATGGACTCCCGTGTCTCCAAAAGTTAACACTCTCTTTATGTCCGAAGTTAGAAGAGATCCATCCATCATTTGGAAATCATACAAGTCTTGAAAATGTAAAGATATCATGTTGTTACAAGCTCAGAATATCTGTAACAATTTTCCAAATGATAAACCTCAAGACTTTGGAAATAAGTGATTGTCGATTGGAAGATGAAGAAATCATCTCTGATATTGAGGAGTTATCCAACTTACGAGAGCTAAATTTAAGTAGAAATTATTTTTCCCAATTAGATTTATGCCTCTCGCAACTAACACAACTCAAAGTCCTTGATCTAACGTATTGCGTAAAGCTTCGTGAATTGTGTGAGCTTCCATCAAGTTTAGCTATTCTCAAAGCAGACAAATGCTACAGACTTAAAACCATTGGAGATTCTCACAAAAAGTGTAAATGGTTATGTCAAGTATCACTTAAGGGAGGGAGTATCATAAATGATGGGAACATATTACTACAATCAATGCTTGAGGTACGTATGGTTTTCTTCTTTGAATATAATTAATCAAGCTTCATATATATAGAGACCTTATTAAAGGCAATTAGAATCTAATGAATTTGTGTTAACTAATTAGGGAGAGACTATTGAAAATCACAGTATGCTTCTCCAACTTGAAGGGCTCAAGATTCCAAAGGGGTTTACACATCCTCTACTTAGAGGAAGAAGGTGTAGATTGCAGCTTCCAGAGAATTGGTGCAATGATTTTTGTGGTTTTTTAATGTGTGCAGTTTTACCAAATAAGGACTCTTCAATTCCGAATGAGCCTTTTAGGGTAAGTATGAATCAAGTGACGGGTAGCATGGATTCCCAAGATGATGTGGTATGGGAAGAGAATGACACTGATAAGTTTAAATCCACATTTGTATTTTCTGTTCCATTTTGTTCTTTGAGAAACACTGCATGGTGGCATCAAACATACAAAGCTCTCTCGTTTGACGTTGAAGATAAGAAATGTGGTGGGTTTGGAGTTAAACTCATTGCGAAGAAAAACAGAAGCGGTCTAAATGAAAGATCAACAAATTCTTCGGAGTATACACCTCACTTAAAGATTGAACACGACTCAACATCTACTTTAACTATCTCCTTAATTGGTAACATGAATTGTATGCCGATTTCCCAAGACTCTCAAAGACAAAAAAAACAACAACCGCTTAACCTTCACCCCGATTTCCCAATGATCACGTTGGGTCCTAAGTCGGATATAGCTATCGGGAACTATGGATGTCAAATTCCTAAAGTGTTTCACCCATACATATCGAAAATAAAGGATGTGAAACCAGATGGTCACTGTCGGTTTCGATCGGTAGTTGTGGGGTTAGGACAGAAACAGACAAAGTATTTGTCTATCCGGCGACAACTTTTAATGGAGTTGCGCATGAACGAGGGTATTTGGAGGCAAGTCTTCGATCCGGAAAACGTTGGACATTATGATGAGTTGTTTAATAGGATAAATTTTCATGGAGTGGGTAGAGCAGAGTCCAAAAATTATATGGTGATGCCTGAGACGGGATTTCTTATTGCTCAAAGATATGGTGTGATTGTTCACACGTTAGACATTCGTGGCAATGACACAATTTTCCCTCTGTTGGGCGGTCCGGATGAAGCTGAGAAACCTCATCAAGTGGTTGCGGTTGTGTTCGTCGACGGTGGACATTTCATCCACATAAAGCTTGAAGAATCCTATCAAATGCCTCCCCCAAACTATCTTTGGACTTTGAATAGAACAGAGAGTGCAGCAGCCTGGCATGACTTATACAAGGATCGAATGAACGCATATTAAAGGATAATGTACACACCCATTGACCTTAATGTTTTCCCAAATGTTCAAGATATAGGTTAAGTATGTATAATTCTAATCCAATTAAATCAGTTATAATCCAAAAGTGTGTTTGTGATTGTTATTGTTCAAAAGATGCACTTACTAAAAATCTACGCAATAATTCGATGATCGGAGTGTCGTGCCCAGGTCATAGATAATTATAAACCCGATTTACCCTTAACTATGAGTTAGTGGTAGTACGGGGTCGAACCACAAAGAGTTTGTGGTTTGCGCGTGGACAAGATTGATTTTAAAAGATGTCACTTTTATGAAGCTTGCTATGGTTTTAATTTGAATCTTTGTTTGATTGAAAGAGATGTCGGATTACACCGACGAATTTGTTTTAGCTAATTAATTACGAAAACTAGAATGATTGCACGTAATTTGGTTTGATGATGTAAACAATAGTTGACAATCAAGGTTCACACCCAGTTCAACAATTGCAAAGCCTAGGGTTGATACACATTTTTAGATTGATTCATTTGAATTTGTCATTAACGGATTTCTATCACGAAGCTTAGGTGTCAATTGCTATCAACGCGTATCACAGACCGCAATGCACTTCGTTATCTCAGACAACTAAATCCTCTTGATTGATAAAACATAAATACACAAACTTATTTCGCAAAGTCAAATTTTATAATCATTTGACAATTCACAAATCTAGTTCAAATGTAGGACAATTATCAATCAATTCAAAATACAAAGCAATTTGTCACAAATCAACTAAAGAACATAAAGCAGACCCTAAACCTTACAAAAGTCTACACCGGGGTGAAACCCGCGAGAATTAGCCGCTCATGGTGAAAGGAACGTGATCAACGATTGATGAGAGCTCGAATGTTGACATCTTGAAGCTTTGAAAGTGATGAAGATGATGGTTAGGGTATGTGGTGGTAAATGGATTGAAGATTGGATAAAGATGGTGGTAGATTAGGGTTATGGATGGGTAGGATGATTCGAATGATTGGTGATGATTGAGGATGATTGGAATTGGTATGGATGATGTTCTTGGCTCCAAAGAAGGTTTCAAACTCTCAAAAATACATAACTCCTCTGAAAAGACCCCAAAAATACATTATAACCCGTCAAAGATAGCAAAAAACAACAAAATTCCAGTCGGACACCAGGGGCAGGCGTCGCCGACGCGTTGCGGAAAGTTCAACTTGTTGCTGACACGTTATCTTGCTGCCTACGCCATTCCTCATCGACGCGGTGCGTCCCTGACGCCCCTTGTAGGGTGCACTTTCCTGTTTTCTCATATCTCGTGTTTCTGGATGATCCCGTTCGCTCCCGGTGCTCCGTATAGCTTCCGAATAGCTCCTTAAACTCCGTTAGACCTGCAAAACAAAATTCCAATCAAAAGTATGCAATTCGAAACTAAAATCTATGTAAAAACATAAACTTAAACATATTAGAACACCGGTATTCGACCACGCATCACATCCCCACACTTGTCTTTTGCTTGCCCTCAAGCAAATCTGTTTTTCACTTTCACGTGGGTCTAACGAAAAACACACTTCTCATTCTCGAGACGTAAGCTAATGGTGTAATGTCATACCCGGTTCATGATTCTTATAATTTTCAAAATATTTAGCAATTATAATGGTCTAGAGATTTTTAAACAATGGCAAGATTGTAATTATAACGTTGTAACTCCCCTTTAAAATAAATGACAGAAGGGTATTTGTGTCTTTTGTAAATTGCATTTATTAAACAATATAATCAAAATCCCTAAAATCTCGCTAGTTTCCGTATATACAAGATACATAGTTGTTAGTGTATACACATGTGTACAGCCTCGCTAGTATAAGTTTATGCAATATATACAACTGTTAGTTTATACACATGTGTACACTCTCGCTAACTATTAGTTTATACAAGATACACAGTTGTTAGTTTATACACATGTGTACAGTCTTTTATACATCTGTGTATTATATTCAGAAATGGTTACATATGTGTATATTAACAACATATAGTATATTAGGCATGCACACGAGTATATTCATATAAAAATTATGAAATTAATGAAAATGAAACATATCACATGTATGCAAAAATAAATAACTTCATCACATATTCAAAAAAAAATTAATGCTCAAAAATAATTACAATTTCAATCTCAAAGAAATTTTTAATGTTTATTGAAAATTATAAAAAGTTAAAAACAATGTATTATGATATCTATATATACGGATAATAAAAGAAAAACAATATTCAAGTTAAAATTAAAACAAAATCTACGGATAAAGAAATAATGGAGAAATAAATAGAAATGAGAGAGAGAAAGAGAGTTAAGAGGTAAGAAAATTAAGGGATTTTAATTAAACATACTTGGGTAATTTTAATCTTACCATTTTAATCTAAAAAATGATCAAGGGCCAAGATTAGTTCACTCTTAACAAGTTGTTCATTCTTGATCCTAATCATATATATATATATATATATATATATATATATATATATATATAGGGGACCGCTAGAATGAGAACCACCTCGAGTTATGAGAACCGCGAGAACCACACCGTACGGGGCGAGGTGGACCAATTTTTTTTCCAAAAACGTAGATGCATGTATTATAAACACATTCGTAAAAAAAAATTTAAAAAAAAATGCCGTGTGTGTAGTTTTTTACACCACAAGTTTGTGGTTTACGAGTTCCGTAAATTTACGGAACTCGTAAACCACAACTTTGTGGTGTAAAAAACTACACACACGGCATTTTTAAATTTTTTTTTTTTACGAATGTGTTTATAATACATGCATCTACGTTTTTGAAAAAAAAAATTGGTCCACCTCGCCCCGGATCAAGTAGTTCTCGCGGTTCTCATAACTCGAGGTGGTTCTCATTCTAGCGGCCCCCTATATATATATAGTGTAAGTATATGGAGAAAACCAATTTTATTGAGAAAACTTAGCAAACTAGAATATGTGAACCACATTCATCCACATCACCTCATCCAAACCCATGCTTTAAGGGTATTTTGGTCTTTTTGTTCTTTTCTTTGAAGAATGTGCTTTCTACTTTTCACCAACACATTTCCCCACCATCCACACTCGATTATACCCCAACCCATTATCTATCACCTTTTTGTACTTCTTATCTTCTTAGAAACCATTTCTTTTTCAAAACTCGATTGTTCTTTCTTCATCTTGTTCATTCTCTCTCTTCTGTACATTCACCATCAAACTATCATCATCCATTCTCTCATCCTCTCTCTCTCTCTCTCTCTCTTCATGTTTCAATATAAACACCAAGAACACACACACAAGTGTGTGTGAGAGAAGCAAGCCTGAATCGTTATTGTTAAAGAAAGAGAAACACCAAAAACACACACACAAGCGTGTGAGAGAAAGAGAAACAAGATTCTCCATCGTGTTCATGAAGAACACCAAGACACACACACAAGTGTGTGAGAGAGAAGCAGGCTGAAACCGTTTGGTTGCATGAGTTTCTAGAGAGGGAAAGTTATTGGAACACCAAGACCAAAAAACACACACAAGTGTGTGAGTGAGAAGCAGGTCAGAAATCATTTGGTTCATGGGTTTTAGTGAGAGAAAGTTGTTAGAACACCAAGAACACACACAATTGTGTGAGAGAGAAGCAGGTCAGAAATCGTTTGGTTACATGGGTTTTGGTTTTGGTTGAGAGAAAAACTTGTTAAAACACAAAGAACATACTCACAAGTATGACATGGACTGGTTCCATGTCTTAATGTTATTTATTTGGTAAAAGTTGAATGATTTTGTGTGTGTATTAGTAAAATAGATTTGATAGTTTGTTGGGTATTTTTTTCATTTTAAATGTATTAAAAAAAATTAGAATTGAGATAATGATTGTTGTTGTTGTTATATATTAGTTACATTTAAAAAGTTCATAATATAATCGTTGATGATCTCGTTTATTTTACAAAAAAAAATTGTGTTTGGTTTGGTTGCTTGTTTGAGGCTTTTGATCTGAACAGTAACTGTTTTTGTTAGTTTTATTGCTTGTTTGGGGCTTTTGATCTGAATACTAACTGTTTTTTGTGTTATACTAGGCAGTAACACATGTATAGGCATGTTACATGTGTTACAACAAAAAGTTTACACATGTGTAACACGACATGTGTTACCACTCTAGTGTAACACAAGTTACAAACATGTGTTACATATGTGCAAGCCCCTATATGTTGCTTGTTTGGGGCTTTTGTTTATCCTATATGTTATAACATGTGTTACCTTTAGAAACTTCATAATTTATTCATAATATCTCGTTTATTTTAAAAATAAAAAGTAGTATCTTTTTGTGGGATAATTAGATATATATATTACATGTTATTTATAGTTACCCCAGCCCTTTTTGGACACAAAGGGAGCTGCACATATGTAACACATGTTTGTAACTTGTGTTACATTAGAGTGGTAACACATGTATAACCACATTACACATGTTACATATAGTTGTTACACGTGTTACAACAAAACTTTACACAAGTACACATGTTATAACATATACCGATGTACTTGTTTTGTTCATAGGTGAATGGATATTTTGTGTTCAAGATGAAGATGGTTATCAAGGAGCAAAGCATATTGTTTTGAAGTAACAATGAAGGAATCTTTTTTCAAAACAATGGACAATTCTAATATGTGTAACACATCCTAGAATTGCCTATTGTTTTGAAGCAACAATGAATTTATCTTTTTTTCAAAACCCCTTAGGATAAGGGCTACATGTGTAACACATGTACACTTGTCAGAAATTTAAAGAAGGCAGATGTGTAACACATGTTACAATTGCTTATTGTTTTGAAGTAACAGAAAAGGTTGTAACATAAGAGCTACATGCGTAACCATATATTAGGTAAGTATGATACATATGTAATATATCTACTAACTTGTTTGTCTGGTAAGTAGCATCGAATGCTAGCACATCGCCAAAAGCCTTGTAGTTTAGCTTGGATATCTCATCAGCCCAAAACACAGCCTTCAACTTCCCATCAGATACAACAAAGTCGTAGTAGAAGTGTGGAAAATAAGTATATGAGACTAGTGTAACAAATTAAAGGGACAAACGATACACTTCATGTTACATATGTACCTAGACTTGTTATTAACAATGTTATTAGTAGATAAAAAAACTGCATTAATGTATATTTTTTACATTGAACCCCGCTTATTGGTCATAAGTCTTACACATGGCAAGAAGTTCTTCCAGTGTGACGTATGATTTAACAATAATAGGATGATATTGCTCGTTGACATTCGGTGTCCACAATTTAGTGCCATTAGATACTCGTAAAGATGGTAACATGGAGTATGTTCTAGATCATCTGTGGACATAGGGACGGATGTTAGTATAAGTTTACGTGCGTTATGAACGTTATAATACGTTTAGCACCCTAGGGTAACAAAAAAAGATCACACATGACACTTGTCGCCATGTTACACATGTTAGTTGTGTGTGCACATGTAACATCTTCTCTACAACGTGTGTAACATCCCTAAAAGTTATGTTCCTACTCTGCGTTATATTTTGTAACTACTTATAGGTAAACATGTTTTAAAGATACAACCTGTAACATGTGTTACACCGAAATGTTACACAAGCGTTTCCAGTTTACACATGTTACATCTTGTGTAACTCTGCTTTATACTTTGTAAGTGTTTCTAGTTTCCAGTTTAAACATGTTTTAAAGATACAACATGTAACATGTAAGTACTTATAGGTCAACATGTAACATGTAAGTACTTATAGGTAAACATGTTTCAAAGATACAGCTGTATCACCTTACAAGTTATATGTTTTGCTGACAAACGCCATGTCACACATGTTACACACTATAGAGTGAAACAGCAGTATTGAACGCTGCTACATATTTCCCATTCTGTCGTAACATGTGTAACCTTTTTGGGGGGTATCGATGTTGTAGGTTTATACAGACTTAAATATATACAAATGATCCAAAAATGATCATAGATGTGTTACCCTCTAGTGTAACATAAGTTACAAAACATGGCTTACATATGTGCAGCCCCGTTTTTTGGTAACAAAGGGGTTGAACATATGTAACACATGTTTGTAACATGTGTTACACTAGAGGGTAACTTCTGTACAACGTCAAAGGTACCCACCACCTGCCCTTCATTGACTTCTCGTTCCCCTTCTTCATCGGTTTCTCCATATACCTTCTTTCGCTTTATGGCCACCTTTTGTCGCATCCGATATTGTGGTTATCATTCTTCCTGCCAAGATCCCTTCTCGTTTGGCTGCAACTGCTATGGTCAAGTCGTAATAACACAAGTTACAGTCCAGTATTTTTAATCTACTAATTAAAAAAATAGTAGTAACATAACTAACACTAGTTACCTTCTACCCAATTATGCCCTAAACTTGAAGACTCCCCAAATTTTGAGTTTTTATCTGCATCATTTCACACATAAAAAAAACTAAGCAAAACCACCCAAAAAAGGTTACATATGTAAATAGTTACCATACACTTCAAACAACTACTATCCGGTGGAACCAACTCCCTCGCTGCAAGCACTAAACAAACATGTAACATATGTTAGCACAACCTTTCGTATTTGTTTGCCGTCGTATAGCTTTTGTTTTTGTTTTCTAGACTGGACAGTTGTGCTCCCACAACAATTGTTTTAGATGTGTTACCCTCCAGTGTAACACACGTTACAAACATGTGTTACACATGTGTAGCCCCTTTTGTGTCCAAGAAAGGGCTGGTTTTAACATAAGAAGCACGTGTAACATTGTTACAACATATGTAGCAGCAAAATGAACAACTTTTATATATAAAATGAACGAGATCATCAACTATTAAATTATGGACTTTCTAAAAGGTAATGAAAATGTGATATCGGAGTGAAGTTTATACAAGATAACTAACAACTCATCTAAAATAACATTTCAACATTTAAAAAGATATAGATTTGTAAGTTAATAACAACTGATAATATCAAAAAATAAAAATGATTTTAATACAAAAACAAAAACCTGTAACTACATAAACATTTACCATTACTAGACCACTTTGTGCGTGTATTCTTGGTGTTCGAGACGAACACGATGAAGATTGTTGTTCCTCTCTCTAAATCTGCTTCTCTCTCATGTTCATCTTCAAATCTGCTTCTCTCTCATACGTGTGTGTTCTTGGTGTTCTAACAACTTTCTCTCTCTAAAAACGCATGCAACCAAATGAATTTCTGACCTACTTCTCTCTTTCAAACTTGTGTGTGTTCTTGGTTTTGGTTTTCCAACAACTTTCTCTCTCTAAAAACTCATCAAACCGAATGATTTCAGGCCTGCTTCTCTCTCACACATCTTGGTGTTCTTGATAAAGACGATGGAGAATCTTGTTTCTCTTTCTCTCACACACTTGTGTGTGTGTTTTTTGTGTTTCTCTTTCTTAAAAAACAACGATTTAGGCCTGCTTCTCTCACACACACTTGTGTGTGTTCTTGGTGTTTATTTTGAAACATGAAGAGAGAGAGAGAGAGAGAGAGAATGGATGATGATGATGATGATGATGATGGTGACTTGTACAGAAGAAAGAGAATAAGAGGACAAGCCTCACATTTTTTTAATATATTCTATGTACCTTGTTTCATTGTGTTTTTACCCAAATACCCTTTAAACTACATATGAAGATAAACAATGCAATTTATTTAATTCAATAATGCTAGTTATTTCCTCAACCATTATATCATCAAGATCAATGGTCACAATTGGGTTTCCTTAGTTTTCTCACTAAAAAATGGTTTCCTATATATCCTTGCCCTATATATATATATATATATATATATATATATATAATGAGCCAATTCACTTTCTTAATTTTCATTTGTACTATGCCTGGCAATAAAAACCCATTTGGGTTTTTTGGGTTATTTTACGTCATCTTAAAAATGAGGATGGGCCAGGATGGATTAAGAAATAATTAAGGATGGGTCAATATGGGTTATATGATATCTATTTAAAATAATTCGTGGGTCACGATCGGTATTATGTTGGGTAAAAGGGTAACTCAAAAAAGAGCATTACAGGCAGATTCTTCATCTTATTCGAGTGTTCGTAGACGTTGGCTTTACAAATAATAAGAATTTTAAAAATAATAAAAAAAATTCAAAATAATAAAAAATTTCTAAAAAATAAAAAAATAAGAAAAATAAAAAAATAATAAAAATACAAAAAATCATTTAACATCCTTAAAAAATCCTAAAAAATCAAAAACTAAATTAAATTATCCAAAAAAATCTTAAATATTAAAAAGCTAATAAAAAAATCCAAAAAATTCTAAAAAATAAAAAAAATACAAAATAAAAAAAAATCCAAAAAATTCTAAAAAATAAAAAAATTTTGAAAAATAAAAAAACTATAAAAATAAAAAAAAAATCTAAAAAATAAAAAAAAATTTAAAAATCTAAAAAATCAAAAAATTCTAAAAAATCCTTAAATTCTAAAAAATCAAAAAAAAAAAAATCAACAAAATTCTAAATAATAAAAAATCCAAAAAATTCTTAAAATCTAAAAAATAAAAAAATTCTACAAATCCAAAAAATTCTTAAAAATAAAAAAAAATCAAAAAATTCTAAAAAAAAAAACTAAAAATCAAAAAATTATAAAAAATAATAAAAAATCTAAAAAATGAAAAAAAAATCTAAATAATCAAAAACATAATAAAAAATCCAAAAAAATATAAAAAAAGTTCTAAGAAGTAAAAAAAGTCTAAAAAATCTAAAATATTAAAAAAAGAGTAAATTTCTGTTTTCGTCCCTGAGGTTTGTCCATTTTAACTAGTTTAATCCAAAAATCTAATATATAAAAAAAGAGTAAATTTCTGTTTTTGTCCCTAAGGTATGCATTTCTTTACGTTTTTCATCCCTAATGTTTGCATTTCTTAACGCTTTTCATCCCTAAGAATTAATTGAAAAAGCACCCTTAGGGATGAAAAGCGTTAAGAAATGCAAATTTCAGGGCTGTATTTGTTATAAATTAAATTTTTGGACTAAACTAGTTAAAATTGACAAACCTCAGGGACGAAAACATAAATTTACTCTTAAAAAAATTTAAAAAATCATAAAAATACAAAAAATCCTAAAAAAAGTCTAAAAATCCTATAAATTTCTTAAAAATCCAAAAAAATCTTAAAAAATAAAAAAAATAATAATAAAAATCCAAAAAACTCTAAAAATAAAAAAATAATAAAAAATCAAAAAAAATTCTCAAAAATCAAAAAAATTCTAAAAAATCAAATAAAATCTAAAAAAGTCTAAAAAATGAAAAAATCATAAAAATTCCATAAAATCCTAAAAAATCTAAAAAAAAGTTTTTAGGATTTTTTTATTATTTTTTAAGTTTTTAGACTTTTTTGACATTTTTGATTTTTTGGATTTTTAATATTTTCTATAATGTTTTAGAATTCTTTTGATTTTATAAAATTTTTTGGATGTTTTCTTAGTTTTTTTTATTTTTTTAATTTATTAATTTTTTAGGTTTTTTTATTTTTTTTATTTTTTTAGAATTTTTAGGATTTTATTATTTTCTGACTTTTTATTATTTTTTTGAATTTATATTATTTTTTTATTATTAGAATTTTTTATTGTTTTTTATTTATTTATTATAATTTTTTTGATTTTTAGATTTTTTAATTTTTTATTATTATATTTATTTTTTAGAATTTTTTGGATTTTTTTATTTTATAATTTTTTTGATTTTTTATAATATTTTTATTTTTTTCGGGATTTTTATTATTTTTTTGATTTTTTATAATTTTTTGATTTTTTATTATATTTTTGATTTTTTAGAATTTTTTGATTTTTTATCATGCCCAAATCTATCTTTAACAAAAACTCATTTTGACCTAAACTCATTCTAACTCATTTATTAATAAAGGCATCCTAACCCAAACCCATTCTAACCCATACCCATGAACCCATTACCCAAACCTACCCAACCCACCCATTTTGCCATCCCTAATTTGTATGGTGTAGGGTGGTGCTGCTGCTATCCAACAAATAGTTATCGAAGGTCCGTTATGTGAGGAGTATTACAAGATTAGAGAATACCTCTATTCACAATTTTACTCACTTTAAGTTAGAATTTAGGGTTTTTGTTGTAATTGGCTTGTGGGGCCTTGTAACATTTTTGTAGGATCGTTTTCTGACCCGAATGAGTCGATCAGAAGAGTTTTTCTTTAATACGAGAGGCGGAAACAAACGTATCAAGTTCAATTCAGCTAGATATTCTCTTTAAACTGTCTTTTGATTGATTTGACAAAGATTTACAGCGAGTAGACTCTTCGTCAGCAGTTCGGTACTGAAACCGGAAAGTTACAAATGACAAGGCACACCTAGTATTTATAGGCAAGGTGATTTCGCACGGAATAGCACAAACGAAATCACATTCACACGAAATACTAATTTCGTGCGAAATTAGCAGGTGATTTCGTGTGGAATTACAATTTCTAATTTCGTGCGAAATTACCTCCCAACATATATTTGACATTTTTCTCGTACTACGTGCCCTGATCTATCTATTCTAATACAAGACTCGATACAAGACGAAGTCGACAGACGTATGCACCAACAGACTCCCCCTCGGATTTTGACGAAGTCTTCGGTGTCGTGTCTTCAATCTTCAATCTTTATCAGTCTTCTCGAACTCTTCCAAAGTATCTAACAATGTAAAGCATCCTCAATCTTCTCTCTTCTCTTCATTTCCAGGATCTCGACCTGGCTCTTATCTCACTATCATCCCAAGATCTGTAGCTGGCTCTTACACTCTCTTGATCAGATCTCTTGATTCCTTAAGTTCATCAGCATCATCAACTAGCATAGACTTCAGTTCCAGAATCAGAACTTGGCTCTCAGGATTGTACCCTGGCTTCTATTCTGTTCCAAGATCGTGGCCTGGCTTTTATTCAGTTCAGGTATCGGAATCTTGCTAACCTGCACATTCTCTATCCAAAAATAAATTTCACAAATTTAAAATTTGACAAATTTATATACCACTTGTAGAGTTAGCTCAAAATGATTTAACATTAAAAATCTATGAAGAACCACTTGGAGGTATTAATCAATCGATGAATGATTTTACAATGTTAATCTCTGATGAACCACTTTGTAGAAATATCATTTTTCTTTTCAAACAATTTTCATCTCAAATATTTCAAACAAATTCTCCCAAACCTTTTCATCATGTTTAGCACTTGGAATTTTGAAAATCAGTTTTTCAACATCAGTTGTCGAAAATCTTTTTGTATTTTTCAAAATTTATGCTAAAACACACTAAAATCTTTTTGGACTTTTGATTTTAATGAACTTCAGTAAAGAAATATTTACAAACAATATTTTTGTGAGTTTGTGTCAGAGGATCATATCAGTTTATGAGACAAATCACCAACACCATTAAGCTTTAAACATTTTAAGTTTTAAACAATTCACTTAGATTTTCAGTATACTGATCCACTTAAATTCTCACACAAAGTTCAACTATTTCGAGATACGAGATTAATGTTTTAAGCACTTGAACTTATACGTGTGTCCCACCTCAGAATATACTCCCGTATCCAGATCCCAATATTCAGTCTTACAGGTGAGTATACCTAGATGATATCTGTAAGGGGTTAAATGCGAGGGCCGTGAGAGCTCAGGCTATTGCTTCCGCAAAATCAGAGAGATGACGGCTTCGACTTTAGGTGTGTTCCCTTTAGAGAATCTTTTCTTCAACAGCACATGATTAGCATTTTTCAATGTTTCATCATTTTTTATGCTGAGGGCGGTGCTATATTTCAAGCAAGCGTAAAGTGTTATACGGGGACTAGGCCATTGCTTCCGCAAAATCAGAGGTCCCGGGATAATACCCCAGATATCACTAAGCATAAAGACCTAGTATCTCAGAAAGAGGGACCTTTCAAACAAGATTTCGGGGGTTACCCATATATCCGAGAGATGTTCCCCACGAGATAAGTAAGTTTGAAATTTAGGTTTATATCTTGACACAATCTACTAAATGTTCAAAAACCTACTGGCACATCATCAGTGAGACCGTTTATCACTTTTTAACTATCCAATTCTTTAGCATGCTGTGACCGTCTACTGATGTACTATCATTTCCTCTTTTTCACAACAAAACTCATTTTTGACTTTATCATGTTTTTGTCTTTTTCAAATTTTCAAATGTTTTTGGATTTTCTGAAAATTTCTTACTCCCCCTAAAATACAAAATCATTTAAAAGAAATTTGAAAACAAACTGTACGTATAAAGTGACAACTGTTGTGAATCACTTCAATTCGCCATCCACTTGGCATAAACAATCAGAACTCCCCCTTACAATGTAACACCCGTCTAATTTGACTAAATTTTAGTTGTAGTTTATACCATTTAAAATATAGTATTGTTAGACTAACATGACTTTCATTACAAAAATTGATAAATAACATCAAGCTTAGTCGTCTAATGACTAAGTTAAAACATTTTAAAAGTTGTTTAAACAAGTGTCTACAACCCATACACGAAAGTACTAAAGTTTTAAAACGTTGCGGAAGCTTCAAAATGTAGTGTTCGGTTCTTCATCATACGCTTGATCGTCATCCATAAAGTCTACCTTGTTACCTATGGTCAAAACCTTTAAAACGTTAGTTTTGAAGATTGTTATAAAGTACATAAGCCAAAATTCAACATCAAATTTTAAATAATAAAATTCTTAACATTTCTGGTCCCACCGTAACTTACGGTGTCACCGTAAGTTACGGTTGGTTCTGGAATGTTTTGGTCCACCGTAAAACAGGTTAATCCTGCCGTAAACATCTGGACTCTACCGTAAGTTACGGTACTACCCTAACTTACGGTAGCTTCTGGAAATCCAAGATTTTGTTTGTTTTGTTCATTGCACTCAAACCCAAACTCTCGGATTTTCACTTTTCTAACAATCAATACATTAAAATCTCGTAGTTTTAACATGTTACATATATTGACCCATATCAAAGATCATTCAATCATATTTCGAAGCATTAACCATGCTATACTTGATTATTCGACCCGTTTGGCTAGTCTAAGGAATCTTCCTTTGTTACAACCACCAACGAGTTCTAATCAAATTTGACCTTTTATTTACTATTGCAACATTATTACTTCAACTCAAAACAACTCTTATTCTATAGTACGGCTACTAGTGTGAAAATCATCAAATTTACTTGATGTAACGGGTCAAGTTACATACCTTTAAAGCAAGCCCTTCAAACGTGCGTCCACACCGGTTTGCCCGCTAGATGCCCCGACTTCCTTTCCTATAGAGTTCAATCACTTTATGTTTAGAACTCTATGTTTTGTATACATAACGCACATTTTGTCATACTTTATAATTATGCGTTTTTAACTTAACCATTCAGTTTCAAGCCTTCTTTGAGGCATTTCAACAAACACTATAAAGGCAGAATTCTTACATCTTTCATATTCATGTTTATAGCTTGCTAATTAGTTAACTTAACTTCAACAAAGCCTCATATAGCATTTAAACATCATACATTTTCTGAAATCGTTTTCTAAGATCGAATTACACTAGAATAATCATTCTAAACCCTAGTGTTCATCATCATATTGTAAAACCCACAACCCACCTTCAAGGTGTTCATGGAATTTCCTGAATTTGGTCACGATTTCACATGTAGTTGGCTAGGTTTCACTTCTAGACACCATATCAACTCTAATCTAACCAAATAACACACATGCAACATCTAATTTCAGATTTTCCAAAATCATGAGAAATTCAAGTTGAGAGATTTCATCAGATTTTACATACCTTAGAATCCTCTTGCGATGAGGATCACAATTCTAGGTTCTAATTCCGATTTCGACTTGGATTGAGCCTTCAATTGATTGATTTTATGAAGTTTTAGGTTTTTGAAGATGGGGGTGTCGCCCCCTGCTCCTTCTTGGTCGACCAGCACCTCTAAAATGGGGTGTTTGGTTTATTTTTTTTATCTAGTTTAGTTTCAAATTTAACAACTAAGGCCCCTCTACTTTGTTCAACATATCATTTAGTAGCTTTTAACCCTATTATAGGCTATTCTAGTCTTGTAACTAACTAGGTTAAAAGTTCCTAGTTAATAAATTCTCGTCTATTTATACTTTATAGTTCCAATATAAAGTTTTATATTTTCGGGGTGTTACAAGTCCACCCCCCTTAAAAGGGTTTCGTCCCCGAAACCGAAGTACGTACCAAATAATGTAGGGTGAAGACGTCGCATCTCCTCTTCGGACTCCCATGTAGTGTCCGAACCTTTCCTATGCTCCCATTTGACTTTGATTTGGTCAATTTGTTTATTTCGTAAATGTTTGACCTTTCGGTCTAAAATCTCCACCGGTCTCACCGCATAATTCAGACTATTATCCACTTCGATATCATCGTAATGGATATAGGCCGTTTCGTCTGCTAGGCACTTTCTTAATTGTGACACGTGGAACGTGCCATGGATTCCACTTAGCTCCTCCGGTAATTCAAGACGGTAAGCTACCTTGCCAACTCTCCCGATAATTTTAAATGGCCCAATAAACCTCGGGCTTAGCTTCCCTCTTTTTCTGAATCTAATAACGCCCTTCCATGGGGAAACTTTTAGCATAACCATGTCACCAACCTGGAATTCGATTGGCCTATTCCTTTTATCAGCATACGCCTTTTGCCTGTCTTGAGCCGCTTTCAAGTGTGCCCGAACTATATCAATCTTTTCATTCGTGGCTCGTACTATATCTTGGTGGGCGAGTTCACGTGGACCCACTTCACCCCAACATACCGGGGTTCGACACTTCCTACCATAAAGCATTTCGTACGGTGCCATTTTAATACTAGATTGGTAGCTGTTATTATACGAAAACTCAACTAACGGTAGGTGAACATCCCAACTTCCTCCAAAGTCGATTATACACGCTCGTAGCATATCCCCTAATGTTTGTATCGTTCTTTCACTCTGTCCATCTGTTTGAGGATGGTACGCAGTGCTAATGAACAATTTGGTCCCCATTTGCTCTTGGAAATCTCGCCAGAAATTTGAAGTAAACCGAGTATCCCTATCGGACACGATGGATACCGGCACCCCATGACGTGCTATTATTTCATTAGTGTAAACTTCTGACATCTTTTCTGACGTATAAGTCTCACGAATCGGAATGAAGTGAGCACTTTTCGTCAATCTATCCACCATTACCCAAATGGCATCGAAACCACGACTCGTCTTAGGCAACTTGGTTAATAGGTCCATTGTAATATGTTCCCATTTCCAAACCGGAATTTCTAACGGTTGGAGTTTGCCATACGGTTTCTGGTGCTCCGCCTTGACTTGTAAACATGTCAAGCATTTTTCCACATACTTCGCCACATCCCTCTTCATTCCGGGCCACCAATAATTTTGTTTCAAATCATTGTACATCTTAGTCGCACCCGGATGAATTGAATAACGGGATTTATGAGCTTCATCAAGTAGAAGCGCAATCACTCCACAAGTATGTGGGACCCATATCCTTCCGGATCGAGTCTTCAACCCGTGATTCCCATCAGACAAATCTTTATTGACCGATTATTCTTTCTTTCTTCCAATTCTCTTCTTTTACTGCTTCTAACTGCGCCTTCCGAATACGTTCGAGTATACCCGAGGTCACCACGAGTTGCATCGACCTTACTCGTATTGGGACATAGTCCGCTTTTCTGCTCAGAGCATCCGCTACCACATTTGCCTTTCCGGGATGGTAATGTATTTCACAGTCGAAATCTTTCACCGTTTCTAGCCATCGTCTTTGTCGCATATTTAACTCCTTCTGATCGAAGAAGTATTTCAAGCTCTTGTGGTCGGTGAATATGGTGCACTTTACCCCATATAAGTAATGCCTCCATATTTTTAACGCAAATACCACCGCAGCCAACTCGAGATCGTGCGTGGGGTATTTCTTCTCGTGGATCTTCAATTGCCTCGAGGCATAAGCTATAACCTTGCCCCGTTGCATCAAAACACATCCGAGCCCCGATAGTGAAGCATCCGAGTAAACCACCATGTCTTCGACTCCGTCCGGAAATGTCAATACCGGAGCTTGAGTTAACTTTTCTTTTAGCGTTTGAAACGCTTTTTCTTGATCGACACCCCAAATAAACTTTTCTTTCTTTTGGGTTAGCTTTGTTAGCGGTGACGCAATCTTGGAGAAATCTTGAATGAATCTCCTATAGTATCCCGCAAGCCCTAAAAAGCTTCTAATTTCTGAAGGGTTCTTCGGGGGATTCCATTTTGACACAGCCTCTATCTTTGACGGATCCACCAAAACTCCGTCGGCACTTATGACATGGCCAAGAAATTGTACCTCTCGTAACCAAAAGGCACATTTAGAGAATTTTGCATATAACTTCTCTCGTCTAAGTGTCTCTAACACTTCTTGTAAGTGGTGTGCGTGTTCAGCTTCACTTTTCGAATACACCAAGATATCATCGATAAACACGATGACCGACTTATCCAACATTGGCTTGTAAACCCGGTTCATGAGGTCCATGAAAGCCGCGGGTGCGTTTGTTAGCCCAAATGACATCACGAGGAATTCGTAATGTCCGTATCTCGTGCAGAAAGCCGTCTTCGGCACATCTTCTTCTTTGACCTTTAGTTGGTGATACCCCGATCTAAGGTCAATTTTTGAAAACCAATTCGCACCTTGTAGTTGGTCGAATAAATCATCTATCCTCGGGAGCGGGTATCGGTTCTTTACCGTGAGTTTGTTTAGCTCCCGGTAATCGATACACATGCGCATGCTCCCGTCTTTCTTTCTCACGAACAACACCGGTGCGCCCCAAGGAGACACACTCGGCCTTATGAATCCCTTGTCAAGCAGGTCTTGGATTTGGGACATCAACTCTTGTAATTCCGACGGTGCAAGTCGGTACGGGGCTTTTGCTACGGGTTTCGCGCCCGGAATCAATTCGATCCCGAACTCTATTTCCCGTTCAGGTGGTATCCCCGGTAAATCTTCCGGAAACACATCTTCATAATCTCGTACTACCGGCACATCTCCAATCTTTCGTGATTCTTTTTCGGGCTCATTAGCGTATATCATGAATGCCTTGCATCCTCGCTTCATAAGCTTGTGAGCTTTCAACATTGAACACACTATGGGGTTACCTCCCTTTTCGCCATAAATGGTGACGTGTTTTCCGCTCGGAGATATTAGTTTTATCTCTTTACGAAAACACACGACTTTTGCATGGTGATGGGCTAGCCAATCCATCCCAACGACTACTTGGAATTCTCCCATTGACATCGGGATTAGGTTTATCAAATATTCTTCGTCATCAATGCTCAGTTTACAGTTTTTACATACATCACAAACCATAAAGCTCTTGTTATTACCTATCTCTACTTCTAAGGGCACATGTAATTTTGTTAGAACAAATGAAGGATGTCGAATAAATCCATATGAAACAAAGGATTTATTCGCACCCGTATCAAATAACACGCGTGTAGGAATCGAATTTACAGCAAATATACCTGAGACCACGTCAGGTTCAACCTTTGCTTCTGCGGCGGTTAGTTGAAAAGATCTTGCCTTTGCTTTTGGGGCTTCACCTTTCGGGTCCTGCCCATCCTTCTTTCCAACCAGTTCCGGGCATTCCGACTTTTTGTGACCCGTTCGATAACAATTGTAACAAACCGTCACTTTCTCCGGGCACGATATAGCCATATGTCCCGTTTTTTTGCATATGGGACAAGGCTTATCCTTGTAACGGCATTCGCCTTTATGACCCTTTCCGCAGATTCTGCAACTTGGCGACCCTCCTTTCGTATCAGATTTCTTTGCGGTTTCGTTTGTTCGTGCCTTCTTAGCAGGGCTTGGGTTTACATCTTGTGCTTTCCGTTCACCCCTTTCAATGCTCTTTTTCAGTTCGATCTCCCTTTCCCGAGCAGCATTTATGATCTCGGTAAGGGTCTCGTATTTGGAAGGGGTGATAAATTCCCTATACTCGGCACTCAACATGTTATGGTAGTAGTATATCTTTTGTTCTTCATTCGTCACTAGATCATCGCAAAACTTCATCTTATCCATAAACGTTGCCGTAATCTTGTCTATGGTCTCACCCTTTTGCCTAAGTTGCATGAACTCCTCCTTGATTTTATTCATAACCGCCTTGGGGCTATGATGCTTAAGAAATGGCGTCTTGAATTCTTCCCATGTCATGACCTTAGCAGCTTCAATACCGATCTCTCTCTTTTTGTTATCCCACCAATCTTTCGCTTGACTCCTTAGTTGACCCGTACCATAGGCTACGTAGTCATCTTCGTCACAATGGGTCCTCTCGAATACCCCTTCGATATCACTTAGCCATCGTTGGCACACTATTGGGTCAACCTCCCCATTATATATTGGTGGTTTACAGGCCATGAATTCCTTGTATGAACAAGGCTTTCGTCCTCCATGCTTTTCCTTTGCTAAATTTGAATCATCTTCCAATTTCTTGATTCTCTCTTCTACTATTGATAAAACTGTGTTTTGAATTTTATCAATAAAGCCCGACAAACTGTTTTCGATCGCCTTTCCAACCTCTTCGGCAATCACTTCCCTCATTTGTTCGGTGACTCTTGGCACCGCATCATCATTACCTCCATCAGCCATCTCTATTTCTGAAATGTTTACATAGGTTGTTAAACATTCCATTTATAACACATGCTTTACTTGTTTTGATTAAATCAAGTTCACAAATTGATTTAATCGTTCTTGTTTTGATTCAATCAAGTTCACAACTTGATCTAATCGTTCTTGTTTTGATTCAATCAAGTTCATAACTTGATTTAATCGTTCTTGTTTTGATTCAATCAAGTTCATAACTTGATCTAATCGTTCTTGTTTTGATTCAATCAAGTTCATAACTTGATTTAATCGTTCTTGTTTTGATTCAATCAAGTTCATAACTTGATTTAATCGTTCTTGTTTCATGCATTTCTTGTATTTGAGTGAGCTTACACACTCTTTTCATGCATACTTGTTTGTTTCTCATTCTTTACATAATACCTAATTTATTAATAAAATAAGTTAATTCTTACCGGACGATCGATCAAGCTTGAACCGAACACTTTGTTGACAACCTTAAGCTCTGATTACCAACTTGTAACACCCGTCTAATTTGACTAAATTTTAGTTGTAGTTTATACCATTTAAAATATAGTATTGTTAGACTAACATGACTTTCATTACAAAAATTGATAAATAACATCAAGCTTAGTCGTCTAATGACTAAGTTAAAACATTTTAAAAGTTGTTTAAACAAGTGTCTACAACCCATACACGAAAGTACTAAAGTTTTAAAACGTTGCGGAAGCTTCAAAATGTAGTGTTCGGTTCTTCATCATACGCTTGATCGTCATCCATAAAGTCCACCTTGTTACCTATGGTCAAAACCTTTAAAACGTTAGTTTTGAAGATTGTTATAAAGTACATAAGCCAAAATTCAACATCAAATTTTAAATAATAAAATTCTTAACATTTCTGGTCCCACCGTAACTTACGGTGTCATCGTAAGTTACGGTTGGTTCTGGAATGTTTTGGTCCACCGTAAAACAGGTTAATCCTGCCGTAAACATCTGGACTCTACCGTAAGTTACGGTACTACCCTAACTTACGGTAGCTTCTGGAAATCCAAGATTTTGTTTGTTTTGTTCATTGCACTCAAACCCAAACTCTCGGATTTTCGCTTTTCTAACAATCAATACATTAAAATCTCATAGTTTTAACATGTTACATATATTGACCCATATCAAAGATCATTCAATCATATTTCGAAGCATTAACCATGCTATACTTGATTATTCGACCCGTTTGGCTAGTCTAAGGAATCTTCCTTTGTTACAACCACCAACGAGTTCTAATCAAATTTGACCTTTTATTTACTATTGCAACATTATTACTTCAACTCAAAACAACTCTTATTCTATAGTACGGCTACTAGTGTGAAAATCATCAAATTTACTTGATGTAACGGGTCAAGTTACATACCTTTAAAGCAAGCCCTTCAAACGTGCGTCCACACCGGTTTGCCCGTTAGATGCCCCGACTTCCTTTCCTATAGAGTTCAATCACTTTATGTTTAGAACTCTATGTTTTGTATACATAACACACATTTTGTCATACTTTATAATTATGCGTTTTTAACTTAACCATTCAGTTTCAAGCCTTCTTTGAGGCATTTCAACAAACACTATAAGGGCAGAATTCTTACATCTTTCATATTCATGTTTATAGCTTGCTAATTAGTTAACTTAACTTCAACAAAGCCTCATATAGCATTTAAACATCATACATTTTCTGAAATCGTTTTCTAAGATCGAATTACACTAGAATAATCATTCTAAACCCTAGTGTTCATCATCATATTGTAAAACCCACAACCCACCTTCAAGGTGTTCATGGAATTTCCTGAATTTGGTCACGATTTCACATGTAGTTGGCTAGGTTTCACTTCTAGACACCATATCAACTCTAATCTAACCAAATAACACATATGCAACATCTAATTTCAGATTTTCCAAAATCATGAGAAATTCAAGTTGAGAGATTTCATCAGATTTTACATACCTTAGAATCCTCTTGCGATGAGGATCACAATTCTAGGTTCTAATTCTGATTTCGACTTGGATTGAGCCTTCAATTGATTGATTTTATGAAGTTTTAGGTTTTTGAAGATGGGGGTGTCGCCCCCTGCTCCTTCTTGGTCGACCAGCACCTCTAAAATGGGGTGTTTGGTTTTTTTTTTTATCTAGTTTAGTTTCAAATTTAACAACTAAGTCCCCTCTACTTTGTTCAACATATCATTTAGTAGCTTTTAACCCTATTATAGGCTATTTCTAGTCTTGTAACTAACTAGGTTAAAAGTTCCTAGTTAATAAATTCTCGTCTATTTATACTTTATAGTTCCAATATAAAGTTTTATATTTTCGGGGCGTTACATACAACAAACTATTTTCCCATTATTATTTCAAAACACTTAAGTTTGTTTTAATCAAATGGTTTTTCCGGAAAATAAGTTTTGTTGAATTTACCACTTGTAAAAATGGGGTTTAGATCATCACTTTGTTTTCTCAACCACTTGAATGAAAGTTAAATCAAGTTCAACTTAATGACCTTGATTTACCTTTTGAAAGTGAAAATCTTCTTCAACCACTTGTAGGTTCTTATCACCAAAAACACTTGTAAAAATATAACAATTTTAAGAATAATACCACCACTTGTAGGTCGAAATTTCACAGTTGTGAATTTCTCAAGAAAGATGCCGATTCCTGCTCCACGATTACCAACTTGGGAGCTCCGGCAAGTCCTGGTTTTCAATCATAATAGATTCCATCCCAGTCACAAACCTGGGATGACCCATCTTTACCTTGTTTCTTTGTTTTCTTCTCATAAAATTCCTTTACCCCTTTGACCTTCCCGTCAACCATTTTTCCAAAAATATGCTTTACTTTGGGGTTAAAAGCTTTTTCAATATCAAATTCTTTCTTTTCAGAAAAGAATTAATTTGAAATCTCAACTTTTCCAACTTTTTGTTTAAAATTTTCAGCCCGCAATGGTGGAAAATTTGCATCATCCATTGGTGGAACCGAATTATCACCCTTTTTTCTCAACTTGTGGCTCCTCCAATTGTATGGAATCAGATTCATCACCAGAAAATAGCTCCTCTGATTTTGACGAATCAGAATCATTGCTAGAACTATCCTCAGATTTCTTAACAACCCACTTGTGGTTGTCAAGATTCACCCTTCTATTGTAAAACCCTTTTGAACATTCACCAACCTCAAACTTTGAATTTTTGAAAACTTTAAATTGTTTGATTGGTGATTCATTCTCAACTATCTTTTCTTTCAGTTTAAGAGAAACTCCCTGTTTTGTTTGGATTGCCTTTGGACAATTCCTGGCAATATGACCAACGGTTTTGCATTGAAAACAGGTTCTCGTCTCTTTCTTCTGAGCAACTTCCTTCTTTATTTCTTCTTGCTTCTTAGCAAGGAATTCTTTGTTTGATTGATTCCTGAACAACTTCTCCTTTCTTCTTCAGATGATTTTCCTGAAACAAAAACAGTTTTTTGTTTATAAGTTTTCTCATTTTTATGATTTTTTGGTGGAATAAATCCAAGACCTTTTCTTTTGAAATTACCGTTATGGTTTGGTTTCTTTTGAAAACCAGAACCAGAACTGTAACATTTTTTCTTGTTTAACCTTTGTTGAACTCTTGAGGTGCATTTTTTTAGGTTTTTCAGAAAGATTTACATCTTTTATTTCAGAAATATTAATTTCTGTTAGTTTGAAAACCTTTTTAATCATTTCAGTTTTAACACCTCTTATTGAAAATTCTTCATCAGAATATAATTTGTCAGAATCATTCAAAGTATATGCCACTTTGAATGTTTCGTCATTCAAATTAGATTTTGATAGCATAAATTTTTTATTGTAAACCCGTTTGTCCTTTTTGACTGTTGGATTTGACTTTTCAGACTTTGACTCTGAATTTGACTTCAACTTTGACTCCCCGGTTTCATCATTATCCAACACTTGATCGACCACTTTCTTTATTAATTCAGACTCATGATCAGTGTCAGACGATGTGAAAGTAACATCAATGTTGTCTGGCAAATTTTCTGAAGACTCAGACTCCCACTGTAAGTTGGTTGCCTTTTTGACTCTTTCTGAATTTGGATTTCGTGGAGAATATCCATTTTCAAGCGGGGGTGGACACTTGTTGTAACTGGCACTATGTTTCTTACCAGAATTTTTCACTTCAGTATCCTTTTTCTTCTCAGAATTCTTTTCTTCAGATTCTTCTTCTTCTTTAAACGCCTTCATGCCTTCAACGGTTGGATAAATCCTGTCAATAACATAAGAAGTACATGAGTAACTTTTTAACAACCTATTTACTCTCTCTGTTTCAATCCTCTGAGTTTCCAGTTTCTGTTCAAGCACGGCACATTTCTCAATGTAATTGTTAACAACTTTCTGCTTTGTCATAAAAGCTCCTTGAAGTGTCTTCATTGCTGTTGCTTGTTCACTGCTTGACTGATTGTACTGATTCATTGCTTTGTTTAGAACATCATAGGATTCTTTCAATCTGTTCATGTTATGAATCAAAATACTGTTTTGCTTCTTCACTGCTTCACAGTTTTCACATTTCACCGGAATCTTTGGTGCATCAGCTTCTATATCAACTTTAAAAACTGGAACTTCTTTTACTTTTCTTTTGATCATAGGAACTTCTTCATCATCACTGCTGACTTGTTTCTTAGCTCTCTTCTTTTTCTTTTTAACTTTTCCATCATCACTGTCACTCTCTTCCATCAACTTTAAATGCTCTTCCATTCTTTTTGCATAATAATCATCATCATTATCACTATCTTCAGCAATTCGAGCAGCAAAAGCTTTATGATTTGAAGTTTTGTTAGGATCATAGTCATCCCAACTGAAATTCTTCCAGCTAAAACCTTCTGGTAGTCTTTCATCATCTTGATCTATCAGACATGCTTTGCTGTCAGCTGAAATGTATTTATCCCAACTGGGTCCTTTTGTTGACTTTTTATCATCTTGATTCACCATACAAGCTCTCTTTGATGATTCTTCAATCTCCTTCCTGGCATGAGCAGTTTGTGGTTGTTGTTGATGTGGTTATTGAGCAACTTGATGATAAATTGCTTTTCGATAGTAGTAATTGTTGTTGAACGGATTTTGAGCTCCACTTGCTTCGCGATTTGTGCACTCTCTCTTGAAGTGTCCTTTTTCCCTGCAACGAAAACAAGTAACTTTAGATTTATCAAAACCTAAAGTAGAAACATTTGCATCACGGAAATCATCTCTTCCCGTAATTTGTTTAAACTTTTCAGCTCTTCTCAAAACACTCGCCAAACACCACTTTATATCCATCAATTCCATCTCTTCAGCATCAATCTGATCATAATCCTCTTTTGTCAACATTGGATTCCCGATCCTTCCTGCGACTAAGCTCCCATATGACTCCAACACAGTCCCTAATAAAGACATGTGACTTTTTGCAACCTCTTCCGAGAAATTCTGATCATTTTCAAGGTTTAATACAATGTTGCATTGTAACATCTTGCCATTCTTGGTTGCAGAAATGTTTAGATCAAATGATGGATATGAAGAAAAACTTGTTTTGCTGTTTGATCCTTTAGATGACCCTCCGGATGAACTTTTAGCATTGAAGGCAGTCTCAACCTTTGGTGACATGTTGGTCTTATCACTGATACCTCCTTTGTAATAAAGACCGATATCTTGTTCACCATCAAAATCTTTCATTCTTGATATCTTTCTTTGTTCCATCTCTTGAGCTTCAATTTTTTCAATGAACTTACTCAGTGTCAAATTTCCAAAATCTTTCTTATTTCTCAACATCATCAGATATGTGCCCCAAGTTTCATGAGGCAACGCATCAGCCAACTTTTCAATCAATTCTTCATTGTCCTTTGTGATGCTCACCCTTTTCATGTTGACTAACAAATTGCAATATCTTTCGATAATCTGCTTAGTGCTCTCAGTTCTCAAACCACGAAATAGATCAAATTCCTTTTTCAAAAGTGATTTCTTGTTCTTGATCATTTCTTTGCTTCCAACAAACTTTGATTTTAAAGCTTTCCAAATAGAATATGCGGTTTCATTGTGTTGCAATAACACCAAGATATCTTCCTTTACGACTTGATGCAATAGACTTGTCATCATTTTCTCATCTTTGTATTTCTTTTTCTCTTCTGCACTTAGATCTTTAATTGCAATAATCTCCTCATCATCATTCATCGGTCTAACATATTTCGTTTCAACACATTCCCAAGCATCCAAGTAATTTGCTTGTACCCAATTCTCAAATCGTTCTTCCCATCCTTTATACTCCTCAATGTTCATGAGCTTTGGCGGTTTTTGCATGGTACCCGTTTCATTTTCCATGTTCAAGTTCCGAGTAACAGATGCCGGAGTAGTCGGGGTAGTAGCAAATGCGTTATAAAATTCCTCTTCCATGATTCGGTAACAAGTTTTCACAAACAGACAATTTCAAACGAAATTAACTTTCACGCGGAATAGCCTTTGGTGCGAAATAACCCTGTTCAAACGAAATACCCTGGAAGACAACTTCACACGAAAACAATTCACACGAAATACCCTTTTCACACGAAATGACTTATTTCGTGCGAAATAACCAAACGAAATACCAGTTTGAAGCGAAATACACTGATTTAGTGCGAAATAACTGATTTCGTATGAAATATTCACACGAAATACTAATTTCGTGCGAAATCAACCAACTTTCAAGCGAAATCAATTACAAAATGTGATTTCGAACGAAATCAACATGCTATTTCGTGCGAAATACTGCTGTTGTCATCATCTCGAGCTGTTTTTGCCAAAAATTGATCAAGTTTTTGTCCGATTTTAAGTCTGAAACTTTCAAGGGTTTGTTAAAACACTATTGCAAGTATAATATGTGAAATTCAAGACATTTTAACCAAGATTTCACAGTCAATTTTGAAAAGAAGGTGTAGAAAACAGAATTTTCAGCTGAATTGGTATGAACTCTTCCTCCTGAGCTCTGATACCACTTGTGGGATCGTTTTCTGACCCAAATGAGTCGATCAGAAGAGTTTTTCTTTAATACGAGAGGCGGAAACAAACGTATCAAGTTCAATTCAGCTATATATTCTCTTTAAACTGTCTTTTGATTGATTTGACAAAGATTTACAGCGAGTAGACACTTCGGCAGCAGTTCGGTACTGAAACCGGAAAGTTACAAATGACAAGGCACACCTAGTATTTATAGGCAAGGTGATTTCGCACGGAATAGCACAAACGAAATCACCTTCACACGAAATACTAATTTCGTGCGAAATTAGCAGGTGATTTCGTGTGGAATTACAATTTGTAATTTCGTGCGAAATTACCTCCCAACATATATTTGACATTTTTCTCGTACTACGTGCCCTGATCTATCTATTCTAATACAAGACTCGATACAAGACGAAGTCGACAGACGTATGCACCAACAATTTTTCTGAGACTGCAGACTGGATCTTGAAATTGAGCATCTTTACGGCTTTGAGCCCTGGTTGGTAATTTACATTGACCCGAACTTGAATTGTTTGCAGGTTCAATTAGAAATGACTGGACCTATTTAAGCTAAACCCGAAACCTCTGAATTTCGTATCAAGTTCGTGTCTTATCAAAGTTCACACGTCTACTTGCAAAGCAAATAGCAGAAATAAACGTTGCGAGCGTTTAGTAGAGTTATGATTTACATGGGTTTTTTTAAATGGTTAAAAAAAACCGCTCACATAATCCATCTAGGGACCAAAAACATTAGACACGACATGATAGGTGTTTGTACTTAAAATGGTTAAAATTGATTAGGTAGTGATTTTTGCCCCTAAAAGAGTTTTACATAACATTCATGTTAATACAAAGTCATCTGGCATTTGAGGGTGTATCAACTAAAATATATTACGTTTGATTTATTTGGGTGATAAAGATGAAAGAGTTATTGAAGTAAGTTCAAAGTAGTTGTTAGAGAAAACAAACTATATAATTAAATTCGATCAATAAACTTTATAATATGAAAAAAAAATATTAATTCTGAGTGCATATTCAATTTTAACACTTAAAAGACATTTTCTTTTCTTTTGAGAATTATAGTGTGACAAAAGTACATACGGAATTATGGATGTAGTCTAATGCTGGAGGGTGGGGGAGCGGGGACCACTGCGCCGCCCCCCCCCCCCCCCCTTTCCTGTGATTCTCCAGGGTGGCCATGGCAGGGCTGAGGAGATAAAGGACATTGTGAAAGCGACGTGTGGCCAATTACATTCCGGGATCCACTATACAATGAATCTCCATTAGCGGTCATCACAAAAGACCACCAGGACATCCTGATAGCGACGTCTAGCCAATGGCACACTGCGGATACACACCCTCTGCCACCACTAATGGTAAGTAGGGAGGGGACCAAATGGATATTCCGACAATGACACCTCGCCCAACCATATCTCACCATCCCAGCTATAAATACTACACTTCATCCAGGTGAAATCATTCTTCATTCTTTAGTCTCGCTCATCAATTACTCACTTAAGAACAATGCTTTCTCATGCCGGAGAATGATTATGAAAACCCCAAATCTTTCCTAGTAACCAGTCTCACGGTGTTTAGTTTTGCAAATCGATCCACTAGAAGAATTCTTGAAGGTCAGGGCCCCATTAACCTATTGAGCATAGTCTAGTTCCAACCGTGATAGGCAGTGACAAAGTCATGGTTCTGTCTTTTGGTATGTTACCGCTCTCACACAGTTGGAATAAATAGTTTCATGCATTCCAGTGGCAAAATGCATTGGACGGGTGGTTTGGGTAACGGGTCCAAACAGGTTTGGGTTGAATCAGTTAACTTTTTTGAATGGGTCAAAACTAGTGATGGTAAAGTGGGCAAGTTGGATGGGTTTAGGTAATGAGTCAAGATGGGTTTGGGTTAGCATGGGTATAGGTCAGGATGGGTATTTTAAAAAGAGGGTTGGATGGGTAATGGGTCAAGATGAGATTGGATTAGGATGGGTTTAGGTTAACATAAGTTTGGGTAAAGATGAGATGAAGAAATAATTAAAAATTTTAAAAACATAAAATACAAAATACGAAAAAAATTAATAAAAAATATAAAATTTCTAAAAAATCATAAAAATTCAAAAAAAATATAAAAATTCTAAAAAAAAATCCTAGAAAACAAAACAAATAAAAAAAATTGTAAGAAATTCAAAAAAAATCCTAAAAAATAAAAAAAATTCAAGAAAATCAAAAAAATCCTAAAAAATCAAAAAATTCTAAAATATAAAAATAAAAAAATTATAAAAAATAAAAAAAATTATAAAAAATATAAAAAAACAAAAACAAGTCTAAAAAATACTAAAAATAATAAAAATCCAAAAATAATAAAAATCCAAAATTAAAAAAAAAATTCAAAAAATCCAAAAAATTCTAGAAAATAAAAAAAATTCTAAAAAATATAAAAAAATCAAAAAAATTCTAAAAAATTAAAAAATTCTAAAAAATCCAAAAAAAATCTAAAAATAAAAAAAATTATAAAAAATCATAAAAAAATTTTTAGAATATTTTGGATTTTTTTATTATTTTTTTTATTTTTTAGAATTTTGTTGATTTTTTTTTACATTTTTAGAATTTTTTGGATTTTTTAGAATTTTTAGAATTTTAAGATTTTTTTTTATTTTTAAAAATTTTGGATTTTTAGATTTTTTTTGGATTTTTTATAATTTTTTGACTTTTTAGAATGTTTTTGATTTTTTAGAATTTTTTGGTTTTTTAGAATTTTTTTATTTTTTAGAATTTTTTTTTATTTTTTACGATTTTTTTAGAATTTTTAGAATATTTTGGACTTTTTAGAATTGTTTGGATTTTTTATTATTTTTTTGTTTTTTTATAATTTTTTTGAATTTTTTTTTATTTTTAAAAATTTTATTATTTTTAAACGAGAAACGACGGGAGAGTACTTCGGCGGTGATTGGTGAAATCATAGTTCTGAATAGATATCTACGAGTAGTAATTAGTTTAGTGATTTTATCTTATACACATCCTGACCCGCTTGGGTTTTATTTCATACCCATCATGACCTACTGTTTTTTTTTTATCCACCACTTCATAACTCTTCCTAACCTAGTGACTAATTTTGTTTGGCCATCTTAACCCATCTTAAAATTTAAACTACCCATATCAACCAAAAATAGAATGGATGCACTTATTTTGTCATGTCTAGTCAAAACAGATCGGGTGAAGTTGGGTTGATCCACTAACACTCTATATCCGTCCAAAAATATTTATATTTATATAATGAACATGTAAATTATGGTTGCAAAAAGATATTCACGCGGAGGCTGACTAGGTATTCATCGTAACCACACATGTATTGAAACTACTTTACATAATGCCGAAAATGGCCTTAAATATATTTTGGTAAAAACTAAAAACAATCATGTCGTTTTATTGAGCTATCAATAACAACAATTCTTGGCATTTTACGATATCTTGGCATGTTTTTACCGGATTTGGTATGCTTATGCGGGTGACCTATCGAGTTGTTTCAATATATGGTTGGACTTTATGAAAAAAAAGTTGAATACCTTGGTAGCCTCCACATGCATTATACTGTTACAAAAACAATATTATTACAATAATGATCTAAATTCATTTCATAATCTTTAGGCGGTTTTATGCATTAATGGCTATAGTCTTTGAAAGGCTTCTAATTTGTTCTCAGTTTAGATAATAAAAAAATATTTGAGCTGCTTAACGTGTTTATGATAATATATAAGAACATAATACAAGAAAATGGGTTGAAGTTATTGCTACGATAAACTAAAATTTGTTAATTTGTAGGGAAAATGATGGAGTATGATGAGCCTTCAAAGCTTATGGAGACTGATTCATTCTTCTCCAAGCTTGTAGCTGAATACTGGTCCAGTTGTACAAGGAACTCTTCTCAGACATTTGATGAGTTTCAGTGATTAAATAATCTTCGCCTCGAGGCCAAATTATATGCTCATAATGCTATCTGACCTCGACCTTGAAAAGTTAGTTTCGTTATGGCATAGAATGTGAGATAGTTTAGCTCGAGGGCCATGCGTGATGATCTTATTATAGTGAGTATTTTGTTATGGCATAGAATGTGAGATAGTTTAGCTCGAGTTCGAGCTCTAACAACTCTATTGTTAAGCATTCTAGTTCCGTGCCTTATTAAACCCCAATTTGAATGATTAGGCTTTGTTACACATTTTTATACTTTCATCACTTTGCAGTGTCCTTTCTCATGATATATAATATAATTAACTCACGGATCAATAGAGATAAATGAATAACATAGATATTGTTATAATTAAAGTTACTGATTCAGTACCACATATGGTTCCAACTTAAAAGTACGTAGGTATAAACCAGTTATTTAGATTTTTAAAGTTTATAAGAGAATGATAAACGAATTTTAAATTAATCATGGGGCAAATTACATAAGGATAGCAGGTAGACGGGCAACAAACTACGCCGCCATCCCCTTCTGAATAGAAAACCCTAATCTACTAAAAACAAAGCCTCGCCCCTGAGGGGTCGAAAAGTTACTGTGGACCACACGCTGAACTCTAGCCAAGAATCGAACCGCCTCCGGCGCCAAGGAGCCGAACATGTCAAACGCCAGAGGGACAAAGGCATGCTGATTATCCTCACAAGCTTTCGCGTGCTTTTCCACCTTCTTTGACTCTGCTTTTAGTACCGCTAACGAATTGGTACAGATTTAGATGCAATTCGGAACAATTAATCAATATGGTTAACACCCAAACGATTTTATTTACGAAGAAACTTGCTCAAAACTTCATTACAAATCCATACCCATTATATATAATCTAACCTATCCAATTAGACTATAACTAGGATTCTAATTAATTAAACTCACAATATGCAATTAGACTATAACTAGGATTCTAATTAATTAAACTCACAATAATTATCTAAACAATTCCTAACATATCTCACATAGGATGTCTGATAATTATTCATTGTTTACCCAATTGTTTAATTTTGAGGCATTCGACTATGATACTACTTCAGCGGTTTGTCAGTGATCCAAATTTACCGTTTAATATATATAGAGAGAGAGAGCGCGCGCCCGAAGGGGCCTTTTATTGGTTATAAACTACTTAATTTATCATCATTTGATATTCCACAGGTTGTCTGCTCTACTACAGTGAATTTAAAATACATAGGTCACGATAAAAAACAGCCCACATGATCACATTGTATTTTCTCCAAAGTCAACTGCCCGATTTCAACTTTTGTTCGAGTTGATTTATTTAAGCTATTGATTGTGAGGTTTGTGTATGTTCGGTATAGAGCTTTTACGAGCTTATAGTTTTAAGATTTAAAGAAAAAAGTCTTACTCAATAAAAAAGTCTTATTTGGTTGAAGAAGATTGAAACTTTTAGGTTAGGAGTTTAAAACTTTTAGTTAAACGCTCCCACTAATAGCGTTTAGAAGGAGCTTAAAACTTTTGGTTGAATGCTTCTACTAGTAGCGTTTAAAAGGTGCTGCAAGCTTTTAAGGAAAAATAACTATTTAAACTCTAAAGATAATAAACTTTTTAATGCACTAACTTTTTAAATTTTTTTCTAATAATAACGAAAAATCAAATTCTTAGTTATCTTTTAAACAAATTCTTTAATTATATATACACGACATTAATGATTTAATAGTATTATATTATGTTCTCGACTGCTTGTCAATGATTATGTATTATTTAATTAAAAATGAACATGTTTTATGTATTTGAGAAAGATCTTATATATATAGGAGAAGGATCCGTTAAGAACCACCCTTTATTGCGAGAACCACGATAACCAATGTGAACACAACCAAAAATAGCTAAAAATAGCTAAAAAACACACAAATTTTTTTTTTTAATATTTTTTATAAAAAATTCGATACTTTTAGCAGCCAAAAAAAATTTTTTAATTTTTTTTTTTTGCTACTAAAAGTAGAGATTTTAATGTAAAAAATATTTTAAAAAACATTTGTGTGTGTGTGTGTGTTTTTTTTATAGGTTTTTTGGTGGTTTAGTTTTTAGCATTTTAGCTTGAGGGGGGGGGGGGGGGGGGTTAGGGTTTTTTTTAGGTTTTTTTTGGGGGGGGGGGTTAGGTTTTTTTTTTTTTTTTATTTGGGAGGGGGTGGGGGTTAGGGTTTTTTTAGCTATTTTAGGTTGTGTTCACATTGATTCTCGTGGTTCTCGCATGAACCTTACCCTATATATATATATATATATATATAGGAACAGGATCAGGAGAGAACGCCTCAAAGTGTGAGAACGGTGAGAACGATTCTCAACCACAAGATCTTAGTGGTTTGTGGCTGAGATTGATGCGGTGGCATTTTTGTAAATAACAGGGGTCTTGGAACTACCAAAAGGGGTAAAATAGGAAGATCCAAACAAAGGTGCACATGATAATCACATGTCATTTTCCCCCATCATTAAACGACAATAACTTTTTTATACGTGATTATTTTTCGAAAAAAATTACACCATAAAACTCATCGTTTTTTATCTTTCCAACGAGTATACTATTGATATACTTTTCGAAAAAATATTAACTGTGTTTTATGGCGTTTTTCTGAACTGAGTGTTTTATGGCGTTTTAGACTAGGTATTTTCATGGCGTTTTTCTGAACTATGTGTTTTTATGGCGTTTTAACTAGGTATTTTCATGGTGTTTTTCTGAACTGAGTGTTTTATAGCGTTTCCAACTGAGTTTTTTCATGGCGTTTTTCTGAACTGGGTGTTTTATGTCGTTTTTACAGTACAAATTATGATTTTTCTGAGCTCAAAAAATATTAATTTAGGCGGATGGCTCAAAAAAATGGTTGGTGGCAAAAAAAAATGGTTTTTTTTGTGCTGCTGTAATTTATAGCTTAAAAAATAGTTTTTTATGGCGTTTTAATTGGGAGCTGGCTCAAAAAATGGTTTTTTTGAGCTGTTGTAAATTATAGCTAAAAATAGCTTTTGAGTGTTTTATGGCGTTAAAAAATGGTTTTTTTTTTTGGGCTGTTGTAAATTAGAGCTCAAAAAATAGCTTTTGAGTGTTTTATGGCGTTAAAAAAAATGGTTTTTTTAGCTGTTGTAAATTTTAGCTCGAAAAATAGCTTTTGAGTGTTTTATGACGTATTAACTGAGTATTTTTCATGACATTTTTCTGAATTAGGTGTTTTTATGGAGTTTTATTTGAACACCCAATTCATGTGAGTGTGTTTTTTGACAATATTACCCCTTAGTATAATTTAACATCAATGCCACATGTCACCACCAAAATCGTTCTCACTGTTCTCACACTTTTCATCGTTCTCTCTAAATCCTAACCCTATATATATATATATATGGTTGGGTTCATTTCAGAACTCTAAATAATTACAGAACTTTCAGAACTCATATTAAACAATCATTTTATATATATATTTTTGTATTTAGAATCTTTTTATCATCTATTATATATATTTTCTTGATTACATACATTTTAAAAGTAGTTTACATATGTTTAATAGCCAAATTATATATATGTGTAATAACTAGTTGCATATATGTAAAAAAACTAGTTTACATATGTGTAATTATAAAATTACATATAAAAAATGATAAAATTACTTTTAACATGTATGTAATCATAAAAATACACATAATAAATGATAAAATTATCCTAAACATATAAATATTTAAATAAAAAGATTGTTTATTAGGAGTTCTGCGAGTTCTATAAATATTTATGGTTCTGAAATGATACTTACCCTATATAGGGGGAGGTTCATTGGGGAACACTAAAAAAGTGGGGAACAGCGGGGAACCGACTCAAACGAACTCCGATTTGACTCATTCCAGCGGCGTTGGAACCGCGGCGTTGGAACCGGCTCGTCGAACCCTAACTAAGATCTCTTAACCCTAAACCCTAAATCCTAACTCCTAAACTCTAAACCTTAAAGCTAAAAAATAAGGCTAAAACCTAAGCTAAACTGTAAAATCTAAACTATAGACCCTAAAAGCTAAACCCTAAAGGCTAAACCTAAAGCTAAACCCTAAATCTAAACCCTAAACCCTAAAGCTAAACCCTAAACCCTAAAGCTAAACCCTAAGGCTAAACCCTAAATCTAAACCCTAAAAGCCAAACCCTAATATATTTAGGGATTAGGGGTTATGATTTAGGGTTTAGGGTTAAGAGATCCTAGTTAGGGTTCGACGAGACGGTTCCAACGCCGCTGGAATGAGTCCAATCGGAGTTCCTTTGAGCCGGTTCCCCACTGTTCCCCACTTTTTTAGTGTTCCCCAATTAACCTCACACTATATATATATATATGGTCAGAATTTAGAGAGAACGATGAAAAGTGTGATAACGGTGAGAACGATTTTGGTGGTGACATGTGGCATTGATGTTAAATTACACTAAGGGGTAATATTGTCAAAAAAACTCACTCACATGAACTGGGTGTTCAAATAAAATGCCATAAAAACACCCAATTCAGAAAAAAACGCCATGAAAATACTCAGTTAAAACGCCATAAAACACTCAAAAAAAACTATTTTTTGAGCTATAATTTACAACAGCTAAAAAAAAAACTTTTTTTTGAGCCTTATAGCTCAAAAAATGTGCGTCTAAGTTTATTTGTGGTGATTTTTGGGTGGTTTATGTGTCTAATCGCCTAAATTAATATTTTTTGAGCTCAGAAAAATAATAATTTGTACTAGTGTAAAAAGGCCATAAAACAATAAAACACCCAGTTCAGAAAAAAGCCATGAAAAAACTCAGTTGAAAACGCAATAAAACACTAAGTTCAGAAAAACGCCATGAAAATACCTTGTTAAAACGCCATAAAAACACCTAGTTCAGAAAACGCCATGAAAATACCTAGTCTAATACGCCATAAAACGCGCAGTTCAGAAAAACGTCATAAAACCCAGTTAATTTTTTTTCGAAAAGTATATCAATAGTATACTCGTTGGAAAGATAAAAAAACACTGAGTTTTATGGTGTAATTTTTTTTCGAAAAATAATCACGTATAAAAAAGTTATTGTCGTTTAAATATGATGGGGGAAAATAGCATGTGATTAGCATGTGCACCTTTGTTTGGATCTTTCTATTTTACCCCTCCTGATAGTTCCAAGGCCCCTATTATTTACAAAAATACCACCGCATCAATCTCAGTCACAAACCACTAAGATCTTGTGGCTGAGAATCGTTCTCACCGTTCTCTCACTTTGAGGTGTTCTCTCCTGATCCTGTTCCTATATATATATATAGGGCCAGGATCATTTTAGAACCATAAATATTTACCGAACTCGCAGAACTCCTTATAAACAATCTTTTTATTTATATATTTTTATGTTTAGGATAATTTTATCATTTATTATGTGTATTTTTACGATTACATACATGTTAAGAGTAATTTTATCATTTTTATATGTAATTTTATAATTACACATATGTAAACTAGTTTTTTTACATATATGTAATTAGTTATGACACATATATATAATTTTGGCAATTAAACATATATCAACTACTTTTAACATGTATGTAATCAAAGAAATACATATAATAGATGATAAAAAGATCCTAAATACAAAAACTTATATATAAAATGATTGTTTATTAGGAGTTCTGAAAGTTCTGTAGTTATTTAGAGTTCTGAAATGAACTCAACCACACACACACACACACACACACACACACACACATATATATATAGGGTAAGGTTCATGCGAGAACCACCCTTATTGCGAGAACCGCGAGAACCAATGTGAACACAACCTAAAATAGCTAAAAAACATTAAAAAAAAACCTAACCCCCACCCCCCCCCCCCCCCAAAAAAAAACCTAAACCCCCCCCCAAGCTAAATGTTAAAAACTAAAACCCCCAAAAAACATAAAAAAAAAAAACCAAACCCCCCCCCCCCCCCAAAAACCTAACCCCCCCCCCCCCCACAAGCTAAAATGCTAAAAATTAAACCCCAGAAAACCTAAAAAAATCTAAAAATTTTTTTTAATATTTTTTATGTTAAAATCGCTACTTTTAGTATCCAAAAAAAAAAATTTTAAAAAAAAATTACTTTTTTTTTTGCTTCGAAAAGTAGCGATTTTTTTATAAAAAATAGAAAAAAAAAATTGTGTGATTTTTTGCTATTTTTAGGCATTTTTTGTTGTGTTCACATTGGTTCTCGCGGTTCTCGCAATAAGAGGTGGTTCCTAAGGGATCTTTGTCCTATATATATATATATATATATATATATATATATATAGGGTCAGGATTTAGAGAGAACGGTGAAAAATGTGAGAACGGTGAGAACGATTTTGGTGGTGACATGTGGCATTGATGTTAAATTACACTATGGGGTAATATTGTCAAAAAACCCACTCACATGAACTGAGTGTTCAAATAAAACGCCATAAAACACTCAATTCATAAAAACGACATGAAAATACTCAGTTAAAACGCCATAAAACACTCAAAAAAGCGATTGTTATGCACGCACAAAAAAAAGCTATTTTTTTGAGCTATAATTTACAACAGCTCAAAAAAAAAAACCATTTTTTAAGCCATATAGCTCAAAAAATGTGCGTCTAAGTTTATTTGAGCTGATTTTTGGGCGGTTTACGTGTCTAACCGCCTAAATTAATATTTTTTGAGCTCTGAAAAATCATAATTTGTACTAGTGTAAAAACGCCATAAAACAATAAAACATCAAGTTCAGAAAAACGCCATGAAAAAACTCAGTTGAAAACGCCGTAAAACACTCAGTTCAAAAAAACGCAATGAATATACCTAGTTAAAACGCCATAAAAACACCTAATTCAGAAAAACAACATGAAAATACCTAGTCTAAAATGCCATAAAACACGCAGTTTAGAAAAACGCCATAAAACCCAGTTAATTTTTTTTCGAAAAGTATATCCATAGTATACTCGTTGGAAAGATAAAAAAAACTCTGAGTTTTATGGTGTAATTTTTTTCGAAAAATAATCACGTATAAAAAAGTTATTGACGTTTAAATATGACGGGGGGAAATGGCATGTGATTAGCATGTGCACCTTTGTTTGGATCTTCATATTTTACCTCTCCTGGTAGTTCCAAGGCCCCTATTATTTTCAAAAATGTCACCGCATCAATCTCAGCCACAAACCACTAAGATCTTGTGGCTGAGAATCGTTCTCACCGTTCTCACACTTTGAGGCGTTCTCTCCTGATCCTATATATATATATATATATATGTGTGTGTGTGTGTGTGTGTGTGTGTGTGTCTGATTACGTTTAATATTATGTATTTTTAGTTATATCCATTTTGGTCATTTTATATATTTTATTAAAAGCTCCAGCTATTTTACCAAACACATAAATATATCTAAAAAACTACACTTACCAGCTTCCAACCACAAGTCACCAGCTTCCAACCAACAACCACCAGCTACTTTTACCAAACATACCCAATATATGTTGAATAAGTCTGTGTATTGGCACATCCTATTACACGTTTTTTTAGTTTTTTTTTTTTTTCATTTGCATTGAATCAAAAACTATATGTACATGCATACACATGCATTTATCTTTTGAGAATAGTTTCAAATTAAGTTTTACATTAATCGACTTGTATCATCATTCTTATCAGAAGCTCTAAAATATTAGTTTGAAATTTAGAAGAAAAAAAAAGTTAACGGATAACGAAGGTCTAATGAGAAAAAAACACATAAAAGGTGGGGCTGTCATTGGTAATATTTAAAAGAGAAAAATGCCCGGATAGTCCCTGTGGTTTCACCTTTTTTCACATATAGTCCCTATCTTTCTAAAACTACTTGAATAGTCCCCAAGTTTTCATGTTTTGTTCTCTGATAGTCCCTGGGTCTAACTTCAGTTTGTTTTCTCTGTTAAAATGATGTGAAATGACAAAAATACCCTTTCCTTAAAAGGCCAAACCACAGGGACTATCCGGGCATTTTTCTCTAAAAGAAACAAAAATTAAAACCTTCACTCTCACTTTCAACATTCAGCCAAAACCCTCGTGATCTCTCTCTCTCGTTACAGGTCCGGTGACCAGAGCCGGAGGTGCCGGCCGAGCTCCGGCGCCATCTTTTATGGTAGTCACACACCTCCACTCCTCCTCGAACACATCCATAGCTGCTCACACCCACACCGGACTAGAGATCGAAGAGAGAGAGAGAGGACTGTAGAGAGAGAAACAGCGAGGGAGAGAGAGATCAGGATGGAGAAGCAATGCTGGTCACCCCTCTATGGTGGTGCGATAGTGTGCAGACGACGGAGCCGCTAAGGCGGCGGTGAAGATGATGAGACAATGAGGACGATGAAGATGATGGTCGGTGACGGTGGTGTGCCGTCTTTTCGGTGAGCGGTAGACGACGGAGGCAGCCGCAATTTCTCAGGTAAACACCAATACTTCGATGATTTTCCGATCGGTAGACAGAATTTGGTTTGGGTCACGTTTCGAATTTCGGCTTGGGTTCGAGTCTTGTTCAGTTTTGGTTCGAGTTTCGGTTTGTTTCGACTCACGCGGCTCGGTTCAGATTCGGATCGATTGGTTCAGATCCGGGTCAGTCGAGTTCAATCGTCATAGCCTTTTTTAAATGGAACAACAACAGCAACATAATCATCATCACTCATCATCATCAATCATCCTCAGAAAACGCTGCCAGTCGAAATGGCAAGAGGAAAGTTACTCTAAGAAACCTCCTCATTCTCACCTGAGCCTCAATTCAATTGAGAGCATAACACAACATAACAACTCATCTCATCATTTAAGGCGGTTATAGGTACATGAATAGGCTCAAATATGTTATCATCGGAATTTACTGTCGAAATCCGCCATGGCTGCAATCACAGTAGCATGTATCAAATACATATTGTCCGAGTTGCCTAGCCAAGATACGGACCAGATCTGTAAATTCCGATTTTGCTCGAAATAATTTCCATCGTCATAGCCTTTTCAAATGAAACAACAACAGTAGCAGCAGCATCAACATAACTAGAGAGAAGATGATGTCGGCGGCGATGGTGGAGGGTGGAGGAGGGTGATGGTGGGTGGAGGTTGAAGATGAAGTGTGGTGGTGGGGTTTAATAAATAAAACTGAAGAAGATGCCCGGATAGTCCCTGTGGTTTGGCCTTTTAAGGAAAGGGTATTTTTGTCATTTCACATCATTTTAACAGAGAAAACAAACTGAAGTTAGACCCAGGGACTATCCGAGAACAAAACGTGAAAACTTGGGGACTATTCAAGTAGTTTTAGAAAGGTAGGGACTATAGGTGAAAAAAGGTGAAACCACAGGGACTATCCGGGCGTTTTTCTCTATTTAAAAAGTAGGAACAATATTGGTCGACCACCTCCTCCGTATGAGATTATTAAATCCAATATCCCTAAAAGAAAATAGAAAAAAAAAACTTTTAACGTCAGGGTTGAATTTTCAACGTGAATGACTTTTTAACAAACTAGAAAGTCGGACATCTCATCTACTTTGAACAAAGAAAATAGAAAAAAAACTTTTAGCGTCAGGGTTGAATTTTCAACAAGGGTACCGATCGTTTATGCATTTTACACACACCTACTTTGAACAAAGCCCATTAGGGTGAAGGGAGTGGTTAAACAGGTGAAAGTGGCAAACTTCAAAATGGACCAATCAGAGTGTGCCATGTCAGCAAGTGTGAAGAGTTTAAACTTTGGTGAAAAGTGTTGGCATTGGTTAAACACTTGAAAGTGGTAAACTTTTTTTTTTTCATTTAAAAAAAATATATATAAAGTCAACATTACACACATCACCTTTGTCCCCCCAAGTTTGTCGATCGGCATGAGGTTACCGATTTCCATGTTTTACCGCGCGGCAAAGGTGGCCGGCGGCGGTGTTGCCGCTCGGCAAACACCTTTGCCGATGAGAATGCCGATCCACTCCCTTCACCCTTAATATGTTACAAAGTCACATAAGAGATCAAGTGCCAGCTACTGCTAGTCCACATTATTGAGGATGCATTTTCATTGTGGTCCCCCTAATTAAGTTTGAATTTATTGCAAGATTTTCAAATAGCGTAGGTGTATACTGTATACCATAGTTGTTTATAACGAATAGCGACAAACAACGATAAGGTAACTAACTACATGCTATATAACGAACAGCGATAAATAGTGGACGTTCATTTTAAAAATAGCGATACACTAGAGATTCTTTTAAAAAATATTATATCGAAATAACTAGTATGTATATATATATATATATATAGGGTTGGGCTAGACAAAAAACTCTATCTTTCATAGAAAACTCTGGAAACTCAAAGCTCCCGACATTTTTTTTTTTGAAAAAAATAACACATGTAATATACATGTTTTTAAGACTTTTGGGCCAAAAAAATCAAAAAAGCGCCGAGTACTTATTTTTAAAAAAAATAAACAAGTTCCAAAAACTTCGTTGACTAACATGTGTTAGACAAAAAATGCTGAAAGTTGCTGAAATTTGTTTTTTTTTTAAAAAAAACCCTTCGGCGCTTTTTTGATTTTTTTGGCCCAAAGCTCTTAAAAACATGTATATTACATGTGTTATTTTTTTCAAAAAAAAAAAAATGTCGGGAGCTTTGAGTTTCCCGGGTTTTCTACCTAAGGAGGGTTTTCTACCTAGCCTTATCCTATATATATATATATATATATAGGGTAAGGTTATTGTAAAAAAGACCAAAAGTGTGAGAAAGGTAAGAAAAAAGCTCAACCATTAGATCTAAATTAATTGAAAAGGGTAAACAAGTAATTTTATCATTAATTCAATTAATTAAAAACTTCACATAACCGCCACCTTAATTATAGGAAATATATAACACCATTCAGCAAGTATATAACACCATTCAGCTTTCTGCAAGTATATAACACCATTCAGTAAGTATATAACATCATTCAGTAAGTATATAACACTATTCAGCAAGTATATAACACCATTCAGCATTCAGCAAGTATACAACACCATTCAGTAAGTATATAACACCATTCAACAAGTATATAACACCATTCAGTAAGTATATAAACCATTCAGCAAGTATATAACACCATTCAGCAAGTATATAACACCATTCATTGACTAAACATCTAATCGAAACATATTTTTTTCTCTATATAAGTATAGCAATATGGTACTCATATTAAAGATAAAAAAACGCTCGTTATTATGGTGTAATTTTTTTTTTTTAAAAAGTTACGTATAAAAAGTTATTGACGCTTAAAAAAGACGGGGGGAAGTTACATGTGCATTACCTAATTTCTAGTGGGTTTAAAAGACTATATTGCCCCTAGATATTTCAAATCAGTCCAAATTAATGAAAATATTTTACAATTTGGTCCCTATTGATCTCAACCATTAGATCAAAAGATCTAATGGCTGAGATTCTTTCTTACCCTTCTCACACTTTAGGCCTTTTTTACAGGATCCTCTACCTATATATATATATATATATATATATATATGCTATTTTACATGTATATTTAAAAAAGCCTAAAATTCAGTTATTTTATAGCTATACTAGGTTATCACCTAAGATTGTTTCTTAGAAAGTTACTTATGTTAAAAACTATTTATGACTAATTGGTTGACTACGTGTAATTTTTATTTGTGTGCACACGCTCATTTGTCCTAAAAAATTACAATTTTGCCCATAGTTTAAAATTATAGTCTTTCTATCGTTTTAGTTTTTTTAGCAAAAGTATTATAGTATTTTGTTTTAATCGGTTTACTCGATTTAATTTTTTTTGGAGATCGTGTTATGAGTAGTGTATACAAGTAACCGAAACACCGACTTACATGTTATGAAAGAGAAATATTCAGCTTAGTAGTACACTACATTTACCATGAGCTATCTGGCACTCTCTCATTGGTCGTGACTTTTTATATTTTATTTTCGAACCTTAAGCTTCTCTAAAGTACGTGTTTAGCCCCTTTGCTTTTAAAAAAAAATTCTTTTTATTGGTTAACTTTGTATATATATGCGTGTTTAGTCCCTCTGCTGTAACTTTAGTAGTGTACATGTTTAAACCTTCTACCTTTAGTCCTTTTAGTGATTGATCGTGGCCTTTTGTATCTTACTTTTAAACAATCAACTTTGCTAATATACATGTTTAGCTCCTCTGTTTTTTTTTTAAACTTCTTTTTTATTGATTAGCTTTGTTCGTATATGTGTTTAGTGCCTATGCTTTAACTTTGGTTGTGTACATGCTTAGTCTCTCTACTTTTATTTTTTTAATTTTCCACCTTTTAACCTTTTCTCCTTGCTACTGTGACGAACTAACCCGGTGGAATAGTGACCGTTTGCTATTGGTGGACAAACGCTACTACTCTTGAACTTTAACAAAGTTACTCTATGACGAGCGTATTTTTAACTATGTCTCGATGTAATTTTTATTGTGATTGTTTTATGAGTAGTATGTTCAAGTAACCAAAATACAGACATACATATTATCAAACTGAGATATATTCTGCTTACCTCCCCACAAAGTGGGCGGGGCATAACACTAGTAATACTACAATCACAAACTCGATCTAAAATTGCACTTGTCTTCTTTTTAATTTTTTTAACCTTTCTTTTTGTCTTTTTGTGACTTTTTCCTTTTGTGTATATTTAACCTACAACTTTCAACATTCACATTTACAACCCTTTAAGTTTCTAAACACTTTGTAATCAAGTTTTACGTGCTTCTTTTTATGTACGTTTTTAGTTTGGTCTACGTTTTGACATGAATTTGGTTCGAAAACGAGTTAGGTTAAATATAATACGTTTTCTTTAAACAGTATAAATTCAAGTCAATTTACGTTTCAACGGTGTCGCAACGCGACGTACCATTCTTTAACTTAAAAAATATTATATTCTTGTGTGTGTATTTTTATGTACGTGTCAGTATAATTTAGTTGGTTTACGTTTCAACGTAAGTTTCATTCATAAAATAAGTTACGTTTTTTTGCTTATTTTTATATACGTCTTCAGTTGGTCTATGTTTTAACGTAAGTTTTGTTCAGAAAGGAGTCGTGTCATATATAACACGTTTTTATTAGACGGTATAAATTCGAGTTACTCCACGTTTCGACGCTGCAACAACGCGCGGGAAAGTTTCCTAAATATCGTAACATATTATTTTGTATATTATTTTTTAAAGTTTGTACTTTTTTTATAGGGTTAGTGGATTTTAATAATCCTAACTTTCACATGTTGGCCGACATTAATCCCAACTTCAAAAATTCCCTCTGACAATCCCAACTTGTAAGAATTTGGCCCCCCATCGATCCTTTTCTAACTGGGTTAGTTTTTTGCTGACGTTGCAGCTTACGTGGCACCCTAGTTATTGGATGTTGTGGCTGCTTATGTGGCACAAACATAGTTATTGGATTTTAATAATCCTAACTTTCACCACCACCGTCAACAACCACCACCATTAGCCGCCACCACCATCAGTCGCCGCCACCACCACCACCATGGACAACCACCACCATCAGCTGCCACCAATTCCATCAACAACCACTACCATCTACTGCCACCACAACCATCAACAAACACCACCATTAGCTACAACCATCAGCCGCCATGGTGGCGGTGGCGATTGTTGATGGTGTTGGTGGTGGCGACGGCTAATGGTGGTGGTGAAAGCTAGGATTACTAAAATCCAATAACTAATTTGTGCCACATAAGTTGCCACATCAGCAGCCACATCAACCAATAACTAGGTTTGTGCCACGTAAGTTGTCATGTTAGCAAAAAAACTAACCCAGTTAGAAAATGATCGATGTGGGCTAAATTCTTACAAGTTTAGATTGGCATAGGGAATTTTTGAAGTTAGGATTACTGATGACCAGTGGGTGAAAGATATAATTATTAAAATCCAATAACCTTTATTGATATAATAGTTTTTAAAAGTTATTGTCAAAATATTTTAGACAATGTAACTTTTTATTTATTATTTAGAGTTAAATGACTAGTTGGTCCCTATGGTTTGCGAAAATTGCAGACTTGGTCCTAATGGTACACTAATTACAGAGTTGGTTCTAATAGTTGTAATTTTTGCACTCGGGTGGTCCTTATCACTAACCTCTGTTAAATTTCTCAGTTAGTTAAGTGTCTGTGAAATGTCTATTTTACCCCTGAAATTAAAAAAACAAATAGAAATAAGTGGGCTCCACCACCACCACTCTCTCTCCACCACCATCCTCTACCATACGATTCCGCTGGTGAACCTCCCTTGTAATATGGTGTTATAGAAAAAACACACATAGTGAATTTCGTTTTTGAGTTAATTGCCAAAATTGTCCCTGAGGTTTGGGCACGTTTGCCATTTTCGTCTAAAATGACACTTTTGTACCAAATTGCCCCTAACGTTTGTAACTTTTTGTCATTTTCATCCAAACCACTAACTTAGTTTATTTTTTCTGTTTAGTTGAGATTATTTGGATGAAACTAGCAAATATAAAACCACAGGGATGATTTTGGTAATTTACTCAAACCTTTTTTAATTTCTTTTATTTAATTATTTTTGTTACATATATAATAAAAAAGAATATATACATGGAGTTTTTAAAAAAAAAATTAATAGTTTTGTCACATAATTTTTATGAATTTTCATCCAAATCACAAACTCAGTTTATTTTTTCTGTTAAGGTGAAGGATGTTTTAAATTTTATAAATTAAGACAGAAATTAATTTACAGCTTCTTTATATAAATCAGTTTTTTAAAGAGAAAACGTCATTGGTGTGTAACACATAACAATCGATTACAACTTTTAGTATTTATCAGTTGTAGAGATAGAAAAAAATTGTAAAACGTTACATATTTTTTAAATGTGTTGAGCACCTAGGAAATATGTTGGTAGAAATAAAATATTTATTTAATTAAAATTATGAGGGTAACTAATTAATACTTTTGGTTCATAGCATTATAATTATAATTTGGTGGGTAATTTTAAGGTTTGGTAACGATACGTTGTTTGATAGAGGAGGGGAGGAGGCACTGGCTTCTGTTTTTCCTTAGGAGCAAATTTAAAAGAGTAGAAGATGAATTACAAACTTGGTACATATGATAAGATTTTTTTATTTGATATTTGTCAATAAGGTCAACAGCATTTTAGTTTTATAAAATTTAGAGGTTTAAGTAGATTTTATTTTTATAAAACTGGTCTATATAAAAAATTAGAAATTAATTTCTGTCTTATTTTATAAACATCTTTCGCCTTAATAGAAAAATTAACTTAGTTAGTGGTTGGATGAAAATTTATAAAAATTATGTAACAAAACTATTATTTTTTTCATAAAAAATTGCATGTATATTCTTTTTTATTATATATGTAACAAAATTAATTAAATAAAAGAAATTTAAAAGAGTTTGAGTAAATTGCCAAAATCGTCCCTGTGGTTTTATATTTGACAGTTTCATCCAAATATCCTCAACTTAACATAAAAAATAAACTAAGTTAGTGGTTTGGATGAAAATGGCAAAAAGTTACAAAGGTTGGGGCAATTTGGTACAAAAGTATCATTTTGGACGAAAATAGTAAACCTGCCTAAACCTCAGGGACGATTTGGCAATTATAACTCTTCGTTTTTTTTACATGCGGTCATTTGTATTTTCTTTTTCACATGGTGTAATTTCATTTTTGGTCTTCTTAAACGCATGGTATCTCTCTGGTAATTTTCTACGCTTCTTAGAAAAAAAAAAAAAAAAGCATAATTTTATTATCTGTAGAATTTTGTAGCATTACATTAACAAATTAGTTCTGTAAGAAAAATTCACTCCTTAAAATGTATATGTTTTTTTTTATTCTGGGTTAGTTGTTTGCTCCTTCGGTGTGTCGTTTTATATATATAGTTTGCCTTACAAAAAATAGAAATTTAACAAGTGGTCGTCATTTCACTTTCAAAAATTAGAAATTTAACAAGTCAATCGTCATTTCGCTTTCAAGAATTAGAAATTTAACAAGTGGATCGTCATTTCACTTTCAAAATTTTAAGAAATTAATCCAAACTTTTTAAGAAATTAATCGAAACTTTGGAGAAATGCAAGTTATATAATTCAATATCGTGAATTCATGATAGGTGGAAAACGCTTCGTAAAATATCTTCTTTATACTAATAAATGAAAATCTTTTTTGGACACTTGTCACTCTATGACTTATTCTCTTCTTATTTTTCTATTTCTATCTCATATTAAACAACAACAACAATAATAATAATTTTAAACAATAAGTTAACTAAATCTATTTTAAATAAGAATTAAAAAAATATTTTTTTCTATATAATCATAAAATTATATCTGTGTGAATTTAGATAAGAACAAAAAATATATATTTTTCTTTATTATCTTATATCCATGTGAATTTATATAAGAATAAAAAATATATATTTTTCTATATTATTATAATAAAATTATATCCCATTTGAGTAGATATGTATACTTTAGCGATTGAAATTACGGTAAATTAGGAATCAAAGATTCCTGTGTGATATATGCATAAAACTAACTAAAATCATTTGTATGTCATAATTTGAATTTATCACAAAAAAAAGAGAATTAACCCCGTGTAATACACGTGCTTTGAAACTAATAATAAATAAAAAGTAAAATATTATAATAACTAAATAAATACATAAAACTAACTAAAGTCGTCGTATCTCATAATTTGAATTTATCACAAAAATGAGATTCAACTCCGTATAATACACGTGTTTTTAACCTAATAATAAATAAAAAAAACAAAGTAAAATGTTATAATAAGTAAATAGTAATTTAAAATACAAATTTTTAATGTGTTAACATATGACATTATATTTTATTAGGCCTGTGTAATAGATGATTTTATTCATCCCGAGCAATACAAAAGATTTTTTAAATATATAACATTTTTGTTACTTAGTATATAAAATTATATTTATACAACCCGTGTAATACACAGGGTTCGAAGCAAGTTTCTAATAAACATAAATTTGATAATTTGTAGTTGCGAAAAAAGAGACTTTACATGTTTCATTGATTTAAACAAAAAAAATATTCGAACTAATGTTAGATATTTTAGTGTAATTGGGATTGACTTGGTGATCAAAGTGAATAATAATACACATCAAGAAAGTTAGGAGGTGCGGAGTGCACACTTGTTTGAGTTATTATAATTCGAAGTGTACGGGCGGAGCCCGTACTCTATGGAGGTTCCAAGGGGGCCAACGCCCCCTTGGCGGGGGTCCGGGGGCAGCACCCCCAGGAGCAGAGTCCAAGGGACGGCAGCCCCTGGCAGGGTCCAAGGAGCAGAGCCCCTGGCTGGGGTCGAGTTGTTGAGTGGCAGTTTTAAGATAAAAATGAGATAATTGCCATTAGGCAGTTAATGTTCCCCAACCTCTCAAATTCACAGATAGTTTTTTGTCACAACTTCTTCTGGTTCAAACAATTCGCATACACACATACCCTGGTTCAATTTCTCGAAAATAAGAGTTGTATCCGATTAAATTTTTCGGGTGAACCATCGAAATAATTTGATCTAAGAGTGATTACATTTCTCTGTTCATCCAGTTTTCTTCTGAAAATTCCCCAACAACTAAGATCATCTCTAATGCAAGACTAAAATTCTTGCAAAAAAAATTGTCACATCATCTCACAATTCACTCTCGATCTTTCTTCTTTCTTTTCTTCATTCAAGCCTAACTACTCACAAACCCTATTTTTTTCTCCATAAATGCTTGCATTTAGCCAAGAATTTTTCTCATTTCTTTCTCTCCTTCAACTCATCATCCATGTCACAAATACACCTAAAATGCATTGCATTGGGTTTGGTCTAAGGAAATTTTGTCGACATAAGTTCAGAACTTTCGCTCTCTTTCTTTCTTTTATTTATTTTTTGTTTGAAGAGCTTGTATGTGATAATATAACAAAGAGATAAACTAAGGTGTTTGATAAGTCAACCATTTGTTGAAATGCCTTGATTTCTTCAACTTTGTGTATTCCCTCGCACCTCCTTATAAGTTATAACTCATTTCAGTTGAGTAAACCACATCAATCTTCTTCTAAGGTCTAACGCACATATTATACCCATTTCAAACACAAATATGGCATCTCTATCCTATTTTATATATATGTTCTTTTGTATGTTTTCTATATATAAACTAGTGCAGTTTATATATAGACTACGGCAGTTCATCTCTATCCTTATTTCTATTTGTTTTTTAATCTTAGGGGTAAAATAGACATTTCACAGACACTTAACTGAGAAATTTAACAGAGGTTAGTGATAAGGACTATCCGAGTGCAAAAATTACAACTATTAGAACCAACTCTGTAATTAGTGAATCATTAGGACCGAGTCTGCAATTTTCGCAAACCATAGGGACCAACCAGGCATTTAACTCTAAATAATAAATAAAAAGTTACATTGTCTAAAATATTTTGACACTAACTTTTAAAAACTATTATATCAATAAAGTTTATTGGATTTTAATAATTATATCTTTCACCCATTGGTCATCAGTAATCCCAACTTCAAAAATTCTCTATGCCAATCTCAATTTGTAAGAATTTAGCCCATATTGATCCTTTTCTAACTGGGTTAGTTTTTTTGCTAACATGACAACTTACGTGGCACAAACCTAGTTATTGGTTGAAGTGGCTGCTGATGTGGCAACTTATGTGGCACAAATTAGTTATTGAATTTGGTAATCCTAGCTTTCACCGCCACCATTAGTCGTCACCACCACCAACACCATCAACAACGGCCACCACCGCCATGGCGACTGATGCTTGTAGCTAATGGTGGTGTTTGTTGATGGTTGTGGTGGCAGTAGATGGTAGTGGTTGTTGATGGTGTTGGTGGCAGCTGATGGTGGTGGTTGTCCATGGTGGTGGTGGTGGCGGCTAATGGTGGTGGTTGTTGACGGTGGTGGTGAAAGTTAGGATTATTAAAATTCAATAACTATGTTTGTGCCACATAAACAGCCACAACATCCAATAACTAGGGTGCCACGTAAGCTGCAGCGTCAGCAAAAAAACTAACACAGTTAGAAAAGGATCGATGGGGGGCCTAATTCTTACAGGTTGTGATTGTCAGAGAGAATTTTTGAAGTTGGGATTAATGTCGGCCAACATGTGAAAGTTAGGATTATTAAAATCCACTAACCCTGTCAAAAAAGTACAAACTTTAAAAAAATAATATACAAAATAATATGTTAAATGGAATATGTTCCGATAGTTAGGAAACTTTCCAGCGCGTTGCTGCAGCGTCGAAACGTAAAGTAACTCGATTCTATACCGTCTAATGAAATCGTGTTATATATGGCACGACTCCTTTCTGAACAAAACTTACGTTAAAACATATACCAATTGAATGCGTGTATAAAAATAAGCACAAAAACGTAACTTATTTTATGAAAGAAACTTACGTTGAAACGTAAACCAACCAAATTATACTGACACGTACATAAAAATACACACACAAGAATATAATATTTTTTAAGTTAAAGAATGGTACGTCGCGTTGCGGCACAGTTGAAACGTAAAGTGACTTGAATTTATACTGTTTAAAGAAAACGTATTATATTTGACCTAACTCGTTTTCGGACCAAATTCATGTCAAAACGTAGACCAAACTAAAAACGCACCTAAAAAGAAGCACGTAAAACTCGATTGCAAAGTGTTTAGAAACTTAAAGGGTTGTAAATGTGAATGTTGAAAGTTGTAGGTTAAATATACACAAAAGGAAAAAGTCACAAAAAGACAAAAAGAAAGGTTAAAAAAATTAAAAAGAAGACAAGTGCAATTGTAGATCGAGTTTGTGATTGTAGTATTACTAGTGTTATGCCCCGCCCACTTTGTGGGGAGGTAAGCAGAATATATCTCAGTTTGATAACATGTATGTCTGTATTTTGGTTACTTGAACATACTACTCATAACACAATCATAATAAAAATTACATCGAGACATAGGTTAAAATACACTCGTCATAGAGTAACTTTATTAAAGTTCAAGAGTAATAGTGTTTGTCCACCAATAGCAAACGGTCACTATTCCCCCGGGTTAGTTCGTCACAGTAGCAATGAGAAAAGGTTAAAAGGTGGAATATTAAAAAAAAATAAAAGTAGAGAGACTAAACATGTACACTACTAAAGTTACAGCAGAGGGACTAAACACGCATATATACAAAGTTAACCAATAACAATAATTTTTTTTAAAAGCAGAGGGGCTAAAGACGTATTTTAGAGAAGTTTAAGGTTCGAAAATAAAATATAAAAAGTCACGACCAATGAGAGAGTGCCAGACAGCTCGTGGTAAATGTAGTGTACTACTAAGCCGAATATTTCTCTCATATAACATGTAAGTCTGTGTTTCGGTTACTTGTATATACTACTCATAACACAATCTCCAAAAAAAAATTAATCTAGTAAACCGATTAAAACAAAATACTATAATACTTTTGCTAAAAAAAACTAAAACGATAGAAAGACTATAATTTTAAACTATGGGCAAATTTGTAATTTTTCAGGACAAATGAACGTATGCCAGGCAGTCGCCTGGCACAAAAAAAAAAAAAAAAAAAAAAAAAAAAAAAAAAAAAAAAAAAAACGTGTAATAGGACGTGCCAATACACATAGACTTATTCCACATATATTGGGTATGTTTGGTAAAAGTAGCTGGTGGTTAGTGGCTGGAAGCTTGTGACTGATGGTTGGAAGCTGGTAGCTGTAGCTTCTTAGATATATTTAGGTGTTTGATAGAGTAGCTGGAGCTTTTAATAAAATATATAAAATGACCAAAATGGATATAACTAAAAAACATAATGTTGAACGTAATCAGACACACACATACACACACACACACATATAAGTTCTTTCTCAAATAAATAAAACATGTTCATTTTTATTTAAATAAAACATAGTCATTAACAAGCAGTCGAGAACATAATATAATACTATTAAATCATTAATGTCGTGTATATATAATTAAAGAATTTGTTTAAAAGATAACTAAGAATTTGATTTTCGTTATTATTGAAAAAAAAATTAAAAAGTTGGTGCATTAAAAGTTCATTATCTTTTGAGTTTAAAATAGTCATTTTTCCCTAAAAGCTTGCAGCACCTTCTAAACGCTACTAGTAGAAGCATTCAACGAAAAACTTTAAGCTCCTTCTAAACACTACTAGAAGGAGCGTTTAACCAAAAGCTTTAAACTCCTAACCTAAAAGTTTCAAGCTTCTTCAACCAAACAAGACTTTTTATTGAGTAAGAGTTTTTTTCTTTAAAGCTTAAAACTATAAGCTCGTAAAAGCTCTATACCAAACATACACAAACCTCACAATCAATAGCTTATGACTCACACTATCTGCACACCTTAGTTGGTTATCTGCACACTTAGGGTTTACCTACCCTGTGTATAGGTCTATACGCAGCGTATATGGTTACCTTTATACGCTGCGTATAGACCTATATACTCAGCGTATATAAACCATGGATTTCAGAGCCTTATCAGCAATCATTGCACAGAAAACAAGGGTTTACATACGCTGCGTATAGAGCTATACGCAGCGAATATAACCCATCAGATTTTTTTTTTGCTATTTTGATGTATTTGTGGTATAAACTCTCACCCGGTTCCAACGTTAAATCGCTTAAAAAATATAACCGTTAATGTTATACCAATAATATTACATACTGTTAAATTGTTTTGGAAAACGTATATACGGTTCGAATATATTATATTGTTATCATTTAAATTAAATTATTATACCATGTCTAGTGCGGTTCGAACGCTATAAACGTTTAAATATCATACCGTTAATTATTTTTAAATACTACATCTATAGGCTTATACGGGTGTTTTATGGTATCCTATAGTATCATATTGCATAGTATTGTATCGTATAGTGTATAGTATAAGTCTCGTATAGGTTCCCTGTAAGTCTTGTATATGCATATAGGCCTATACGGGATCTAAACCACACATATAGGCCTATAAGGGTGTTATATCGTATCATATAGTATCGTATCGTATAGTGTATAGTATATAAGTCTCGTATAGGTTCCCTGTAGGTCTTGTAATTCATAATATTTATATTAATTTTAATTTTTATAATTCATAATATTTGTATTATTTTTAATTTTTATAATTTATATTTGTATCATTTACCAATAATATTGTTTTTTTATAAATAAACATGGAAATACCCCAAAATACACACAATTAATTTTCTTTTTTTTATAAATAAACAAAGGAATACACAAAAAAAAAAATACAAAAATGGAGCTTTATATACGCTGCGTATAGATCCCTACGCAAGGTATGAAACAAAAATGACACAATTACCCCTGTATTTGCCTTCGTATAGCCTCAACACAAGGGTAACATTGTCTTTTTGACCATTTATATACGCTGCGTATAGTTCTATTTGCAGCCTATATAAAGGGTAGTTTTTATTTTTAACCACAAACCTGTGGTAAAATTATCTTTTTAACCCTTTATATACACCGCGTATATAAAGGGTGTATTTAAAAAAACATTTTTAAGTATCGTATCTTATAGTATAAGTCTCGTATAAACCTCGTATAAGTCTCATATAGGTCTTGTATCTGCATATAGGCCTATCCGGGTGCTATATCGTATCGTATAGTATCGTATCGTATAGTGTATAGTATAAGTCTCGTATAGGTTTCCTATAGGTCTTGTATATGCCTATAGGCTTATGCGGGACCTAAACCACACCTATAGGCCTATACGGGTGTTATATGGTATCGTATCGTATCGTATCGTATCGTATCGTGTCGTGTATAGTATAAGTCTCGTATAGGTTCCCTGTAGGTCTTGTATATGCCTATAGGCCTATACGGGACCTAAACCACACCTATGGGCCTATACCGGTGTTATATCGTATCGTATCGTATAGTGTAGTATAAGTCTCGTATAGGTTTCCTATAGGTCTTGTCTATGCATATAGGCCTATACGAGACCTAAACCACACCTATAGGCCTATACAGGACATATACTACGCTATACGATACTATACGATACGATATCACACTTATAGGCTTATACGAGGTCAATGCGTGACCTATACTACACCTATACGATACGATATCACACTTATAGGCTTATACGAGGTCAATACGTGACCTATACTACACCTATACGATACGATATCACACTTATAGGCTTATACGAGGTCAATACGTGACCTATTATCACACTTATAGGCTTATACGAGGTCAATACGTGACCTATACTACACCTATACGATACGATATCACACTTATAGGCTTATACGAAGTCAATACAGGACCTAAACCACACCTATAGGCCTATACGGGTGTTATATCGTATCGTATAGTGTATAGTATAAGTCTCGTATAGGTTCCCTGTAGGTCTTGTAATTCATAATATTTGTATTATTTTTAATTTTATAATTCATAATATTTGTATTATTTTTAATTTTTATAATTTATAATTGTATTATCTACCAATAATATTGCTTTTTTAATAAATAAACATGGAAATACCCCAAAATACACACAATTAATTTTCTTTTTTTATAAATAAACAAAGGAATACACATAAAAAATACAAAAATGGAGCTTTATATACGCTGCGTATAGATCCCTACGCAACGTATAAAACAAAAATAACACAACTACCCCTGTATTTGACTTCGTATAGCTATACATGTCACACCCCAACCGATGGCGGAAACATCGGGGCATGGCACTGAGCGAAACAAATTGTCCAGAAGTTTCCATAACAATTATCAACACTATTCATTTAAATAATATGTCCCATACCGTATCTCAAACAGTAAAATAATTATTACAGACAAAATCCAGGAAAATATTCTGTTCCGACAACTCAGATTTAAAATAGTCAGCAATTGTTTATCTGCTTCTAGAGACCCTTAGTTTGATCACTACAGACAACTATTTGTTGGGCTCTAAAGCTTTATTCTAGCTTCAAATTCCTACCAAGTGTGCGTCCTAAGAACCTGTCACATACGTTAAAATAAAGTCAATACATAAAATGTAAAGGTGAGCATACAAGTTTGATAATATCATATAGAGTTCGAATTCGTTTACGCATAACCAGCACGTACACATAGTGAAATGAAGCACGTTAGTTATCGACATAGATCCATCGATACCAATGACTGCGGGTTGACTGCCCGAGGCAGTTCGCAATGCAAGATTACCACCGTAATCCATGCAAGTAATTGTCCTTAACAACCCCCGTGTGAACGGGTGCTGAGTCCAAACTATAGTACTATCGTTGCTAAGGCAGGTAGACAGCATTCCATGTGTAAACATAACAAACAAGCATTCATAAGCCACGTATAACATGCATTAACGGTTAGCGTTCAAATAGTATTGAGTAGTGTGATTGTTGTAGTTTGAATATTCGTAACGTATGTAACACCCAAAAGTGCGTAAAGCAAAAAGGGATCGAGTATACTCACAGCGGTTGATGGATTGAAGGGAGCGCTTAGCGAGTAAGGTTAGCCTGAATAGATTCGATAGCATAACGATAAGTGACGTTTTACGCATCAAATGGTGCAAAGTGTAAATGGGTCGGATAGTGGTTCGATCGGATGGTAATCCGATCGGATAGCAATCCGTGCGGATAACAATCCGTTCGGATGGTCATCCGGTCGGACAGCTTGTCCGGTCGGATGACGATTCGAGTGGATTGTTTCTTCCTATAAGAAGGATGTGTTTGTGTATGATGGCTTGACTTTTGAAGTTTTCGTTGTAGCATTTTGAAAGCATTGAAGTATCTCTATCCATCCAGCCGGTCGATTGGATGGTTAGTCGTGCAGATGACAATCCGTTCGGATGGTCATCCGGTCGGACAGTGGTCCGGTCGGACGGCGACTTAGTGGTGAGATTACTTGTGAAGACAAGTTCACAGCAGAAGTGTCACTCGATCGGATGTCCATCCGATCGGGTGGCAACCCTGTTGATGAACATGTTGAAAATTGTTTAAGTCTTTAAAGTCTTAGTATCTCATGATCCGAAGAGTAATCCAGTCAGATGGTCGTCCGATCGGATTGCAATTTGTTCGATACTCAAACTTCAGATAAGATTGTTTATAGGTGGGACCCAAGTGTGATCCGTTCGGATGACCTATCCGATCGGACAACAGTCAGGTCGGACAGCAATCGTTCCGGCTGTTCCGTTCGTCCTACACTTGGCCGTTTTGATGATTTGTCGTTATGTCAAAACACTTTGACAACGTGTTAACCAACAGAACCCCTAGTTTGACCCAGATGTCCAACCCGACCAGGAATCACCCTAGTTCGGCCAGTTATCGGCTCGAGACGGTTGTTCTTGGTTAACCCGAAATCGGTTGTCTCGTGGGTAGAATCCAGATCTTGAGCTAGTACAACACTACGATTGAGTAGAAGACTAGATCAGGGTCGGATCCTATCGGTTTTGAGTACATTGGGAGCAAAAGAGTTGAAAAAAAGTTAGAAACCATCTTTCAATCCTTTTTCACCACTCTTGTGTCGAGATCTTTACAAGATCTTTGTGTAATCGGGTGGAAATCGGTTATATCTCAGTTGTTCTTGGTGGTTTGAAGTCAAAACATGAAGTTCTTGAAGAACACATGATGACATCATCCTAGAACACCCGAAATCTAGTGATTTCACGGTTAAAAGTTAAGATTTAAAAGATAGAAAGGTGTAGGAGTGCGTGTAGATCAAGAAGGTACAATATTTAGGGCGAGATCTTACCTTGATCGAGAGAAATCGAAGAAAAGGTGGGGAGCACGAGCTGTTCGGACAGAGGGTTTCCAAAAGTAGAAATAATGACAATGACAGGGGTATTTATAGGATTCCAAAAGAGGAAAGGGCTGTCCGATCGGATGGCACACCGCTCGGATGACTTATCCGGTTGGATGACATTCCGGTCGGATGGCACCTGGCTTGTGGCTTTGTGGCTATCCGGTCGGATGGCTATCCGGCCGGATGGCACCTGGTTCGAATGTTTAACGCGACGGTTTTTGCTGAGTCGATTTCGATTGCGAGCGGTTCGATACGATAGGGTTTCCTAGTCAAATTACTTTTAGTCCCAATTACTCATGTCGAGCACTATCCCTTCTCCACTAATTATCATAGTTCGATTGTGATTCGAGTTCGAGTTCGATTTCGAGTTTCGATTGCGTTTTGATTGATTATCACAATACAACATAAATAAACACGCACAAGTAACACATAAAGGCACACACACACTTATAACAATAATTAAAATATGTAACTCGAGTTGCGATTTGTTTTCGATTTGATTAGCATAGCTTGATTATCAGTTGATTAACTTTATCGCATTGTTACTTCCTATAGTTCACAGTCATAAGTCGATTAGATAGCGATTAACATACGTCGGTTATTGTCATTAACAACACTTACTCCACATAATACAATCAAAATAAAGAAATTTCTTTAAATCAAATTCGCATCATCGGTCGTTGACTTTGACCTTGACTTTGACCTTGACTTTGACTTGTGAAAACACGGGGTGTTACAGCCTCCCCTTGTTTAGGGAATTTCGTCCCGAAATTAGGCTGGAAGCTGTACAATGCCGTGAATCACGTTTGAGAACTTTCTCTTCCAAGATTTTCTCTTTAAACAACTGCGGGTACTTCGCCTTCATGTCGCTTTCGAGTTCCCAAGTGAATTCTGCGCCTCGTTTGCCTTCCCATCGGACTTTCACAATAGGAATGCGAGAGCGTCTGAGTTGCTTGGTTTGGCGATCCATGATTTCGACAGGCTTTTCCACGAAGTGTAATGTTTTGTTCACTTGCAGATCGTCGAGAGAAACGTGTAAGTCGTGGTTGGCTAGGCACTTTCGGAGGTTTGACACGTGGAAAGTCGGGTGGACATTACTAAGTTCCTCCGGTAGTTCGAGTCTGTAGGTGACTTTCCCTATCCTTTCCAGAATCTTAAAAGGTCCAACATATCGAGGCGCGAGCTTTCCTTTCTTACCGAATCGGACCACACCCTTCCAAGGTGATACCTTTAGGAGTACGTAGTCACCAACGTCAAATTCAAGGGGCTTGCGTCGTTTATCGGCATAACTTTTCTGTCGATTCCGAGCTTTCACCAGGTTGTCTCTTATTTGGAAAATTTTGTTTGTCGTTTCTTGTAATAGCTCAGGACCGGTTAATTGAGAATGACCGATCTCGTGCCACACAATAGGCGATCGACATCTTCTTCCGTATAAAGCCTCGAATGGTGCCATTTGAATGCTAGAATGATAGTTGTTATTATACGAGAATTCGACTAACGGCAGGTATTTATCCCAATTACCACCGAAGTCTATGACGCACGAACGGAGCATGTCTTCAAGAGTACGAATCGTTCTTTCAGTCTGACCGTCGGTTTGAGGGTGGAAAGCGGTACTTAGATTAAGCAATGTACCGAGTGCAGTTTGAAACGTTTCTCACAGTCGCGAGGTAAACCGAGCATCACGATCAGAGATGATGTCACGATACGTCCCATGATTACAAATGATCTCGTCGGTGTAGATTCGGGCTAATCGTTCTACCTTGTAGTCTTCCCGTATTGGCAAAAAGTGAGCTGATTTAGTCAAACGGTCGACCACAACCCAAATGCTGTCGTGGCCTGATGACGTGTGCAGTAGCTTGGTTATAAAGTCCATAGCTATACTTTCCCACTTCCACATGGGAATTGGTGGTCGTTCGAGTAAGCCAAAGGGTCTTTGATGTTCAGCCTTGACTCTCGCACAAGTTAGGCATTTTCCAACGTAGAGAGCGATATCCCTTTTCATACCCGGCCACCAGTACTTATAACGAAGGTCCTGGTGCATTTTGTCGACACCGGGATGAATAGAATACCGGGATTTGTGGGCTTCGTCCATTAAGATCTGTCGCAAATTGGTTCGTTTGGGAATCCAAATTCGGTCCAGAAAGTGGAATATCCCATTCGATTTGTTCACAAGCTGGGCTCTATCGTGGTAGATTCTTTCTTTCTTCAGGGTGCGTTCATTAAAACACGCATGATGGGCTTCGCGGATGAGGGTTTCGAGATCGTGTTGGGCTTGAACATTACGAGTGCTAAGTAGATAGCTCCGTCTGCTAAGTACGTCGGCAACAACATTTGCCTTGCCTAGGTGGTAACGGATCTCACAGTCATAATCACTGAGAAGTTTTACCCATCGGCATTGACGCATATTAAGTTCCTTCTGATTAAAGATTTGTTGCAGGCTTCTATGATCGGTGAAGATCATACACTTGGTACCATACAGGTAGTGTCGCCAAATCTTTAATGCAAAAACAACTGCGCCTAGCTCGAGATCATGGGTTGTATAGTTCTTCTCGTGGACTTTGAGCTGACGAGATGCGTAAGCTATGACCTTGTCCCGTTGCATGAGAACACAACCAAGACCAAGGTTGGAAGCATCACAATAGACAATGAAATCATTGTTTCCGTCGGGCAATGTGAGAACAGGAGCGTTGCAAAGCTTGTGCTTGAGGGTTCGAAAGGCAGACTCTTGTTCGGTTTTCCAAACAAAAGGCTTGTCTTTATGCGTGAGAGAGGTAAGCGGCACAGCGATCTTCGAGAATCCCTCGATAAATCGTCGATAATAGCCTGCTAGTCTGAGAAAAGAGCAGACTTCAGACGGGTTCTTAGGCATAATCCAACTCTTGACAGCTTCAATCTTCGCAGGATCGACGTGAATACCTTGACTATTAACAATGTGACCCAGAAACTGAACTTCTTCCAACCAGAATTCGCACTTGGAGAACTTGGCATAGAGTTGGTTCCCCTGGAGTAACTCGAGAACCAAACGTAGATGTTGCGCGTGTTCGGCTTTCGATTTGGAATAGATCAAGACATCATCGATGAATACGATGACAAAACGGTCGAGTTACGGTTTACACACGCGATTCATCAGATCCATGAAAACCGCTGGTACGTTGGTTAAACCAAAAGGCATGACAACGAATTCGTAATGGCCGTAACGGGTGCCAAAAGCGGTTTTGGGTATATCATCCTCTTATATACGCAGTTGGTGATAGCCTGAACGTAGGTCGATCTTCGAGAAACGCGTAGCACCTTGTAGTTGATCAAACAAATCGTCGATGCGGGGTAGGGGATAGCGGTTCTTGATAGTTAACTTATTCAATTCCCGGTAGTCAATGCACACCCTGAACGACCCATCCTTCTTTTTGACGAAAAGGACTGGCGCGCCCCAAGGAGAGGTGCTCGGGCGAATGAAGCCTTTCTCAAGTAATTCCTGGAGTTGGGTTGAGAGTTCACGCATTTCGGACGGCGCGAGTCGATAAGGAGCTTTGGCAATAGGGTTGGCTCCAGGAATGAGGTCGATGCGAAAGTCGATATCACGACTTGGCGGTAGTCCGGGAAGATCCTCTGGAAAAACATTAGGAAATTCTCGAACCACAGGAACGTCTTTCACTTCCTTCTTCTCTTTCTTTTCCTTCTCCGCTACTACAATGTTAGCCAAGAAAGCCCTGTATTCCTTGCGGAGATACTTGCTAGCTTGAACACATGACATGAGCTTGAGACCTTTCGAAGTAGTATCACCGTAAACACATAATAAGTCACCATTCGCGAGCGAGAATCGAATCATCTTGTCGAAGCACACAACTTCAGCATGGTTTTCTCGAAGAAAGTCCATGCCTACTATGACGTCAAAGCTTCCGAGTTGCATCGGAATAAGGTCGATTGGGAAGATGTGATTGTTGAGCTCAAGAGTACAATCACGAAGAACAGAATTGACGGCGACGGTTCTTTCGGTAGCGACTTCAACATCGAATGTCGAGGAGAGTTGGGAGCGTTTACGTCTAAGGAGTTTCTCGAATTCGAACGACACAAAGCAATTATCGGCTCCAGTATCAAATAAACATGAAGCATAAATACCATTCACAAGGAACGTACCACTGACCACGTTGTTGTCGGCCTGGGCTTGACGCACGTTGATGTTGAAAGTTCTGGCGCGTGTGGCCTGTTGTTGCTGATGCTGTTGTTGCTGCTGAGGCTGCTGTTGCTGGGGCTCTTGTTTCACGACCCTGTTTGGGCACATGTTGGCGAAATGGTTCGGGTCGCCACATGCGAAGCAGGCTCTTGCTTTGACCGCGGGTGCCGGAGGAGCTTGTTGACCCTGAGGGGCGGTGAGCAGAGCTTGATGAGCAGGAGCTTGTCGAATACAGCAGTTGGCAGTAAAATGGCCGTATACATTGCAATGAGCACAAAAACGGCAAGCAATGGCAGTCGGATGGTGGTAGGTACAAGTAGGGCAGAGCGGGAATGGCCCAGTGTATGCACGCTTTGCAGGCGGTGCATTAGCCACAGGCGCCGCTACTTGACGCTGTTGAGCTGGTACGGCTTGAATCGGTGCAGCAGTGATAGCACAGTTCTTGTTGCTGGAGCTGTTCTTTCTCTTGTTCTTCCTCTTGTTGCTCGATGTAGTGGGTTCAGCAGTTGGTGCGGCGGTAGTAGCTTGATGCAGGTGCTTCGGAGTTTTATCCCAGACACCAGCCTTGACCCTCTTATCGTTGATTTCGGCGGCCAGTAGGTAAGTCTCTTCGATCGTCTTAGTCTTAGTCGCTTGTACGAAATCTGCGACACAGTCGGGCAAACCTCGGATGTACTTCTTGATTGTGATCTCCGGGGTCTTTACTTGATCTGGACAGATGATGCTGAGTTGTTTGAAATGAGCAGTGAGAGCAGCATTATCACCTTCATGTTGATGTATGTGCCAAAATTCATCTTCTAGCTTTTGACGTTCGTGAGGAGGGCAGAATTCCTCTAGCATGACTTCCTTGAGCTCGTCCCACGACAGTCCGTAGGCTGCATCGTTCCCTCGCTTATTCCTCTCGGCCGTCCACCAGTCAAGAGCACGGGACTGGAAAACGCCGGTAGCATTCAGAGTTCGTAGGTCATCAGGGCAACCACTTTGTAGTAGAGTAACCTCAATGGAATCAAACCATTGGAATAGTGCAGTAGGACCTCCCTCGCCAGTGAATTCCTTTGGCCCACACGACTTGAATTGCTTGAAGTTGAAGGACTTGGTGGTAGCTTTAGGAGCTTCGGTCCTCGACTCCTCAGATTATTTGCTGGCATTCTCATAAACATCACTCACGGCCTTTGCCACACTTTTAGCGATGATGGCAGCAAGGCGTTTGTCCCTCTTTTCTTGACGAGAAAGTGTGTGACGGGATCCAGATGACATTGTCTGCAGTAGACATCGTCACAGGACTCAACACATTGTATTCGTATCTCACCTCACACGTCTACTACTTACTAAAACTCAGGAACACGCATATTCACATAAACGCATAACACATAGAGCATAAAAATCGCATGAACACATGGGCACGTAGAGCACATAATCAAATAACACCTAAGCATGTAAAGCACAGAAGCAAGGGAGCACATACGCATTTAATCACTAGAGCACTACAAAAAAAGTAACCATTAGAGACTATTTTATTAGGGACTGATATATCAGTCTTGAATACATAATATTTAGGACTGATTTTTCAGTCACTAATAATATTGGGGACTGATTTTTACACGACTTATGTTAGTGACTGATAATCAGTGGCTAATGTATCTCCACCTTATCTGAGACTAATTTTTAGTCATAAATATGTCTAAGTAATATAAGGTTTTCGAGGGAAACTTATTTGCAACTGAACTTTAGTCCCAAATAATTCCCCTCTATAATGAAAAATGGCATAAATGTATTGACGACTACTTTTCAGTCTCTAATATGAATGGAACATATTAAAGACTAAAAATCAGTTATTAATATTCTAAAAGATTGACTGAATTAGGAACTGATATTCAGTCATGGATGCATTTTGTATATTAAAGGATTAATGACTGATTTTTAGTATCCAAATATTTGGCTCAAGTTTTAACATTTTGAAGGAAGTACGAGAGACTGAAAGTTAGTCTCAAATATCTTGTAAGTGACCTTATTTGAAACTAAAATTTCGTTTACTAAATGGTATACGAAATTCATTAGGGACTAATATATAGTCTCCAAAACTCAATTAAAATTCTACTGTTATGATGAATTATATCTGAGACTAAAACTTAGTCCTCACAATTCTTGTAAGAGGTCGTATTAGGGACTCATAGTATCGGATGTGTTTTGTATATGAAATGAGTATTATTTGATTATTAGTTTATTATTCCACATCGTGAGTTCAACATTACAATAGTAACTAAAGTATGAATGACTTATGTATTAGTTTCGAATTACAATAGTAACGCTCAATTAGCATTTATGGTCAAATAAGTTCATTTTATGGCCAATGAGCTATTGTTCAACTGACATTGGAGGGGAGTGATATTTGGAGTTGAAGGTCGCAGGTTTCAAGTTCGAATCCAATCCCAACCGGGTTTTACCACAGTGGCCCTTCAGGCGACGGATTTTCCTCGGAACTGGAGATGGTGTGCTTAGACTACCCAACACTGTCTACGTGCGTGAGCGTATGGGGTCGCCTTTTGCCATTGGATTACCCCGAGTAGTCGGAGTTTTATTCATTGGCCGTTCAAAAAGAAACTACGGCTAGATAAAGGTATTAATGATCAGTGATGGTCAATTTGAGTCATTAGTGGTCAATTATGGTTGTTGATGTCATTTAGGGTCTATAATTTTTAATTAGATTATGAGAGTTTCTATTACACCATACTCTATTTATAGTTACATCATACTCTATTATATTATTTAGAACTAACTTTGGAGTCCAATAAAATCAAAGCATGGGTTTTAGTCTTTCAAGTATATGAGTAACTCTATTAATAAGAAGTGAAAAAAACATTATAAACATTCACCCTTCTAGAAATGATTTTCTTAAAGCAATAAATAAAATGAAAAAAAAAAAAACATTATAAACATTCACCCTTCTAGACAAGGCTTTGATGTGGGTGGTGATAAGACCGTGGGGTATGGTGGGGCGGGGGTTTGGGGCATGGGTTGACACGTGAATATGAGGCACTCAATACACAAACCCAAGTTTCATAGGGGTATGGTGGGCGTGGTTGGGCTGGCGTGGCCAAGCCACATCATTTTTTTTAAATTTAAAATGACCCGCTATGCCCTAGCCAACAAGCCAATAAGAGCCGGCCACATAGGATCGCTAGCATGCCCTACGCCCGGCTTTAAACTCCCGCCCAAGGGGCCACGCCCAAACCCAAGCCCACCCGAGGTGGTGACTTGGGCGTTTCTCTCCAACCCCCGCCCAAACCCCTGCCCCATACCCCATAGTCTAACGCTATGGGCATGAATCAATTACACATTCTTATTGGTGGTCGTAAGTTAAGTATAATGATAAGCTACTTAGAGCATTCACATCCATTCCATCAAATTATGTGAGTGGAGTTTTCATAATATAAAGAGTATAAAAAGTGGTTGTGAGTAGAGGAGAGAGAAAATGTTACTGTTCATCTGTATATTTGAGCGAGACACTGTTCATCCCCTATAATTTTTTAATATATTTTGAAAGTGGTTGTAATTGGAGAAGAGAGAAAAAGTAATGATAAAGCTATAAAAATATTATTTAATTGAAAATAAGATAGAAAATATAGTGTTTTGTGGAAATATGATGGAATGGATATGAATGCTCTTAAACGCCCCTTAAGCGAATAATGACCCATTTAAGTTTATTTTTTATATATAATTTTATATATGTACTTAAATATTTATTATTTTGTTTTACACTAAAAGCTAGTTTTAATTTTATTTTATCAATCTAAAACGTAGAATTTTAATTTAATTTTTATAATTACACTTAAACATGATCTAATGTTTAAATAAATGATAGTTGAACTAAAAACTTTCAAAATTCTCAAAAATGAAATGATCAGGATTTTAAAATTTAAAAAATATGTAAACTTTTGTTAAAAATCGAAAATCCCTCCATTTTAATTCCCGCTCCATCTTATAATTTGATTCCCCCACAACCAATCAAATTAATTTCCCCTAACCCTAATCTACTCATCATTAGTGTGTCTCTCAACCTCCCGTCCATGAATCACTTCGACTCTCTATCAGAGCTAGCAATGCCGGTGGAAGCTGTTCTCTTCACCCTTTATCGGTTCTTGTTTGTAAAGGTCCGTTCAATCCCTGTTTCTGATTTCTTTTTTCTTTTTTGGTTTCAATTTGGTTCTGAAAGTTTCTGTTGCAGGGGCTTTATTTTTTGTGTGATTTGCTCTATTTTTTTTTTGACTTTTGGATCGTGTTATGCTAATAAGCGTTCTTTGCTCACAACATGTTTGATGAAATGCCACATAGAGAGCATGTTGTCTTGACCCTAAATTAATTGGGAGAAAGTTCTATCAGTGCTATATCAAGGAGGTACATTGCTACGGCGTCAATTTTCCAAACATTTAACCATCGGTATCAACAGAATTTGTTCAAGTTTTGAGAGTAAGATAATGATCATGGTTTCTTTTAAAATTTCGTTCATAACTAAGTTGAATAGTTACTTTATTGGTTGCCGAATGACTTCATCTTTTTATTAGTATCTGTTTTATTTGGCATCGACTAGAGCTTAGGTGCAAGCCGCAGTGAGTGTTTTTTAAGCAAGGCAAATAGTATGAAAATATCATTTTTAGTATGAAAATACCGTTTTACTTTAAAGTTTGAATTGTAATCCGATGATTTTTTTTTGTTTTATATACTATGCATTCTATATTTCTCATTGCAATATTAAGATAGAATCAGATTGTGATTAGAATAATTGTAATTTGTACCGGATGACCTGAATATAAACTTACCAAATGAACAATATGCTTAGGCCATCTGTAGTCATAAAGCCCCTTGTGGGGCGTTATGCGACACGTGTCGTGCCACGTCACACAGGGGCTTTATGGGGCGTTATATCACTAGAGCCCGTAGTCATAAAGCCCCTACCCATCATTACCTAATTATTAATTTTCAATTTTATTAATTAATTATTAAAACCCTTAATAATTTTTGATTGGTCAAACCCTTAAACCTTTCTCACATCACGCCGCTATATATCTCGCGCCCCACCTCCATTTTTCTTTCATACCGCCCCTTGTGGCGGTGTTACCCGGCGGTTTTCCGGCGCTATGTGGGGGCATAGCGCCCCACTACGTTTGATCTTATAGTAATATCTAACTTTACTCTTCATGATTAGTAATATCTAACTTTACTCTTCATGATTCTTATATGAATGGATTATAAGTTGCTTTTTATTGAACACTAGTGCCTTCTAAATTATGTCAAAAGGAGGATATTCATTTGTAGGTATGTCCTAAAGTTGAAATTTATAACAAATTTTTATTGTGCTTATTTCTGCAGGTTATTTTGTGCTTGCTATGAGTCTACTCACACCTTTCTAACAGGGCAGATCAACTCTCATTCATGGGAACTGCTTGCTCTTCTCTATTCTCACGTATTTCACTCGACTCTCTTTATGGGGTAATGTTTCGGATTCATAATTTTTTTTATGATTAAGATATCTTGATGGTATAATCTCATTCCTTTCAAGAAACCAAGTGTTTGGAATTTATAGGAAGTGCATGTTTGGGTTTAATTAGTTAGTGCAGCAAATAAATATATCCATTTCAGTACTTACATTTTGAATTATCCTTGAACACCATATCTAGTAAGAATAGATCATAAATGTGAGTTAAAAAAATAGTCAGATGTTATCATATATAATAGATCCAATTAAATCTAACATGTCAAGAAGAAAAAGAAAAGGCTTACCAAAATGCTAGTTTCACTAGATGAGGCTAACCAAGAAACAAGGATGGCTAAACGATCACTCATGCATTGAATATGTAAGTGTCTCCTTGTTAAAAGCTTTTAATTTTGAATTTTATTTTTGTGAAATATTGATTTTGGGTCGCTATTGGTTTTAAATGTTGATTTCGTACCTTCAATTATTTTAGGAAAATAGTATTCAACATAAAGAGGTCATCGTGGATAAATTAAAATTTTGAAGGAACTGCATTACTATTGATATCGAACAACAAGATTGAGAAAGAAGCCATAAATCTTCAGCCTAATCATCTCAACAAGATACAAGTGAGATTGGAGATATGAGAAATAAGGTTATTGCACTCGGGGAGAAACTTCAACATGATAGGGAGAAATATGAAAAAAAAAAAATGCCAGAGTACATGATCACAAAGTTTCGAGAATTCAAGTGCACAATATTCACACCTACAAGTAATGAAGCTGATACTTTAGATGGATTACTCAGGCATAGTGACAACACGATCTATGGCGTTAGTAAAGACATTTATTACTTCTTTTATCTAAAAGCCTTTAAGCTTTAGAGTTGATTAATTGGTAATATTTCGATTGGCTCTTATTATGATATTAATGCTTGAATGTATTCTGATTTTGGAAAAGCAAGAGACAGATTTATGAATGATATTACTGTTGGGGGCTGAATTAAATTGTACCGGAAGATATTTTTCAGTTTGTAAAACAAATAAGAAAAAAATTGGAGTTAGAGACATAGTATTAAAGACTAAAAAATAGTCATAAAAACAATGGACTAGTTTAGGAGACTGATTTTTAAACCCTAAATAAACATATTCATGACTAAAAATAAATGTTATTTTAGACTGTTAATTAGACTTTAAAAGTACATATTAGGGACTAAAATCACATGCTATCTGCGATTAATTTTCGGTCCCTAAAAGAGCATATTTAGGATTGAAATTGCATGGTACTAGGGACTAATTCTAAGTCTTTAAAACCTCTTATTTGAGACTAATTCGGTATGGAATCACAAACGTAACGAAGCGTATTAAGGAAAATATAGATATGTATAGAGGACTGATTTTTAATCCCCAAAGTTATACATTAAGAACTGAAATATCATAGTATCCAAGACTCATTTACAGTCACTGAAGAAATGTATTAGGGACTGTAATGATGTGGTACCAGGGGTAAATTAAGGACTAAATTTTTATGTATTGAAGACTGAATGTTAGTCGCCATTGTTGTCGTACAATGGGGACTAATTTTTAGTTACTAAAACCACTATCTAGTACTAGGTATCCGAGACTAGCTGGAGACTAGCAAATCAGTCCCTGATAATCATTAAGGACTGATTTGGATGTATCAGATACTGATTTTTTAGTCCCTAATACTCAATTTTTTTGTAGTGGAGGCAGTCAGAAAACAGAAACCTATTATTCAAAGTCTGCGATCGTTCGAGAGTAGCGTAGTATAAGCGTATATCGTAGCATAAAGTCGTCCATAATTCAGCGATTTGTTAACGTTTTGGGGTAGAAATGCAGTGAGAGTCGTATGTGTCGATAGAAGTGAAAGCGAAATCGAGAAAATTCCAAAAAATTTAACACATAAATGGTAAACACACATATAAACTTATAAAATCGGCGAATTATCAGAGTCAGCAGTTGCATGCTCATAATCAAAACACGTAAAAATTGAGAGATAGACTGTCTGCGGCTAGTAGACTTCGACTAACCAAAGCGATTCGACTATTCAAAGGACTTTTCGTCTACGTTTGACCTTCAGGAATGTGTCCTTGCCTCGATTCTTGGGCGTCTGGCATACATCCCGTTAGTCATGTCGTGACTTCAGGTCGTTGGAGTCCGTCGAGACTTTGGTGGGAGTTTTGTAAGATGTGCAGAACAAGTCGTCAAGGTTAGGGTTTCACCCCTGGCTCAACAACTTCGTCCCTGTTTTTGATAAAATAGAGGAGATTATTCATCAAAATATGGATTTCACTCCTGATTTGGTATAATTCCCCCGTTGAACAAGCGTTCGTTATTGAAAAAGAAAGAAGAAATCATTGATAAGTTGACAAAAACAGCATTGATTAAGCAATTTAGTCGGGAGTTTGCGGTTTTCACACCTAATCTCGACTTTATCGCCTATTTATAGCTGTTAATTAGAGTGTAGTGATAGTGTAGCATAAGCGAGAATAGCGAGGAAATAAGCTCGTACATAATCCTTACTGGTTATGCACAAGTCGGTCTGTTGGTTCCTAAGAATATAGACTAGGTTTCTAAGACGTCGACCCGGACTAGGTCGAGTCTTGCCTAATTCCCTATAGTTATGGCTCTGATACCAATCTGTCACACCCCAACCGATGGCGGAAACATCGGGGCATGGCACTGAGCGAAACAGGTTGTCCAGAAGTTTCCATAACAATTATCAACACTATTCAATTTAAATAATACGTCCCATACCGTATCTCAAACAGTAAAATAATTATTACAGACAAAATCCAGGCAAATATTCTGTTCCGACAACTCAGATTTAAAATAGTCAGCAATTGTTTATCTGCTTCTAGAGACCCTTAGTTTGATCACTGCAGACAACTATTTGTTGGGCTCTAAAGCTTTATTCTAGCTTCAAATTCCTACCAAGTGTGCGTCCTAAGCACCTGTCACATACGTTAAAATAAAGTCAATACATAAAATGTAAAGGTGAGCATACAAGTTTGATAATATCATATAGAGTTCGAATTCGTTTACGCATAACCAGCACGTACACATAGTGAAATGAAGCACGTTAGTTATCGACATAGATCCATCGATACCAATGACCGAGGGTTGACTGCCCGAGGCAGTTCGCAATGCAAGATTACCACCGTAATCCATGCAAGTAATTGTCCTTAACAACCCCCGTGTGAACGGGTGCTGAGTCCAAACTATAGTACTATCGTTGCTAAGGCAGGTAGACAGCATTCCATGTGTAAACATAACAAACAAGCATTCATAAGCCACGTATAACATGCATTAACGGTTAGCGTTCAAATAGTATTGAGTAGTGTGATTGTTGTAGTTTGAATATTCGTAACGTATGTAACACCCAAAAGTGCGTAAAGCAAAAAGGGATCGAGTATACTCACAGCGGTTGATGGATTGAAGGGAGCGCTTAGCGAGTAAGGTTAGCCAGAATAGTCAAACAACACGGGGTGTTACAATACAGAAGATTATAAATGTCACACCCCGATATTTCCACGTATTACCGGTGGGCCCGGTGGGGAGTATCGTGACGTAGTTGATATCATCATAGTCAAACAACACAAATTATAAATGCACAGCGGAAGCAAAAGATAGATTCATTTCAACCAATTAACATTGCAATATTAAGTATCACAAATAGTTGAAAATAATCCACAGGTGGATCAAAATAAAAAGGAAACATTGTTCAACAGACTTCGACATCTAGAGCTTGCGAGACTTGATTATTGATGCCTGGACTAGCCAGCCTATTACGTGTAGTACCTGCACTTAGCCTTTTTGGAAAATACGTCATTTACACTGGTAAATACAACTTAACTGACTCATTTTGAAAAGAGTTTGAAAATTGATTTGAATGCACTTCGGCAAAAATATCTTTTATAACTTGGGACAATTAAAAATAATCTTGTATACAGTTTTACTTATTTGTCGTCCACTAGGGCCGGTTTGTAGGTCTAGATTAACTGACACGCCACAGGTATAATGCCCACAAGGATTTTTTTTCCTCTAAGTGGATTACCAGTTTTTACATAATGCATCTGTCAGGTGTACGCCTACACCCCGTGCTTAGGTTGTGGCCATTTCTTTGAATGATGCCAAGGATATCCGGGACATGGTCATTTAACCCCCAAAGGCCATACACCAAATAATACATATTAAACGGGTCATGCAAATACATTAATCACAATCCGATTCAAATGACTACACACCCGACCAAGCGGTACTTTTATAGTACCGTATCCCAAGCCCGTATAGGGAAAATAAGTTAGGAGTATTTACCTGAGCAAAGTATAAATCAAATACAGCAAGTGCACATAGCTTTTACTGGGCTCCTAATCTGGAACGAAAGTTTTTTAATAACCTATTAGAATCCTAACGGGTCTTTAATTAAGCTTAGACTTAGACCGGTTAGTTTTCAAAAGGAAGACACGGTTCAAACGCATGTTAAAGCGAAGACCGGTTTAGAATGTGGTTTTGACCCGACAAGCTTGTATGCTTGTTTAATATGGGTAACTTAAACACATTCTGGATTTTGAGACATAAACGATATGGTTTGACCCGTTTCGGCTAATACATGCAAACTAGTTACATAATCCGATCCGAACGCGACAAGTGCGTAACGAGTAACCAAATGAGTCATATGCAAGTTTCCTAAGTTAATATGCCTTTAATATGTTGTGACATCAGTAAGCTATCTTCTATCATGCCCAAAACGGATTTAAACTCAAACTATGCCCCGTAGGGGCATTTTGGTCATTTTAAAGGTTATAAAAGAGTTTAAACATTAACCTGAGTTACAGGTCTGATGTATTCAGTGAAAATACTTAATTTAATGAGTTGTAACAGTAGGGTAATACACATATGTGAAATTTATCATTTAAAACCAAACTATGCACCTTAGGGGCATTTTGGTAATTTTACTTAGGCTAAAAAGGTCAAAATTGGAAATCTGAGTTTAAAACTTTTGCCTACTGTTAATATGCAAAAATTTACTGAAAATATCAGTGGGTATCAAACCTTATATGTTTAAAATAGTTTTAGTACCTACAATGCGTTAAAGACGCTTAAAAAGGCGATTTGGAGCCATTTCCGGGTTTTCAAAGGAAAACTGATATTTTTATAATTCCAGAAGGCTCAAAATGATTTATTTATCATATTAGATTAGTAGAAAAAGGTTTGGTATCAAAAAGGTTTGTAAAACTCATTTTATAGCCCGAAAGGGCAAAACCGGCAATTACCGAATCAAGCTTAGAACTCTATGTTATGCTCAGCCTAAAAATAAATAAAAATCTCCAAAAATCCCAAAATATTATTTTATATCAGTAGGTAAAAATTTTGATATCAAAATGTGGGTTTAATTAGGCTATATGCTAATTATGCCGTTTAATTACTAAAAGCTTTCTAATTACGCTAATAAGCATAACTCTCAATCTACACCACAAACTGATGTCAAATTTTAGGTGCAAGTTTATAAATCAGTAACTAAGGTTTCTATTCTTTTACATTTTTAAAAATCACGTTTTAAGGTGAAAAGGGCATAATAGTCAACATTTAGGCAATTAACGGAAATTTGCATAATTATCGGACAACTAATGAACCAAGCCGTATAATCACAGAGGGTTATACTAACATGAAACTAGGTCCAAAAGAAGCTCTAAGGCAATCCTAAACTAGGCTTAAATGGGTCAGAACTGAAAGTCAAAGTAGAAGTCAAACTATGCGACTTTCGGTCCCGAACCAGGCCTAAACTGAAAATTGTCGGGGTGAACATGTTTAGACATGTTCTTACATTAGTTACCAAGTTATATTAATGATAAAACATGTTACATGGATCCTACATTGCTAATTATGCATTAATTTGAAATAAAGCTTTCTGTTGACTTTTTGCAATTAGCTTTGACCCGACAATTGACATAGTTAGAGTTGGAATCAGAGGGTACCCTTTTAAGGGTTTATTACCCACATAATTACCTACTTATAGGTACTTTTAATTCGAGATTTGACTGAACAAATTTTAATTAATCTCGAAGTCAAACCTTAATTACGACGGTTTGACTTTTAGCTAATTAACTAAGCTAAACTGAATTAGAAAGGATTAAGGACACTCACAAAGGCCCTAAGTATGATTAGGTAGCCTAAGGAAACTTGTTGCTGACCAGAGGAGCTCCAGAGAAGTCCTTGAAGTGAGTTGCAAATGGAAGCAAAAATGTTGCACTTCAAGTTCATATATATAGTGAACCCAAATGCACAAGATCATGCCAAATCACTCTACTAGTGTTGCAAGATCATTCCAGGTGTCCCTATAATACCAAAACCAGTTGCAAGAGCCCCTGAATTCGAAAACCACCCATCTAAGGCGGTGTAACCGGATATAACAGGCAGCTGCCTGTTTTTCTGCATCTGGGAGTCGCTTACGGACCGTAAGGGTCCTAGCATACGGTCCGTAAGGACCAGGCCAGCGTGACAGGACTTTCAAAAGTTGACAGTTTGGCCCCTGAACTTCCAAACTTTATTTTTAACATGGTTTCTTGCATTTGTAACCCCCAAACTTGACTTTTAAGGACCCCAATTCATAAACCAACTTTGTTAAGTCCCCGGTTATTCATACGATCACCGAAAAGTCTTAAATTTCAACGTTGACGCTTTTAATCCCCTCGTATACGAATATTGTCATAACTTTCTCATACTTAATCGAACCCTTGTGAAATTTTTATCACTTATTCTAGTGAGCATAATTAATTGTTACAAAGCTTCGGGTTTGCTAAAAGGTCACTCAGAGGTATACATTAAACATGTTGACTCATTTAACCCCGGTAGTTCGTAATCTCTCACTTTCTTCCACAGTTAGCTTCGTATGATCCATGATTTATTAGTTTAAGGTTATAAACATCATGTGTGGCTATTGTGAAGTATATTTATTCATTGTTGACACTTCGAACCCTTATATTCACGTGGTTTCTTTGTTTGCCAACTTTAGTCCCTCAAATCAATTCTTTACACGCTTTAAGTCCATGACACGTGTTGATATATTATTGGACATGAATTTTCGAGGTGTTACATCCTCACCCCCTTAAAAAAAATCTCGACCTCGAGATTTACTGAAAAAATTGAGGGTACTTTTCTTTCATTGTGGACTCTACCTCCCACGTGTACTCGGGACCTCTTCGGGCATCCCATTTGACCTTTACAATAGGTACATGCTTCCTTCGAAGCTTCTTAACCTGTCGATCCTCAATCGACAAAGGTTTTCCACAAATTTCAAGCTCTCATCTATGTGTACATCCGTATGTGGTATGACTAGCGACTCATCAGCTAGACATTTGTTCAGATTGCAGATGTGGAATACATTGTGAATACCACTGAGCTCTTCAGGCAAGTTCAACTTATAAGCCACTGACCCAACACATTCGATAATCTCGAATGGTCCTATATACCTTGGGCTTAACTTACCTTTCTTACCAAATCGCATCACCCCCTTCCAGGGTGATACCTTAAGCAAAACTTTATCACCAACCTCAAACTTTAGAGGTTTTCGCCTTTTATTAGCATAACTTTTCTGCCTATCCCTGGCAGCTCTCAGGCGGTCACGAATCTAGACAATCTTGTCCGTCGTTTCAAAGACTAAGTCAGGTCCTGATAATTTAACTTCTCCTACTTCTGCCCAACAAATAGGCGTTCTGCATTTTCTACCATATAATGCCTTAAAAGGCGCAGCCTTAATGCTCGTATGATAGCTATTGTTATATTAGAATTCGATCAATGGCAGGTGGTTATCCCAACTACCACCTAAATCAATCACACATGCACGAAGCATGTCTTCCAAAGTTTGGATGGTACGCTCACTCTGCCCGTCCGTCTGAGGATGGTAAGCCGTACTAAAATTTAAGCGCGTGCCCAAAGATTGTTGGAAACTTTTCCAAAAATGTGATGTGTATCTGGTATCTCTATCAGAGATAATTGACACTGGTACGCCATGCAGAGATACAATCTTATCTACGTACAATTGGGCTAACATGTCGGAGCTATAAGTCTCCTTAATGGGTAGGAAATGTGCTGACTTAGTCGGTCTATCTACTATTACCCATATAGTATCATTTCCTTTCCTTGTCTTTGGCAATTTGGTGATGAAATCCATTGTCACCATTTCCCACTTCCATGTGGGAAGTTCAGGCTGTTGTAGCAAACCTGACGGCTTCTGATGTTCAGCTTTGACTTGCGCACACGTCAAACATTTAGCTACATAGGCGGCTATAGACTTCTTCAAGCCTGTCCACCAATAGTTTGCCTTCAGATCCTGGTACATCTTATCAGCTCCAGGATGAACAGAATATTTGGAACTGTGGGCTTCCTGGAGGATAACATCCCGAAGTCCTCCATAAACTGGAACCCATATTCGTCCATTTAACCTTAGGATTCCATCCTTACCATAGGATAACTGCTCTTCAGTTACTCCTAGCTTTTCATCAGGATAGTTAGCTTCCAACACAGCTTCCTTCTGTGCAGCTAACAACCTTTCGTTCAAACTATTCTTTATCTCAATGCTCTTGGCATTGATCCTTATAGGTTTCACTCTTTCCTTCCTGCTTAAGGCATCAGCAACTACATTTGCCTTGCCTGGATGGTATCTTATCTCACAGTCATAATCATTCAAAGTTTCCATCCAACGTCGTTGCCTCATATTCAAGTCCTTCTGATTGAACAAATGTTGAAGGCTCTTGTGATCAGAAAAGATCACACACTTGGTTCCATACAAGTAATGCCTCCACAGTTTTAGTGCAAATACAACGGCACCCAATTCCAAGTCATGGGTGGTGTAGTTCCTCTCGTGTACCTTTAACTGTCGTGAAGCATAGGCAATGACTTTGCCTTTCTGCATAAGCACACAGCCCATTCCGGTGTGTGATGCATCACAATATACTATAAACTCATCGATTCCATCAGGCAATGTTAGCACAGGTGCATTGCTCAACTTCTGCTTCAAAATATCAAAGGATTTTTACTGCTTAGGCCCCCAATCAAACTTACTTTTCTTACGAGTGAGTAGAGTCAGGGGTGCTGCAATTCTTGAGAAGTTTTCAATGAATTGCCTATAGTATCCTGCCAGTCCTAGAAAGCTGCGAATCTCTATAGGCGTCTTTGGCTCTTGCCAGTTCATAATAGCTTCAATTTTAGTGAGATCTACTTGGATACCACGCTCACTAACAACATGTCCAAGGAATTGGACTTCACGAAGCCAAAATTTACACTTTGAGAATTTAGCATAGAGCTTTTCTTGTTGAAGTAGCTTAAGAATGCAACGAAGATGCTTCTCATGGTCAGCTTGGCTCTTCGAGTAAATGAGGATGTCGTCTATGAAGACGATGACGAATTTATCCAAGTAAGGCTTGCAGACTCGATTCATGAGATCCATGAATGCGGCAGGTGCATTAGTGAGCCCAAAAGGCATCACTAGGAACTCGTAATGACCATAACGAGTCCTAAACGCAGTCTTGTGTATGTCTTCATCTTTAACCTTAAATTGATGATAGCCTGACCTCAAATCGATCTTAGAGAAGTAGCTTGCCCCTTGTAACTGATCGAATAAATCGTCGATCCTGGGCAAAGGATACCTATTCTTGATAGTGACTTTATTAAGCTCACGGTAATCGATGCTTAAACGCATCGATCCATCCTTCTTTTTGACAAACAGGATAGGCGCTCCCCATGGAGATGAACTAGGTCTAATGAAACCTTTTGCTAGCAGATCATCTAACTGCGTCCTCAACTCCTTCATCTCTGTTGGTGCCAACCTATAAGGTGCTCTAGCAACAGGTGCTGCTCCTGGGATGATGTCAATTCTGAATTCCACTTGCCTATCTGGTGGTAAACCAGGTAGTTCTTCAGGAAAAACTTCAGGATATTCAGAAATGACGGGGATATCTTCAATCTTAGGCTTCGGCTCATTGATAGTCACTTGTTCCATGTAGATGACACAACCCTTCTTCAAACATCTGGATGCCTTGAGCATGGACACTTGCTCAGGCAGTCCATATTGGGTATCTCCCTGAATGGTAATTAGCTCACCAGACGGAGTCTTGATCACTACTTGCTTCTTATTGCACACTATCTGGGCTTGGTTACGAGATAACCAATCCATGCCTATAACTATGTCAAAACCGGCTAACTTCAAAGGAAGTAAGGATAGTGGAAAGGAATGGTTCCCAATGGATATGAAACATCCATCTAATACGGTTGAGGCGGTTTCTAAGGTTCCATCAGCTAATTCAACCTCATATTTCACGCTTAGGGTTTTAACAGGTAAATTCAGCAATTCACAAAACTTATTATCTACAAATGATTTATCAGCTCCTGAATCAAAAAGTACTCTTGCATAGACATCATTTATGAGGAAGGTACCTGTGATCACATTGTCATCCTGGACAGCTTCCCTTGCATCTATCCGGAAGACCCTTGCATTGGTCTTCTTGACCTCTTTAGGCTTCTTGGCGTATTTAGGGCAGTTGGTCTTAATGTGCCCTTTCTCATTGCAGTTGTAGCATGTGGCATCTTTAATCTTCTTGCAATCAACAGTCTTGTGCTCCTTAGACTTGCATAACCCACATGCAGGTGATCCTGACTTAGAATTGGACTCAAGTCTGCACTTTCCAAAGTGGCGTTTTTGGCAAGTCGTGCACTTTGGCTTTTCCTCTGTTCGCTGGCTATTCTTTCCAGACCCAAACTTCTTAGAATCAGTGTTTCCCTTGTGCTTCTTCTCTGACCCTCATGAGTTATCATCCTCACGCTTCCTCTTACTTTCTTCAGAATTCTTTAGTGATCTTAATCTGACTGCATCTAAAGTAAGAGACAAAGATAGATCAGCTGCTGATCTAAAAGTAGTAGGTCTAGATGCCTTAACACTGGCTTTTATCTCCGGGGCCAAACCCCCAATGAAGCGAGCAATTCGCTTGGGTTCCGGTGTTATCAGATACGGAACTAGCCTAGACAGGGTATTGAAATTGGTGAGGTAAGCTTGACAATCTAGATTCTTCATTACCAATGATAAGAAATCTGATTCAATCCTCTCAACCTCATGCTGCGGGCAATAATTCTCCTTAATGAGAGCAACAAATTGATCCCATGACAAATTGTAGAGGGGGATTTTCCCAGCAGCTTGAATGAGAGACTTCCACCATGCCAGTGCCTCTCCTTTGAATGATTGGGATACATACTTCACTACATCCTTTTCAGCACAACCGCTGATATCGACAACTGTGTCCATTTCATCCAACCAGGTCATACAATCAATTGCCCCTTTCTCCCTAGTGAAATCCCGGGGTTTGCAGGAAACAAAGTATTTATAAGTACAGGACTTGGTACGCGGTTCATTATCGAACACTATCCTCTTGGATGGAACACTGTGTTGATTAGATGAATGTCGATCATCATCTTTCTTTGGTTCCTCTTTCTTAGAGAGTGGCTTGTTGTGAGCCTCTGAATGAGTTTTAGGGACAGATTTAGAGTGGGATACTGAAGAAGTTCTACTATGCGTCCCATTAAACTCCCTGAATTGCTCCTCTACAGCTTTAGATACAGCTGTATCAATCAGTGTACGAAGCTCTCCTCTGGTTATATTAATCCTATCATCATCGTGGTTTTCCAGAGGATGACTGTTCACTTCCTCTGACCTAGCCATGTAGCTTTAATTGCTTCATAAAATCAAACAAGGACAAGGTTTACACGGAAGCTTATACAGTTTTATCGTTTTAAACGATTTATTAACCATGTTTTTAATACACATTTTAGTTAATTTGTTAAATATATAATTGTTCAAGATCTTTATCATAATCCTAAATTATAAGTTAATAATAGCACAAAAGGCCCAGTCACGTAGACAAGTTTAATTTATAAGCCCTGATTTTGCGAAATCGAGGCATTAAGGTTTGAATCAAAGTTCATTATACCTTTTCTTGACAGGGAGTTGTAGGCTACCACTGTCTTTAGTCCCAGAGGACGTTAATTATAGCCCATGGGCACTTCATCCTTAAGGGATGATTATATAAATAAGGGAATTTAGAATAACCCATTTAAGAATGACTTATGTGATTTTATCGTACCACATTTTGTCAAGCATGTTAATATGCTTTCAGATGTTTAACAAGGATTTGAATCTTTTGAATAGGTTTTACCATCTTGGCCATGTCTGCAATGACACTTAGGCTAGGTTTTACCCTTTAGATTCTTTTTAATATTTAATCGCAGAACAATCCTAAATTGAGATGTTAACAAGGATCTGAATCTAATTGTGGAACTACCATCTTGGCCCTGTCTTAAGGTGACATATGGCTAGGTCTTGTCCTTTTTAGATTTTGCCATTTTATTATAATGGTAGATCTTATAATATAGGAATCTAACTGTCCCATTAAAATTTAAACAAGTACATGGTTGCCCAAGACGGGACTTCTAACAGAAAATGATTTGCCCATGCAAGGGCTAATCAGAAAAATAACAAAGGAACCAATTAAGGACAAAATAAAACGAATTAGGATTAGTCCTATGTTCTTGTCTAGACTCAAGAATGTGCAACTGTGTAACTGAGATTAAACACAAAAGGTTAGCGTTTAATTCACTCAGTGTTGGCTCTGATACCAACCTGTCACACCCCGATATTTCCACGTATTACTGGTGGGCCCGGTGGGGAGTATCGTGACGTAGTTGATATCATCATAGTCAAACAACACAAATTATAAATGCACAACGGAAGCAAAAGATAGATTCATTTCAACCAATCAACATTGCAATATTAAGTATCACAAATAGTTGAAAATAATCCACATGTGGATCAAAATAAAAAGGAAACATTGTTCAACAGACTTCGACATCTAGAGCTTGCGAGACTTGATTATTGATGCCTGGAGTAGCCAGCCTATTATGTGTAGTACCTGCACTTAGCCTTTTTGGAAAATACGTCAGTTTACACTGGTAAATACAACTTAACTGACTCATTTTGAAAAGAGTTTGAAAATTGATTTGAATGCACTTCGGCAAAAATATCTTTTATAACTTGGGACAATTAAAAATAATCTTGTATACAGTTTTACTTATTTATTGTCCATTAGGGCCGGTTTGTAGGGCCGGTCTAGATTAACTGACACACCACAGGTATAATGCCCACAAGGATTTTTTTCCTCTAAGTGGATTACCAGTTTTTACATAATGCATCTGTCAGGTGTACGCCTACACCCCGTGCTTAGGTCGTGGCCACTTCTTTGAATGATGCCAAGGATATCCGGGACATGGTCATTTAACCCCGAAAGGCCATACACCAAATAATACATATTAAACGGGTCATGCAAATACATTAATCACAATCCGATTCAAATGACTACACACCCGACCAAGCGGTACTTTTATAGTACTGTATCCCAAGCCCGTATAGGGAAAATAAGTTAAGAGTATTTATCTGAGCAAAGTATAAATCAAATACAGCAAGTGCACGTAGCTTTTACTGGGCTCCTAATCTGGAACAAAAGTTTTTTAATAACCTATTAGAATCCTAACGGGTCTTTAATTAAGCTTAGACTTAGACCTGTTAGTTTTCAAAAGGAAGACACGGTTCAAACGCATGTTAAAGCGAAGACCGGTTTAGAATGTGGTTTTGACCCGACAAGCTTGTATGCTTGTTTAATATGGGTAACTTAAACACATTCTGGATTTTGAGACATAAACGATATGGTTTGACCCGTTTCGGCTAATACATGCAAACTAGTTACATAAGCCGATCCGAACGCGACAAGTGCGTAACGAGTAACCAAATGAGTCATATGCAAGTTTCCTAAGTTAATATGCCTTTAATATGTTGTGACATCAATAAGATATCTTCTATTATGCCCAAAACGGATTTAAACTCAAACTATGCCACGTAGGGGCATTTTGGTCATTTTAAAGGTTATAAAAGAGTTTAAACATTAACCTGAGTTACAGGTCTGATGTATTCAGTGAAAATACTTAATTTAATGAGTTGTAACAGTAGGGTAATACACATATGTGAAATTTATCATTTAAAACCAAACTATGCACCTTAGGGGCATTTTGGTAATTTTACTTAGGCTAAAAAGGTCAAAACTGGAAATTTGAGTTTAAAACTTTTGCCTAATGTTAATATGCAAAAATTTACTGAAAATATTAGTGGGTATCAAACCTTATATGTTTAAAATAGTTTTAGTACCTACAATGCGTTAAAGACGCTTAAAAAGGCAATTTGGAGCCATTTCCGGGTTTTCAAAGGCAAACTGATATTTTTATAATTCCAGAAGGCTCAAAATAATTTATTTATCATATTAGATCAGTAGAAAAAGGTTTGGTATCAAAAGGGTTTGTAAAACTCATTTTATAGCCCGAAAGGGCAAAACCGGCAATTACCGAATCAAGCTTAGAACTCTATGTTATGCTCAGCCTAAAAATAAATAAAAATCTCCAAAAATCCCAAAATATTATTTTATATCAGTAGGTAAAAAGTTTGATATCAAAATATGGGTTTAATAAGGCTATATGCTAATTATGCCGTTTAATTACTAAAAGCTTTCTAATTACGCTAATAAGCATAACTCTCAATCTACACCTCAAACTGATGTCAAATTTTAGGTGCAAGTTTATAAATCAGTAACTAAGGTTTCTATTCTTTTACATTTTTAAAAATCACGTTTTAAGGTGAAAAGGGCATAATAGTCATCATTTAGGCAATTAACGGAAACTTGCATAATTATCGGACAACTAATGAACCAAGCCGTATAATCACAGAGGGTTATACTAACATGAAACTAGGTCCAAAAGAAGCTCTAAGGCAATCCTAAACTAGGCTTAAACGGGTCAGAACTGAAAGTCAAAGTAGAAGTCAAACTATGCGACTTTCGGTCCCGAACCGGGCCTAAACTGAAAATTGTCGGGGTGAACATGTTTAGACATGTTCTTACATTAGTTACCAAGTTATATTAATGATAAAACAGGTTATATGGATCCTACATTGCTAGTTATGCATTAATTTGAAATAAAGCTTTCTGTTGACTTTTTGCAATTAGCTTTGACCCGACAATTGACATAGTTAGAGTTGGAATCAGAGGGTACCCTTTTAAGGGTTTATTACCCACATAATTACCTACTTATAAGTACTTTTAATTCGAGATTTGACTGAACAAATTTTAATTAATCTCGAAGTCAAACCTTAATTACGACGGTTTGACTTTTAGCTAATTAACTAAGCTAAACTGAATTAGAAAGGATTAAGGACACTTACAAAGGCCCTAAGTATGATTAGGTAGCCTAAGGAAACTTGTTGCTGACCAGAGGAGCTCCAGAGAAGTCCTTGAAGTGAGTTGCAAATGGAAGCCAAAATGTTGCACTTCAAGTTCATATATATAGTGAACCCAAATGCACAAGATCATGCCAAATCACTCTACTAGTGTTGCAAGATCATTCCAGGTGTCCCTATAATACCAAAACCAGTTGCAAGAGCCCCTGAATTCGAAAACCATGCATCTAAGGCGGTGTAACCGGATATAACAGGCAGCTGCCTGTTTTTCTGCATCTGGGAGTCGCTTACGGACCGTAAGGGTCCTAGCATACGGTCCGTAAGGACCAGGCCAGTGTGACAGGACTTTCAAAAGTTGACAGTTTGGCCCCTGAACTTTCAAACTTGATTTTTAACATGGTTTCTTGCACTTGTAACCCCCAAACTTGACTTTTAAGGACCCCAAGTCATAAACCAACTTTGTTAAGTCCCCGGTTATTCATACGATCACCAAAAAGTCTTAAATTTCAACATTGACGTTTTTAATCCCCTCGTATACGAATATTGTCATAACTTTCTCATACTTAATCGAACCCTTGTGAAATTTTTATCACTTATTCTAGTGAGCATAATTAATTGTTACAAAGCTTCGGGTTTGCTAAAAGGTCACTCAGAGGTATACATTAAACATGTTGACACATTTAACCCCGGTAGTTCGTAATCTCGCACTTTCTTCCACAGTTAGCTTCGTATGATCCATGATTTATTCGTTTAAGGTTATAAACATCATGTGGGGCTATTGTGAAGTATATTTATTCATTGTTGACACTTCGAACCCTTATATTCATGTGGTTTCTTTGTTTGCCAACTTTAGTCCCTCAAATCAATTCTTTACACACTTTAAGTCCATGACACGTGTTGATATATTATTGGACATGAATTTTCGAGGTGTTACAATAAAGGACATTTTCTGACCTTTATATACGCTGCGCATGGCCCTCTACGAAGCGTATATAAACTTTGTGAAAAACTAATGCTTCAAACCCACCAAAATGACCCCAAAAGTTCAGATGGTTTATATACGCTGCGTATAGAGCTATACGCAGCATATATAAACCCTTGTTTTCTGTGCAATGATTGCTGATCAGGCTCTGAGATCCATGCTTTACCTACGTTGCGTATAGGTCTATACGCAACGTATAGAGGTAACCTTATACGCTGCGTATAGAACTATACGCAACGTAGGTAAATCCTGATTCAACTAGGGTTTGGTGTGCCAATAGGTACACCCTAATAAATCAACTCGAACAAAAGTTGAAATCAGGCAGTTGACTTTGGAGAAAATACAATGTGATCATGTATAGAGGTAACCCAAAGTCAACTGCCCGTTGAAATCAACACGGATTTTACACGTTGTTGATTCATTCGTTTACACACAGTAGGTTAGGTTTTTTTAGGTTTTTGGTGGTATAGTGGGTTTATTTTGTTGTGTTCACATTGATTCTCACAGTTCTCGTAATAAACGTGATTCTCGCATGAACCTACCCTAAGTTTGTATATGGTAAGGTTATTGTACACATGGATCTAAACTTGCTAAACTTAAAAATTAAATGGAAAATTTTCTCTTTTTAAATTTTTATTTCTAGTCAACCATAATCGAGTCAGGGGTCTCACTGGAAGCAGCCTCTTTATTCCTACGGGGTAGAGGTAAGGCTGTCTACATCTTACCCTCCTCAGACCCTACCTTAGCTTTGCTATTGGTGGGATTTACTGAGTATGATGATGATGATGATTTCTAGTCAACCATATTTTTTAAGCTAAAAAGTAAAAAATAAAAAAATATAATTTGTATAATTACTCTAGTAGAGTACTAGGTTATAACCCCGTGTATTACACGGGTCGAATAAATGAATTTCATATACTAAATAATAAAACAATATATCTTTAAAAACCTCCTTTATTGCACAGGTTGAATAAATATAATTTTATATATTAAATAATAAAAAGTTATATCTATAAAAACTATATTGTACGGGTTGAATAAATATAATTTTATATACCAAATAAAAAAATTATATCTTTAAAAATATGTGTATTACACGGGTTGAATAAATGTAATTTCCGTTACTAAATAATAAAAAATATATATCCATAAAAAACCTCGTGTATTGTGTGTATTGTACGAATGGAATAAATCTAATTTTATATATCAAATAATAAAAAGTTATATCTTAAAAAACCTCATCTATTACACGGGTCGAATAAATGTAATTTTGTATAGTAAATAATAAAAAAATGTATATCTATAAAAAACCACGTGTATTACACGGGTTTAATAAATCTAATTTTATATACCAATAATAAAAAAAGTCATATCTTTCAATATACAAATGGATAATAGTCAATACGCGATGGATATGGTGATTGTGAAGATGGTTATTGAAAAAAAGATATGTTATTCAAGAAGCAAATCAACATCTATTTGAGTGATAAAATGTTGGTACCAACTCCGATAAATTGATTTATAAATTATGTAATAAAATTGATCACTTTTACCCTTTTAGCCCAAAAATGAATCTTTTAACATCTGAGCCCACAACGTCTTTTTTTCTAACCCTTTTGGCCCCTACCAAAAGGGTTAAAAAAAGCGTTGGGTCCAAAAGGGTTAGAAAAAAAGACGTTGAGGGCTCAGATGTTCAAAAATTCTTTTTTGGGCTAAAAGGGTTAGAAAAAAAGAAGTTGAGGGCTTAGATGTTAAAAAAAAAATTTAGGTTAAAAGGGTAAAAATGATATAACCACATGGGCCAAGATCATAATTTACTCTAATATCAAATTAGATAACTAAGTTTGAATTTGCAGTAAATAGATAAATATAAAAGTAATAATTAAACTAAATAATATTTAGTAGGAGGATTATCTATAATTAATTAAAAGAGATTAAATTACAATTATAATTATCCATAAGACATGGCTTAATATGATGACAAGTGTCCTAAAGTGGTTTCTTTTATTATATACTAGGTTAGAACCCCGTGTATTACACGGGTTAAGTAAATAAAAAATCAAATAGTTAATAACGAAGATTTAACAATTATTAAACGATATTTTTAAGACGGTTCTCTGACGTCCGAACAAAATTTTGTGTCATGTGTGATCAAAACTTGTGATGTTTGTCAAATTTATAAATACGAAAACATTTGAACCATTGATTAGAAGACAAACTGTATCATCGACTTTCTCACGAGTTTTAACAGTAATGTGAATATACTAATAACATAAGTTTTATTTAAATAATAGTGGTCTTAATTTATTAGTTCTAAAAAATGTTGAAATGTCCAGATTAGGCATATGGTAATTAGCCAATTACATAAACTTATATAAAAAAATAATATTTAAATTTAAACTAATTAGATAACTATAAATTATCGGTAACTATTAAATTATATAACTTCAAAATTTAAATATATGGACGTGAGTTGCGTCTTAAAAGGATGGTTGTTTTTGGATAAATTTATTAGTATGATAAATGTAGTTATTATTCTTTTTGCATTTTAAACCTATATAATTTCTTAAATTTATTATGTAAGGTTTATCTTAATATATATCATCTCAATTTTTTAAAGGACTTTTACAACACAATTTATTATCACATAATTGTTTACTCAAATCTAATATCTAATGTTTATCTTAATATATGGATGGATACTTATCAAGTTTTAATATATGAATTCTGACATAGTATGATATTTAATGTTTATCTTAATATATGGATACTTAGCAAATCGTATTAGAACCTATCAGTAATTTCTTAAATGTGTCGAAACATATTAAATTTAATAATTTAAATTAAATAATTAAATAATAATTATATACAATTAATGATGGTCTAGAATAATGACAAGTGTCCTTCTATTGGTTTCTTTTATTATATAGTATATATATAGATATAGATATAGATTAATTAATCTCTATAATTACTTTACTAAAGTAATTATATTAGGAAGAAAGTTGTTTTCAACGAAAAAACATGCTTGATTAGATAGGGAAAAAAAAATCCTTCATTTCTTACATTTACTTACACTTTATAATCACTTCGTATTTGATTCTTATACTATATTTATATTTATAATATATAACTTTATTGGATTGGTGGACCAGGGCTATGCTTCCATTTGTTATTAAAAACTAGATCATATGGCATGAATGAAAAACTAGGATTTGAGATATTGGTATTTTATTTAATTTATGGACCTAATATATATATGTAAACTTCTGTGCACAATGTGAAATCAATTTTAGCATGATTAGTTTTGTTATCCAAAAGAGGGTTGTAGCTAAGGCTGTAAACGAACCGAACGAACACGAACAAGGCCATGTTCGTGTTCGTTCGTTAAGGAAATTAACATGTTCGCGAACGCATACCAAACATAAGTTTATGTTCGTGTTCGTACATTAAGGAAATTCAGTTGTTCACGAACAGTTCGTGAACACTGGTCTCGAACACAAACAAACGCAAGCAAATAAAAAAGAATGCAAACGAACATTTAACTTCAAAATAAAAAAATAAAAACATTGTTATCCTTAAACATTGGATATAAGTAGTTTAATACAACCATTAAATGGTAAAACAAAACATAAGAAGTCTACTACACCATCAAACGATGAATCATTTTTAACTAACTTAGACATAATTATCCCCAAAAATGTCTTAAAATGTCCAAATTTTAGCTAACTCAGAAAAACGGGGTTTGAAGTTTTCAGTATGTTTATATAAAAGGTTTATTATTTATTAGAGTTAAATGCTTGGTTGGTCCTTGTGGTTTGCAAAAATTTCATACTTAGTCCTAATGGTTTACTAATTACACCTGTGGTCCCAAAACTTATCAAAAATGAACTCGGTTGGTCCCCTGACCTAACCTCTGTTAAATTTCTCAGTTAACTATGTGTGAAATGACTATATTACCCTTGAACAATTAAAAGAAATAAAAATACATATAAATAAACCATCACCATCAGAGACCATCTCCACCTTCACAAACCATCACCACCTTCACAAATTAAACCCACCTCCAATAATATCCCAACCACCAACGGAAGCATCTCTGGCGATTGTTCCGAACTCCAATGGTCTCAAAAATGGAATGCTAGGATGATATTATAATTAATACATATAAGTTTGAGGTATATACAATCTTCTGTACAACAACAAACAATTAACGCATGAGATTCACGATCCATTTTTAGATACCTGGGGATTTCTAGTTAATGGATACTATTTTTCTTCAGCTTCCGATTGAGTGAATTGTTGGAAGTTTAGTGTGAATGAAAGTCTCAAGTTGGTAATTCACCTTGTCCCACATCGGTGTGGGAGTCAAAAGATAGGCTATTTATAAGGTAAAACCTTAATGAAGCCTTTGAAGTCTTATGACATGTTTTACCACAAGTCCTACCCGCGCACGCGCAGGGGGGTGCAAAAAATGGAACCGGATTTAGTTGAACTCGTGTACGTCCTGCGGACACGAATGCAGCTCCAAAAACCCGGGCCCGCGTGAGCCAGTTTTTTGCACTCAAGACTAATAACCGTTTTTATTTTAATGAGATTTAAAACTGAAACTGATGTGGTCTTTGAAAGGTTATCAGTTTCGATATGGTCTTTGAAAGGTTATTATTATCAGTTTCGAAACTGATGTAATAATGACGTTTATTCGGTTTTAATCTCTGCAGTGATGGCTAGAATTCGGTTATAATTTTGTGCCTATAAAACCAGATCAATCTGATCAGTTTAGACACACAACAACACAGCTTCTTCCTCTTTCTCGCAATCTCTACAAACTGCATATCTCCGGTTTCTTTTCAGGCAAGTGTTCAAGTCCGGCAGTGCGCGGTGCTGCTTCGAACCGGCGTACCCTGGGAACAGACGACGAATCTGTTTAAGGGAATTGTGTTAAACACAAGCCCGGTTCACTCGTTAACTGTTTCTTTGTTTTATTATTTCTGCTTTCAGATTATTGTGCAGTTTCGATCATTACCAGTTTTCTAACAAACTTAAACAGATTATATTATTACTGATTTGTTCCTGCATTATGTTTCTTTTCAGAATGGAATCCCAGCCGATGACTACTGCTGTTTCTGCTGTCATGACCAGTGCTGTTTCTGCGGTCATGACTTCCGCTGTTTCTGTCACTACCGGTCTGGTTGCACCGCTGCCTAATGCAGTTTCGCATGCTGAAAAACCAGAGAAATTCAATGGTGTGAATTTCAAACAGTGGCAGCAAAAGATGTTCTTTTATCTGACCACGTTGAATCTGGCAAGGTTCTTGACTGAACCTAAACCCCATGTTGATGAAGGGGAAATGGATGCTCAAAATGTGAGCGCGATGCATGCTTGGAATCATTCGGATTTCCTGTGCCGCAACTTTATCTTGAATGGTTTGGTGGACACATTGTATAATGTGTATTGCAAAGCCAAGACTGCCAAAGAATTATGGGAGTCGTTGGATCGCAAATACAAAACAGAAGATGCGGGCACTAAGAAATTCGTGGTGGCTAAGTTCTTGGACTTTAAAATGATAGATGCTAAAACTGTCATGAGCCAAGTCCAAGAATTGCAAGTTATTCTTCATGATATTCATGCGGAAGGAATGGTCCTCAGCGAGACATTCCAAGTTGCGGCAATGATTGAAAAACTGCCACCAAGTTGGGTTGATTTCAAGAACTATCTCAAGCATAAGCGAAAGGAGATGACCATTGAAGATCTCGTTGTTCGTCTTCGTATTGAAGAAGATAACAAGTTGGCTTTGAAACGGATTGATGGTCCTGAAACTGTGAAGGCCAATCTTGTTGAACATGGGCAATCTTCGAAGGGAAAAAACAGTGGAAAGGGCGGAAAGAAAAGTCATGGGAAACGCTCCAACCTTGGTCCTAAGGGGGGAGTTGGGAAAAAGAAGTTCCTTGGAACTTGTTACAATTGTCAAAAGCAAGGCCACAAGGCTAGCGAATGCAAGCTTCCCAAGAAGAAGGAAAATGCTCAACAAGTGAACATGGTAGATGAAGTCGATAAGCTTGTTGCCATGGTCACGGACCTCTCGATTTTGGTCACGGAAGTGAACATAGTTGGGCAAAATAACAAGGATTGGTGGGTCGATACGGGGGCTACTCGACATGTGTGCTTTGACAAAAGCCTTTTCAACACCTTCAAGGAGGTGACTAATGGAGAAAAGGTTTTCATGGGAAATTCTGCCACGGCGGAAATAAAAGGCGAGGGTAACGTTGTTTTGAAGATGACTTCTGGAAAAGAACTCACATTGTCCAATGTGTTGTATGTTCCAGAAATTCGTAAGAACCTTGTTTCGGGGTGGCAATTGAACAAGTTTGGGTTCAAAATGGTGATTGAGTCGGATAAGGTCGTGTTGACCAAAAATGGTGTGTATGTTGGTAAGGGCTATGCCCTAAATGGAATGTTTAAACTCAATGTAATTGTCGTGAATGCAATGAAAGAAAACGCTACTAGTTCTACTTACTTGATTGAGTCTTCTAATTTGTGGCATGGTAGACTAGGTCACGTAAATTATAATTCCATTCGTCGTTTAATCAAACTTGATTGCATACCAACATTCGATATCGACTCAATTAATAAATGTGAAACTTGCGTAGAAGCAAAACAAACGAAATCGTCATTCAAAAAGGTGGAGCGAAACACCGAACCCCTCGAGATGATCCATACTGATGTGTGTGATCTAAAAGCAATTCCTACTCGTGGTGGGAATAAGTACTTCATCACGTTCATTGATGATAGTACAAGGTATTGCTATGTGTACTTACTTAAGAGTAAGGACGAGGCTATTGACAAGTTTATCTTGTTCAAAGCCGAAGTTGAGAATCAACTAAATCGGAAAATCAAAATTGTAAGGAGCGACCGAGGAGGTGAATATGTTTCACCTTTTATTGACGTATGTGCAAAAAGTGGAATCATCCACGAACTCACAGCTCCTTACTCCCCTCAATCAAATGGCATAGCGGAACGGAAAAACCGTACCTTGAAAGAAATGATGAATGCCATGATGATAAGCTCCGGTGTAAACCAAAACATGTGGGGGGAAGCAATCTTATCGGCAAATTATGTGTTGAACATGATACCCAATAAGAAAAAGGATGTAACGCCTTACGAATTATGGACGGGAAAGAAAGCACCATATAAATCCTTGAAAGTGTGGGGGTGTCTAGCTAAGGTGGTGGTCACACCACCTAAGCGGCTACTAATAGGTCCCAAAACGGTGGATTGTGTATTTATAGGATACACCCGTCCTTATGGTCCTTATCATTTTATTGTGCATGATTCCAAGAACCCTGGAATATGCAAAGGCACCATAATCGAATCTAAGGATGCATCATGGTTTGAACATGTGTTCCCATGCTTAGATAAAAGTGAACCGAGTTCTTCTAGACCGGTTGAGGAAATTGTTCCCGAGGGTGAAGTTGAAAACGATGAACCTCGAGAACAATCTAAGACTGAGGAAGTTGAAATCAGGAAAAGTAAACGACAAAGGACTGAAAAATCCTTTGGACCTGAGTTTCTTACCTATATGGTAGAAGATGAACCTCAAACGTACAAACAAGCGGTACATTCCTCAGAAGGACCTCAGTGGAGGGAGGCAATCAAAAGTGAGATAGACTCTATCTTACAGAACCATACCTGGGAACTAGTGGATCTTCCTCAAGGATGTAAACCACTAGGATATCGATGGATCTTCAAGAAGAAGATGAAACCAGATGGAACCATCGATAAGTACAAAGCAAGGTTGGTGATCAAAGGATATAAACAGCGAGAAGGTTTAGACTACTTTGATACATATTCGCCAGTTACGCGAATAACATCCATCAGGTTGGTGCTTGCCATTGCCGCCATTAGAAATTTGGAAGTTCACCAAATGGATGTGAAAACAGCTTTCTTGAATGGAATTCTAGAGGAAGAAATCTACATGGAGCAACCCGAAGGCTTCACAGCTATTGGGCAAGAAAAGAAAGTGTGTAAACTTGTGAAATCCCTGTATGGATTGAAACAAGCTCCAAAACAATGGCATCAAAAGTTTGATCATGTCATGCTTGATGCTGGGTTCAAAATCAATGAATGTGACAAGTGTGTGTATGTGAAGGACACATCTGATGGAGATGTCATTTTGTGTCTATATGTAGATGATATGCTCATTGCTGGAAGCGATGACAAAATCATAAAATCTACAAAGAACATGCTAAAAGCAAGATTTGACATGAAAGACATGGGTCTTGCGGATGTGATTTTGGGGGTCAAAATCACACGAACCCAAAGTGGACTCGTTTTAAGTCAATCCCACTATGTGGACAAAATTCTTGAGAAGTTCAATGCAAATGACTCTAATGAAGCTAGAACTCCACTTGACACAAGTCAACATCTAGCCAAGAATAGAGGTGAACCCGTAAACCAATTGGAATACTCAAGAATCATTGGTAGCTTGATGTATCTTATGAGTTGTACTAGGCCAGACATAGCATTTGCTGTGAGCAAGCTAAGTAGATACACAAGCAACCCAAGTTCAATGCATTGGAACTGTATCACTCGGTTGCTTCGCTACTTAAGATACACTCGGGAATACGGGTTGCATTATAACAGATATCCAGCAGTTATAGAAGGACATTGCGATGCAAATTGGATATCTGACACGAATGATTCCAGAGCAACAAGTGGGTATGTATTCACACTTGGAGGTGCAGCGATATCGTGGAAATCATCAAAACAAACGGTTATTGCTAGATCCACGATGGAATCTGAGTTCATCGCTTTAGATAAAGCAGGTGAAGAGGCAGAATGGCTACGTCAATTTGTTGAGGATATACCAAGATGGCCTAAGCCGGCAACGGCCATTTGTATACATTGTGATAGCCAATCGGCACTTGGCAGAGCTCGTAGCACAATGTATAATGGTAGGAACAGACATATCAGACGTAGACATAATACGATACGACAACTAATCTCTACAGGAATTATCACTGTTGACTACGTGAGGTCAAAGGATAATATTGCGGATCCGCTGACAAAAGGCCTAAGTAGAGAGTTAGTACAGAAGTCGTCCGTGGGAATGGGACTGAAGCCCTTGAAAAATGAAGTTCATATGATGGAAACCTAACTCAATAGACTGGAGATCCCAAGAATTGAGTTCAATAGGAAAACCTAATTGTATGAATAAGCAAGGTCACTGTGGGGGATAACCCTACGCATTTAATAAGGTAGTTTATTATAAAGATTTATAAACTTCCTAGTCCATTCCTAAAAGTGACAAGTGTGAGGCTAAGCCTATGGCTTTTAATGATTCGACTAAAGTAAACATACATAGTGAATCACCTATGTGAGAGAGAAGTGGGGTCGCTTCGAAGGGTATTGTTGGGGCACAATACTTAATGGCTCTCACAGAACCAGGCATCATGTTCATGACCATAACGAACATAACTATGAGGACTTGACTTTGTCAGGGAGAGTCTTGTGTGAAGTGCATTGTCGTCTACACAAACGGCAGACGAGTTCAAAGACATCGAGTTCTACTCAGAGCTAGTGGGCTAAGTGCATTTCATGAGCGAAGGTTCAAAGGGTAACACCTACCTATCGTATGCAAAACTCAACTGCTGAAATGTAACAAGGAATTATGTTGTTTCTGAGATCGACCTCCATTCATGTGGAGGATTGTTGGAAGTTTAGTGTGAATGAAAGTCTCAAGTTGGTAATTCACCTTGTCCCACATCGGTGTGGGAGTCAAAAGATAGGCTATTTATAAGGTAAAACCTTAATGAAGCCTTTGAAGTCTTATGACATGTTTTACCACAAGTCCTACCCGCGCGCACGCAGGGGGGGTGCAAAAAATGGAACCGGATTTAGTTGAACTCGTGTACGCCCGCACGTCCTGCGGACACGAATGCAGCTCCAAAAACCCGGGCCCGCGTGAGCCAGTTTTTTGCACTCAAGACTAATAACCGTTTTTATTTTAATGAGATTTAAAACTGAAACTGATGTGGTCTTTGAAAGGTTATCAGTTTCGATATGGTCTTTGAAAGGTTATTATTATCAGTTTCGAAACTGATGTAATAATGACGTTTATTCGGTTTTAATCTCTGCAGTGATGGCTAGAATTCGGTTATAATTTTGTGCCTATAAAACCAGATCAATCTGATCAGTTTAGACACACAACAACACAGCTTCTTCCTCTTTCTCGCAATCTCTACAAACTGCATATCTCCGGTTTCTTTTCAGGCAAGTGTTCAAGTCCGGCAGTGCGCGGTGCTGCTTCGAACCGGCGTACCCTGGGAACAGACGACGAATCTGTTTAAGGGAATTGTGTTAAACACAAGCCCGGTTCACTCGTTAACTGTTTCTTTGTTTTATTATTTCTGTTTTCAGATTATTGTGCAGTTTCGATCATTACCAGTTTTCTAACATGAATTAGGTCCCCGGCAAATTCTTCTGTTGCACAATCTCCAACTCTTCGAGACCATCGCTACTGCTGTTGCTGCTGCCACTCTTCTTGGGTTTGTCAGAATGCTTATCGTCGTCTTCTTTTGACGGCAGCTGCATCTCATCACCACATAACTCAAACTGGTTATACACTTTAGGCAATTTCTCAGTTACAATAATATAAAAAACAGAGGCTATTTAGTAATTACTCTGTTCATAAAGATCAAACTCTAATGCTCTGTCAACCAAAATACCCAAAACAACCTCAAATCAAAGGGCTTTTTGGATAATTAACCCCAGAATATGATTCAGATGTGAAATTCCTACTTATTTTACCTGATTGGGGAGAATATATTAGGAGGTGTTGTGGTGGTTTGGTGGAGGTGTGGTGGTGGGTTGAAGGTGACGGTGGTGGCGGGTTGATGGTGGAGGTGGTGGTGGTTTCGTTTTTCTATTTCGGCCACCGTTATCCTGTTTCGGCCACCGGTTCTGTCGGTACTCCGGTCACCAACCTCCGTAGATCCACCATCGATTGACCCACCGTCGTCACCAACCTCAGCACCACCGACATTTACTGCTGGTAGTTGGTCGTCGTCGGAGTTTGGAACAATCGCCAGAGATGCTTCCATTGGTGGTTGGGATATTATTGAAGGTGGTGATGGTTTGTGAAGGTGGAGATGTGGAGATGGTCTTTGATGGTGATTGTTTCTTTATATATGTTTATTTCTTTTAATTGTTCAAGGATAATATAGTCATTTCACGCATAGTTAACTGAGAAATTTAACAGAGGTTAGGTCAGGGGACCAACCGAGTTCATTTTTGACAACTTTTGGGGCCACGCGTGTAATTAGTAAACCACTAGGACCAAGTATGAATTTTTTGCAAATCAGAAGGATCAACCAAGCATTTAACTCTATTTATTATTTTTTTAATATAATCAAACGAACACGAACGGATGTAACCGAACATATTACTGAATGTTCACGAACGCAGTCGAATGAACGAGACATGTGTTCGTGTTCGTTCGTTAAGCTAATCGAACGAACATAAACAAACTTCCCTCCGAATGGTTCACGGACGGTTCGTTGAACGTTCGGTTCATTTACAGCCCTAGTTGTAGCACAACTTGTTGTTCATTTATATGCTAACTTATTGTAATCGGTTGATTTTGGAAAGTTTATATTAAATTACTCTTTATGTGAAATACAGTCAGCATATACTAATCCGTTTATGTCCATGAGCAGGCATGAAGCACAAGCCATCAAAACAATTGTTCATGTAATTTTCGGCAAATTGTCCCCTTTAAATTCTAATGTTGATGAAAACCTTGTTGGAATGAGGGACCGCTTGCATGCTTTAGAATCACATTTAGACATTGAGGCAGATGGTGTTCGCATGGTTGGGATATGGGGGGTTGGGGGTAGTGGTAAGACCACTCTTGCAACTGCTGTATATATGAAAATTTCAAACCATTATCAAGGTCACTGTATCATGGGGAATGTTAGAGAAGAATCTAACAGATATGGTTTAAAAAAGTTGCACGAAAATATGTTATCAGCTGTTTGCAAAACAGAAGTGAGGTTACAAAGTATTGATGAAGGGAAATTAAGGATAAAAGGTATGCTAGGTCGTAGAAAAGTGTTAGTACTTCTTGATGATGTTGACACACTTGATCAACTAGAGGCGTTAGCTGGATCACATAAATGGTTTGGTAGCGGGAGCAGAATAATACTCACAACTAGAGATGAACATTTGCTAAAGACCCACAAGGTAGATCAGGTTTCTTGTGTCAAATTATTATCACGCAACGAGGCTATGCAACTCTTTAAAATACATGCATATAATGAAGAAGAACTGGTAGAAGATTATGAGACACTTTCATTAAGTGTGGTTTCTTATGCCGCTGGGTTACCATTAGCACTTAAAGTTTTAGGCTCTTTTCTATATGACGAAGATAAGGATGAGTGGATAAGTGCTTTGGAAAAGTTAAAAGACATCCCAGATTCCAAGGTCATGGATTTACTTAAAATTAGTTATGATGGACTTGAACCTTACCAGAAAGAGTTATACTTAGATATTTCATGTTTCTTCATGAGGAAGTACACTGGTGACGCAATGGAGATGCTCGAAGCTTGTGGTTATTACCCAAAAATTGGGATAAAGGTGTTGATACAAAAAGCTCTTATAAGTATTGTCTATGATAGGTTTGACATGCATGATCTGATTCAAGAACTGGGACACTACATTGTTAGAGGAGAAAATCCTAATAATCCTGAAAAACATAGCAGACTTTGGAAACATGAACAGATAAAAAACATGCCTTTTTGGGATGAAACAATGGTAAAGGTTAAGCTTTTTCAAAATATACAATTGAATATATGTTCATCGAATTATTTTCAACCGTGCATCGTTTCCTTCTTTATAATTGCAGGAATATGACAAGATCAAGGCCATAAGTTATGATTATGAATATGATTATGATCATTCACGCTTCTTGGATATTGCTTCACGTGATCATGTTGATTCGTCACGCTTATGTAAAATTGTTTCAAATATGAAGAAATTAAGGTTGCTTATTGTGTCTTTGGATAATGATAATGGTGAGAATGCTGAAGGTCCTAATTATCTATCAAATGAGTTGCGGTATATTAAATGGTTCAATTATCGTGCAAGTCCATTTCCAGATTGTTTCGAACCAATGAAGCTTGTTGTTCTAAAGTTGTCTCATAGCATGCAAAAAGAACTTTGGAAGGGGTACAAGGTAATTCATTAATTTTGTGCAAAGAATCTTTAGAATAATTACATAAACAAGATGGTGAAAAGTGGGTTTTTAATGTAATATTTAACAAAGGGCTTATAGTCTGCCGGTAACAATGAGTGTAGTAAGATGTTATCCACTTATCCCCTTAGTAGATTTTAATAGGTGTATAAGTTAGCCGTTTTAAAAAAAAATAATAAAAAATATAAATAAAAAGTACGTAATATTTAAAATATATATATGTTAGCTATAGGCAAAAATACTATAACTCGAAGAAAAAAAAACCAAGTTTATTAAATAATAATATATACCCATGGTAACTTGTTTTAGTATTAGAATAGTACTTATAGGGATGGTAAAAAAGGTCAAATGGATATATTAGAAACCCCAAGCATATGGGATATATATACCCGATACCCATATGGGTGTATTCGAAACTCTTTGTTGTTTCGATTTTTGAAAACCATTCGATATCGATTTTTTCGGTTTTCAATATGGGTTCTATTCGGTTTCGTCTTTTCACTTTTGTCATTTGGGTTTAAAACAATGTTTTAAAATCCGGTTTTTATACCATACCGGATTTGGTTTAGAAACGGTTTAACCGGGTGTATTTGGCGGTTCAACCAGGTGTACCAGGCAGTTTAACCGGTTCTATCGGACGGTTTAACCGGTACAACCGGCCAGTTTGAACCGGATTTTAAAACATTGGTTTAAAATATTTGGTCGAAAAAAGCCCAAAATAATGAGATAATGATAAAAAAATTGGGTTAAATATATATATATTTTTTGTATTACTTAATGATTAATTAATAATTAAACAAATGAGCTCAGATTTTTTGGGCTACATTATTTTATAACTTTTATAAATTACTTAACATTCAAAACAAAATTATAATCCATAAATTCAATAACAAACATTATAAAATAAAATGGTTACATATCGGTTATTTGGCTTTGTTGGGTTTTTTTTTTTCGTTTTCGTAAAAAAACAAAACCAAAACAAAACCGTAAAATTCATTTTCAGAAAAAACAAAACCAAACCTTTGCTTATTGTTTGGGTTTGGTTATTTCAATTCAGTTTTTGGGTTTCGAATCTTTTTTTTTTTTTTTTTTTTTTTCAGTTTCATGCACATTCCTACTTGTCATGTAGACATTAAATCTGATATATTATCAAAGATAATTTTTATCATAAGAAAATAGGTTATAGTAGCACTCAAAATTTAGAAGTCTTTAAAAGTTTGGAGGTAGCCATACATGTTTGATGTTGTTGTATTGCCATTGCCAACAGCTTTACAAGATCTGAGAAAGTCACGCAGATCACTCTTATTATAAGCTCTTATATAAACTTGTTTATACTTTATAGCATCTACCACATTTGAAAGTGCTTCAACTCGAAACCATGAAGAAGCTAGCCAACACACCAGATTTTGATGGACTCCCGCGTCTTCAAAAGTTGACACTCGAAGATTGTAAAGCGTTAGAAGAGATTCACCCATCACTTGGAAATCATACAACTCTTGAACACTTAAGTGTATCATTCTGTACCAAGCTTAGAATGTTTCCAACACTTGTCCACATGGAAAATCTCAAGACTCTAAAAATAGAAGAATGTAGGTTGAAAGATGGAGATATACCATGTGGTATTGGTGAGTTATCCAACTTACACAAGCTAGATCTAAATGGTAATAGTTTTTCACAACTAAATTTCAGCCTCTCACAACTTACTCGACTCGAACTCCTCAACCTATGGAATTGCCGACAACTTCTTAAATTGCCTGAGCTCCCGTCAAGTTTAGTTGTTCTTAACGCACAAGGTTGCAACTCACTTACATCCTTTGGAGATTGTCATAATAACTGTAAACAATTAGCTCAAGCCTCACTTATAGATGTGAGACGTAGCATAAATGATGGTGACAGATTACTACAATCCATGCTTAAGGTCTTTCTTCTTTTCTCTGTCTATCTCTTTTCGAAATCACTTATAAAGCCATGCGATTCTAGACCGTATTAGAATGCAGTGTAATGATCAAATACAAATGGATCTTAACGTGCTAAACATGAGACGAGAAATATTTTTTCCTTTTTATTAATTTCTTTTTTCTATCTAGTCAAACATGTTTTTAAGTTGAAAAAAAATAAGATAATTCTATAATTACTCTAGTAGAGTGTGTGTATATATATAATTATATATATTAAATTTTAGGACTAAAATGCATGTTTGATTAGATAGAAAAAAAAAGCTTAAAAAAAACTTCCCTTGACTTCACACGTTTAGAACGTTAAGATCCATTTGTATAATAAATAACCTTAGAATGTAATGAATTTGTGTTAATCGATTAATTAGGGAAAGGCTATTGAGACCGGTTGGATGATTCTTCGCCTAGAAGGCGTTGAGGTTGCAAAGGGGTTTAGATCACCACTGCTTAAAGGAAGGAGATGTAGATTGGAACTTCCAGATAACTGGTGCAATGACTTCTGTGGTTTCTTGATGTGCGTTGCTATCAAAGGTAACATGGACTGGACTAGTTATGTACGTATAAGTGTGAATCAAGTGATGAGTGGTATGGATTTTCATGATGATTTCGTTTGGAAGGAGAATGCTTTCGATGCGTATACATGGGTGGGATATGTTTCATTTGGTTCGCTGAGACGTACTGCATGGTGGAATCAAACATACAAATCTCTTTTGTTTCACATTGAAGATAAGCATGATGACTCTAGTGGTTTTGGAGTTAAACTCGTTCACAAGAAAAGTAAAAGTGGTCTAACACACACATCAACAAATTCTTCTTCTCACTATACTCCTAAGTTTAAGATTGAAGATGACTCGACAGATGGTGTAACGTTCATTCTACATTGTTATAATCCGAATCTATAATCTATAACTTTTTTGTATTTTATTATTTGTAAATATTTAACTAATATTACAACAAAAAAAGACGAAACGCCTACATTTTGTAAGCTATAAGGTTTCAATAGAACTTATAACTTAAGATTACAAAAACGAAATGTAGAATGTTTAAATTGTTTCATGAAACAAAAGCTTCTCATTAAAAAAAGATAAGTTGTCGATATTTTGCGCCATAATAACATGACAAATAAATTAATTTCTTTCTCTAAACATAAATTACACAACAAAATGAATGATTTTTACTTCCGTATAGATCCATCAAATAGTATTTAAGTGATACTCCGTCACAAATGAAGTTGTGGGCAATTTGATTTCCGGCGGATTACTGAAGGTGAAGGATCACTGAAGAGGATATGTAGCGATAGAGTATCCACGACTGACGCCTCTTAGTAGCGTCCACTTAAGGGTTTTTTTTTTTCAGACAAATTACTTATAACCGATATGCAGGCCTTATTACGGGTATCCTTTTTTGTCGACGGTTTCGTTGTATGGTTGCAACTTGACTCTTCTCAACATGCCGAAACATACGAGTTTAGATGTTTGAATATTGTATTTTCACAAAAATACACGTTCACTGCAAGTCTTGTGCTATCAATAAAAGCCATAAATTGCCATGGCTTTATAGCCTAGTGGCATCTTAGGGGTGGGATAAAGCTTTGAGACCAATAGGTCCTGGGTTCGATTCCCACAAGGGGGTTTTTTCATATTTATTGGGTTTCCTCCTGAATTGGTGTATAGGATTATGCCTAGTGGAGATGGATATGATCGGGTGCTTCCGCTGGTGTCACGGTGATACTCTAGTGGTCCGTCAGTGATCTAAATTTACCGTTAAAAAAAAAGCCATAAATTGCCATATGTTCCTAGCTCTTTGGTTCCCACTAAACCGTTGCAACTTGTCTATTCCGATGTGTGGGGAGTGGGGACCCATAAAATTACTTTATGTGATTTAATTAGTTTTGACGATTTAAATAAAAAGTCTTTGTAATGTTTACCTTTTTTTTTTTTAATAATGGCAACTATTGCTTTTTGGTTGGTAATGATTTGAACTTTAAAAATTCCTACTAGCGGTCCTATCTTTTCACATATTGGCCTTCAATGGACCCTGACTAATAGAATCCTAGCGTCGTTAGTCTCTAGTCGCTGGAAAACGTTTTTGATAGGAAAAAGGTTCCTAAAGGTCCGATCTATGGTTACAAACATGTTTGGAACGAAAACTTTGAGTTTTTCGGCTAAAATGTTGAGTTTTCTGGCCACAAAGAAGTTTTCCGACGAAAAAAAGAGTTTTTACTGCGACTTTAATAATTGGGCTTTTTACTGGAGAAGGTTCCTAAAGGTGCGTAGTAAGGTTACAAAGAGGTTTGAGACGAAAAAATTGAGTTTTCCGGCAACCTTAATGGTCTTCGTAATGTATTTAGTTTTTCATGTAGGCTTAATACATGGAGTACTTTAATTAATTGGGATACAACAAAGAATGGATGGGCAATATATTAATTAATTTTGTAAGGTAAATATTATTCCCAAAATATCAATCCCCCAGACGAAACGAAGAGGGCCGCCACAACAACACAACAAGCCACTTACATCAAATTAAAATTACACCGTATATCCCAACTCACTGATCTATTATCATGTTTATTTCTATACCATATAAATCAAGAGACTTGATATCTTGGGTGATCTTTTCAATTTGATCCTCCATATTAGAAAAACCTTTTATTGTTCCTAGAAGAACCCAACACGTAACCATGATAATACTTTGAAAGTTTAAACACATCTTTAGCCATTCTCCTAAGACCCATATGCTCATGAAGATCAACCAGATCCTTAACGAAAACATAAATATCAACCCACCTTGCACCAAGCACTAATTTGCAATGTTTTCAGAACCGGACCGGGCGTCAAACCGGTCTTCTTATCGGTTCAATGGTCCGACCGGTCGGACCGGACGTAAAAACCGGAAGGTATCGTAAATATTAAAAAAATTAATAGTGTTAAATCTAAAAAAAAAAAATATATATATATATATATATATATATATATAACCTGTCCAACCCTTCCAAAATCCGGTCCGACAGGCCGGTTTCCCGGTCCAACTGCCGGGTCGCCGGTTCAACTCCGGTTCAATACATTTCCGACCCGATACCATGACCCGGACCGGCTCAACCTCCGGTTCCCGGTCCGACCGGCCGGTCCGGGTCTGAAAACATTGCTAATTTAATACCGAACCACTAAGGGAATGTATCAGGAACAAAAAAGATGTTCCACCGATTCAGCATCTGAATCACATAAGGCACACGACAAGTTTCCAAAGTAATAACTTCTCGCCTGAAGAGCACTAGCCGTGGGGACCCGGTTCATCACGGCTCTCCATATGAAGATGTTGCATTTCTTCGGAACCCACTTGCACCATTTGAAAACAAATCTGCTACTGAAGTCCACATTATTAGCGGGAATATTATTTAAAATTAGTTTGAATATACTGTAGTCTACGTAAATATTCTTTGTTCTCTTTTCTTTAATTCTTTCCAATATCTCATTCAAATTAACCTTCTCCAATGGCTGACAAAACTAATCCCACGACCAACCCTAAGCCTCTCCATCGAGTGTATACCGTAACGAACATCAAACACAGAGTCAGAGTCTTTGACGGCACGAAAGTGTTGTACTCATCGTGGGTGAAATTGTTTCACCTCGATGCAAGAGGGTATAAGGATCTATCGCACATCGATTAGACGCCGCCGCCTTCTAAAACCTATCCTACGTTTGAAGACTGGTCTGAGATCGATGCCATCGTGTTGCAGTGCATCTATGGTACTCTTTCGAATGATCTTTTGGTAAGGTACTCAAACTAGATTCAACGGCATACGAAGATTGGACCTGAATCAAATCCATTTTCAATAACAAGGGAGCCCGAGCAGCAGCCCTTGAACATGAGTTTAATAACCTAACTCTCAATGCCATGCCTTCCCTGGAAGCTTACTGCCAAAAGCTCAAAGAGCTCGGAGATCAAGTGAACGATGTTCATAGCCTCGTAAACGAACAACGGTTGGTGTTGCAGTTAATTCATGGTTTTCCAACTATTTTAATACGGTGGCCACGTTCATCAACAAAAGCATGCCTCCCGTCTTGGGCAGTGGCAGACCCATGATTTTTTTTTTCATTGGTGTTCATTTTTTGTGTAGGAATTTTTCATAACCAAACATTAAAATTTCCAGGTCGGTCATCGTAGTAGGGTCAGGGCTAGGAAATAATGTAGAAGCATTTAGTGGACATGAAACCACTACATTATTAAGAACCATTTTAAGCATCAAGTTATCAAATAGTGGTGATTAATAAGTTGCTTTGAACCAATAGCTACCTAAACAACACACTTACTTCATATAACTTCAAAATTTTGTTTATGAACATCACTATTTGTTGGAAGTCTTATTTGGTAATCAAATGTGAAATAAATTCATTCGGAGACAGTCAATATATTTTAAAGAAGCAAACTAGAGGGTTAATGGGTGATTGTGCTGTTTTAAAACACAAGTTTAATTTTGATAAAAAAAATAAACTAAAAAACACTAGTTTAATTTTGATAGAAAAATAAACTAAAAAACAAGACATGTAAGATTTGAAATTGGGATCTATATGTTGGAACTACAGGGGGCAATCTTGACACAAAACCTTCCAAATGGGTTGGTTTGTGTTGCTTTTAAAATTATATGGGTTGGTTTAGGTAACATATTTTAACTAAATGGGTCACAATTGGTCACTTGAAATTTCATCTTATTATTTTCGGGTCAAAGCGAGTCGACAACATTATAGAAATGGGTTAATGTGGGTTAGTGTCTTAAAGAAACATGGCAGGTGTTTTGGTCAAAAATCAAGCAAAGATAATACAACCAAGTCTTTTGTTGTGAGGTGTGATGCTTGAATCAATGAACAATATTAAGGATCACTCAGAAATGTAATGAACAAGTGACACAAGGATTTATACGAGGAAAAAGCCCTTGATCAAGAGTTGATCTCCGGCATAAAAAACCTCGGGTGATGGAAACTACCGATCACCAACTAAGATTAATCAAAAGAAGTTTACAACTCGGGATGATAACAAGCTTGTAACAAGGATCACTAGTGTGTAATGTGCAACAATGTATGAAATCGCCGAGTATTGCTTGAGAGCTGGTTGAGAGCTGTTACGAGAGTATGTGTGTTTGCTAAATTTGCTCAGTGTTCTAACTCAAGCTTGTTATCCCCATTTTAAATTAGAAATAACTAAACTAACAAACTATCCGCAATTTGTGCAAGCTCCCCACGATCTCTACAACGTTCACAATGGCCAAGCACGTGCGGAATATTGAGGGAATATGCTCCAGGAATTTCGGTGAGACTTGGTCCATGCCTTTGCTCCTGCAAAACAAGCTTACGTACAAGGTAGACAATTGTTAGTATAAGGATAATAATAAGGATCCTGAATCCTGGTCCTGCAACGCCTACTGAGGATCATTAACTCAAACAGAGTTGAGGATCCATGATCCTGATAGCACATGAGGATCCATGATCCTTAGGATTGGAAAATCCTCCCCTAACAATTGCCCCCAAAATATAAGGAGTAAAGTATAAATTAGCGAGTTATATTTTCATGATCTTATCTGCAACAAACTAACGGATATATAGCCGTTAGGATCTAACTATCTGTTGCAAACCTTACGTCATTGAAGCGACATCCCTGCAGAATCATCATTATAAATTCAAGTTAGAGATAAGGGTTAGGAAGCATTTAAATTCGTGCGTTACACCCTTTAAATCCTCATTCGAAGATCAAGCAGGAATTTCTCTTTCCTTTCTCTCTTCTCCTTCTTACTCTGATCTTCTTTCTAGAAATCTCTGAATCACAATGAAGTTACGATCATCCCCTGCTAAGGATCATCAGAAAGACAGTCCTTTGAAGAGCCAAGGGATCATCAAAGATTCTTAGAAGGAACGTTGCTACTTCACTGATCCTGAGATCGACAGGATTCGTCATTGCTTTCCGGCGAACGCTGTCTTCAAGCCTTTTGACCCTACCGCCTTGAGCGATTTCGTTTTTGAAACTTGGGTTGCCTTTCCAGTCACCCCATTCTCGATAGGATACTCCTATCCTTTTCCTGCTTTTACCCAATCTTTCTTCTCCCTTACCGGCATATCCTATATCCAGGCTATGCCAATAATGTGGAGGGTTTTATTTACCCTTGAGAGGATCATTGAGCAGGAGGATATAGATTTAGGAATGTCTGAACTTGCTGACTTGTACAACCTTGTGAGCCATGGTTCACATCGCTTTCTATTCAAACATAAACCCGGTGAACCTCATCCAATCCTGAAAACCACCAAGAACGACACCAAGTGGAAGAAACGTTTTTTCTTTGTCAGGAGGGATTCCATCCCGGATGGGAAGGATCTTCCAAGAAAATGGGCCACCCATGGTAGGATAGAGGATCCTTATAGAAGGATCATAGGATACCCCTGTTTCTGCTGAGGATCACTAACCCCTTTGTTTCTATTTTGCAGCTATTCCTGTTTCACACATCATTACATCACCTGCAACCAAAGAAAGGATCAACGCCTTCCGGAGTCTTGATCCTGCAGTAAGAACATTTCAAGCAAACACCAAGGATTCTCAAGAAGTATCCTCAGGCTCAATCACAATGTCAAGTAAGTATCCGAGTTTATATATGATTAAATTTTGAAATGCAAATAAAACAAGAATACTTATCTGTTGCTTTGGATTGATAGGTGCTGGAAAATCCTTAAGGTCTGCCTCCCGCTTTAGTGTCAGTGATCTCAGCACTGTGGCTCCCCGTTCCAGAAAAAAGAAAACTGCTGCTAGCCCAAGCACCATAGTCCCCATGCCTGTCACCTCCAAGGGGGGAAAGAAGAGGAAGGCCACTGAAGCTGAAAATCTTGAAGGCTTGCCTCTTATCCGCCACCAGTTCCAAGAATACTTTGCTGATGTCAGGATCACTGACTCTGCATGATTATCCTGCCCACTTAAGGATCACGGATCCTAAACTTTACCTTGTCTTTTTTGCAGAAATTCGCTGAGGTCGAAATGCTGTTTGATGCATATGTTGAGGAGGCGGAGCAAAAGCATCTGGAGTATCAAAAATTCTTCATGGCTAAGGATGAGACTATCTCTCGCCTTGAGAAGGATCTTGCTCTGGCAAAGCAGCAGGTGGTCATGGCCCAGATAAATGATGATCATGAAAAGCACGACCTGCTGGAGGATGCTAAAGTCTCTGCTGCCATCACTATGTATAAGATCAAGCTGCAAATGGCCCAGGAGGCTGAGGATCCTGACTTCGACAGGACCACTTGGGACAAGGAGGGCTGGAAGGCGAAGCTGGCTGAGCTAGACGATGAGGAGGAGGCTACTGAAGTCTTGGCGATTGAGGCAAGTGGCAGCGGGAATGATCAAGCTGGTGGTGATGATGCTGGTGGTGATGCAGCCAAGGTGTAAGCTGCAGAAATGGGCGATGATGGACATTTCTAGACGCGGCCGAGCCCATTTAGGATTTGAAAGTTTTTTGGTTGTTATGTTTTGAAACAATGTTGGGTTGTACTTTGAACAATAGTTTTTAGGGTTATGGATCATGGATCCTTAGACCATAGGTAGGATAATAGGTGGTGGAGGGATCCTCTGTTTGGGGGATGAAACCACTTGTTATCCTGCCATCTTATATTTCCTGCACTTTCAAGACCTGTTAACAATGGACACCCTTTGCCAACCCAAGTCGACGGGCCATGTATTGCTGGTAGAAACTTGGGTTGGCAATTTTGACAACCTTAAAAGGGTTTAACTTTTGTGAATAAATATAACTTCAACTTTTTGGCTATTTCCCGTGTTGTTATCCTTGTGAATTCTTTATTTTTCAACTGTTGTTATACACTTTGTTTGAATTTATCAAGTTTAATAAATCATGTTTAAAAATTTTAGGATATGATCAAGGATCAAATATCCTATAGTCGATAAACTCAGAAAAGTTATGCAACTTAAGGATCATTAGTTCTGTTGTCAAAGGATAAGGGTCACTTATACAAATAATGATTAAAATCAGAGTGATCAAGGATCATACCTGAGAGCCCAAGTTAGGATCCTAACCCCTTAACATTTATAATCAGGATAACCAAAAGACAAACCTTAGTAGAAGGTAAGGATCAAGGATCCTTGGTCGTTTAGCTTCAAAAACCTGAAATAGAATATAACTTGCGACTAAGCCAATATAAGAGAAAAGTTAGTAACTGGGGACAAGCCCAACAATTCTGGGGACAAGCCCAATATACTAGGGACAACCCCAAAGGATAACTGGGGACAAGCCCAAAGGATAACTGGGGACAAGCCAAAAGGATAACTGGGGACAAGCCCAAAGGATCTTGTGTAAACTGGAGTATGGCCCTCACTGGCGACTATCCAAACTTAGTGACATGAAAATGCCAAAACTTTAGCTAACGTGAAAACGTTAGAAAACTTAGGAACGGATGTATGGTGCGTCCACCATTATACGTAGGATCCCGGATACAGCCTGTACAATGAAATTGTCAGCCCCTAAAGCGAGTACTGGTCCCATTGCCATGAACTGTACAAGGATCATCGTGCGCTACTGGCGGTACTGGGGACAGGCCCAAGAACTGGGGACTAGCCCAAACAACTGGGGTCAAGCCCAAATAGCTGGGGTCAAGCCCAAATAACTGGATACTTCTGTGGATACTCAATCCTCTGTTAAGGATACCCAAACCTTCTGCAAAACTCAGAATCAAGTGAAAGGAGGATAAAGGATCCAGGATCCTTATCCTTGTATATAGGATAATTAAAGAATGAAATAGTTTGAGATTAGATTATTACCAAAATGAGGATCCTCTGTCCTGTAAGGATCCTTCAAGGATACTTGTCAGGTAAGGATCATGGATCCTTATCACATGAAGTATTTCTTCAAGTGGACATCATTCCAAGCTCTTGGTAGCAAATCACCTTCCATTGTTAGCAATCGATATACCCCCTTTCCTGCTTCAGCTTCAATCAAATAGGGGCCTTCCCACTTTGGTGCTAACTTTCCATCAGCAGGATTGGTGGTATTCTGAAATGCTTTCCTTAACACCATATCACCAACTTGGAATTTCCTGATCCTGACATTTTTGTTGTAGGCTCCAGCCATCCTTTGTTGATAACTAGCCATCCTTATCCTTGCCAAATCCCTGAGTTCTTCAATAGTATCCAAGTCTTGAACCAAGTTTTCAGCATTTTCTTCAGGATCACGAATGCTTGTTCTTGCAGTAGGAACCACCATCTCTGTAGGGATCACTGATTCTGCTCCAAATACCAAAGAGAATGGGGTTTGGCCGGTAGCATTCTTGGGAGTTGTCCTATCAGCCCATAATACATAAGGTAGTTCTTCTGCCCACTTTCCTTTCTTGGATCCAAGCTTCTTCTTCAAATTGTTGATGATGATCTTGTTGGATGATTCTGCCTGGCCATTAGCTTGTGTGTGGACTGGTGTTGATGTTATCATCCTAATCCCCCAGCTATCACAAAAGTTAGTAGTTCTACTCCCAATAAATTGGGATCCATTATCACAAACAATTTTAGAAGGGATACCAAATCTAGTAATAATATTTCTTTTAATAAAGGATATCACTTCTTTTTCTCTGACTTGAGCAAAGGCTTCAGCCTCTATCCACTTGGAGAAGTAATCGGTCATAGCAAGCATGAATACTTTTCCACCAGGTGCCTTGGGAAGTTTACCCACTATATCCATCCCCTATCTCATGAATGGCCAAGAAGAGGGCATAGGATGCAAGAGCTCTGCTGGTTGGTGAAGGATGTTACTATGTCTCTGACAAGGATCACACTTCTTAGCATAATTCACAGCATCCTTCTTCATAGTAGGCTAATAGTATCCTATCCTCAGGATCCTTGAGAATAATGCCCTGCCCCCAGTGTGGTTTCCACAATCTCCTTCATGAAAATCCTTTAGAACTTCTTGGATTTCAGGATTCTCAATGCATCTTAGATATGGTCCTGCAAGAGATCGCTTATATAATATGTTATTCAATATTGTAAATTGAGATACCTTAATCTTGAAAGCCCTAGGGTTTTCTCCTGTAGGAATCTCTCCATGTTGGATATATCTTTTGATTGGGAGGATCCATGATCCTGATTGAGATTGTGTATCATCACTAGGGAGGATTGCAGAATCTTCTCCTATCTCCATGGCTACATGATCCTCAATAGCGGGGGTTAGGATGTGGATAATAGGGATCCTGATATCCTCTGGGATCTTCAAGGATGATCCTAGATTGGCCAATGCATAAGCCTCTACGTTCTCTTCCCTTGGTACCTGTGTTAAACTAAAAGAAACAAAAGAGAGTGCCAATTCTTTGACTATCTCTAAATATTTGATTAGCTTTTCACCTTTAACAGCATAGGATCCATTAAAGTGATTAGTAATTAACAATGAATCCACATGTACCTCAAGATACCTGATCCTCATATGCTTGGCAATTTGCAAACCAGCTATCAAGGCTTCATATTCAGCCTCATTATTAGTAGTTTGAAACTCACAAGCTATGGAGTGGGGTATTATGTCCCTCTGTGGCGATTTTAGTAGTATTCCAAGTCCTGTTCCTTTGACATTGGAGGCTCCATCAGTGAAGAGTATCCAATGATCCTTAGTTTCTTCTAGCTGTTGGACTTCTAACTCAGCTTCCTTTTGCAAGTCATTACTAAAATCTGCCACAAAGTCAGCTAAGGCTTAGGATTTGATGGCAGTCCTTGGTTCATATCTTATATCATAAGCACTAAGCTTCACTGCCCACTTAGCCATCCTTCCTGACATTTCAGGTTTCCTGAGAACATTATTAATTGGAAAATTAGTCTTAACAATAATGGCATGAGTTTCAAAATAATGTCTTAATTTAGTAGATGGCATAATTAATGCGAGGATAAGTTTTTCTAAATGTGAATACCTGGATTCAGCATCAAGTAAACTCTTACTTACATAATAGACAGGATGTTGTGTACCTTCGTGATCCTTAACAAGGACCGCACTTACTGCTTTAGAGGATACCGCCAAATACAAGGATAATATATCCCCTTTTTCTGGTTTCATTAAGGCAGGGGCTGAGGATAGGTAATCCTTAAGAGCTTTGAGGGCGTTTTCATGCTTTTCAGTCCACTCAAATTTCTTGTTCTTCCTCAAAATGTCATAGAATTCTTTGCATTTTTCTGAGGATTTGGATATGAACCTGTTCAATGCTACGATCCTGCCTGTCAATCTTTGCACATCCTTGGCATTGGCAGGAGATTTGATATTTACAATAGCCTTAATTTGCTCTGGACTTGCTTCAATGCCTCTTTTTGTCACCATATTGCCTAGGAATTTACCTGCTTTAACACCAAAGTGACACTTGGAAGGATTTAGTTTCATATTAAATTTGTCAAGGATATTGAATGCTTCCTCCAAGTCTCTAAGGTGATCCTCAGCTTTCTTGGACTTAACCACCATATCATCTATATAAACCTCCATAGTGTGTCCAATTTGTTCCTTGAACATCATATTGACTACCCTTTGATAAGTAGCACCTGCATTCCTTAGTCCAAATGGCATAGCGATATAACAATATATACCAGTTGGGGTCATAAAGGCTGTATCCTCTTGATCAGATGGTTCCATCTGAATTTGTTGGAATCCAGATGAAGCATCCATAAAAGTCAACAACTCATGACCCGCGGTAGCATCCACCATGGAGTCAATGTGGGGTAATGGGAAAGGATCCTTGGGACATGCCTTGTTTAAATCAGTAAAATCGACACACACCCTCCACTTTCCATTTTTCTTTTGAACAACAACCACATTGGCTAACCACCTTGGATACTTGACCTCTCTTATCATACCTGCCCGGAGTAGTTTATCTACCTCTTCCTGTATAATAGCATTCCTTTCAGGTGCAAACTTCCTCCTTTTCTGATGTATAGGCTTGAATGACCTGTCAATGCCAAGCTTATGAGTAATTATATCTTTAGATATACCTGTCATATCCTCATGCTTCCAGGCAAAGGTAGTTTTCCTCCTCTTAAGGAAGGATACTAGATCCTCTTCAATGTTGCTAAGGATCCCTGATCCTATGTAGACTTTGGATTCAGAATCATGAGGATCCATAAGGATTTCTTTCACATCCTGTTCTCTTGCCTCCAAGACGTCCCTTGGAGGATACTTTAGTTGCTATTGCTCCCTTGGTCTTGAGGCTGGCTTCATTGATGACGTGTAGCAATTTAGCAATTCTTAGCTTCTTGTTGATCACTCTCAATTTTCACCACTCCCCATGGACTAGGAAGTTTTACACATTGATGATAGGTAGATGGGACTGCCTTCATGTCATGTATCCATGGCCTGCCAAGGATAACATTACAACAAGATAAGCAATCTATAACACAAAATTTTTGATAAGAATGGAGTCCTTCAATATAGATGGGGAGTTTGATGTCCCCCAATGTATTCTTGGTCTCTCCGCTGAATCCCACAAGAACTGAGGATCTTGGTATAATATCCGATTCAGGGATGTTCATCTTCTTGAGGACATCAAGCTGAATGATGTTTACTGAGCTTCCTCCATCTATCAGGATCCTGCGAACAAAGTGGTTAGATATAAACAAAGTAATAACAAGACCATCATGATGAGGATCCTGGACATCAACACGATCATCCTCATCAAAAGTTATAATTTTATCCTTGGTAACAGTGGAGGTCCGGATGGGTCTGTCTCCATTATCCATCTTGGTTTCCTTGGCATGTCTTTTGGCTGCTGAAAAGGAAGTACCACAAATGTCTGATCCACCGGATATGAAGTTTATAACTTGTGCCTCTGCTGGAGGAGCAGGAGCCTTTTCTGGGATCCTTTCAGGATCCTGGATCCTTGACTTCTTTCTTCCCAAAAGCTCCTTCAAATGCCCCTTGCTTAACAAGTAACCAATTTCTTTTCTTAGTGCAATACACTCTTCGGTGAGATGTCCGAAATCCTCATGATATGCACACCATTTGGACTTGTCTTTTGTTGCGGCTGGTTTATCACTTTTCCTTGGCCATCTTGCTTTCTCACCTAGATTCTGCATTGCAAGAATTAGTTCATTGTTATCAACAGAAAAACAGTATTCAGAAATTGGAGGATAATCCTCATCATCCTCTTCTTGTTCTACTGCATGCACATTCTGGTTATCAGACTTGTTGTAGGACTTGAACTTGTTATTCTTAAAGTATGATCCTTGCTTTTCCTGTTTCGAGGATCCTGCCAGTCTTTCTTGGATCCTTTTGTCATCCTCTAAACGGATAAACCTAAGGGCCCTGGTTCTTTCTTCATCAAGATTCCTGCATGGGGTCATAACAAGATCGTCATAGAATAATGAATCCCTAAGCAATCCCATTTTAAAGGCTTCCACAGCTGTAGCTATATCCAGATTAGGAATGTCTAAGGATTCTTTACTAAAATTAGTGATGTAATCTCTAAATGATTCATTTTGACCTTGTGTTACCCTATATAGGTCACTAGTTAATCGTTCAAATTTTCTACTACAAGAGAATTGACTATTAAACAGGTTAACTAGATTAGCAAATGAAGTAATAGAGTAAGGGGGAAGACTTAGCAGTTGTTTTGGTCAAAAAATCTGTTGAGGATATTGTAACCAAACTCTCTGTTATGGGGAATGATGCTAATAATGTAGAACAATAACAAGGATCACTTCAATGTAAATCGCACAAATGACACAAGGATTTATACGGGGAAAAAGCCCTTGATCAAGAGTTGATCTCCGGCACAAAAAACCCCGGGTGATGGAAACTGTCGATCACCAAGCTCAAATAAATGAATAAATGTTTACAACTTCGGATAGTAACGAGCTAGGTACAAGGATCACTATCGTGAAATGTGTAAAAGTGAGTGAAAATGAATGAATGTTCGTCGAGAGCTTCAAGTGTGCGAGTATATGAGAGTGTGTAACTGAGAAATGACTAAGTGTTCTAATTCTAGCTCGTTACCCCTTTTTAAAATAGAAGTTAACTACAATAACTAACTATCCGACTTTTGTGCCAAGCTCCCACGTTTTCCACAACGTCCATTTTTGGTCAATCGTGTGCGAAATACCCGTGGAATATTCCTTAGTACCGTTGCCAAGACCAAGTCAAGCTTGTTATTCCTGCGAAATAATACAATACACAAATAAACAATCGTCAGTACGAGGATCCTTAAAGTGATCCATGATCCTGATCCTGAAGCTCTTCTGAGGATCACTATCTGTCACAGAAGTAAGGATCATTAATTAGGATAACGAATAAGGATCACTAATTGTTAGAAAATCCTCCCCTAACAATTGCCCCCAAAATATAAGGAGTGATATGTAAAATGAGCGAGTTATGTTTTCTTGATCTTATCTGCAACTGACTATCGTAAATATAGCCGTTATTGTTGAACTATCCGTTGCAATCGTGACGTCACAGAAGTGACAACCTGCACGATCATGATTATAAATAGGAGATAGAGATAGGATCAAATGCATTTAAATTTTCAGAGAGACTCCCTTTATAACTGCATTCCGAAGACGATCAGGTACTCTTTCTCTATCTTCTTCCCTCTCTTGCTCTGTTTTCATCTCTTTCCATCAAAGATGTTGCTCCGAAATTCCCCAGCCAAGGATCACCCAAAGAACAGCCCTCCGAAAAGCCAGGGGATCATTGAAGACTCCATTAAAGAACGCTGCTGTTTCAATGATGCTTAGATCGATAGGACCTGCCACTGCTTCCCAGCGAACACCGAATTTAGGCCTTTTGACCCCAATGCCCTGAGTGATCATATCTCCGATAAGTGGGTTGCTTTCCCCGTCACTCCGTTCACCATAGGCTATACATATCCTTTTCCAACCTTCACCCAATCTTTCTTCTCCCTAACCGGCATTTCTTATATTCAAGCCATGCCGATGATTTGGAGGGTTCTGTACACCCTTGAAAGGATCATCGAGCAGGAAGGTATAGACCTAGGAATGTCAGAGCTGGGAGAGCTGTATGATCTTACTACCTTTGGTTCTCATCGCTATTTGTTTAAACGTAAACCTGGTGAGGAGCATCCGATCTTCAAAGCCACCAAAAACGATGCTAATTGGAAGCGGCGTTTCTTTTTTTATCAAGAGAGATTCTATTGAGGATGGAAAGGATCTTCCCAAGAAATGGGCTACCCATGGTAGGGTGGAGGATCCTAAGAAGGATCACCAGAAACTTTCTTTTGATGTAAGGATCACTTATATTTTTGCTTTCTTGTTATGCAGCTATCACCGTCTCACACCTCAGATTGTCCCCTGCTGCTAAGGAGAGGCTTCTTGCTTTCAAGAAACTTGATCCTGAAACAAGAACTTTCAAGACAACAACCCAAGATTCACAGGAGGTATCCTCAGGCTCTGTCACGATGTCAAGTAAGTATCCTTGTTTAAAATTTAGATAAATAGTGAAATGTAAATTAAGAAAAGATACTTATCTTGTTTTGGTTGTGTAGGCGCTGGAAAATCCACCAAGTCTGCTTCAAAGTTCAATGTCGCTGATCTCACTACTGTCAGATCCTCCAAGAGAAAAGCTCCTACCAGTCCGACAGCTTCGGTCCCCAAGGCACCCCTCAAAGGAAAGGCAATCAAGAAGAGAAAAGCCTCTGAAGCTGAGGATCTGCAGGGTCTGCCTCTGATCCGCCACCAATTCCTCGAGTACTTTAATGAGGTAAGGATCACTATCTCTGCTCGTATATCCTGTTGACATATCCTGCTGATATATCCTGCTGATTTGAGGATCACTTAATCCTGACCTTATCCTTTATCCTTTTTGCAGAAATTCTCTGAGATCGAGGATTATGTTGGCCACGTTGAGGATCAGGATAAGAAGATTGCCGACCTCCAGCAGGTTGCTGTGCTTAAGGACCTTGCAATTGCTGATCTTCAGAAGGAAGTCCGGGATGCCAAACAGGAGACGGCCAAGGTGCTGATCAATGTTGACTATGAGAAGCGTGAGATCACCGAAGACGCCAAAGTCTCTGCCGCCATAACAATGTACAAGACCAAGCTGCAAATGGCCTTGGAAGCCCAGGATCCTGCTTTTGACATGAGCACCTGGGATGTTGAAGGCTGGAAGGCAAGGCTGGCTGAACTGGACGATGAAGAGGCTGAGGAGGTTGAAGAGATCCTGACAATTGAAGCTGGAGGCAAAGGTGAAGGTGGTGAAACAAGTGGAGCTGGAGGTGATAATGCAGCGAAGGTTTAGGCTGCATGATTGGGCGATGATGGACATTCTTAGACGCAGCCGGAGCCCAATTTTTTAAATTTGGTAGTAGCTTTTTGTGGTTGTGATGTTGAACAATTTAATGGTTTGTACTTGAACAATAGGTTTTAGGATTAAGGATCATGTATGATCCTTTGGACAATAGGCAGGATTGCAATTGGTGGAGGGATCCTCTGTTTTGGGGATGAAGCCATTGTGATCCTGCCGCCTTTATATTCCTGCACTACTTTCGAACTTATTATCATGGACACCCTTTACCTACCCCAGCGGACGGGCCACGTTTTGCTGGTAGATGCTCGGGTAGGTAATTTTGACAACCTTTTAAGGGTTAGTCTTTTGTTAATAAATAAAATCTTAACCTTTTGTCGCTTATCTTGTATTGTTATCCTTTTATTTCTCAAATTCTCCTTTGTTTTGATGCACATTTATTGAATAAACAATATTGAACAAGTCAGATTAAAAATGTTTAGAGCATGATCCAGGATCAAATATCCTATAGTTAACGAATCCCAAAAAGCAATATATTTTAAGGATCACAAGTCTAGTTGTCAAACTTTAAGGGTTATTCAAATAAATAATGAATAGAATTAAAAATAGTTAAGGATCATACCTGAGGATCCAAGTTAGGATCCTAACCATAATAAGGATAACTGTAAGATAAACCTTAGAAAGAAGTAAGGATCAAGGATCCCTAGTTGCTTATCTTCAAGGACCTGAAATAGATCATAACTTGGGACTAAGCCAATATAAGATAAGAGTTAGCAACTGGGGACAAGCCCAAGGATAACTGGGGACAAGCCCAAGGATAACTGGGGACAAGCCCAAGGATCGTATGTAAACTGGAGTATGGCCCTAACTGGTGACTATCCAAACTTAGTGACATGAAAATGCCAAAACCTTAGCTAACGTGAAAACGTTAGAAACCTTAGCTAACGTGAAAACGTTAGAAACCTTAGGAACGGATGTATGGTACGTCTACCATTATACGTAGGATCCTAGGCATAGCCAGTACAATGGAATTATCAGCCCCTAAAACGAGTACTGGTCCCACTGCCTTGAACTATACCAGGATCATCATGCGCTACAGGCGGAACTGGGGTCAAGCCCAAATAACTGGGGTTAAACCCAAGGAACGGATTGCTTCAGCGGATAACCAATGTTATGCTAAGGATACCTGAACTTTCAAAACTTAAACTCACGTGAGAGATGGATAAAGGATACATGATCCTTATCCTTATATGAGAAAATAAAGAAATGAAATAGTTCAAGTTTAGGATATTACCTAAGTAAGGATCACCGATACTTTGAGGATCCTTTAAGGATATCCCTACCGTGAGGATCATCTGTTCCATGAGGATCCTGCTCACATGAAATATTTCTTCAAGTGGACAGCATTCCAAGCTCTTGGTAGCAAATCACCTTCCATGGTTAGCAATCTATATGCCCCCTTTCCTGCTTCAGCTTCAATCAAATAAGGGCCTTCCCATTTTGGAGCCAATTTTCCATCAGCAGGATTGGTGGTATTCTGAAATGCTTTCCTTAATACCATATCTCTAACTTGAAACCTCCTGATCCTGACATTTTTGTTGTAAGCACCAGCCATTCTTTGCTGATAACTGGCCATCCTTATCCTAGCCATATCCCTGATTTCTTCAATAGTATCCAGGTCTTGAGCCAAGTTCTCATCATTTTCCTCAGGATCACGGGTACTTGTTCTTGCAGTTGGAACCACCATTTCTGTTGGGATCACTGATTCTGCCCCAAATACCAAAGAGAATGGCGTTTGACCAGTAGCATTCTTAGGGGTTGTCCTATCAGCCCAAAGCACATAGGGTAGTTCTTCTGCCCATTTCCCTTTCTTGGATCCAAGCTTCTTCTTCAAATTGTTGATGATGATCTTGTTGGATGATTCTGCCTGACCATTAGCTTGTGGGTGGACTGGTGTTGATGTTATCATCTTAATCCCCCAGCTGTCACAAAAGTTAGTGGTTCTGCCCCCAATAAATTGGGAACCATTATCACATATAATCTCAGAAGGAATTCCAAATCTAGTTATAATATTTCTTTTAATGAAGGATATAACTTCTTTTTCTCTGACTTGGGCAAAAGCTTCAGCCTCTATCCACTTGGAGAAGTAATCAGTCATAGCAAGCATAAATACTTTTCCACCAGGTGCCTTAGGGAGCTTACCAACTATATCCATACCCCATCTCATAAATGGCCAAGAGGAGGATATAGGATGCAATAATTCAGCTGGTTGATGAAGGATATTGCTGTCTCTCTGACAAGGATCACATCTTTTAGCATACTCCACAGCATCTCTCTTCATGGTTGGCCAGTAGTATCCTGTCCTCAGGATCCTTGAGAATAATGCCCTGCCCCCAGTGTGGTTTCTACAATCTCCTTCATGGAAGTCTTTTAAAACTTCTTGGATTTCAGGATCCTCAATGCATCTCAAGTATGGTCCAGCAAGAGATCGTCTATACAACATATTATTTAAAATTGTGAATTGAGATACCTTAGATTTGAAAGCCCTAGGGTTTTCTCCTGTAGGAATCTCTCCATGTTGTAAGTATCTCATAATTGGTGAGATCCATGATCCTGATCCTGAATGGGATTGAGTATCCTCACAAGGGATAATTGCAGAATCATTTCATATCTCCATAGCCTCGTGATCCTCGATAGTCGGGGTCAGGATATGGATAATAGGGATCTTGATATCCACCGGGATCTTTAAGGATGATCCTAAGTTAGCCAATGCATCAGCTTCTGTATTTTCTTCCCTTGGTACCTGCGTCAAACTAAAGGAAACAAAAGAGAGTGCCAAACTTTTGACTATCTCTAAATATTTGGTTAGCTTTTCACCTTTAACAGCATAGGATCCATTAAAGTGGTTTGTAATTAACAATGAATCTACATGTACCTCAAGATACCTGATCCCCATATGTTTTGCAATTTGCAAACCAGCAATTAAGGCTTCATATTCAGCCTCATTGTTAGTGGTTTGGAACTCACAAGCTATAGAATGGGGTATTATGTCCCCCTGTGGCGATTTTAGTAGTATTCCAAGCCCTGTGCCTTTGACATTTGAGGATCCATCGGTATAGAGTATCCAAGGATCCTTGGTCTCTTCTAGCTGCTGGACTTTTAACTCAGCTTCTTCTTGTAAATCACTACTGAAATCAGCCACAAAGTCAGCTAATGCTTGGGATTTGATGGCTGTCCTAGGCTCATATCTTATATCATATGCACTTAGCTTCACTGCCCACTTAGCCATCCTTCCTGACATCTCTGGTTTCCTGAGGACATTCTTAATTGGAAAATTAGTTTTAACAATGATAACATGAGTTTCAAAATAATGTCTTAACTTAGTAGATGCCATAATTAATGCAAGAATAAGTTTTTCAAGGTGTGAATACCTGGATTCGGCATCAAGTAAACTTTTACTTACATAATAGACAGGATGTTGTGTACCTTCATGATCCTTAACAAGGACCGCACTTACTGCTTTTGAGGATACTGCAAGATACAAGGATAGCACATCGCCTTTTTCTGGTTTCATCAAAGCCGGGGCTGAGGATAGGTAATCTTTGAGGGCTCTTAAAGCATTTTCATGCTTCTCAGTCCACTCAAATTTCTTGTTCTTCTTTAGGATATCATAGAATTCTTTGCACTTCTCGGAGGATTTGGATATAAATCTGTTCAAAGCTGCGATCCTGCCTGTTAGCCTTTGAACATCCTTAGCATTGGCCGGAGATTTGATGTTCACTATTGCTTTGATTTGTTCCGGGCTAGCTTCAATGCCTCTCTTTGTCACCATATATCCTAGGAATTTACCTGCTTTAACACCAAAGTGACATTTTGAAGGATTAAGTTTCATGTTATATTTGTCAAGGATATCGAATGCTTCCTCCAAGTCTCTTAGGTGATCCTCAGCTTTTAAGGATTTTACCACCATATCATCTATGTAAACCTCCATAGTTTGTCCAATCTGATCCTTGAACATCATATTCACCAGCCTTTGATATGTTGCACCTGCATTTCTTAATCCGAACGGCATAGCAATATAGCAGTATATACCAGTTGGAGTCATGAAGGCTGTATCCTCTTGGTCGGATGGTTCCATTTGGATTTGTTGAAATCCAGATGAAGCATCCATAAAAGTTAACAGTTCATGACCCGCAGTTGCATCCACCATGGAGTCAATGTGGGGTAATGGGAAAGGATCCTTGGGACATGCCTTATTTAAATCGGTAAAATCGACACATACCCTCCACTTTCCGTTTTTCTTTTGAACAACAACCACATTGGCCAACCATCTTGGATACTTGACCTCCCTAATCATACCTGCCCGGAGCAATTTCTCTACCTCTTCCTGGATAATGGCATTCCTTTCCGGTGCAAACTTTCTTCTCCTTTGATGGATTGGTTTGAAGGATCTGTCAATGCCGAGTTTGTGAGTGATTACATCTTTGGATATACCAGTCATGTCTTCGTGTTTCCATGCAAAGGTAGTCTTTCTCCTTTTGAGGAAGGATACGAGGTCTTCTTTCATTTCGCCAAGGATCCCTGATCCGATATAGATTTTGGATTCAGGATCATCGGGATCCATGAGGATTTCTACCACATCCTGCTCTCTTGCCTCCAAGACATCCCTTGGAGGATACCTTGATTGCTATTGCTCCCTTGACTTCGAGGCTGGTTTCATCGATGAAGTGTAGCAATTCTTAGCCTCCTGCTGATCACTATCAATCTTCACTATTCCCCAAGGACTAGGGAGCTTCACACATTGATGGTAGGTAGATGGGACTGCTTTCATATCGTGTATCCAAGGCCTGCCAAGGATAACATTACAACAAGATAAACAGTCAATAACACAAAATTTTTGATAAGAGTGTAGGCCTTCAATGTATATTGGGAGTTTAATGTCCCCCAGGGTATTCTTAGTTTCGCCACTAAATCCCACGAGCACGGAGGATCTTGGTATGATATCTGATTCAGGGATACCCATCTTCTTTAGAACATCAAGCTGGATAATGTTCACTGAACTTCCTCCGTCTATAAGGATCCTGCGGACAAAATGGTTAGATATGAAAAGAGTAATAACTAAACCATCGTGATGAGGATCCTGGATATCAACACGATCATCCTCATCAAAGGTTATGACTTTTCCTTCGGAGACACTTGATGTTCGAACTGGTCTTTCTCCATTATCCATTTTAGTTTCCTTTGCATGCCTTTTAGCTGCTGAGAAGGATGTGCCGCAAATGTCTGATCCTCCAGAAATGAAGTTTATCACTTGTGCATCCGCTGGAGGGGCTGGAGCCTTCTCAGGGATCCTTTCAGGATCCTGAGTCCTTGACTTTTTTCTTCCCAACAATTCTTTTAGATGCCCCTTGCTCAACAGGTATCCAATTTCCTTTCTTAGTGCAATGCATTCTTCTGTGAGATGCCCAAAATCTTCATGGTATGCACACCACTTTGATTTATCCTTAGTTGCAGCTGGCCTATCATTTTTTCTTGGCCATCTAGCTTTATCACCTAGGTTCTGCATCGCAAGGATTAGTTCATTGTTATCAACACAAAAACAATATTCAGAAATTGGAGGATAATCCTCATCATCCTCTTCTTGATCAACAGAATGCACGTTCTGGTTATCAGATCTGTTGTAGGATCTGAACTTGTTGTTCCTGAATGAGGATCCTTGCTTATCCTGCTTTGAGGATCCTGCTAACCTCTCCTGGATCCTCTTGTCGTCCTCTAGCCGAATGAATCTAAGTGCTCGGGTTCTTACCTCATCTAAGTTCCTGCATGGTGTCATAACAAGATCATCATAGAAAGACGAATCCCTAAGCAATCCCATTTTAAAGGCCTCAACAGCCGTGGCTATATCTAAGTTGGGAATGTCTAAGGATTCTTTACTAAATTTGGTAATGTAATCCCTTAATGATTCATTATGACCCTGGGTTATCCTATATAGATCACTAGTTAATCGTTCAAATTTTCTACTACAAGAAAACTGATTATTAAACAAGTTAACTAGATTAGCAAATGAGGTAATAGAATAGGGAGGAAGACTTAGCAGCCATTTGAGAGCTGATCCAGTAAGAGTGGATCCGAATCCCTTGCACAGGCATGCTTCCTTTAACCTTTCTGGAATTGGATTGATCTCCATCCTCTCCCTGTATTGTGCTATGTGTTCTTCAGGATCCGTCGAACCATCATACAGCTTCATTGTTGGCACATGGAACCTCTTGGGTATCTCTGCATCACAGATTGGTGGTGCAAAACGAGATATCTTGTGGCTCCCATCTGCAATCTCTGGGATAGGTTTGACCACTCCTGGAACACTTGATATCATATCCTTTAGCTTTTGCAATTCTCTGGCCATGGCATGATTGATACCTGGATCCTGCATAAGACCATGGTTAGTAGTATAAGAATTATTAAAAGTGTTACCTCCCATTGGATTCAGATTAGGAAGATTGGATGTTAATCCATATTGTTGGGGCTCTGGAATGATCGAGGGACCAGTAGAAGCATTGGTCTGCATTGGAATAAAATCTCCCTGATGGACATCTGAACTTCCTGTTTGCAAACTCCTCAAGGATCCTGGCGTCTGGAAGGATCCCTGAAACTGGGACGATCCTGGAACAAAGGAGGATCCTTGAACCTGGGATGATCCTGGAACAAAGAAGGATCCTTGAACCTGGGATGATCCTGGAACAAAGGAGGATCCTTGAACCTGGGATGATCCTGGAACAAATGAGGATCCTTGAACCTGGGATGATCCTGGAACAAAGGAGGATCCTTGAACCTGCTGCATTCCTGAATATCCTCCTGAATTCGTGAGGGATCCCATATGCTGAGGATAGGATCCCGCTGGCTGGAAATATGAACCTGATGCCTGGGTCACCGTTGTTGTTCCGTAGTGCACTCCTTTCGGTCCACCCACATATTGAACGTCTGGAGCCACTGATGGCTGAGAAGTAATCACCGGAGTATCAAAATTCAAGGATTTCGGCACTAGTGGGGAATGATCCTCTGCCGTTGTCTTTTGTTTCTTGAGATCTCCGATTTCTTTGAGAATCCTCTCATTGGTCTTATCCTGTTGCCGTATCTGATCCTTCATCTGCAAAATCAAAGTAAACATGTCACTAGTAGTGGGAGTGTAAGAAGCAGAAGAAGTTGGAGGTTTTGAGAAAATGGGAGTTGGTTTATTCGCAGCATTCTCAGCATTCTTCTGGGATCCAGAAGGTGGTGGAGGCAAAGGGGGAACGCCTTGTGAAGAAGTGAACGAGGGCATCAAATTTGAAGCATTCTTCGCTGAGGAAGCCATTTGCTTGGTTTTAGTGAACCGAAATGAGCACAGAAATGCGAATTTTTCTAAGGACGAAGCACCAATTGCCCCACGGTGGGCGCCAAACTGTTTTGGTCAAAAAATCTGTTGAGGATATTGAAACCAAACTCTCTGTTATGGGGAATGATGCTAATAATGTAGAACAATAACAAGGATCACTTCAATGTAAATCGCACAAATGACACAAGGATTTATACGGGGAAAAAGCCCTTGATCAAGAGTTGATCTCCGGCACAAAAAACCCCGGGTGATGGAAACTGCCGATCACCAAGCTCAAATAAATGAATAAATGTTTACAACTTCGGATAGTAACGAGCTAGGTACAAGGATCACTATCGTGAAATGTGTAAAAGTGAGTGAAAATGAATGAATGTTCGTCGAGAGCTTCAAGTGTGCGAGTATATGAGAGTGTGTAACTGAGAAATGACTAAGTGTTCTAATTCTAGCTCGTTACCCCTTTTTAAAATAGAAGTTAACTACAATAACTAACTATCCGACTTTTGTGCCAAGCTCCCACGTTTTCCACAACGTCCATTTTTGGTCAATCGTGTGCGAAATACCCGTGGAATATTCCTTAGTACCGTTGCCAAGACCAAGTCAAGCTTGTTATTCCTGCGAAATAATACAATACACAAATAAACAATCGTCAGTACGAGGATCCTTAAAGTGATCCATGATCCTGATCCTGAAGCTCTTCTGAGGATCACTATCTGTCACAGAAGTAAGGATCATTAATTAGGATAACGAATAAGGATCACTAATTGTTAGAAAATCCTCCCCTAACAGCAGCCATTTAAGAGCTGATCCTGTGAGTGTGGATCCAAAACCCTTGCATAGACATGCTTCCTTTAGCCTCTCAGGAATTGGATTGATCTCCATCCTCTCCCTGTATTGAGCTACATGCTCCTCTGGATCCGTTGAACCATCATATAGCTTCATAGTTGGTATCTGGAACCTTTTGGGTATCTCAGCATCATAAATAGGTGGTGCAAAACGAGATATCCTATGGCTACCATCTGCAATTTCAGGAATGGGTTTAACCACTCCTGGTACGTTGGATATCATATCCTTAAGCTTCTGTAACTCCCTAGCCATAGCTTGATTGATACCTGTATCCTGCATGGAGCCATGGTTAGTGTTATAAGTATTATTAAAAGTGTTACCTCCCATGGGATTCAAGTTTGGAATTGCAGATGTGAATCCATATTGACGGGATTCTGGTATGATTGAAGGACCAGAGGAAGCAATGGTCTGCATTGGTATGAAGTCTCCTTGATGAACATCCGAACTTGGAGGCTGCATACTTCTTAAGAATCCTCGATCCTGAAAGATGTTGGATCCTTGATGCTGAGAGGACCCTTGAACCTGAAAGGATCCCTGGGGCTGAGAGGATCCTTGAACCTGAAAGGAGGATCCTTGAACCTGAGAGGATCCTGGAACCATGGAGGATCCTTGGACCTGAGAGGATCCTGGAACCATAGAGGATCCTTGGACTGTGTGCATTCCCAAATATCCTCCTGAGCTGACGAAGGATCCCTGATGCTGGAAGGAGGGTCCTGAAGACTGAAAACAGGATCATTGAGGCTGGAAGTGAGACCCTAAGGCCTGACTCATAGTTGCTGTTCCATTACGCCTTCCCATTGGTCCACTCTGATACTGGATGTCCGGAGCTGCGGTTTGCAAGGCGGTTATAGCTAGAGTATCGAAATCCAATGACCTTGGTATCAGAGGAGAGTGATCCTCCACTGATTTCTTCTGTTTATTGATATCACCAATCTCCCGGAGGATCCTTTCATTGGTTTTGTCCTGCTCTTGTATGCGATCCTTCATCTGCAAAATCAAAGTAAAAAAGATCACTATTAGTAGGATTAGTGGAAACAGAAGAAGTTGGTGGTTTTGGAAAAATTGGGCTTTGTTTCTTCGCAGCATTTTCAGCATTCTTCTGGGATCCAAAAGGTGGTAGAGGCAAAGGTGGAACGCCCTGTGAAGAACTGATTGCCGGCATAGAGCTTGATGTGTTCTTTGCTGAAGAAACCATCTGCTAGGTTGTAATGAACCGAAATGATCACAAAAACGAGAGTTTCTTAGGAATGAAGCACCAATGGCCCCACGGTGGGCGCCAAACTGTTTTGGTCAAAAATCAAGCAAAGATAATACAACCAAATCTTTTGTTGTGAGGTGTGATGCTTGAATCAATGAACAATATTAAGGATCACTCAGAAATGTAATGAACAAGTGACACAAGGATTTATACGAGGAAAAAGCCCTTGATCAAGAGTTGATCTCCGGCATAAAAAACCTTGGGTGATGGAAACTACCGATCACCAACTAAGATTAATCAAAAGAAGTTTACAACTCGGGATGATAACAAGCTTGTTACAAGGATCACTAGTGTGTAATGTGCAAAAATGTATGAAATCGCCAAGTATTGCTTGAGAGCTGGTTGAGAGCTGTTACGAGAGTATGTGTGTTTGCTAAATTTGCTCAGTGTTCTAACTCAAGTTTGTTATCCCCATTTTAAACTAGAAATAACTAAACTAACAAACTATCCGCAATTTGTGCAAGCTCCCCACGATCTCTACAACGTTCACAATGGCCAAGCACGTGCGGAATATTGAGGGAATATGCTCCAGGAATTTCAGTGAGACTTGGTCCATGCCTTTGCTCCTGCAAAACAAGCTTACGTACAAGGTAGACAATTGTTAGTATAAGGATAATAATAAGGATCCTGAATCCTGATCCTGCAACGCCTACTGAGGATCATTAACTCAAACAGAATTGAGGATCCATGATCCTGATAGCACATGAGGATCCATGATCCTTAGGATTGGAAAATCCTTCCCTAACAGCAGGTTTCGGATCGGAATGGGTTTCGACCAGTACCGTTTCGAATCGAACCGTTTTGACCAGTACCGTTTCGAACCGAACCATTTCGACGCGTACCGTTTCGACCCGTACCGTTTCGAACCGACGCGAACCATTTTGACCCGTACCGTTTCGACCAGTACCGTTTCAAATCGAAATGAAATGTGCAAGAACTTTCCTTACATTATTGAAAGACTGCACATGTAGATGAGAACATATCAAGATGGTGCCGGTGGTAATTAACTATCTTTTTATTTCGTTTTGATCATTTTTTACCGTTTCAAGATGATATAAAGGGAACCCATAAACAAAAAGCTTTGGTGGTCCATTGGTTAAAGCGCCTACTTGTTCCATTGACACCCGGGTTTGAATCGCGTGTTGGGCGTTTTCTTATATTTTTATTTCGTTTTTTTTATTTTCCTTTAAATGGAAGACCCATTTAGGGTTACACTTAGGGGTGCAAACAAGCCGAGCTACTCGCGAGCTATTCGAGCTCGACTCGAAAAAAAGCTCGAACGAGCCGAGCTTAAAGAACTCGACAAAAAGCTCGACCCAGAACTCATATTAATACACAACACTTACTGCTGATGAACCGAACCTTTTTGTAGTTGATCCAAATCTTTTTACTAATGGACTCACCCGCCGTACCTCCGTCGTCGTCATCTAAGATACCGTTCACACCTAACCCGACCACCACCGCATTACCGCCGGCTGACCAGCCATTTTCTCCCAAACTTCCATCTCCGCTGTCGTCTTCTTTCCCTGCTAATATTCCATCCATCAATCTTCCCAATTCTTCATAATCGAAACCGGTTTCGTTTAAATTAACTGCGGTTGGGGTTACTCTGATTATTGCTGCTGGAATAGACAAATATTAGTGGCAGTTTGTTGTTTATTTAAGAATTCAGAAGCGGAGAAGATGCTATCTGGTTGATTTTAGAAATGAAAACCCATCCTGACCGATTGTGTAAAATATTACAGCCTATCCTGACCCATTTAATTCTTTTCTCACTTTTAAAGTTGCCTACTTTAACCCATTTAAGAATACCCATCAGATTTTATAATCCACCCATATAGACCCGATAGTAGATGTTTGGGTTTACTTTGCCAGGCATACTTTTAACAACATAAATGCTTTCACGACACTTTGATTTTAACTACAAGCAGATCTGCAGCTTATCGGTGCTGCTGTTGTTCCGATTCTGTTCAGCAGCCTGTCGCATCTGCAGTTCTGATTGGAACAAGGCTTCAGTCACTGTCGGAGATTATGCGCTGCCGGAATAACCACCTAACACTCCACTATTCCAGTGATATCTAAATCCCTCGTTAACTTTAATCATCCGGATGATCACGAGATTTAGGATAACCATAACCACAACCACTGTGTACAAGTAAAGGGACATAGGGTCCCCCTCATTTCCTTAAAATACCCATGTACATTGCCAATTGATGTTAATTGAGAACAAAGCAGTAGTAACACATTCCGTTACGGTTATGTCTACCCTTTACCACCTTATAGAAATAACTGATTTGATATAAATGTGAACTATGATAACTGTGTTTCTAACTGTATCCCTATATCTGCAGCAAGTATCGGAGTTTGATTTGTTCACATTGGATGATATTGATTCTGCTTTCCAAAATATGACTAGATTAACCTACTCTCAGAATTGTCATTTATCTGGTGAGAATTTTTCTTACTCATCATTCAGTTTTAAATCCACTCTACATTTATTTTATTGATTCAATGAACTTATTTCAGGAAAAGGTGAGGGTACACCTCATGTTGCTGGTCATCTCTTGGGAGGCACTGTTTGGAAAATAACTAAAGATGGAGAAGATGTTATATATGCTGTTGACTTTAATCATCGCAAAGAGAGGTATTCCCTATACCAACTGCAAATATATTGAATTACACTTCCCGATGCATAATGTTCTTAATTGCTGATTTTTTCTTCAGGCATTTAAATGGAACAGTTTTGGAGTCTTTTGTTCGTCCTGCAGTTCTTATAACAGATGCATATAATGCTTTGAGTAATCAGCCTTCTAGACGTCAACGAGATCAGGAGTTTTTAGGTATTTTTTTTTACTGAAATATGCAGTCTGACTAACATAGGCAAGTCGATTTTTATAACAATCATATTTTTGTGTGAATTTGTTTTGAAATTTAGAGGCTATATTAAACACTCTAAGAGCCAATGGGTATGTATTGTTGCCTGTGGATAGTGCTGGACGCGTACTGGAACTGCTTTTGATACTCGAACAGGTTAGTCTGCATAAAAAGGTTTTTGCTCATGTGCATTTTGAAGATTTTGATATCCATTTTACTTTTTATTTTTAAATGTGGTTTTTTAAATGTTGCAGTATTGGGAACAACATCATTTGACCTATCACATCTTCTTTCTCACATATGTGTCATCAAGCACAATTGATTATGTCAAGAGTTTCCTTGAATGGATGAGTGATTCGATAGCAAAGTCCTTTGAGCACACTCGTGATAATGCCTTCCTTCTAAAGTATTAGCTTGGTTTTTGGTCTAATTCTCTACCAGCTTATATCGATATGAATTTGATCGGAGTTTATATATTTGTTTGCAGGCGTGGTGAAGTAACAGGATTGAGTTGATATCCTAACTGAGAGGCCATGATATCCTAACTGAGAGGCCATGAGTTGAAGATTATGAAGTAACAGGCTGCTGTGGAGGTGTAGTGGCAGCCGAGAGAGGCTGCTGTGTTGGTGTGGCAGCCGCTAAAAATGCTTGTGGAACCTGTGTATTGGCTGCCAACATCCTTGTAATCAGGTAATCATGATCACTTAACAACCCATGGAGCTCGTTGAATGGGCCAAAAGATTGGCCTTGAGGCCATTATATTCTTCACGAAGCCCTGCAAGGGTAAGCATAACAAGATCCTTATCTTTCATCGGTTCTCCGATATTAGCCAAGGCAGTGCGTATTCTTGTGCCCGACTTAGATAGTCAGCAGGTTTCTCATCTCCCTTCATGGTGATTCTGAGCAGCTGATTTTTTAAAGTAAATTCATGAGAAGAGGTAATGGTGCATACGCCCGTTCTAAAGATAGCCATACCTCACGTGAAGAGGTAACTGGTGCATACGCCCGTTCTCATCACGCCCGTTCTAAACATTTGTTGAAATTCTAATCTAATTTTTTTCAAGTATAGTTTTAGATTTGGTGTTGTCTTTCCTTTCAACTTACCGCAAACGTGATCTGTTTTTTTATTTAATTTTATTTATTGGACGACAATTGTTTACTGCAGCTGGTGGGGTGCGCGGGGAAGCATATCGTGATGTATTAATAGATGGATTTGTTCCACCCTCGAGCGTTGCCCCAATGTTCCCATTTTATGATAACACCTCAGAATGGGATGATTTTGGTGAAGTAATTAATCCCGATGATTATGTAATCAAGGATGAAGATATGGACATGGGATCTATGCCTGTAAGTTCGATTTAATTTCATGTATGTAAAGTTACCTCTTTTATGTATATATAGAAGTGGTTTGTAATATACGTTTACTTTGATGAGATTAGGTGGGTGGAGATCTTGATGGAAAACTCGATGAAAACACTGCTAGTTTGATGCTTGATACAACCCCATCAAAAGTCGTATCTTCTGAACTTACTGTAAGTTCCTTCACATGAATTTTACCAGCAAGAAATTATTTTTCAGGCAATGATAAATTGACTTTTGCCATAACTTATTATTCAACTTACGTTTATTAATTATCTTATTATATAAGTACTTTGTCTGCCTCAGGTCCAAGTCAAATGCTCCTTGGTTTACATGGATTTTGAAGGACGGTCTGATGGTCGATCAATCAAATCAATTCTTTCTCATGTTGCCCCTTTGAAACTTGTATGAATTTTCTTCTTTTTTTCTAGCAAATTATTTTCTGCAATTATTGTTGAACTGTTAAGATATTAAAGTCTTCTTTATTGGGTGCTGGTGCATGGATCCGCAGAGGCCACTTAACATCTGAAGCAACATTGTCTGAAACATGTCTGTCCTCATGTATATGCTCCTCAAATTGAAGAAACAATTGATGTCACATCAGATTTGTGTGCATATAAGGTACATAAAAAGTTTAATAGGATGTTGTTTTGCACAATTTATCGTCAAATCCACGTTTGATTGGTTTGTTGTTGTTGTGGAAATAGGTGCAACTCTCTGAGAAACTGATGAGCAATGTTCTTTTTAAGAAGGTTAGGCTATTATTAAGATAATATAGTTTTAGTGATCATATCTGACTGATAATAAAAATTATGCATTTTGACCCGTTTTCACTACAGCTTGGAGATTATGAAATAGCATGGATTGATTCTGAGATCGAGAAAACAGAGAGTGGCACGTTGTCTTCACTCCCCCTTTCAACAACAGCTCCTCCTCACAAATCGGTACTTGTCGGTGATCTAAAAATGGCAGACTTTAAGCAGTTTCTCTCCGGAAAGGGTATTCAGGTAATTCCTTCTCTTTTTCTTGCAGTAAAATCAACTGCATCTCATAACATCTTTCCAAGTTACACCTTTCTGAGTACCGTTCATAATGGTGGTTCATGTTATGCATCGTATATCGAATGTTGTATCCGGATGATTCTCTGACCAAATTCGAACCGATTGCAGTAAAATAAAGATGAAGAAGACGACTTGGATTTCCCCACAAATCGTGTAATCACTTTCAGATTAACCTATTTGGTGGTACTACCAATGATTAATCGGATAAGATGTGGAGACCACTCAAGAACGAATTTGATTTTGCATGAGAAGATTGAATCGCGTACCCTTTCTTTTCTGTGTTGTTCGACTAAGAACCGTTTTTCTTTTTGTGCGTGATCCTGTGCGTCACAACCACCCCAAGATTTTCATCAGTTTGTTTTCCTTGTTTTCCCAATGAAAACAAAACAGATGCATTCCATATTTGCATCTCACATCCAATATAATAGGCTCATTAATCTAAACCAATTAATATAAGCCCAAATATAAGTGATTATTAATTTAACAAATAGCCCACTTAGGCCCAATCGCAAATTAATTTTATTGATTCAACAAGGCCCAAAACAAACCATACCCGATCTTGCTAAATTAAATCGAGCATGCACTCCCACATCTCCTAACTCGTTTAATTTTAACAAGATCGACTTAGTCGACAAGCTAATCCAATACCACTAAAATATGTTGATAACACTAAAATTACCAACATCGAATAAACCATTTCAGGTAGAATTTTCGGGCGGGGCCTTACGATTTGGTGAGTACGTGGCACTGAGGAAAGTCGGCGATGCTAGTCAGAAGGTGTGTATTAAGAATATTAATTAAAGTTGGTAAAATGAGTGGGTCGGGTGCTTTCAGTAACGGGTCAAAACAGGTATCTTTAGGTACGCGTATGGGTTAAAATTAGTGATGTTGACTTGGAAGACTCTGTCCTAGTTTTTTTTTCTTATACCACGGCTGGTGTTTTTATGCATTAGTTATATATATATATATATATATATATATATATATTATGAGCCAATTCACTTTCTTAATTTTCATTTGTATGGTGTAGGGTGGTGCTGCTGCTATCCAACAAATAGCTATCGAAGGTCCGTTATGTGAGGAGTATTACAAGATTAGAGAATACCTCTATTCACAATTTTACTCGCTTTAAGTTAGAATTTAGGGTTTATGTTGTAACTGGCTTGTGGGGCCTTGTAACATTTTTCTGACACTGCAGACTGGATCTTGAAATTGAGCTTCTTTACGGCTTTGAGCCCTGGTTGGTAATTTACATTGGCCCGAGCTTGAATTGTTCGCAGGTTCAATTAGAAATGACTGGACCTATTTAAGCTAAACCCGAAACCTCTGAATTTCGTATCAAGTTCGTGTCTTATGAAAGTTCACACGTCTACTTGCAAAGCAAATAGCAGAAATAAACGCTGTGAGCGTTTAGTAGAGTTATGATTTACATGGGTTTTTTTAAAATGGTTATAAAAAAAAACCGCTCACATAATCAACTCTGAGTGCATGTTCAATTTTGAACACTTAAAAAGACATTTTCTTTTCTTTTGAGAATTATAGTGTGACAAAAGTACATACGGAATTTATAGTGTGACAAAAGTACATACGGAATTATGGATGTAGTCTAATGCTGGAGGGTGGGGGAGCGGGGAACACCAAATGGATATTCCGACAATGACACCTTGCCCAACCATATCTCACCATCCCCGCTATAAGTACTACACTTCATCAAAGTGAAATCATTCTTCACTCTTTAGTTTGCTAATTAATTACTCACTTAAGAACAATGCTTTCTCATGCCGGAGAATGATTATGAAAACCCCCAATCTTTCCTAGTAACCAGTCTCACGTAGTGGTGCACAAAAAACCCAAACCCGGACCCGAAAATAAAACCCGGAACCGGGTATTATAAAACCCAGGTGTTTTATACCCGACCCTACCCATAGGGTAGGGGTTGAGTATGCATTTCTGTTATAAAACCTGAACTCGGAATCGGGTTTTTTTTATACCCGTTTTCAACCCGGGTTTTACGAGTACCCGGTTTCAACCCGAACCTAGAACCGGGTTTTTTCAATACCCAGTTCGGGTTTCCCAATACCCTGTTCAGGTTTTTTTCGTTTTTTCGAGTTTTGTACCTTGGTAACGGCTATATAGCCGTTAGAAAGTGTATTATGATCATTTGTTTGGTTTACACTGTATCTCTATACCCTATAAAAGGGGTCTTTGATGACGAACAATAAACGAAGACGATCAAGTTATTCGAAGCTATCTACGTTCATCATCTTATTCGATCCGGTTCAATGATTATTTAGGTGTCATGTATTTATATGTTTTATGAAATAAAAAGGTTTTGCATTTTATTTTTCTATGACTTATCCAAAAAAAAATGAATACCTGAGGCATACCCGAACCCAACTCGAACCCAACCCGATCCATACCCGACCCTACCCGAACCCGAAAATAGGGTATTATAATACCCGGGTATTAGAAAACCCGACCCGAACCCGGGTATATAGGGTATACATTTTTATATAAAACCCGGACCCGGACCTGACCCGGGTATTGTCAATACCCGATTTTGTAGAACCCGATCGTACCCGAACCCGGTTTCATACCCGGAACCGGGTATTCAGAAAACCCGATTTGTGCACCACTAGTCTCACGGTGTTTAGTTTTGCAAATTGATCCACTGTGTCACTTTGGTGGATAAGGCAATGATAGATAGAGCATAGCCTCCTTGCAGAGGTGCCAAGACTCTATCCTGGGCCCACCCGGGTTTTCGTCCCACCGTGTGTTACGCCAGAGAGTTCTGCTTTTGTGGTGGCACAACGACTGTCAAGTGGTAGCCGGTGGTATGGTTTTCCGGGGGAACGCCCAAACCAAACTCTGAAGCCAGAGTGGGCCCGGTTAAGACAAGATAGTTTGGTCGGAGTGAGGCAACGGGGCTCTCCAATTTGAGGTGTGCGATAAACTAATACAAGAAAGTAGCCGTTCCAAAAAAATATAAAACCGCAAAAAAAGTTACACTTCAAATACATGGTTGAGCCGTAGCCCGTGATTCCCCTACCTATATTATATTTATACCTCTGCCGCTAATTTCTTTTAACTACCCATCTTTCATTGATCCTTCCAAGTCTACCTCCACCTTCAAGTCTTTGTATACTCTACCCACCACCGTTGACTACTCCTTCCCGGTCAACCGATCAACCCAGTGACAACACCGCCCCTCACACCGTCGTGACTGTCATCGTCATCCTCCTCACAAGGTCAGATCCACTCTCTCTCTCTCTCTGTATATATATCTATATGTATCTCTGTTATGCCGTGAATTTATTTTTTTTCTGACTAATTGGGTTGCTAAGATATCTGAATTGTGTTCACTTTGATTAATTTTAGTTATTTTATTTTAGTTATTTTGATGATTTCCCCCTTTGCCGGTGTGAATATGTGATCACTGTTTTATGGTATATTAACCGATGATTTATGTGTCTATTATCTATAAGGAAAATTGGTTTTTAATAAACCAAAGTTTGTCCCCCGTTGGTCAACCTGTTGACCGGACCAAAACGCCGAGATTTGGCCGCGTTTTGGTCCTGTCAACCAGGCAAAAGATTGACACCCGGTCTGGTTGACAGGACCAAAACGCGGCCAAAGCTCGGCGTTTTGGTCCGGTCAACAGACCCGTCAGACACCCGTCAGTCTTTGTCTCGTTGACCGGACCAAAACGCCGCGCTTTGGCCATAGCTCGACACTGCAGGGTGTGCATATAGGACACAAAAATACTTTTTGGTGTGCATATAGGCACATTGGTGTGCCAGTAGGTACACCCTTCCTTTAAAGTTTCACAAGATATTTTTGTTTATATATATTTTTAATATTGTGTTCTTATATTATGAAAAAGGTAAGAGGAAATTTCCTAGCCATATAATGTGATAAAATCATGCTTCTCTTTATATACATCTCATTTGAGTAGATAAAAACAATAAAAACAATACAACCCACATTAATCTTCATTTAAATTGGTTTCATATTACTCTACAGATTCTAAATACATCAATGGCATGTTCATCATCTTCTTCTCACTCTGCGCCCGCCTCTTCTTCTCGTTCGTGCAAATATGATGTATTTCTTAGTTTTAGAGGAGAAGATACACGCAAGACATTTGTTGATCATCTATATTCTGCTCTTACACAACACCTTATCCGTGTTTACAAGGACGATGAAACACTTCCACAAGGTGAATCCATCAATCAATCCCTCTTCGAGGCTATCGAAGAATCACGAATTGCTGTGATAGTATTCTCCAAAAACTATGCAGATTCTTCATGGTGTTTAGAAGAACTTGCACATATTATGAAATGTAAGGATGAGAGAGAGCTAATTGTTATACCAATATTTTATGATGTGGAACCTACAGATGTGAGAAATCAGAAAAGGAAATTCGGAGAAGCGTTTTCCAAACAAGAGACGAAGAATGTCACCGAAGCTGAAATATGGAGAAAAGCACTTGTTGATGTGAGTAGCATCGCTGGATGGGAGCTCAAGAACATTGCCAACGGGTAAACTTTTTTTATCTGAATTATTTGCGTACCATTAATGTGTTTTACAATTAATTACATTTGATATTAGAAGTTTTCAGTTATATTTGATTGTCATATGTATATATGTGTGTAAACAAGCCAAGCTAGATTTTTGTTTAAAATCAGAAGTGATCAGTGGCGGATCCAAGAATATTTGGATGAGGGCGGAATTTTTAGGGTTAGTTATCTATCGCGGAATATTAAAAAAATGTTCTGTATGGATCGGGTCAGGTAAAACTTGTTGCGTCAGCCAAAACTAATATTTAATTCAATAATCTAATAACTAATTTAGTAATAAGTTTTAGAAATAGCTCCATGATATTGACATTCCTTAAAGTAAATGTTAACAAACAAGTTTCAATAATCTAATAACTAATTTAGTAATAAGTTTTAGAAATAGCTCCATGATATTGACATATAATAATCTTTTTTTTAGAAAATCAACAAAAAACAGTTCTACGATACCGTTGTTTGTACGGTAACCGTGATCAGGGATGGGCAAATGGTACCGGGTAGCAGCACTGAATTTCCCGAACCAAAATATTTCCAATATCAATTCGGCACCAACTTTTGGCGTTTTCTGTATTAGTGCCGTTTTTTACCTTCATGTACTGATACCGAACAGGACCGTCCCGGTATTTTCGATACCAATACTGGTTCGATACCGGTCGACATCAAGCTTATCCCAACTCCTGATATTAAGTAAAGAAAATACTATTATTATAATATTAAATAATAAAAGTATTAAAAAAACTATATATTATTATAATTTTAAAATCACTATTCATTTCAATTCTATTATTAATACATTTCTATTATTAATATATAGTAATTACCATTCTTAATCTTATAGCCCTAATTACTATCTTAAAAATAATAACCCCATAACCTTTATTCTTATATATTATTTTGATTATTATTCTTAATCGTATAGCAGTAAGAAACAACAAGTTAATAATTACAAAAAATTGTATTGGAATCTTAATCTTATAGCCGTAACATATGCAGATATCTGTAGTAGAAGATGTGGAACAAACCTCTTGAGGATTTTAACACCTGTATTACACTAAAAAAATTCAGGGGGAGCGACCGGCCCCTTAGTAGAACTGTAGGTCCGACCCTTGAAGTGATCCTTTACATTGAATCCTCGATAATGGGCGTGTTAGTCAAATTATATAATACTATAAATATGCTATTTTGTCACATCAACCAATTGGCCCCTCAACTTTAATAATGACATATTTAGCCTCTTAACTAAAAGAATTTTAGCTCCTCAGCTTTAATAATAAACAATGTTAGTCCTTAAACTTATTAACATGTTTAGCCTCTCAATTTTAATAGCGAACAACTTTAGCCCCTAAACCTTAATAATGACATGTTTAGCCTCTTAACTAAAACATCAAAGAACTTTAACACTCGCAATTTACTTATTTTTGTCTACGTTTGAACCCGTCGCGGAGCACGGGTGCCGGGTGGTAACCCACTAGTTTTCATTTAAAAAAACAATTTCTACTTTATATTATATTGTAAAGCTGTGGAGTTAAGAATGGAGGTGAAGAGCTCGATCCTTTGTAAACCCAATTTTTTTTACATCGCTAAATTAAAATGTTTAAAAAGATTGCCGTAAAAAAAAATAAAAAAATTTGAAATGGTGTTTTTCGGTCGCTTACAGCAGCTGTAAAAAGGTGATAACATAAACATGGCATCACTTTTTACAGCATTTACGGCTGCCGTAAATGAAAAAAAAATCTAGTTTTTTTTTTTTTTTTTTTTTTGGAAAAGTTATTTTTTTAGGATTTTTGGTAAAAAAAATTTTTGAAAAAATCTTTCGTAAGAACGAGTTATCTAAGTTCTCACAACTCGTATAAATTTTCATTTTACCCAAACCCTATAAATTTTGAATTTGAAATGTTTTTGACCAAGTTTTTACGGTTTTTTCATTCGTTCTCATGGTTCTCGCGATATTTAACGTTCTCATTTAAACTCTTCCATGTATTTATATTTATGTGTATATATATAAGCTAGGCTAAGGCTATCCTACTTGCATAGTATATGTAGACTGAAAAGGTTATCCATTTAGATGGATTGATTAGGTGACTTCACCGTATTAGTCATCCATAAGTTAATTATTTATTTATGTACGTTAATTTTAAATTCGTGATTATCTTTATTCAGTTAAATATCTCAAATTTACAACTCAGTTCTCTTTAGTTTGTGGATATAATAAATTATCCATATATCGAATATGCAGGCATGAATCACAATTCATCAAAAAAGTTGTCGATACAATTTTGGATAGGCTCTTCGCGTTAAATTCATGTGTAGATGAATGTCTTGTTGGAATGAGGACTCGCTTCCAAGATTTGAAATCATTATTAGACATTGGATCAGATGGTGTGCGTATGGTTGGGATATGGGGGGTTGGGGGCGGTGGTAAGACTACTCTTGCTACTTCCGTTTATATGGAAATGTCTCAACATTTTCAAGGTCACTGTATTTTGGAGAATGTTAGAGAGGATACAAGCAAGCATGGCTTAAAGAAACTACAAGAGAATATTTTATCATCTCTTTTCAAGAAAGAAGTGAACGTAGGTAGTGTTATCGAAGGAAAACACAAGATGAAAAGTATGTTATGTCATAGAAAAGTGTTGGTAGTTCTTGATGATGTCGATGAACTTGGCCAACTAGAGGCGTTAGCTGGAAAACATAATTGGTTTGGTAGTGGGAGCAGAATAATAATCACAACTAGAGATGAACATTTGCTAAGAACCCACAGGGTAGACCACGTCTATCCTATCACATTATTATCGAATGATGATGCTACTCAACTCTTTAAAAGGCATGCATATAATGAAAAAGAACCTATAGAAGATTATGATAAATTTTCTCTACGTGCAATATCTTATGCTTCTGGGCACCCATTGTCACTTAAAGTTTTAGGTTCTTTTCTGTATGACAAAAATAAGAACGAGTGGATTAGTGCCTTGAAAAAGCTAAAAGACATCCCAAATCCAAATGTCATGAACATAATCAAAACTAGTTATGATGGACTTGAATCTTACGAGAAAGAGTTATTCTTAGATATTGCATGTTTCTTTAAACAGTGGAACGCGGATAAGGTAGTTCAGATACTTGAAGCTTCTGGTTTTCACCCTAAGATTGGGATGAAGGTGTTAATACAAAAAGCTCTTATAACAATTGTGAATGACATCATTGATATGCATGATGTACTTGAAGAAATGGGACGCTACATTGTCAGAGAGGAACATCCGAACAATCCTGAAAAACATAGTAGACTCTGGATAAATAAAGAAATTAAAGAATTGTGTTTTCAGGATGAAAGAATGGTAAAGATTAACCTTTTATAAAACATACATTATGTTGTATGTTTACTAAATGATTCTCAATCCACGCATTGTTTCCTGCTTCATTTTAGGAATATGACAAGACTGAAGCCATAATCTATGAATTTAGTGGTGAAGATGATGATACGTCACGCTTATGTAAGATTGTGTCAAAGATGAAGAAACTAAGGTTGCTTAGGGTGATTAACGATGGTTATAGCGATTATGATCTCGAGAATGTCGAAGGGGCTAATTTTCTTTCAAATGAATTGCAATATATTAACTGGTCCGGTTATCCTGCCAGTCCATTTCCACACAATTTTCAACCAATAAAGCTTGCTGTTCTAGAAATGTTTGACAGCGTGCAAAAAGAACTTTGGAAGGGTTATAAGGTAATTCATTATAGTTTTTTGCTTAAAGTATTTTTAGCTTTTTTTTAACAATGGAAAAATTATACATAATCATATACAACATTTGAAATTTTTTAGTTTGTTATAAATAAATAGTTTAGTTATAAATGAAAATTGAAAAGTAGAAATTAACTACCAAAGATGTATAAACATTGCTTTTTTTTAAAACTAACCTATGGTGCCTTGATACATATTTTGACAAAAGATCAAGTACAAATAAGCTTATTGTACAAAACGTACGAATAGAGTGAAAAAGTAAAAAAAAAACACGGACATTTTCGTGATTATTTATTCGTAGAGTAAGTATTTTATCCGCAGATTAGTTATCTTAATAAACTAGTAGAGTAATTATGATACACATGTAGAGTAATTTTGAATTTTATATTGTTTGATATCCCGGTAGAGTAATTTTGAATTTTATGTTGTTTGATGAACTTGTAGAGTAAATGTGTTTGTTATTTTTATATTATTTTTTGATGAACTGGTAGGGTAATTATGATGCACTTGTAGAGTAATAATAATGAAAAGAGTAATTATGATACAGTTGAATAGGTAATTTTGGAATTATATGTTGTTTGATGAACTTTGTAGAGTAATTGTGTATCTTATGTTATTTTGATAAACTAGTAGAGTAATTATGATGCATTTGTAGAGTAATTTTGAATAACTAGTAATAGTATTAATAATAAACTGGTAGAGTAATTATAATGCACTTGTAATTGTATGTTGTTTGATGAACTTGTAGAGTAATTGTTTATGTTATGTTATTTTGATGAATTACTAGCGTAATTATCATACACTTGTAGAGTAATTTTGAATTTTATATTATTTGATGCACTTGTAGAGTAATTTTGATAATTACAGAACTCTCCCCACATTTTTTACCTTTCCACTCCTTTCGTACTTTTTGTATGATAAGCTTATTTGTATAGGATCTTTACTCAACGTATTTTAATTTAATCCACTAGTTTCTTTTTTCCCTAATATGAAAATTAGAAAATTACAATAAATACTGGTACCATTTTATAATATTAGGATAGCTCATGAAACTCTATATTTTATAAAATTAGAAAATTACAATAAATTAGGGTTGTTCATGAACCGAGCCGAGCCGAGCCGAGCTAGGTCAAGCTCGGGCTCGGCTCGAATATAAATCGAGTTGGCTCGGCTCGGCTCGGATTTAAAACCGAGCTGAAAATCTATACTCGGCTCATTTTGGTTTTAAACCGAGCTGGTTCGGCTCGGCTTGGTTTGGCTCGATTTTAAAAATAAAAATTAATACATAGCTCTCACAATTAAGTATTCTAAAATATTATTCAATACTTCAAAAGAACATATTCAAAATAAGTTCAACCTAATACATTATAAGCCAAAATCACGTTTAAAAACGCAAAATAAGTTTTATATTTCAACTTTCAAGTAAATACAATATTTGTTCATTAGCACGACAATCAACCTTTAAATATGTCGTAGACATCAAACTACAAGGCTAAATACATGTAAATAATAATCACTTTTTTGTAATATATTATATAGTATATAAAAATAAAATATATTATAAGTAAAATAATTCGAGCTAAGCCGAGCCGAGGAAACCGAGCCAATTTAGCTCGTCACGAGCTGAGCCGAGCTAGGCTCACTTTCTAACCGAGTCGAGCCGGCTCAGCTCACTTTCAAACCGAACCATATCGAGCAAGCTTTTTCCGAGCTAAATCCGAGTGAGCTTCGAGCGAGCTACGAGCCGCGAGCTTTTTGGACAGCCCTACAATAAATACAGGTGAAGTCAATAAATACTGGTACCATTTTAGATTTTACACAAGTTTTTTCTATAAAACCCCATTTATTTTTAACTTGTATAGGTAATTGCATTGCATTAGACCAAACTGTATAACTCTTAGCCCCTTTAATTTTAAAAGACACAAGGTAAGATTACTAGATTTTAATAGATGAAAGTATAATGGATCACTTGCATCCAACTTATTGACAAGAATCTCAGTAGGAGGATTACTATTACCACCGGTCTCAACAATATCATCTACCATGTTTGTTTACACGCCAAATAATACACAAGAATTAACAATCAATAGTATCACTATAATCAACGGAACTAAAAACACACCACAAATGGCGAAGCCAAGTCAGAGTGTCCGATCAGTGGTTCATCACTCAAAAGTGCCACCACAATAGCTTCTTCAACTTCTAAGAAGCCCACGTGTCAGAGCATTCACATCCATTCCATCATATTTTTACCCTAAATTACATTAAAAAACACTATATTTTCTCTCTCTTTTTCAATTAAATATTATTTTTTTATACATTTATCATTACCTTTTCTCTCTCCTCCACTCACAACCACTTTCAAAATATATTAAAAAATTATAGGGGGTGAACATTATCCCCTCAAATATACAGATAAACAGTAACATTTTCTCTCTCCTCTACTCACAACCACTTTGTATACTCTTTATATTATAAAAACTCCACTCATAACATTTTGTGGAATGAATGTGAATGCTCTCACAAGCCCAACCAGTACCTTGCTACAAGCTATCCTATCTGCTACATCCCAAGTGTCCACAAGCCCATCCGGGTGCAAGTCCATCATCCAATTCAGCTCAACATATAACAAATAAAATAATTAGAAATATATTAAGTATAAACTTGATAAAACATAGGTATAAAATTGTATTTATATATACATTTTTAACAAAACCCATTAAGTATAAATTAGCTTTTTTATTTTTAAAAAATAAAATAATGAAACCGAAGCCACTCTCATTGTTGTTTAACTTCTGAATTTTCTTGATTTCAAAACTAATAATGCAAAACTCAAGTCAGGAACTAAAATCAAACAATACAACTATTCGTAACTTAGCTACAATTTATTTGATTTCCCACCGGAAGATATAACTTATTTATTAGATCATATCAATTCTCATAAACTCGTATATATTAACTTGTCTGTTTGTAGCATCTACCACAGTTAGAAGTGCTTGAACTTGTTTACCTGCCGGAGCTAATTAGCACACCAGATTTTGATGGACTCCCACGTCTTAAAAGGTTGATTCTCGATAGATGTTATGAGTTGGAAAAGATTCACCCATCATTTAGAAATCATACAAGTCTTGAATACTTAAAGGTATTACATTGTTCCAAGCTAAGGCTTCCAACGATTAGTCAGATGAAAAACATAAAGGTTCTACGAATAACGTCTTGTGATCTAAAAGATGGAGATATACCATATGGTATTGGTGAATTATCCAACTTACAAGAGTTAAATCTACGTTTTAACAAATTTTCACGACTGGATTTCAACTTCTCGCAACTTACACGACTCAAAAGTCTCGACGTGTCATGTTGTGACAATCTTCTTGAATTGCCCGAGCTCCCATCAAGTTTAGCTATTTTTACAGCAATTCAATGCAGGTCACTTACACTTGTCAAAGATTTTAGCACAAAATGTAAACACTTATGTCAAGTGTCCCCTGCAGTTAAAGTTGTGTGGAGTGACAGATTACTACAATCCATGCTTAAGGTATCTCTCGTTTTGAAAATCAAATTAGTTCTATGTATATCGACCATGTTAATGGTAATTAGAATATAATTAATTTGTGTTAATGAATTAGGGAACAAGTATTGAAAATGGTTGTATGCTTCTTCTACTTGGTGACCTTAAGATTCCAAAGGGGTTTACACCTCTTTTGCGTAGAGGAGGTAGTTGTAGATTGGAACTTCCAGAGAATTGGTGTAATGACTTCACTGGTTTCTTAATGTGCATTGTTACTTCATATGCCTTCGACATGACTGAGTGTTATATAAGTATGAAGCAGGAAAGTGGTATGGATTTCGAAGATGATGGGGTTTGGGAGGAGAGTGATGGTGGTCTTGATACATTGGTGTGGTATGTTTCGTTTGGTTCATTAAGACACACTACTTGGTGGTATCAAACACACAACGCGGTTTCTCGTAAAATTGAAAGTCGTTTGCGTATACAAGGTCCAGATCGCTGTGAATATGGTTTTGGAGTTAGACTCGTTGAGAAGAAAAGTAGAAGTGGTCAAACAGAAACATCAACAGATTCTTCTTCTCAGTATACCCCTATGATCAAAATTCGACATGACTCAACATCTGAACTAAAGGTATCCTTACATCCATATTATCCTCAGCGGTAAGGAAGTGGAAATCTGGAGATCAAACCTCGGTAACACATGATTTACACCAGACATGTGATTTATCTCCATCATATTGGCTTACACGTGATTTACCGGTCGGTGGGGGACGCATAGTAGTGGCGTACACAATTTTTTTTCAACATCTTCACCAATGTTATGAACTACCAACATCATACTTTATTTTGAGCTTCAAATGTTTTTGAATTTATAAATCAAGCTGGGGGTAAATTTGGGATGTACAGACTAGATTTTTGGAAGCATATGAGAAGACAGCATGCCTCCAACAATGGATCCGAAAAAAAAAAGCTCATCGGAAGTGATGCTTGAATTGGCTTATCTTTATGGGATGTACAAACGATCGGGGGATGCTTTGTTGATTTGCTTTTAGTTTGGATTCAGTTAATTAATTGATTGTTTTTTTTTTAATGGCAAATTCTATTATTTTACTACTTGTAGGCAGTGCTGAACCCAGAAATTTTTTTAATGGGAAGCGGAATTTTTTTTTCATTGGGGCCGGAAAAGGGTTAGTTGTTTATGCTAAATACTAAAAAACTTCGGTCCAATTCAAGTTGGGTCGAATCGGGTTGGTTCACGTAACAAAAGGATAAAACTACATTAAATTTCAAAAATGTTATATAGGGGGTGTTCGGCCTAGCTTTTTTAACAAAGCTTATAGTTTTTTTTTTTTTTAAATAAGCTTAACTTGATGTTTGATACCGACTTTTGGCGTTCCTGGTATCGGTTCACTAACGTTTTTTACCTTCATATACCAGTACCGTAACCGGTATTTTCGGTATCAATACCGATTCTGTATTGGTTGGCACCGAGCTCATCCCTACCCCTAAAACTAAAAAAAGAAAAAAAATTAAAAGTTAAAGAAAATCAACAAAAAAAAAGTTGTACGATGTCGTCTTTCATACGGTGACCATGATCAGGGATGAGCAAATCGTACCGGGTAGCAGCACTGAATTTCCCGAACCAGAAGATTTCCAATATCAATTCGGCATCAACTTTTGGCGTTTTCTGTATTAGTGCCAGTTTTTACCTTCATGTACCGATTGCGAAGAGGACCGTGCCGGTATTTTTGATACCAGTACTGGTTCGATACCGGTTCACACCAATCTTATCTCAACCCCTGATATTAAAAAAGGATTAAAGTTAAAAAGTAAAAAAAATAACTATTATTATAATATTAAAATAATAAAAGTATTAAAAAAACTGTTATATTATTATAATATTAAAATTACTATTTATTTCAATTCGTTTATTAATATATAGTAAAGTAATTACATCCGGCAAAACTAGAAATTTTATTCGAAGATTTTTTACAATTGCTAGTATTAGTCGGTTACTATTTTTACCAGCAATCTCATCTTTTCATAATTTAAATTCTTAATCAGTGTTTTTTACAATTACTATTTTTTTCATTGGGCCGGAAAAGGGTTAGTTGTTTATGCTAAATACTAAAAAACTTCGGTCCAATTCGAGTTGGGTCGAATCAGGTCAGTTCACGTAACAAAAGGATAAAACTACATTAAATTTCAAAAATATTATAAAAATATGTCAATCTTCATTGGAATAGAAATACAAGATCTATATAGTCATTTTCTTCTTAAAAGTCATTACATCCGCTGGCAAAACTAGAAATTTTATTCGAAGACAATTGCTAGTATTAGTCGGTTACTATTTTTACGAGCAATCTCATCTTTTCATAATTTAAATTCTTAATCAGTGTTGGATCCTTGAGCCAAACGGGTTTTACAGGTAATTTCACTGTCGTGCCTACGGGCGGGTGGGTTACTGGGTTTTCCCCGGAATTGGTGGTGGACTCGGCTTACTCTCGAAGTACTCCGTTTGTCCAGTGGGTGCCCAAGAGTGCTCGGGATTGATTCTGTTGGCCGTTAAAAAAAATTAGTAAAATTGATAATGTCACTCTATTTTCTTGTTAGTAGTTATGATGTACATGACATAACAAATTAGGAATGTATCTTTAATTAAATAACAGTGTTAACAACAAATGGTCTCTGCGCCGATTACCAACTAGTTCTATACCCGTCTGGTGGACGGGCATTTTAATGGTATAATGACGCAAGAATTTTAGTGTATTAATTCTAAACAAAACATTATTTGTATAAAACCAAAAATAAAGCTTGAGATTTCTAATCAAAAGAGTCATAAGTAGATATATATTATGCCTGAAAACATAGCAAAGTGAGGTTGTTAACAATTCCAATGAATCAAATTATATCAAGTCTTTAAATTAGCCATTGACTACCAAAACATAAGATCGTAGATAGGTAGGTGATCGCACAATGTCAAGTAAGAATCATGTAAGATAAATATAAGACATAAAATGTTAAAGTTTCATGCAACAAACTTGTTCTTTATGAAGTAATGTATTGGCTTCCGACGTGATCTCCTAGGTCTTGGTCTCTGATACAAGCAATTCACAAAACGATAGCCGAATGATTAATTAAAGGAAACAAGAACAAAGTCTGCCCCAATTCGAGAAGGGGAAATCTCCAAAACAACCAGAACAATCTAAAAAACTGAATAATACAGAAACTAACACATGATCCCCTACTTGATGGCTATCTATCGTGCAAAACTAATAAACCGCTCCTAATTTTCCTCTCAGCCACTAACAGTTGATAGTGGATCCAGAGTTAAGCCTTCAGCTGGTCCAGCATCTCCATTTGGGCCTGAACTTGGGCCTTTTTGTTTCTCCTTTGGTATACCTGAATTGGTTTATTCGTAACAATACTTCCGTCCCCGAAAGCCGACTTGTCCTCAAGTTGGAAAGCTGGAAACTGTTCTTTGAGTAAATCAAAGGAATCCCAGGTAGCTTCTTCGTTAGGGCGATGCATCCATGAAATGAGCAATTCAAGTACGGGTTGGCCCGCCTTCAGCACCCAGCGGTATTCGAGCTCAGAATGTGGTTGGACGTCATATACCCAATCGCGAGTAGAGGAAGTGGTGCAAGAGCGGTAGGAGGGACAATCCCCCGTGCTGGTTTGAGCATAGAAACATGAAAGACGGGGTGGATCCTAGAATCCGGTGGTAGCTCCAATTCATAGGCGACTGATCCGATTTGTCGAATAACCTTGTAGGGCCCGAAGAACCGTGGAGCAAGTTTTTCAAATCGCCAGCTACGCTGCCGGTAAGGCTGGATTTTTAGGAATACCCAGTCATCAGGCTTAAAGGACAATTCACGTCTTCTTGAATCAGCTTGGGCACGCATGCGATTTTGGGCCTTCATCAAATTATCCTTCAATAACTTTATCATATCATCTCTGTCAATTAACTGAGCCTCCAATTCAGCATTTTTGGCCTCTCCTGGAACATACGGATGAAAGGCTGGTGGATCACGACCATAGACAACGGTAAACGGAGTGGTACGGGTGACGGAATGGAACCCAGTATTATAGGAGTATTCTGCCCAAGCCAGGAACGAGCTCCATTTAGTTGGTTGTTCATGTGCAAAACAGCGGAGATATGCCTCCAAACATCGGTTGAGCACCTCCGTCTGGCCATCCGTTTGTGGATGATAACTGGTGCTCAGTTTTAGCTGAGTTTGACTGAGACGAAACATTTCCTGCCAGAAATTGCTCAAAAAGATAACATCACGATCAGAGACAATGGACCGGGGAATACCGTGTAATCGTACAATTTCCTTACAGAAAACACCAGCCACTGTCTTTGCGGTGAACGGGTGGGACAACGGCAGGAAGTGTGCGTATTTACTTAATCGATCAATCACGACCATTATGGTGTCAATTCGGTTAGATGGTGGTAGCCCCACAATAAAATCCATAGACAAATCCTCCCAAATCCGCTCCGGAATGGGTAATGGTTGAAGCAACCCGGCTGGTGATAAAGTGTCATACTTGTTTTGTTGACAGACGACACAATTCTGCACAAAGTTACGAACATCATGTGGCAGTTTGGGCCAATAAAAATGAGCAGAAACCCTCTTTAACGTCTTGAGAAACCCTCCATGTCCAGCCATGGGTACTGAGTGAGCTTCATGAAGGATTCAAGAACGAAGGGCCATGTAATCAGGAACCACCACCCGACCCTTGTATAAAAGGGATTGACCAACCATAGTATAACCAGGAACCGCGGCAGGATTGTTGGCCAAAGCAGACAGGATGGTGTTGGTGTAGGGGTCGATTCGTAACCTGCATAAAGGTCAGAAAGATCAGAGCAAAATGGGGTGGCTAATACCATTAAGTCAGCCTGGCTGGGTTGTCGTGAGAGGGCATCTGCGCCTCTGTTTCCTTTCCGGAACGGTAGATAATTGAGAAATCATAAGGAATAAGCTTCAATAATAAACGCTGTTGTTCGGATGTTGTAACCCGCTGTTCCAGTAGATACTTCAAGGTGAAATGATCGGTTCTGATGAAAAAATGTCAACCAAGTAGATAATGACTCCACTTTTGAACCGCTAACACCAGTGCCAGCAGTTCTCTGTCATACGCAGACTTGAATCGGGTTGATGGGGCGAACCCTTTGCTGAAATAAGCCACTGGATGTTCCTGCTGGATCAAAATTGCTCCTATGCCGTCCGATGAAGCATCACATTCAATAGTAAAGGGTATGTCAAAATCAGGGAGGCGAAGGACGGGTGCCAAGACGAGAGCATGTTTCAATCTCTCAAAGGCTGTAGCTTCCTCCTCAGTCCATTTAAAGCCTTCCTTCTTCGTAAGAGCAGTCAATGGGCGGGCTAGAATACCATAGTTACGTACAAAACGCCGGTAGTACCCGGTGAGACCCAAAAACCCTCTGACTGCTTTGACATTAACCGGTACCGGCCATGATACAACAGCGGAGATCTTTTCTTCATCCACATGGACCCCTGTTTCTGTTATAATATGCCCCAAGAATGGCACCTTCGGTTGACCAAAATAACATTTAGTTACTTTAGCAAAGAACTGATGTGCCCGTAATAACTCAAGGACAGTCCGCAGGTGATGCAAATGCTAGTCCCGATCAGGGCTGTAAATCAAAATATCGTCAAAGAACACCAAAATAAACCGTCGCAAATAAGGTCTAAATAGATCATTCATGGCAGCCTGGAAAGTGGACGGGGCGTTTGTTAACCCAAAGGGCATAACCCGAAATTCGTAATGACCCAAGTGTGTTCGAAAGGCTGTTTTTTCAATGTCAGCAGGGCTCGTTCGAATTTGATAATACCCTGAACGTAAATCTAATTTGGCGAACACCTTAGCCCCATGTAACTCATCAAGTAATTCATCAATAGTAGGAATAGGGTATTTATCAGCGATAGTGGCCCGGTTCAAAGCCCGATAGTCAACACACATGCGCCACGTATTATCCTTTTTCTTCACCAAAAGAACCGGACTTGAAAAAGGGCTGTTGCTGGCTTGTATGAATCCGGCCTCCAACAAAGCACTGACTTGTTTTTCTATTTCATTTTTTTGAGAATGTGGGTAACGGTATGGCCTGATGTTGGGTGGTGGGGTTGTAAAAAATCTGGGACGTCGGTTGTGGTAGTGGGTTCGACACATAAATGTTGGAATGCTGCTGATTTTTGGGGTCCCGAGGCTACCCCCTGCAGCTTATATTTCTTGCCATCGATAGTGAAAATAAGAAACATCTCGTTCCAGTTGGCTTGGACAGTGTTTAATGAAGCCAACCATTGTATCCCCAAAACGACATCAGAACTACCAATTGAAAAGGGATAAAAATCTTGGGAGATTTTGAGGTCAGTGAGTTGGATCGGCACGTCCCGGCAAACTTTATTACAACGTATCACGTCGCCATTGCCAATTTGTACCCCAAACGGGTTGATCAAGTGTGTGGTCAGACCCAACTCACGTACAAGAGTATCTGAAATAAAATTGTGGGTAGACCCACTATCTATTAAAATAAAAACTTCAGTTGAATTGAGGGTACCGTGTAACTTCATAGTAGTAGTGTTAGACTTCCCAGAGATAGCATTCAAACTTATCTCAGCCATCTCTTCAAGAGTACTGCCCTGATCATTCTCCTCATCCCTGTTTCCATCTTCAAGTTCTTCACCTTCTAACAATTTGAGGACGCCTATTTTACAACGGTGACCGGGACTGTATTTATCCCCACATCGGTAGCACTCCCCCCTTGCGTGTCGTGCTTGCCTCTCGGTTTCTGAGAGTCGTGGCGGTAATTTTGTAGGCACCGGAGTCGTGGTAGTGCTCGTTACAGTCTGCTTCACATCTGAATTGTTTTTAGTACTTGGGGTCCAAGTGTTCATTCTGCTCAAGCGTCCATGCCCCTGTTTAGCTTCATACTCCATAGCTAGACTCTTGGCGTTATACACTGTTTTTGGTTTCTGAATGCGAACATCAGCTTTGAGTTTGTCTTTTAACCCGTTCAAAAAGACTCCCAGCAAGCAATTATCAGCCCAATTTAACACCCGAGCGGAACGTTTTGCAAATTCTTGCCGATATTCTTGGACGGTACCCGTTTGTTTGATACTACATAAGTTTTCATCCGGGTTTTGAAATTCGGCTGGCCCGAAGTTCTTCTGAAATGACAGCACTAAGTCTTCCCAAAAATCCAGAGGGTTTTCGGCTGTTAGCCATGAATAAAGATCTAAAGCATCACGACCCTCTAAGTACATCGATGCAATATCAACCTTCTCACCCTCAGGTATGTTATAATACCTAAAATATTTCTCCACCTTCAAGACCCACCCACGAGGATCTTCTCCTCCGTTGTATGTCGGAAAATCAATCTTATTGTATGGTTGAAAATTCCTACCAGAACGCCAAGAGCTTTCAGCTTCATCATACTTACCCGAACCTCCGCTGGATTTTTCCTTCTTAAGCGCTCCAACTTCTTCTTTGAGTGACTCCATTGTGGCGGCAATTGCAGCCATCTGTGTAGCCAAAGTTTCGAGGGTTGTACCCTCACCTTCGTTTCCTGAATTAGCCCGAGTCTGCACCATGTTTCGATTCCCGTCAATGGAACCAATTGATACAAGCAATTCACAAAACGATAGCCGAATGATTAATTAAAGGAAACAAGAACAAAGTCTGCCCCAATTCGAGAAGGGGAAATCTCCAAAACAACCAGAACAATCTAAAAAACTGAATACAGAAACTAACACATGATCCCCTACTTGATGGCTATCGTGCAAAACTAATAAACCGCTCCTAATTTTCCTCTCAGCCACCACTAGGATTAAGGTGAGATGGAGCCAGTGCCAATGCCACCCTCTGAACTGAGGAGATAATGGTTCAAACATATTGGCTAGCCATTGATGCTACATTTTGTTGCATGTCACTCTCAAATGCAAAATGCAAATGTCACCATTGATCTAATGGTCCCACTGCCAGAGTTATGATCACCTGGTAACTTATTCCTAGATGCGCCTATGTCTAAAGCGGAAGCAAGATCGAGAGTGCGATTTGGAGTTGATTTCTCCTGCATATATTAATATTAATTAATTAACTACATCACATGCATTTGAGCCAAAAATGAATAACTAAAAGGTGAAATGCGTTATGCATAAAAGGTAACCAACTGCAATCTCTTTCCTTATTCAAGTAAACATTTTAGGGCATAAAAACCCATCAAATTTTTTTAAGATTTTCAATTTATAGTCCACAAATTTCCTAAAATTCGAATTAAGGTAACAATGTTGCAGCTGACGTGACTGTAACTTTTCAGCAAGTTGACTTGCCTATGGCATGGCACCTAAGTGGGGTTGACATGGCATGCCAGAATCAAGAGGAATGATCCGAAAGCCCGAAGGCAAAAGAGGTGCATCATCAGCAAAAGAAGAATCAAAGGGAGCGAATATAAGTTCAACACACATCCCAACAACATTTTCAACAACTTTTTCATCCATTCCACTGCATAGCTGTCGATTAAATCATAATGTTAGATACATAAAAAAAATTACAAATCCCATAATGCAAGTAATTTCAGGTATATACCATTTTGTCCGGGGTTAACACCAAAATCAACTCATAAAAGTTTCATTATCTTGTTTGGTTCTGATCAGAACTGGAACATGACACAAAAATTACTTGAATTCCCTTTAAAAGTCAAAAACAGAAATGAACACATATTCAACCTCATGCCAAAATAATCACATAAAATTTGTCCCAGCAACCCATTTTGTTTAAGTCTTCTAATCATCTGAAGTCAAATGAGAATGAAACATTACCTTCATAAAACGGTTCGTAAATCACATGCGTTGTTCCTGTAGAGAAACTGAAACAACACACAACAAATGATATTGAGTGAAAACAGAGCAAAAGAAAAGTGACTGTAAAAGCTAATGTGTACTTACTAAATAGTCTACAATTATAACACCACATATAGTTTTGTGCCTCCAATTCTTCTCAAAATTTGGAAAGTTTAAATCAAACTGAATATAGAAAACATTACAGTCAATTATTACACCAGGTATAATCAAGATGATACAATTTAGGGTTTCAGTAAACTTCAGAAAACACAAATTAGGGTTTAGATATACTTGCTAATATTCTTAAATTCAACATGAAGTTCCATGAATCCAGATATTTAAGGACATATATGAGCCCTAAAGCAATATGAGTCATGAGTTTACCTCTCTTACACCAAGGTACGAAGATTTCCCTATCCTATAGTCTGACGACCCGATCTAACAACCTTGAACACTGAAAACCGCCAGAACCCAACTCAGCCGGCCAAACACCATGGAGAAGCTATAACCGGCGACCACTTGACAGATGAGGACTCTAGAACTCGCCGCCGTCATCTCAGACGTCTGGTTCAGTCGGCGGAGGTTGGTGACGTCGAAACAAAAGTTACCGCTTCCTCGACGGCGCCGTTGCTCTGTTCTCTCGACCTCGTCTCTCTGACTCCTCTCTCTATCTCCCTGCTATGGAGAGAGATTTATGGCGAAATTTGTGATGATAGGCGGAACCCTAAGTGCAGCCACCGTCCTTTGTCAAGTACAATGACCACCGTTCATCACGACGCCGGTGAGGGAGGCAGCCGGAAGAGTGGCAGGCCCCTTTTATCTCGAAAACCCTCTCCTTCGCAATCTCTGTCTTCTGATTCTCTCCCTCTCTCTTGTAGCTTCTCCATAGTGTTTGGCCGGCTGAGTTGGGTTCTAGTGTTCAGTGCTCAGGGATGTTAGACTGCAAAGAAAGAAAGAAGGTGTTTATGTGGATTAAAAAACCGCCCAACACTGACAATGACAACACTCGATGGCACTATTCATTCATTACTGTTCTTTAAGTTTATTTTTAATTTTAATTTTAATTTTAATATAGAGTAAATAAACTGCCATTTTGTCCCTGGTTTTGTCAGTTTTGTCACTTTAGTTCAAATCTCAAACTTATTACATCTGGGTCCCTGTGGTTTGCATTTTGTTGCCATTTTAGTCCAAAATCCAAAAACCCTATTTTTTTTACTGTTGCAACCTCCTATTTTGTCCTGTAGTGCAGGGGCATTTTGGTCATTTTTTTAAATTTCATTTGTTTTAGTTTTTTTTAGCAATAATATATATATTGAGGATGATGATGATGATGTTGGGGATGATGATGATGATCAAAATGGCAGTTACTCTCTCTCTCTCTTCTCTGGCAGTTTACTCTCTCTCTCTCTCTTCTCTCTCTCTTCTCTCTCTCTATAGCACCACAACCGCCACCTCCTCCCTCTCTCTCTCTCTTCGTGAACTCCACCACCACCACAATCGTGAACTCCACCACCGCCACCACTGAAACCCTAAAGCGCCACCACCGCTGTCACCATCAAAGCCGATACTGAAACCCTAAACCGCCGGAAGTTTAGCAGATCTGGAACCTTCTATGTTCGATCTACGATGGTGTAGCAAAATTAGGGATCTCTGTTTTACTTTTGACTCGGAGAATGAGGCAGAGAGGAGCAAGGGTTTCTGAGGGTGGTTGCCGCCTCTTTCCGCCAGTGATTTTGATTATCTTCAACAACCCTCCGTTATATATGTATATGTATACATATCTCTGTGTTTTTTTTTTTGAACTTACTTCTTTATACATATCACACATGTATATGTATTGAGAGAGAGAGAGACAGAGAGACAACTGTTCTTTCTCCCTGCTATGTTCCAACCAAAATAAGAATTGCTCCATTAACAGAACCAATTTTGTCACACAAAGATGTAGATTTTGAGAGCTCAAAAAGCAATGAGACGGCTTCTTCCCTTTCTGACTGCTCATGATTCAAAAACTTGACGATTGTGCGCACTTTATCACCTTCTGCCATTATTTCCTGCAAAACAATTTTGACCCATTTACTTATAAATGGTCGTGACTTGTCTCAAACAAGTCCAATGAAAAAGTTAAGCTAAAGGGGAAACGGATTGAAAGTCGCCCAAAGTCTATGTTTTTAATGCTTACAAGTGTACAACCTCCTCCTAAATCTTTATATTTAAAAGTTCATATAATTATTGTACTAATATTGCTATTGTAATCATATATAAGTCATAAAATATGGGAAAATACTTGTGGGGCAACCCGAACCGACTCAGTTTGACGCAATTCAACAAGTACTAATGTAAATTGTTTCAACATGGACCCATTTTGACCCGTTACCCAACCTGCCCATCTTGCCATTTACTTATAAATGGGTTTGATTTGGGATGTCACTTATCACAAACATGTCAAATGAAAAAATTAAGCTAAAAGCGAAACGGGTCACCCAAAATCTACTTTTTGATACAACCTCCTAAATCATCATATTCGTATATTTGGATTATCATTGTAGTAATATTGTCTTGTAGTCAAAATTTACGCATTAAATATACATAAAAAGATTTAAAAATTAACAAAAACGTGTTTGCGAGGCAACTTGACCTGACCCATTTCAACAAGTATAAAAATAACCATTACCCGACCAGCTCATCTTGTCACCTCTAGAACGGGGATATATAAACTATTCAGTTACCTTATTATCATTGTCATCCTCTACCACAATCTTCAGAGTTTCCAAAGCTCTAAGCCTAACTTTACGGATTGTGCTCTTCAACATTTCAACTATCGAGGGTATGAGCTCAGCATTACGGATTATGTGTTTGTTTGAAATATTTTTTCCAGCAAATTGTTGAATAAACCTTAAAGCCTGCAAAATATCACTTTCGGAACTGTTAAGAGTTAAAGATTTAGAGGCCACGTCAAGCTGAACAGCTTCGTTCCGAGCATTCCATTCTTCAATTGTCTTTCTCAAAGCAATACTTGGATTCATATCCGTTGTGTGTAATTCTCTTAATGTCATGGGGCAAATGAGCTTTCTTCCATTTTCTTTGCAATCATTGAACCATTTTTCGATAGCTTCGCGTTCAAAAGTTTGACCAGTTTCTATGGTAACAGGATCTTTCATAATTTGTTTTGAAAGAGGGCATATGAATGCATCATATATAGGCTCTGTAATTTTTCTTTCGTATTGAAAACTATCATCAGATTGGCTGCCAATGTCACGACTTCCATCCCAACTTCCAGCCATTACATCCAAACCCTCCGTTGCTCTGTTCTCTCGACCTCGTCTCTCTGACTCCTCTCTCTATCTCCCTGCTATGGAGAGAGATTTATGGCGAAATTTGTGATGATAGGCGGAACCCTAAGTGCAGCCACCGTCCTTTGTCAAGTACAATGACCACCGTTCATCACGACGCCGGTGAGGGAGGCAGCCGGAAGAGTGGCAGGCCCCTTTTATCTCGAAAACCCTCTCCTTCGCAATCTCTGTCTTCTGATTCTCTCCCTCTCTCTTGTAGCTTCTCCATAGTGTTTGGCCGGCTGAGTTGGTTTCTAGTGTTCAGTGCTCAGGGATGTTAGACTACAAAGAAAGAGGTTGTTTATGTGGATTAAAAAACCGCCCAACACTGCCAATGACAACACTCGATGGCACTATTCATTCATTACTGTTCATTAAGTTTGATTTTTAATATATGTAGTAGTATACAGTTGGTGACCCGTCCGCGTTGCGGGAAGATGGCCTAATAATGAGCGAGTGTTAGTCAGCTCATTAACACGAAAAACAAATAAATCGAGTCAACCAATTAAAACAAAACACTTTTATAGTTTTGATAAAAAAAAACTAAAACAATGGCAGTATTGTAATTTTTAACTGAGGGAAAGTTGTATTTTTTTACTGGGGTAAAATCGTAATTTGACAAAAGCTAAAGTAATGGCAGTACTGTAAATTTGAACCTGGACAAAATTGTAAATTTTCACAGGGGCAAATTCGTAATTTTTAACTAGGGGTAACAACGTAATATAAATTTGAACTAAGGGCACAATCATAATTTTAAGATTGAGGCAAAAGCACAATTTTATTTTGAACCGAGGGCAAAATTGTAATTTTGAGTTACGAGCAAAAACATAATTTTATTTTGAACTAGGGAAAAAACGTAATTTTGAATTGAGCGCGAAATCACAATTTTTAAACGGGGAAAATCACAATTTTTAAACGGGGAAAAATCACATTTTTGAACAGAGGGCAAAATCGCAATTTTTAAGTGGGGGCAAAAACAAAATTTTATTTTGAAGTGGAGGCGAAAAGGCAATTCTGAGCTGAGGGCAAAACCACAATTTTATTTTGAATGGAGGGAAAATCGTAATTTTGAGCTGGGGACAAAAGCGTAATTTTATTTTGAGCTAGGGGCAAACCGTAATTTTAAAGAGGGACAAAAGCATGATTTTAGAATGGATATAAAATAATAAACTGGTTGGTCCAATGTGAGAGTGTCTGGCAAGTTGTAATTTTGAATTAAGGGCAAGATTGTAATTTTGAGATGGGGACCAAAAGTGTAATTTTATTTTGAGCTGGGGGCAAAAACTTAATTTTAAAATGGATTTAAAACAATAAACGTGTTGGTCCAATGGAGGAGTGCCAGGCAGCTGCCTAACACTATTCCTCACTTGGTTTTTGTATATGTAGGAAATGTATAATATAATTCCCACCATCCTACATCATCGTGGGGTATTTGTTGGGTTGAGCAAGTTGTCAATATATATTAGTTACTATGTTAATTAATTAGTTTTTGCCCCGCCCGCGTTGCGGGGCAAAAAGCCGAATATTTCTCTTTCATAACATGTATGTCTGTACAGAGGGCAAAATCGTAATCATATTTTGAACTGGAGGCGAAATCATAATTTTAAACTGAGAGCAAAATCATAATTTTGAGCCAGGGGGAAAAACATAATTTCATTTTGAACTGTGGGCAAAAGTGTAATTTTGAGCTAAGGGCAGAATCGTAATTTTGAGCTAGAGGAAAAAACAACATTTTATTTTGAGCTGGGGGCAAAAACGTAATTTTAAACAGAGGGCGAAACCGTAATTTTAAACTGAGAACAAAATTAAAAGTGAGTTTTTGAACCGACGGCAAAAGCATAATTTTAAGTTAGCGACAAAATTATAATTTTATTTTGAGCTAGGGGCAAAAACGTAATTTTAAACAAAAGACAGAAGCGTAATTTTAAACTGGGAATAAAATTAAATTGAAAATGGGCTGGTCTAATAGGGAAGTGCCAGACAAATTTTGAACTGGGGGCAAAAACGTAATTTTAAACGGAGGGCGAAACCGTAATTTTAAACTGGGAACAAAATTAAAAGTGAGTTTTTGAACCGAGGGCAAAAGCGTAATTTTAAGCTAGGGGCAAAATTATAATTTTATTTTGAGTTGGGGGCAAAAACGTAATTTTAAACAAAGGACGAAAGCGTAATTTTAAACCGGAAATAAAATTAAATTAAAAATGGGCTGGTCCAATAGGGAAGTGTCAGGCAGCTGCCTGACACTATTCCCCCATCTTGAAAATGTATATAGGAAATAACATCTATACTATATTATAATACATGAAGGATGAGTATTTTAAGATACCCAAAAATAAGAACTTTCTCCCCCTTTATTTATGGAAAGACCCCTAAAACGAGGGTAGTTTGGTCTTTTAAACATTATTTATTTTTTAGCCCCTAAACTTATTACACTTAAATCCCTAAGGCTTTACACAAAATTATAGATAATTAGTTACATTCACCCCTCCACAACAAACTTATAATTTTTTTTACGTATTCTTGACATATCTTATAAACTATAATATTAAAAAAAATCCAAAGATAACATGACGACCTACACATTTTTGTCGACGTTTCGGTAGTTGTCTTGTTCAATATCCACGCACGGATTAAAAGGTACAAGTCCATAATGCTTTAATTTACAAGTGATTAAATGAGAGGGGTATATTAATATACCCCAAAAAATGGTAGTTTAAACTAAAAGTTATATTTTAGTCCCCCTAATTATTTCATTTTAATCCTTCAATTCCAACAAAATTATAAACCCGAATTAAATGAGGGGACTTCAATGGCTCATGATGAAAATTAGAGGTGGCAATCTTGACCCAAAGGCTTTTAAATGGGTTACTTTGGGTTGCTTTTAAAATTATATGGGTTAGTTTGGGTAAGATATTTTAACTAAACGGGTCACAACGGGTCAATTGAAATTCCATTTTGTTATTTTCGGGTCAAAGCGGGTCGACAACTTTAAAGAAATGGGTCAATGTGGGTTAGCACCTTAAAGAAACGGGTCAGAGATGTCGGATCAGATTGGGTTTCGGGCAGGCACAAGTATCCGCACAAGATGGGTTACGGCACGAAATAGGTTTTGGATCGGAACGGTTTCGGTTCGAATTGAGTTTCGGATCGAGACGGGTTTTGGCACGTGGCGGGTTTTGGATCGGAACGTGTCGGTTCGGATTGGGTTCCGGCCGACACGGGTTTCCACACGGGACAGGTTTCGGATCGCAACAGGTTTTAGGCCGACACGAGTTTCTGCACGGGATGGGTTTTAGGCCGACACGAATTTCTGCACGAGATGGGTTTTGGATCGTAACGGGTTTTAGGCCGACACGAGTTTCCGCACGGGACGGGTCATAGTCCGTATGGCAAACTAAGCTTGACTTTATCTCGATCGTAGCTTTCAAGCATCTTAATTTCCGACATCCTCCATTCTATTTCTTTTTCAAGACGTGACAACCACATTAGCTCATTGTTTATATGATGTTCGTCTTCCTGCTAATCAATTTAGTAACGAAAATCATACATACATTTTTGAGATTTATAGTTAAATAATATGCACAAAGATTTTTTTAACACTGAAATCAATAATTCACCTTCTGCTGAGCTAATTCTGCAGCAGGACTGACGACTTCGATCAATTTAACCAAAAATAAACCGAAATCAGACCGAAATCGATCGAAAATTAACCGAAACAATCCGAACTCAACCGAAATCAGATTCGATTACACCGAAACTCGTCCGATTCTAACACGATTACTCGCAGAGCTTCCCGAGCTCTGATGCCACTTGTGAGTTCAGTACCGTTTCGAACCGAACCGTTTCGACGCTAACCGTTTCGACGCGAACCGTTTCGACGCGTACCGTTTCGACCAGTGCCGTTTCGAACCGAACAAAATTGCCCCTTGATGTACAATCTTTTTAAAAAAACATTTTTAACCAACCCGTTCCGACCCGAAACCCGTTCCGACCCGAAACCCGTTCCGACCCGAAACCCGTTCTGACCCGAAACCCGTTCCGACCCTAACCCGTTTCGACCCGAACCCGCTTTGACCCGAACCAAAACAACCCCTTTTTTAATTGACCCATTTTGACCCGAACCCGTTTTGACCCATGACCCGACCCGTTTGCCAGGTCTAATGAAAATCCAAAATCCAAAAAGTTGAATTCCCTAAATTGTATCCGAAGTTTTTGGCAATTTCAAAATTTAAATCACAACCTCTCCTTTTCTCTAGATCTGGGACCCTAGCCTCCAAATCTCCGGTATCCTTTAAACAAATATGACTGTCGATTCAGCATGGTGTTTGGGTGTACGGTGGCCATTGCGATGATGGATGCGAAGTGTTTGACGAAATAAGGGTATGCTGCGAATCATCCTGCTGGAAGGATTGGAAAGAGTTTGATCTTTAAGGTTAGGGTTTGAATTAAAGTTTCTTTTTTTGTTGTTTTGTGTTTTTGATAAAAAAAATTTTATTGGTGGTGTGGGAAAGATTTGATCTTGAACATGGGTTCTTGATTATGAATCTTTAGTTAGGGTATTTTTTTCTTATTTTATATTTCTGCTGATGAATTTATATTATATGGATTCTTGATTGTGAAAAATTAATGGGTTGAGTTTTAGGTTAATTTTGGTAGTTTGCTATCAAAATTTGGATTTAATCTGGCACAAATTAAAGAAGCATCATTTTTTTAGTTTATGGTTTCTCAATTTTGCTGCATGTTAAGTTTTTAGGGGTGTAGATATCAGGTCGGACCGAGTATGACTGAAACAGGAGCGACCTGAATTTGTGGTCGGTTCTCTGTTTTGCGCTATTTTGGTCCTTGTGTTGTATAGGAGAAGAAGAAGAAGATATATCATATGATAAACAAACAAGTTGTTCATCAACAGGACCAGCAAGTAGTTGATTAGATTAGGACCTTAAGTAGATTCGATATGTGTGGATTGATTAGGACTGAATATTAAATAGTTGATGTGGTGAGCAGGAATTATTTAGGACTGAATATGTTACAAATGTGTGGATTAGATTAGGGCCTTTAGTTCGAGTAGTTTGGCATTTACAAGTTATGTACAAACACTGGCGGACCCAAGATTTTTTTTCTTTGGGGTCCATTTTTTTGTGCAAGGATTTTTCACAACCAAACATTCAAATTTTCAGGTCGGTCATCATAGTCGGGTCGGGAACACATTGAATTAACCAGGCAACCTTTCAATTTAACTCATTTTTTTCAGACGATCTTCATGCTTCAAAATAGTTTCTATCTTTAATTTTTTTCTCCATCCTTTGTTCTCTCTCAAAAGCTTAAATAAATTTTCATTTTCTTTGGTTGGAGGAGATTAGGAATCCTAGGCTTTTTGAGATTGTGGTGAAATCTTTTAGGAATTCTTGGGTTTAGGTGTTGGTGTTGGAGTCTTGTTCGTGGTTCAGTACCGATGGGCTTCATGTTGTTGAAAACGGCATGAAAGAGATCCCAGGTATGTTTAATTTTTATTCTCTGCTCAAAATTTTCTTAGATCTACCGTAAGTTTTAGACATATTTGGTTGCTTTTGTTGTGATGAAGATGGAGCAGTGGAGATACACAATCATGGGGAACTAACCTCATGAAAGAATGAAACTGTAAGCCTTTGCACATCATGATTATGACTTACTGATTGTCCTTCTAGATTTGAAGGATTGCATGACTTTGGGTTAAAATATTTGTTGATGAAACTATTTTTTTACAGGATTTCAAGTGGCATTGGTTATTGTTCAGGTAATTCATGCTTTAAAATAGTTTCTATCTTTAACTTTTTTTGATTTTTTAACGATCTTAGAGTTGTTTATTGCAGATTTCATTTATAATATTAGGTGTACCTCTGATTGATATTTCAGGTAGACGTCCTCTCCTGATGGTATGGATGGATTTCAAGCTCAATGGACTTGTATCATAAATTACGAGTTAATCAATTGTTAAAATGGAATGAGGTATTCCCTTTAATCAACCTTGCCCGACAAAAATTACGAGTTAATCAATTATGTTTCATTTCAGGGCCCTTGGGTTTCAAATGACCAGGGAGGTAACTTTTATAAGAAGGCTTGTGTAAGAATCAGGGTAATCCGGTTATTTTATCTCAGGTAGTCAAAATCACTTATTTACTCTGTTTTGTAGAATCAGTAAATGATAGATGTGCAAGTGGTGTCAAACAGGTTGCATGGAGATGCCCACAATTTGTTGTCCTATTTATTTTTAAATTTGTAGCTAATTAGTGCAAGTACTAAGTACTATTGCAAAAAAAAAAAAAAATGAAGATAACTTGTAAGTATCCATTTCCTCTTTACCAGTGGTTATAAAATCAACCCGCCTTGTTTAGGTCGAATGGGTCGAAATTTCATCTTTGGGGCCAAGTAGCATAATTTTCACCGGTGTGACCTCTTCGACCTGTTTTCTAACGGGAGATAATTTACAACTTAAATGGATCCAGTTTACATAAATGGGTCAAAATAATTATCTCTATCAGTTAACACAGCCAATCTTAATTCCAATAATATGACCCTATTTTACCATGTAATTAAATCTGACCTTGATCTTATCTCTGTTATCAGGATCTTCTTCGTAGTTCAATATCAAGTCTCTTAGTTCAATATCAAGTCACTACATATTTTTTTGTTGTTGAATAGCCAAACACCAAATCTTTATGCCTCATTTCTTGGACTAAATTGCGAACTTTGATAAAATACTCATTTCCCCTACAAAATGACTCTCTTCATACTTTGTTAGGCTAATAAAAAACGAGTACCACATTGTAAATTGTTTCCCCCGCCGCATCGCGCAGGTTTCCTACTAGTTTTATTAATACAGATTCTTAGTTTTTAATTTTTTTAGTTATACTTATTAAAATGATAAATATATTTTTAGTATATATCTATAGGTTGTGTGAAAACAAATTCAGTTGTACACAAAGTTTCTATATTTTCGTCATTAAAACATAAATTAAGAGTTTGTAAATTCATCATCGCCAAAACCGTTTTGTTTTTTAACACATCATAAAGTTTGTTTTAATTAATAAGTGATTTTTTAGATGGTATATTATTGCTATTGAAATTCTTAAAAATCCATAGTCACAATACGTTTAATATGTTGACAACAAAGTCTTTCATGTTTACCTTAGTATCAACTTTCGTATCCATCAACTTCTCAATCTGAAACGGAAATCAAGAAAAGATAAATTAAACATCAACTTGATAATATAAAACTAAAAATTAAAGATCTGTTTATTTAAGACAAAATGACAAATACCTTAATTGGCTGTGAGTTTTATTTGCCAACAGTCTGCAAAGTTACATTGGCAGGCTGCAATTAAGTCAGGCTTTTTTGACAAATTCAAGTTCGGGTTTGTGACAACTCGTATTTCAGAACCTATCTATGTGCTTAATGTAACGTATGTGAACTTGGTGTGATTATCTGATATGTTGATTTAACGAATGCTTATGAGATTTTATGTTTGTAATATGTGAATTTATGTATGTATATATATGACTCGGATCGCACAACATAACCCTTGTTGGGCCACACTCCTTGCGCTCGAACTACAAAGGCCAACCGTAATGGTTTCGGCCCACTCTCTCTACACGCATAACACTATGGGGAATGGGTATACTCCTCATAACTTGCAAAACACAACACACACACACAAACCCTACGACCTCTTTCTCTCCTCTCGAAGCCGACGACAAACAACATCCTATCTCCATCGAAGCTTTTGATTCGGATCCCCCTCATCCATCTTTAATTGGTTAGTGTTTCATGATATATGTTATAAATGATGTTATAATTCCATGATTTGATATTATGGATAGGGTTGCATGTATAATGAACGACGATGTTATGTGGTGATGTTTATGTGAATCGGATTTCATAATATTGAGCTAAGAACCGACTGTGATGTGTTGTTGTTCGGACGATGATGTATTGTTATGATTGGTACGAATGATAGGTGATTAATCATGAATGAATGTAATCGGCCATATATGTATTCTATTCGTATCCGAATGGTTTGGTTGTGTTAGTATGGATTAGATTTGTTAATGATGGATGAAAACCGAGTCGGCTGTGATATGTTTATGTTAGGATGATTTATTGTGTTGTCATGTTAGGATGTATGCTAGTGATTAGATCGTGAACCATGATTGAGATGTTTAAGTGTTATGATTATTGTTCATGTGTTATTCATAATTAGGGTTCATGAGGAATTGGTTGGAATATGCTTGTTTTGGTCGATTATTGTTTTGTTTGGAAACTGTTAGTTGTTGATTGATAGCTACATAAATGGAAATAATAAAACTGATTGCATGAAATTCAGAAATTATAACTGATTGCACAAGACTTCTTGGTCGCACAAGATCAGATCGTACAAGATCTGATCTGATCGCACAAGACAGTCGCACAAGATAGGGTACAATGGTTAATGCTCTACGTTCAACTTAGGATTGCATGATCGCACAAGGCTTGGGCCTCACACGAACGTTAGGACTGTTGGGCCTTAAAGCCCAATGTCCATTCGCACAACCCAACAGGATCGCACAAGTCGTTCGGATCGCACAAGTCCATCCGGACCGCACAAGATCACTGTTTGTCATTTTTGGGCTTCTAAATTATTGGGCCGGGTATATGTTGGATCGCACAACATGTTGTGGGTCGCACAAGGCTGTGCTGAACGCACAACATGTTTGGCTGGGCATTATTGGGCTTTGTTATTTACTCATCTAATATTGCTTGCGTGTATGTCGTGTATACCCTGTGTTCGTAACTTGCTATCTCTGTGTAAACATACGTGCACTATTTGAACCTAGACCTGACTTGTATGGTAACCATGTTAGGACGTGGTTGACCCCATAGAGCTCGAGTGACCATTTTGTTTATCTGCCGAGCAAATCAAGGTGAGTTCACACTTTCTACAAAGCATGGGATTCCCAGGGGTTGGGAATGGGTTAAGGAATATGGATTCCTCGTCCTTCTTGGGTAGGACAGTACGGGTTCAGGAATGTAATTCCTCGTCCTTATGGACAGTTAAATTTCACTAGACCAAAACTCTATCACGAAGTCCCTCCGTTTTATATCGACTTAATCGCCGGGCCAATGGCGAGCGGGTCATTAGTTAGATAGCGCTATTTAGGTATGACAAGCCTCACACCGTGCCGCAGAGGACGGGCGTGAACTAATGGATCTGGGCACGTCAATGATGATAGACATTGACGCTAAGGGCACATAAACATGACTAAAGTCAGTGGTCGATATGGTAACGAGTCTAGTAGTATATACATGGGGTATCCCCCACGGCCAGAGAGCCAGAGAATTGAACATGGGGTAGCCCCCACGGCTGCATTGCCAGAGTAAACGGGATTAAACAAAACACGTTTTCAACTATGGGGTAACCCCCACGGCAAGGATGCCAGTTAAAGGAAACTATGTTTTTGGAATAACTTAAACCAACACCCAACTGTGAACTCGCTCAACTTTGTTGTTGACTCGTTACTACATGCTTTGCAGGTCAATAGGTACTTAGCTGGAGCTTGCATGGGGAAGAGTCGTTGTGGGACATGGACAGTTGTGTGCCATGTTAAACATTGAAACGTTTGAACTTATATTTTGTTTTGGTTTTAAACGTTATGCTTCCGCTTGCAACTTAAACTATGTTTTGATTTGGACACCAATTATATTGTGTTGGATTTTATGTTTACTTACATGCTTGTTCAAAATGATTGGTGGCTTGATCCTGGTCAGTCACGCCTCTAAGCGGTGATACTCCGCATGTGGATTTTGGGGGTGTGACAGATTGGTATCAGAGCCATTGGTTATAGTGAACTTGGTTTTAATAAAGGAAAAAAGTTTTTTGTTAAAATCAGACTATAACCTGTACAGTGCTCAACGATCCACAACGACGCTTTGCCCCACGTGCAAGACTCGACATTCTAGGTGGTATGATTTATGTTTACATTGCCTACTTGCTAGATTACATAGAACCTTGCTTATGGTATGCTTGGATGAACGTAGCAACTATAGTTTGAAAACACATGTGTGCTTACTCTCTTCTGTCATCGCATTTCCCGAACCTCTCTCACTCATGTTTCCCTTGATATGAAGATCATGGCTGGACGTGTTAACATGACTCAAGCCCAGTTGACGGCTCTGATTAACCAACAAGTTGTTGCGGCACTTGCAGCCGCACAAGCAGGAGGTATACCCTGTAGTCTAAACTCACTATAGGATCTTTAGGTCCTACTCTCGTAAACCAACACTTGTGCTTAACCTTGTCCCTTCTTACACCCACAACAGGTCAACTTGCTCAGCCACCTGTGTGCACCTTCAAAACTTTTATGGACTGTCGACCTACTACTTTCAGCGGCACTGAAGGAGCTGTTGGCCTCCTCCACTGGTTCGAGAAACTCGAATCTATCTTTGAGATGTGTGAATGCCCTGATGCTCGCAGGGTGAAATATGCTACTGGTACTCTTGAGGGTATAGCGGTCACGTGGTGGAACGCTCAGGTCCAAATGCTGGGATTAGTTGCAGCTAACGCCACTCCCTGGAACGATTTTAAGGAATTGATCAAAGAAGAATACTGTAGCCGTGATGACATTCATAAGCTGGAGGTAGAGTTTTATAACTTGAAGATGACGGGGTCAGAAATTGAAGCATATACGAGAAGATCAAACGAGTTGGCTATCCTGTGTCCTACTATGGTAGACCCTCCCATCAAGCGTATTGAACTGTACCTAAAGGGTTTAGTGCCAGAGATTCAAAGTCACGTGACCTCAGCAAATCTTGGTACCATCCAGCAGATCATCAAGTTGGCTCATCGTCTCACGGATCAGGCGGTGGAGCAGAACAGGTTACCAAAGCGTATTAGCGCTACTACTTCTGATACTCCCAGCTACAACAAGCGTAAGCGGGATGGAACTTCTAGCAAGGGTTCAACTTCTGTTCAGTCGCAGTCACAACAGAGAAGGACTGACGACTACAAGAGCCCTAGTCAGCAATCGTCTGGTAGTCAAAGTCAAGGTGGGTACAGGGGAATTCACCCCAAATGCAATCGCTGTAATCTACACCACAGTGGGCCATGCACCAGGAGTAACTGTCATCTGTGCAACAAGCCAGGTCACGCCGCAAAGGATTGCAGAAGTCTACGCCCCGCGAATCAGAATCGTCAACAACAACAAGCCCCACAGAATCAACACCAACAGCAGCAGCAGCAAGGTACCAACAGAGGATGCTTTCAGTGTGGAGCTGAAGGCGACTTCAAGAGAGACTATCCCCAACTGAACCAGAATCTGAATAACAACAATAATAACAATCAGGGGAATGGAAACAACGGGGGTAACAATGGCAATGGTGCCAGGGGTCGTGTTTTTGTGATTGGACAAGGTGATGCAAGGAACGATCCCAACGTCGTGACGGGTAAGTTCCTACTGGACGACTTTTATGTTACTGTTTTATTTGATTCGGGTACTGATACTAGCTACGTGTCCTTAAAAGTTAGTCAAATACTTAAGCGTACCCCAACACTTTTGAACACCAAACACACTGTAGAGCTAGCTAATGGTAAGAGTTTAGAGGCCACACACGTAGTCAAGGGCTGTAATCTTGTTCTGGCTGATCACACCTTCTCTATCGACCTCATTCCTATCGTTCTGGGTAGTTTCGACGTTGTCATTGGGATAGATTGGTTATCCCAACATCAAGCTGAGATCCTTTGCCACGAGAAGATCGTCCATATTCCTCGTTCATGTGATGAACCTCTTATGATTCGTGGCGACAAGAGTGGTGCTGTCGTGAGCATCATCTCTTTCCTCAAGGCCCAAAAGTGTTTGCGTAAGGGTCACACTGCTATTTTGGCTCTCGTTACTGACACCTCAAAGAAAGAAAAGAAAATAGAAGATTTTCCGATCGTACGTGACTTTCCTGAGGTATTCCCTGAGGAATTACCTGGCCTTCCGCCTCATCGTCAAGTCGAGTTTCAAATCGAGCTGGCTCCTGGAGCAGCGCCCATAGCTTGAGCACCCTATCGTCTAGCTCCATCTGAACTAGAAGAGCTGTCTACCCAACTACAAGAACTCTTGGATAAGGGTTTTATTCGTCCTAGCTCTTCGCCCTGGGGAGCTCCAGTGCTATTCGTGAAGAAGAAAGACGGTACCTTCAGAATGTGTATAGATTACCGCGAACTCAACAAGGTGACGGTGAAGAATCGTTATCCTCTTCCATGTATTGATGACTTATTCGACCAGCTGCAAGGGTCGAGTTTCTATTCAAAGATTGATCTAAGATCGGGATATCACCAGCTGAGAGTCCGAGAAGCTGACGTCTCCAAAACAGCCTTTAGAACTCGTTATGGACACTACGAGTTTTTGGTCATGCCTTTTGGGCTGACAAACGCACCTGCAGTTTTCATGGACCTTATAAACAGAGTGTGCAAACCTTACCTGGATAAGTTCGTTATAGTTTTCATCGACGACATCGTAATCTATTCTAAGAGTCAGGAGGAACACGAGCAACATCTACAACTTATTTTGGAACTCCTTCGAACCGAACAGCTTTATGCAAAGTTCTCGAAATGCGACTTCTGGCTTCGTGAAGTCCATTTCCTAGGCCACGTGGTAAACAAGGATGGGATTCATGTTGATCCATCCAAGGTGGACTCGATCAAGAACTGGCCTGCACCTATAACACCAACAGAAATCCGCCAATTCTTGGGCTTGGCAGGTTACTACAGAAGGTTTCTCAAGGATTTCTCCAAGATTGCGCAACCTCTCACCTCACTAACTCAGAAAGGTGTCACCTATCATTGGGGTGATGCACAAGAAACTGCATTTCAACACTTAAAGGATAGACTTTGTAGCGCCCCTATCCTCTCATTGCCTGAAGGCATAGACGATTTTGTGGTTTATTGCGACGCATCCATTCATGGACTGGGATGTGTGCTGATGCAACATGACAAGGTTATTGCTTATGCGTCACGTCAACTTAAGATTCACGAAAGGAACTACACTACGCATGATTTGGAGCTGGGAGCTGTTGTTTTCGCACTCAAGATATGGAGACATTACCTGTACGGTACCAGGTGCACCATTTACACCGATCACAGGAGTCTCGAGCATATCTTCAAACAAAAGGAGTTGAACATGCGTCAACGTCTATGGGTCGAGCTATTGAATGATTACGAATGCGTGATCAAGTACCATCCAGGCAAAGCCAATGTTGTGGCTGACTCCCTCAGTCGAAAGGACACTACGCCTAAGCGCGTGCGAGCATTACAACTCACCATCCAATCTAGTCTTCCTGCTCAGATACGAGATGCTCAGGTTGAAGCATTGAAACCAGAAAACGTCAGGGCTGAAGCCCTACGCGGCTCAAGGCAACGGTTAGAACAAAAGGAAGACGGTGCTTACTACGTAACAGGAGGCATTTGGGTCCCACTCTATGGCAACCTACGAGAGCTTGTGATGGATGAGGCACATAAGTCTCGTTACTCAGTACATCCTGGTGCAGATAAGATGTACCACGATCTCAAAACTACATACTGGTGGCCTAGCATGAAAGCTCACATAGCAACTTACGTTAGCAAATGCCTGACTTGTGCGAGAGTCAAGACCGAATATCAGAAACCATCGGGCCTACTCCAACAACCAGAGATACCACAATGGAAATGGGAGCAAATTTCCATGGATTTCGTTACTGGCCTGCCTAGATCTCAACGTGGAAATGATACTATTTGGGTGATCGTGGATCGACTCACAAAGTCTGCACACTTCTTGGCTATCAAGGAAACGGATAAGTTCTCCACTCTAGCAGACGTTTATCTTAAAGAAGTTGTCTCGAGGCACGGGGTGCCCACCTCTATTATCTCTGATCGTGATGCACGTTTTACTTCAGAACTGTGGCAAGCAATGCACAAGTCCTTTGGCTCACGTTTAGATATGAGCACAGCTTATCACCCGCAAACGGATGGGCAGTCTGAACGCACCATCCAGACCCTTGAAGACATGCTTCGTGCATGTGTTATCGATTTTGGCAACGGCTGGGAAAAGCATCTCCCATTAGTGGAGTTCTCGTATAATAACAGTTACCACACCAGCATTCAGGCCGCTCCATTTGAGGCATTGTACGGGCGTAAATGCCGATCACCTCTTTGTTGGGCAGAGGTGGGGGATAGTCAGATCACTGGCCCAGAACTTGTGGTAGACACAACAGAAAGGATTGCTCAAATACGACAACGAATGGCGGCAGCTCGTGACCGTCAGAAAAGCTACGCTGATAAGGGCAGGAAACCACTCGAGTTCCAGGTTGGGGATCGAGTGCTACTTAAAGTCTCACCCTGGAAGAGTGTTGTTCGTTTTGGCAAACGAGGCAAACTTAACCCACGATATGTTGGACCATTCGACATCATAGAGAAAATAGGCAAAGTGGCCTACCAACTGAACCTACAAGCAGAACTCAATGGAGTTCACAACGTTTTCCACGTGTCGAATCTGAAGAAGTGTCTGTCAGACGAGACCCTCATAGTTCCTTTGAAGGAACTCACTATCGACGAGCAATTGCGATTCGTCGAGGAACCAGTAGAGATTACTGACCGAGATGTGAAGATTCTCAAGCGTACTAGAATTCCTCTTGTTCGAGTTCGTTGGAACTCCCGTCGTAGCCCAGAGTTCACCTGGGAACGCGAAGATCAAATGAAACAAAAGTATCCCCAATTGTTCGCAAACAGTACAACCACTACTGAGGCTGAAGCTACTTGTAGGACCGGTTTTGACACCGTTCGATTGCGTAACGGACGTTTGACGTGCGGAATCCGTAAACGTACGTGATCTAAACACACAATAACGTACTAGGAACGTGATTTACTAGAAGATTTGACTCTAATGGTACAATATCACGTGTAGAGAGACTTTCTCTCTCTAGTTTCTCTCTCTAGAAACACACACTTAGCAAAGTCTTCTCCAAGATTACAAAAGCTCACCTAATTATGACTAAAACACACCTATTTATAGGTCAAGGGGTCATTTAATGAAACTTCATTAATTACAAGTTTGCCACCTTGCCTTTTTCACTAAATATTAGACATTTACGACTCGTTTTCTCCAATTCTTCACTACCATTCAGATTGACGTAGGCGATAGACAAAATATGCATCAACAATCTCCCCCTTGGATATTGCCGCAGTCAATCCTTAGTTAAACTTGTAGTGACTTGTCTTTCTCTCTGTCTCTTGATTCTTCTTTGACTTCTTCAGCAAACATAGACTCCATCTTGTTCGAACAAAATCCCGGTGGATCTGTTTTCAGCTTTTAGTAGTCTCTTCAGGCTCCCCCTTTCGTTAAGCTTTCGTGCTTTTGGGATCGACACCTGGCTTTTCATGTTTTCTGGCTCCCCCTTTCGTTAAGCTTCCGTGCTTTCGGGATCGACACCATGCTTTCCATAGCCAAAGAATCAATAAACCTACACATCTCAACCTTCTCGTAAGAAAATAATTTGACTCTAAAAGAATTTTCTCAAAAATTTCTCAAACACATAACATACAGTATTGTGATTCAAATTAATGAATCATCTAAACATTTGAGTATTATCTTTCAACTTCTCATCACATTAACCAATCCAATAGTTTATCTTGTTTAGCCTTTGAGATTTTGAATATCGGCTTTTCAACATCAGTTGTCGAAAATCTTTTTGACTTTTTCAAAATTAAAGCTAAAACACAATCTTTTTGGTTTTTGTAATAAGAAATGTAATGCAGAAATAAAATATGTACAAACATATTTTTGTGAGTTTGTGTAAGAGGATCATATCAGTTTTTGAGACACATCACTAGCACCATTAAGCTTTTAATCATTTTAAGCTTTAAACGATTCACGTTGATTGACGATATAATTTTCCTCTTAAGCTCAATCTAAAAACTTTCGACATGCTTACCGATACGTTAAGGTATATTAAGATAGCACTAAATTCTTATGGACCTCACGATCTCATCATATCCCCTCATCATGCAATACACTGACTCAAGTAATGCCTTTAAACTTTTATCGACTGTGATTTGTGCGAAAACAAAGCAGAATGTTTAAACATTAACAATCAGGTCGATACTTCCGTATACGCAGAGAAAGTCCAATGTTTAAACAAAATAAGAAAAATAAAACAAGTTGAAGTTGTTTAGGCTTTAACCACCAGGTCGATACTCCCGTATACGCAGAGGTGATCCAAAGCTTAAACGAAACACCAAAGAAAATAAAGCAGAACGTTTAGGCAACAACATCCAGGTCGATACTCACGTATACGCAGAGGATGTCCGATGCTTAAACAAAATAAAGAAATAAGACAAGTTTAAATCTTTGCAAAAAAAATGCACAATCACAGTGACTTTTCAGCAAAGTAGTGAAAGTTCACAAACTTAACCAGTTTTTATGCTTTTTGGCATTCAGCGATTACTGAGTAGGCACACAATCAAGAAGGACAAAACTAAGTACTATGCTTTTGACCATGTTACCCACTAGAACTAGGCTTTTTCATTTAAGTTTGTATCGTTATCGCAAATCTACTAGTCTAGCTGAGCCTATCGTCACATCTTTAGTAAGATCGTTTATCACATTTTACATTTCATTTCTTTAGCATGCTGTGATAGTCCACTGATTTACTATCATTTCCTCTTGTCTCAACAAAACTCATTTTGAATTTTACAATGTTTTTGACATTTTCAAATTTTCTAATTTTTTTTTTTTAAAATTTTTCTCCCCCTAAAATCAAAATATGTTTCAATTTTGATTTTCTAGGAAAATTTGAAAGTAAATGCAATAAACTGTACAAAGTAAAGTGACAAACTGATGAGAATTGCTTCAATTCTCCATCCACTTGGCGTAAACAATCAGAACTCCCCCTGACAACAAACTATTTTCCCATTGTGATTTCAAAACACTTAAGTTTGTTTTAATCAAAATGGTTTTTCCGGAAAATTAGTTTTGTGTGTCATTTCACAAACATGGGGATCTTTCATCACTTTGATTTCTTCAGTCACTTGTAAGATTTAACATTTATCGATTTTAACAACACAATCACATGTAGAAAATCAAGTACAACTTAATGTCCCTGATTTACCACTTGTAAGTCGAAAAATCACCAGAGTGAAATTTCTCAAGAAATATGCCGATTCATGTTCCACGCTTACTAACCTGGGAACTCCGACAAGTCAGGTTTTTCATTTAAACAATTTCACCCAAGCCTGACGGTCCTTGGGTGCTTTTGAATTCTCGTTCAACAATGGTGGAAAATTTGCATCATCCATGGTTAAACCAGAATTCTCTACTTTTACCTCATCAACTGGCTTCTCTGGCTTTGATGAACCAGAATCATTGCCTGAACGTGGCTTGTCTGACTTTGATGAGCCAGATTCATCGCCGACATGTGGCTCATCTGACTTTGACAAATCAGATTCATCGCCAGGAAGTGAAAATCTTACTTTCTTTGATTTGTTAATCGTTTGATTAACCACTTTTTCTTTCTTTATTCTCTCCTCTGTCCTCAGATTTGTATCTGATGAATTCGGTTTACTTGACTTTGTTGTCGAGTAAAGCGATTTATCAGCACTCTTATTTGTTGTACCCGAGGACAAAATCCTTTCGAGATACTCTCGAGCTTTCTTTCTTTTCTTTCTCAGTCGGTCTTTCTGCCCTTGTGAAAGCTTCACTTTCTGTTCCTTCACCTTCTGTTCTTTGGGCTTTTCTTCGACCTTGACTGATTTCTTCATCTTTTTCTGAGATTCAGCCCTCGATCTTTCCATTGATCTCATTGGGCAATCTCTTGCAATATGTCCTTTGATTTGGCAGTTATAGCATCTTCTCGTCTCAAACCTCCAACTTTGGCAGTTAACAGCAATGTGTCCTTGAAAACCACAGTTGTAACACACTCTGTTATCATACCATTCTCCACTTTCAAACCAAACACTCAAATCATAACACTGATTTGATTTGGAGTACTCATGACTTCTCCTATAAGCATGATTTGACGCTTGAGCACTGTGGTCAAACCTGCACCACTTATTACCAACAATTTTTGAGTTTTCGTTTTTCAATTTTTGTACTTTTTGAATGCGATTGGATGATCGATCTGATGAGCTTTTATTTTCGTTTTGAACATTTTCCGACTTTTTAACAATTTGTTTTTGTTCTACACTCTCCTTAACAGGTTTTTGCTTTGAGCATTCACCTATTTCAGTAGATTGCAAAACAGTATTTTTGAATTTTTCTTTTAATTCTAAAAACAATTTTTGTTTTTCAATTTTTGTATTTTCATCATCAGATTTCTCATCACAATCTTCAACTTTGACATTGTCAAAGTTTGTGACATTGTCACTTATTGGAATTTCATTGATCGGTTTTGGGCATGAAATATTCACATACGCTGAAGAAATCACAAAACCCTTCAATTTATTTTCTAAATCAGCAATTTTATGCCGATAACTTTCAGCTTCTTTTTCAAGCTGAATGATTTTAGCAAGATGAGAATTTATTTCAATCTGTTTCTCAAGATTATTTTTACCAAAGATATCTCTCTCATCTTCTAAAATCTTTATTTGATCTTGAAAATCTTTCTCAATTTTTACGTTTTCATTTTCTAGATTTTGTTTTTGATTTTTCAAAACATTTTCTGATTTTTTAAGATTTTCATTTTCTAATGTCAAACTCTCTAAATCCCTCAAGAGTTTGGCATTTTCTGATTTTAGATTTTCACAGTTTAAGCACTTTACAATCATCTTTACATTCTCAGCTTTCTTCTCAACCTTGATAGCTTAAATGTCTTTAACCTGCTCTTCTTCCTGAACAATTTCCTCCGATTTGAATTTTGCTTCATCAGCTGCTTCATTCTTTCGGAGTTCAAGCTCTCGCTCTTTAATCTTTTCGATGAAAAAACACAAATTCACGTCTAAGTATATCTTCTTTAAATCTGACAAATATGTTCTCCACTCATCACCCGGTAAAACATTTGCTAACTTGTTAACCCATTCCTCATTGGACATGGTTATCTTCAATCTCACCATCTCCCAATACAACTCGATATATCTTTTGATTAATTCATCAGTTGATTCTCCCTTGATACCTGTAAAATTTTCAAACTTGTTCAGTGTAAGATAAATTTCAGAATCCATGTTTTGGTATCAAAAGATTCACAATTACGAATTCTCAATCAATAATGAAATTCGGACAAACAAACGACTATTCGATTGAATATCAAAGATTAGGCAACAACAAATCGAGTGAGGATTCTCTCAGGTGAGAATCCGAGTGAAAACTAAGATTGGGCCGACAACATCACATAACCAACTCACAATTCATACAATCTGATGATGATTTATTATTTTTTTTTTTAAAAAAAAATTTCAAACCACTTTTAAATGCCGACAACTTCACATGTCAAACCATCAGATTATGTCTCGACAAAATCCCACAACCCAGAGTAACAAATTTTATATTCTAATTTTAAATTGTGCCGTGAACTAATGAAATTATAAGATTTGACATTTTTTAATTCAAAACACATGTAAGACTGTTAAGTAATTCGATTTTATTAATTGGTGACATTTATTAATTGACAAACAGATTCGATTTTATGATTGAGTCAACACTGTTAAGTATTTTGGTGCTCACATGGGCTGTTTGTGATTGGGCCTCAAATGTACAACACATATAATGATTCTTGCTATTGGACCGCAAATGAATACCCAACAACCTGTTTCACCTATCGGACCTTAACACATGTGAACTGACATTTTTTTTATTTCAATTTCTGACTTTATTAATGACTCACAGAAGTCGACAAACAAGATTTTATGATTAGTTCGATGTTTCTTTTCAGATCAAGTGTAAAAACTAATATCTAAACCTGATTCGACCATTTTTTTAAAACATATAAACGTGATTGGGCCTAACTCTTTTGGCAACTTATTAAATTGTATGGGCGGTGCATATGGACAAAGCAAAACATTTAACTTTCCGACAACTTATCTATGATCTGAACTATCACATGAAGATGATGACATAAAAGCGAACCCACTATTTGTAATTATGAGCGAACCATAACACTTCCCCACGAGCGGACCTGTTTGTTACCTATGAGCGGACCTGTATGGTTACCTATCAGCGAACCAGAACAATTCCACATGAGCGAACCATACGCTGTTTCTGACCAAATAAGCGGACCATGTCTGCTGTTGATGATTCGACCCGAAAACCTGCGATTTCTCCTAAACTACTTGGAATTTCGATCTGAAACTTGGTAGGGTTTTAGATCAGGTCTATGCACACAACATATCCAAAAATCAGACGAAACGGACCATGAAAACCCGTTCAATTTGACGTTTTTCACAAAAAAAACGTAAGAAATGAGTAGAAGATGAAGAAATCGATGAAATCGGATCTGAATTACCTCTGAAATCGCTGAAATCTGTACGAAAACGATGTGTTTGATCAAGCAATCGAGCTCCTAGCTCTGATACCAATTGTAGGACCGGTTTTGACACCGTTCGATTGCGTAACGGACGTTTGACGTGCGGAATCCGTAAACGTACGTGATCTAAACACACAATAACGTACTAGGAACGTGATTTACTAGAAGATTTGACTCTAATGGTACAATATCACGTGTAGAGAGACTTTCTCTCTCTAGTTTCTCTCTCTAGAAACACACACTTAGCAAAGTCTTCTCCAAGATTACAAAAGCTCACCTAATTATGACTAAAACACACCTATTTATAGATCAAGGGGTCATTTAATGAAACTTCATTAATTACAAGTTTGCCACCTTGCCTTTTTCACTAAATATTAGACATTTACGACTCGTTTTCTCCAATTCTTCACTACCATTCAGATTGACGTAGGCGATAGACAAAATATGCATCAACACTACTGCTGAATTTCGGGACGAAATTCCAGATCAACGGGGGGAGGATGTGACACCCCAGGAAAACCATGCAACTTATCTAGCTTCCTCAGTGAGTATGTACCAAATTTCGGGACGAAATTTCTTTCAACTTGGGGATAATGTGACAACTCGTATTTCAGAACCTATCTATGTGCTTAATGTAACGTATGTGAACTTGGTGTGATTATCTGATATGTTGATTTAACGAATGCTTATGAGATTTTATGTTTGTAATATGTGAATTTATGTATGTATATATATGACTCGGATCGCACAACACAACCCAGTCGCACAAGCCCTTGTTGGGCCCCACTCCTTGCGCTCGAACTATAAAGGCCAACCGTAATGGTTTCGGCCCACTCTCTCTACACGCATAACACTATTGGGAATGGGTATACTCCTCATAACTTGCAAAACACAACACACACACACAAACCCTACGACCTCTTTCTCTCCTCTCGAAGCCGACGGCAAACAACATCCCATCTCCATCGAAGCTTTTGATTCGGATCCCCCTCATCCATATTTAATCGGTTAGTGTTTCATGATATGTGTTGTAAATGATGTTATAATTCCATGATTTGATATGATGGATAGGGTTGAATGTATAATGAACGACGATGTTATGTGGTGATGTTTATGTGAATCGGATTTCATAATATTGAGCTAAGAACTGACTGTGATGTGTTGTTGTTCGGACGATGATGTATTGTTATGATTGGTACGAATGATAGGTGATTAATCATGAATGAATGTAATCGGCCATATATGTATTCTATTCGGATCCGAATGGTTTGGTTGTGTTAGTATGGATTGGATTTGTTAATGATGGATGAAAACCGAGTCGGCTGTGATATGTTTATGTTAGGATGATTTATTGTGTTGTCATGTTAGGATGTATGCTAGTGATTAGATCGTGAACCATGATTGAGATGTTTAAGTGTTATGATTATTGTTCATGTGTTATTCATAATTAGGGTTCATGAGGAATTGGTTGGAATATGCTTGTTTTGATCGATTATTGTTTTGTTTGGAAACTGTTAGTTGTTGATTGATAGCTACATAAATGGAAATAATAAAACTGATTGCATGAAATTCGGAAATTATAACTGATCGCACAAGACTTCTTGGTCACACAAGATCAGATCGTACAAGATCTGATCTGATCGCACAAGACAGTCGCACAAGATAGGGTACAATGGTTAATGCTCTACGTTCAACTTAGGATTGCATGATCGCACAAGGCTTGGGCCTCACACGAACGTTAGGACTGTTGGGCCTTAAAGCCCAATGTCCATTCGCACAACCCAACAGGATCGCACAAGTCGTTCGGATCGCACAAGTCCATCCGGACCGCACAAGATCACTGTTTGTCATTTTTGGGCTTCTAAATTATTGGGCCGGGTATATGTTGGATCGCACAACATGTTGTGGGTCGCACAAGGCTGTGCTGAACGCACAACATGTTTGGCTGGGCATTATTGGGCTTTGTTATTTACTCATCTAATATTGCTTGCGTGTATGTCGTGTATACCCTGTGTTCGTAACTTGCTATCTCTGTGTAAACATACGTGCACTATTTGAACCTAGACCTGACTTGTATGGTAACCATGTTAGGACGTGGTTGACCCCATAGAGCTCGAGTGACCATTTTGTTTATCTGCCGAGCAAATCAAGGTGAGTTCACACTTTCTACAAAGCATGGGATTCCCAGGGGTTGGGAATGGGTTAAGGAATATGGATTCCTCGTCCTTCTTGGGTAGGACAGTACGGGTTCAGGAATGTAATTCCTCGTCCTTATGGACAGTTAAATTTCACTAGACCAAAACTCTATCACGAAGTCCCTCCGTTTTATATCGACTTAATCGCCGGGCCAATGGCGAGCGGGTCATTAGTTAGATAGCGCTATTTAGGTCTGACAAGCCTCACACCGTGCCGCAGAGGACGGGCGTGAACTAATGGATCTGGGCACGTCAATGATGATAGACATTGACGCTAAGGGCACATAAACATGACTAAAGTCAGTGGTCGATATGGTAACGAGTCTAGTAGTATATACATGGGGTAGCCCCCACGGCCAGAGAGCCAGAGAATTGAACATGGGGTAGCCCACACGGCTGCAATGCCAGAGTAAACGGGATTAAACAAAACACGTTTTCAACTATGGGGTAACCCCCACGGCAAGGATGCCAGTTAAAGGAAACTATGTTTTTGGAATAACTTAAACCAACACCCAACTGTGAACTCGCTCAATTTTGTTGTTGACTCGTTACTACATGCTTTGCAGGTCAATAGGTACTTATCTGGAGCTTGCATGGGGAAGAGTCGTTGTGGGACATGGACAGTTGTGTGCCATGTTAAACATTGAAACATTTGAACTTATATTTTGTTTTGGTTTTAAACGTTATGCTTCCGCTTGCAACTTAAACTATGTTTTGATTTGGACACCAATTATATTGTGCTGGATTTTATGTTTACTTACATGCTTGTTCAAAATGATTGGTGGTTTGATCCTGGTCAGTCACGCCTCCAAGCGGTGATACTCCGCATGTGGATTTTGGGGGTGTGACAGGGTTGCTTTGGGTTAATGCTTCTGTGCGACATAACTAAATGAATGTTTCAAACGTTTAGCATTGTTTATCGAGTTATATGATTACAAAAAAATGATCGTTAAACCATACCTTTGGGAGTTTATTAATATGCACGTTCGTCAGTGCACCACGTGAAAAGAGAATTTACAAAATTAGATACAAATTTGCATTACAAATTTTAGAGTGTGAAATAAAAATACTTTTTTTTCGAAAACATAATGCATAAAACCATTTACCACCTCAGGTTATCATGTCACATTCATTCTGAAAATTGAACAAAACAAATTAGTGATTTTTACTTACGAAAACTAAGAAGAAATATACATTGAATTAAGATACTAAGTTTACCTTTTGTGTCGGTATTAATAAATAAATACATTTGCGTGTTCATCTTCTGCTTTGATCATGTTTACATCCATTTGAATGCCGCTTTTTGTGATGATAACTTAACAACTGAAAAATGGAGCCAGCAACATGTATAAATACTATGGAAGCCGCCCAAAACCACCACAACTTACCTCCCCGCTAACCTCACACATGTTTAGTAGACGGTTATGTAATAATTGTTTTGTCTTTGCTATTGTTTATCTTTGGAACTGAACGACTTTTAATTCTAAATTTTTTATAGGTACTACAATGAGAATATAAATGTTTATTTTTTATTTATTAGCTATTAACTGATATCAGTTTTTCTAATGCAGGTACAATATCGGTGCAATACCCCTTTATGCGGCTACATTTTTTTAAATATTAATTCGGTTACCGAAATCAGTTGCTTTCCATTTTCTTTTTCATAAATGGGATGCTTAATTTGCGGTTGGACTATTATGTTTTATAGGATTAGTATGTGTTTATTTTAAATCTATTTAGTATCGTGAGAACTGCAGAAAATTCAGGAGCCTAAGTAACTGCTGGGAGAAGATAAAATTGTCAGTAGTTGGCCTTTGGACATATAAAAGGAATTTGAAATTAACCGTCCATTTTATGCGATCAGGTCAAAAGGGAATCTAGAAACCTCCATGTAACCTCCCCTTCTAGAAGCCTTTCATGAATTATAAGGGTTAAGATTTAATTTCAGCTTCATCCAACGGTTGAGATTGCATGTTGTACCCATTGACTTTAATGGGAACATAAGAATATATAATTTCCAAAAAAAGCGAAAGTAATGAAAAGAGGTCAAATTTTAAACGAACGCACGTGATGTACTATTAAGCTTAGTCTAGTTGTATTGGCAAATTACCAAATTACCCCTATCTTAATACCCATCTTCAACAATTGTCAATTGCTGCAAGTCGAGATCCTTCATGTCAAAGTTATGCGAGAGTAACCGTTTATGTCACACCCCAACCGATGGCGGAATCATCGGGGCGCGACACTGAGCGAAACAGATTGTCCAGAAGTTTCCATAACAACTATATTTACCAAATATTTAAAGCAACACGTCCCATACCATGTCATAAATGATAATACAATTATTACAGAAAAGATCTAGTCAACTTGTTCTGTTCCGACAACTCAGATTTTTATTACAGACAATTGTTTATTGTTGACCTAGGTCTTTCCTAGCCTCGATTTCACAGCAAGCTAAGCAAATAAGCACCTGTCACATACGTTAAAGTAAAAGTCAATACACATAGTGTAAAGGTGAGCATACAAGTTTAATAGATATAATAGAGTTCGAAATAGTTTCGCATAACCAGCACATACACAGTGTGAAATGAGGCATGTTAGTTATCGACATGAACCTATCGATACCAATGACTGCGAGTTGACTGCCCGAGGTAGTTCGTAATACACACTCACCTCTGTAAGCCATGTAACAAATTGTCCTTAACAACCCCTGAGTGAACAGGTGCTGAGTCCAAACAAATAGTACTATCATTGCTAAGGCAGGTAGACAGCATTCCATGTGTAAACATAACAAACAAGCATTCATTAAGTCATGTATAACATGCGGTAATTGGTTAGCGATTAAAGTATTGCATAGTATGTTTGATGTGATTTAGAATAAGTAACGTATGTAACACCCAAAAGTGCGTAAAGCAAAAAGGGATCGAGTATACTCACAACGATTGGTGGATTGAAGGGAGCGCTAGAGAGTAAGGTTAGCCTGATCAGAATGATAGCATAACGATAAGCGATGCGAAAAACGAAACAAAGTGCAAGTGGATCGGACAGCAGTTCGATCGGATGGTAGTTCGATCGGGTGACCTTTCGAGTGGACTGTTTCTTCCTTTGGGAATGATGTGTTTGTGTATGATGGCTTGACTTTTGAAGTTTTTGTTGTAGCATTTGAAAACACAGAAGTATCTCTACCTTTCAAGTCGGTCGATCGGACGGACGTTCGATCGGACGACAACCCGATTTGTTGGACACTTTAGTGAGAATAAATTCACAGCAGTTTGTCACTCGATCGGATTGTAGTCCGATCGGGTGGCAACCCACTGACATTGAACATGTTTGAAAATTGTTTAAGGATTGAAGTCTGAACATTACACAGTCGAGTGGTAGTCCGGTCGGGTGGTAATCCGATCGGTCAGCACTTCGTTCAACGTTCATCCTTCAAGGTTTTGAAAATAAAAGTTGAGTATGGGGCCAAAGTGCAAGTCGATCGGGTGACAACCCGATCGGATGACAGTCCGATCGGACGGCATTCCGTCCTGGTCGTTCAGTTCGTCTTACACTTGGTTGTTTTTGATAGCTTGTCGTTTTATCGAGACGTTTTGATAGCGTGTTAAGCAACAGAAACCTTGTCAATACTTGGTACTCTTGATCGGACAGGAATCACCCAAATCCGACCAGTAAACTGTTCGAGATGGTGTTCCATGTTTAACCCGAAATCGGTAGTCTCGAGGATAGAATCCAGATCTTGAACCAACACAACCACAAGAATGAGTATACCGTCGGTACAAGCTCTGATTCTATCGGTTTTGAGTGCATTGAGTGTAAAAGAGTTGAAAGAAAGTTAGAAAACCATCTTTCATCCCTATTATGTGGATACGGCTCGGCTCGGTTTGACTCGGCTACGAAGTGAAGGACGTAGTCAAGACATCCTCCTGTCTTGACTTGGTATGTTACTTTGTATTGTTCGATGTACATGTAACTGCGTGTGTGTAGTATACATGTTAGATTATGTTTATGTGTGATGTTCATGGGTTGTCAGTTTGCCGAAGCCCAACATTGAAGAAGCCCAAGCCCAAACAACATGTGACGAAAACACCCTTTGAAGAAGTTCAACATGTGACGAAATCTCACATGTGACGAAATCTCTGATTTCGTCGAGATATTGGGAGTTCGTCATGATGATGGATGTTCGCCATTCAGTTTTCGTCGACACTAGGACTTCGTCAATGATATTACTATATAAACACAGCAAACAGACAGAACATATGTGAGAGTCTGCATAAACTTTGAGAGAGAACACACACACACAACAGAGAGTTTATAAGGTTATCTTGTAAACATTGCATTGTAAACATTTCAGAGTATTAATACATTGCGTGTTAATCATTGAATCTTTGTGTCTTGCGTGTTCGTAACTTGGTTTAACTTACCCGTTTGGATTCCGCACTCTCGGGTTCGTCAAAAAACAGGAATAGAGGTTTAACTCGATCCTCCGGGTGGACCTACAATTGGTATCAGAGCATTGGCTCGATTCCTTGTTAAAACCAAGTAGATTTTCATGTGTTTCCAGATTTGTTCTTGATTTTTGAAACAGAAAGTTTATATTTTCAGAAAAATCAGATTTAAATCTTTGAAAATCTTGTGTTTTTGCTGATTGTTCTTATAAAAATCTTGTTAGTTTTCATTTTTACATGTTAAGAAAGGATTTTTAGTGAACTTTTGTGCAAAAACTTGTGTTCGGAAAATTATTCCGGTGAAAATATTGTCCAGAATCTTCAAAAACTCATATTGTTCTTCATTATTCTTAAGGTTGTTCATATTTTCTGGGATATTTGAGTTGAATCTGCTTTGTTCAATTTGTTTGAGTTGTTAGTAATATATTTGTTTGAAAAACTTGCTCTTTCAAATGATGAATTGTTGAAATTGTGGACTGTAGGAGATAAGGTGTTTGACAATTGGGCTTATTGTGTCAGAAGGGTAAGATTTTGTTTTGTTTTGATAATATCTTATAACAATTGTTTGTACCATTTGTCAACGAAATCACCATTTTCATCAAAAGTGGTCCTCGACGAAATCACCATTTTCGTCAAACATATCCTGGACGAAATTCACCATTTTCGTCAAACATATCCTGGACGAAATTACCCATTCTCGTCAAACATATCCTGGACGAAATCACCCATTTTCGTCACACCTGAAACCAACGAAATCCTGTTTGACGAAAACCCCATAACCTGTTTGACGAACTCTCTCATTTTCGTCACTTAATATCTTCGACGAACACCTTATAGACTTCATCGAATACACTTGTGATATTTTTAAACAGAAGCTTTCCATTTCATACTAAATTGTTTGTTTGAAGTGTGTAAGCAGGTTTTCATCAATAGACATCTAAAATGAATCCGGATTGGTAGGGTACTCAGTCTAATACGGAAAGTAAGTATAGAAGCACGCGTTTATCTCCATCATGGGCCGAACCTCCCACACCACCTCGAATTACGGCAGAACAATGGGCATCGGTTACTAATCAAAAGCAAAGTGAACCGAAAATGACAACAAACATATATGGAAATCCAATATAATCAGTTCCCCAACCGGAAAGAACAACATACTTGTTTGGAAATCCATTACCACCAGTTGCTTCACAGTGCCATCGTTCTACTGTAGCACCATCATCTCTTGATCCAAGGAACTGTAGTCAAACAAAAACGGCGTTTTATGCTAAAGTTTTCAAAGATGCCAGCAATGGTGAATCATCGCGAAACGATGACAGTTCTGAACATGATAGTAGTTCAGTTGAAGATGTTTCAACTTCAGTTGAAGACATTTCAACTTCAGTTGAAGATGTTACAACTTCAAGTTCAAGTTCAAGCGAGGATGGATCTGAATGTGAATCATCAAGGGAGGTTATTGATTCTGATGCAAATGAGTCAACATCTGAGAGTGATTCCAGTCAGGTACGTGTCGATGAATCAAAATCTGATAGTTGTCATAGGTGTGATAGGTATGTTGGATTAAATGTTAAATTGTCTAATTTGCAAAGTAAATATGATGATTTGCAAAGCAAATATGATGTGACATTTATCCACAATCAACATTTGATCGTGGATCTTTCGAAATGCACAGAGGCCAACATGTTTCGTGAAAATTATGAAAAGGAATTTAAAACGATAATTGAAACATTAAAAGAAGATAAGACCGAGCTAACGAAAATGGTTTCAAGAAAACAAACTGAAATAAACCTTTACATCAATAGGCTCGAGTTAATGCAAAAAGAAATGGCTTGTGTTAAATCTGAAAGTGAGGCGATCCGACTCAAGTTAGACAGCTATTTAAGCTCTAGCTATGTGCTGGATCACATGATTGATGTTCAGAAAAAGAAAACTGATGTCACATGCATAGGTTATAAGAAGTGTCCACCACCTGTTAAACACGATTATTCTTCGATGCCTGATGAGGAAAATAAACCTCATTTTGAGCCCTTGGTTTCATTGAGCCTTGAGGAATTCACAATTGGGTTGGGTTACAAAAAGGAAGTATCCTCAGATTCGGATGAATCAGCAGATGCGAAAGTGTCAACAGCTGAACAAAATCAGGATCCTCCAGTCATTGTTGAGGATGCTGATTCGTCAGATGATGAATCCGAGGATACTAACTCTGAACAGTCAGAAACGGTAACAAAAGAGGAAAACATACCTCTCGAAAATTACATTCTTTGTGATCCACCTGCAAAACCGTTTGTGACTGCTACAGCCAAGTCTGTTGAATCCTCATCTGGAAGCTGTGAAAGCGTGAACTTGCTTTACACGTTGATTGGATCTGATAAAATATACTCAGACAATTATTTTCCAATCAAGAATGTCAATCAATCTTTGATTGATAAAGTTTTCAAAGATTCTACCGGTAAGTTTTTGGGAAAGTCGAGCCCAGGAGTTGTAGTAACTCAGTGTGCTCCTATCCCAAAATTCGAAGTTTGAAAGAAATACGGGAATCAAAAATTGCAACCACAACACAATCAACGAAAGCAAGGTCACGTTCACCAAGGAAAGGGAAAAGGCAAACAAAGCCAAAACAAGAAGACGTTTCAGAAGGTGAACTTCATGAAATCCAGAGGGACTGATAAAATTGAAACTTTCGAAAACAAATCCAACACGGATTTTGTTAAACAAAGTAAAATTTTGAAAAGAAACAGTCAAAACAATTACACACAAACACAAACGGTTGTTATGTAGGACCAAGTACCTCAAGATCACGAAGTTCATCATCAAGCTCTTACAGTTACGATACTCCGAGGTTTGTTGAGCGGAGATCATGCTTTGAATGTGGTGAGTATGGGCACATGGTTAGAAATTGTGCATATCTCACGAAAGGAAAGGCAAAGGTTGATGCCCCCCATGGTAACAGTTACCATAAAATATCTGTTTCACCAAAACAGGACCCTCGTCTTGTTAAACAACGGGAAATGAAACAGAAAAAGAAATAAAGAAAATAAGTTGAAAAGGTTTTAAAACCAGAGGTTGTCCAAACGCAGTCTGTTAAATCAGATGTTAAAAATGAAAAACAAAAACAGATTTGGAAACCAAAATCGGAAATTGTTTCAAGGGGAGCTACATCAATTCTGAATCATCAGGAAATGGATGTTACAATTCTTGATGATGACGGACGACCCAAGTCTGTGAAGGCTTGGGTCCCCCTCTCCAACTAATCTCTGAATGAGTGTGCAGGATGTTCCAGGAGGAACTATTGATAGTCTTAGGATTGTTGATAGTGGAGCGTCCATGCACAAGATCGGCGACATAAGGCTCCAAAACATTGTTACATCTAGGAGAATATTGTTGCCTTTGATGGAGAGAGGAGAAAATAAGACAAGAATGATGGTGAAAGAATGTGGTTGAATGAAGTTGAAAAATTTGACAAGTTGAAATATGTGCCAAAAAATTTTTTGGTTGTTATGGTTTTTGATCGGGTCAACATGATAGATTCAAATCAAAATGTACGCACCTGCAGCACGTCTGAAGTTCAAAATCAACAAGATGAACGTGCAGTGTACATTTCTCCACGGTGTGATTGAAGAAAATGTGTTTGTTGAACAAACCAACCGGGTGTGCGGATGCCTTGGCGTGGATTGAACAACCGCACACCACTTCTCAAAGAGAAAGATAAAGACCTTCGCTGGTGCAATGTGGAAGACCAGCCGGACCTAGAGGTCTATGATCTTGTTGCTGTGAAGAGATTTCTCAGTAGCTACAAAATCGACTTTGAAATCCACACCTGGTGGATATCCAACTTAGGAGACCACTCAGATTCCTTGCAATGCATGAAGCTGTTGCAGGATACGGTTTTAAATTTCTAATATCTCCTATACTTGTCGATATTTAAGCTGCTTTATGAATTATTATCATCTCGTACAGCTCTCTTTGACCAGACACGTTGAACTCGAATATCACCTCACACGTGATTGTTTCATTATGAAACTCGTCAATGTTGTCATGGTCCACACCGATTACCGACATGCCAACTGATTCTCCAAAATTCGATAAATCAATTCTGATTAAAATTAATTTTGGTAAACAGCATCGAGGTAAAATATGAGTTAACAGACATCGGAAAATCGTTTTTGTAAATATCTTTGTGTTTTTAAAATTATTGTTAGTTTGTTGATTTTAGGGGGAGTAAATCCAAAATTTGAAAAATTCAAAAACATCAAAAAATTTCAAAACCCAAAAACAATAGAAAAACAAAAATGAGTTTCCTGGCGAGCAAAAGAGAAAATGATAATACATCAGTGGTCTGTCTAAACCTCTTTAAACTGAAATGCAAAATGAAAAATGTTAAGCAGCTCTATATAAGATGTATCGGTAGGCTCACAATCATCTTAAAGTGTGCATGGTGATATAAACTTAAATCGACTGAAGACTGTGTGGGAACCACTCATTGGCATATGGTCTTAGTACCAAAATTTCGTTTGAGAGATTGCCGAGGTTCTGAGATATGTGGTCTTTATGCTGTTTATCATCTGGGTATCATGGTTGTTTCTTTTACCGAAACAAACAGAGACGAAGTCTAGATCTTCCATGATACCATACATACGTGTACATACTGCATACGACCTCAATAAGCGATAAACAATCACATGTCCCACAAAATAAGTGATAATATATCACATTTATCCGGGAGTCAAGTTCGTCTCTTTGCTGTACGTTTGTACTGACCTGTTCATGGACTTGCTCTTGTGCCCTTCATGCATCTGAAAATCAAGTTCCTCATCAATAAGTGATTCTATCACATAGGGCTTGTTTTCAATTCAAAATAAGTGAGTATCTCACATTTTCATATACGTCAAAACAGATGATAAATGGTATACTCACCAGTAAGATGAATTCTCGTGCATACCTTGATACGGGAATGTGTCGTGTGTGGATGAACACCGGTCGGTAAGTATAAATCATACCTTAACATATCCCCTCGCCATGATTACATCTGATAAGTTGAGCTTATGTGGATAACAATATCGATAATCGTTATAGGATGTTTATCTAAATGTTAACAAAAAGAACAATAAGAGCGTTTTGGCATGACGGTACACTGATATGATTCTCTTACCCTTGAAACTCGCAAAAAGAATGTTTGTATATATTTACTTTTCTTAGTTTCTGCAACTCTGTATATATTTATTTACTGCTTTCAGTCTTTACATTTGAAATATTCAAAAATACCAAAAAGATTTTAGGTGTGTTTTAATATAAACTTTATAAAAGTCAAAAAGATTTTATTTCTGCTTTAGTTTTGATTAACCGATGTTGGAACTCAAGTCTTCGTTGCCTGAAATCTGATGAAAACCAAAACTACCGAATCTTCATAAACGGTCAGAGTTTGCAAGTTTTCAAAGTTAATAATCAAAATTGAAAAATCTGTTAACTTTTCAAACAAATTGTCGGACGGTAGTTGATAGAAATATGGTCACATGTGTGTCATTTGTTTATGTTAACTATATTCCAAGAGTTTGTTCTCATTACGCATTTAGCTTTCTTGCATGTGCAGATGCTAAAGGCGAGGAGAACATGTTCGATGATGAGCTTTGGAATGAAGACACGGCGTGGAGGCACTCAAAAGATAAAGATGATCGAGTTGCCGCTGACTAATCATCAATACCACAAGGATCAAAAGCATTGAAAATCAAAAGACTCACGAGCATAATCAAAGGGGGAGTTTATTGATACACTTCCTAGATAAAAGCGGGAGTTTGTTAATGCACTTCCTGTTTGTTGAAAAGGGAAGTTTGTTGATACACTTTCTACGTGTGACACGTGAAGACTTTGAAGATCCTTTTTAAGAAAAAGAACCATCAAGAGATGGAGAACGAGATTACGAACCTCATGAGCAGCATCCAAGGGGGAGTTTGTTGATACATATTATGTGGATACGGCTCGGCTCGGTTCGACTCGGCTACGAAGTGAAGGCCGTAGTCAAGACATCCTCCTGTCTTGACTCGGTATGCTAGTTACTTTGTATTGTTCGATGTACATGTAACTGCGTGTGTGCAGTATACATGTTAGATTATGTTTATGTGTTATGTTCATGGATTGTCTGTTTGCCAAAGCCCAACATTGAAGAAGCCCAAGCCCAAACAACATGTGACGAAAACACCCTTTGAAGAAGTTCAACATGTGACGAAATCTCACATGTGACGAAATCACATGTGACGAAATCTCTGATTTCGTCGAGATATTGGGAGTTCGTCATGATGATGGATGTTCGCCATTCAGTTTTCGTCGACAACAGGACTTCGTCAATGATATTACTATATAAACACAGCAAACAGACAGAACATATGTGAGAGTCTGCATAGACTTTGAGAGAGAACACACACACACAACAGAGAGTTTATAAGGTTATCTTGTAAACATTGCATTGTAAACGTTTCAGAGTATTAATACATTGCGTGTTAATCATTGAATCTTTGTGTCTTGCGTGTTCATAACTTGGTTTAACTTACCCGTTTGGATTCCGCACTCTCGGGTTCGTCGGAAAACAGGAATAGAGGTTTAACTCGATCCTCCGGGTGGACCTACAATTTATGTGGAAATCGTTTAGATTTAAGTTGTTCTTGGTGGATTGAAGTCAAAACATGAAGTTCTCTAGAACACCATGATGGCATCATCCTAGAACACCTCAAATCTAGTAATTTCACGGTTAAAAGTTGAGATTCAAAAGATAGAAAGGTGTATAATTATGTGTAGATCAAAGAAGTACAAGATTTAGGTTGAGACCTTACCGGAATTACGAAATAGGAGAAAAAGTAAGGTTGGAGCGCTGGTCTGACAGGAGAGTGCCAAAAGTGGTAAGTTATGATGGTGATAGGGGGGGTATTTATAGGGTTTCCCAAAGTAGAAAGGGTTGGTCGATCGGTTGGCAGCCTGGTCGATCGGCTGGTCGATCGAATGGTGGCTCGATCGATCGGCTGGTCACTTGGTCGATCAGCCACTTGGTTCGAGTGTTCGGTGCGACGAGTTTTGCTGTTTCGATTGCGATTGCGAGTGTTGCGATGCGATAGAGTTTTCCTATTCAAATTACTTTGAATCCCAACTACTATATCTAACATACAATCATCCTAAATTGCTTGCGTTTAGTGTTTGCGATTCGATTGCGATTCGAGTTTCGATTGCATTTCGTTTAATCCCACAACATAAACATAAATAAACATGCTCAAGTAACACATAAGGCACACACACACATAAAACAATATCCAGAACGCGTAATTCAATTTGCGAGTGCGATTGCGATAAGCGATAAAGTGATCAAATATGCGATAAATATCGAATAATCCTCGATTAGTAATAAGTACTCCACATAATACAACTAACGTTAAGCATAAAATAGACTATCTACAAGTCAAAGAAGTCAAAACAGGAATTGTGCAAGGAGTGACAGATCGCAATTAGCAATCTTGTCTCCCTTTGACTTCAATCTTGACTTTGACTTTTGAAACACGGGGTGTTACAGCCTCCCCTAGTTGAGGGAATTTCATCCCGAAATTAGGCTGAAGCCGTAACAAATAACTGCGGGTACTTCGCCTTCATGTCGCTTTCGAGTTCCCAAGTGAACTCTGCGCCTCGTTTGCCTTCCCATTGGACTTTCACAATAGGAATGCGCGAGCGTCTGAGCTGCTTGGTTTGGCGATCCATGATCTCGATAGGCTTCTCCAAGAAGTGTAGTGCTTCGTTTATTTGAAGGTCATCAAGTGGTACAATTAAATCATGCTCAGCCAGGCACTTTCGGAGGTTCGAAACATGGAAAGTCAGGTGGACGTTACTAAGTTCCTCCGGTAGTTCGAGTCTGTAGGCGACTTTTCCGATCCTTTCCAGAATCTTAAAAGGTCCAACATATCGAGGTGCTAGTTTCCCTTTCTTGCCGAATCTGACCACACCCTTCCAAGGTGATACCTTTAGGAGTACGTAGTCGCCAACGTCAAATTCAAGGGGCTTGCATCGTCTATCGGCGTAACTTTTCTGACGACTCTGAGCTTTCAGCAGATTGTCTCGAATTTGGAAGACTTTTTCAGTCGTTTCTTGTAGTAGCTCAGGACCGGTTAATTGCGAGTGACCGATCTCGTGCCATACAATAGGCGATCGACATCTTCTTCCGTATAAAGCCTCAAACGGTGCCATTTGAATGCTGGAATGATAACTGTTATTATACGAGAATTCGACTAATGGCAGGTAAGCATCCCAATTACCACCGAAATCTATGACACATGAACGGAGCATGTCTTCAAGGGTACGGATCGTTCTCTCAGTCTAACCGTCGGTTTGAGGGTGGAATGCGGTACTTAGATTAAGCGTAGTACCGAGAGCCGCTTGAAACGTTTCCCACAGTCACGAGGTAAACCGAGCATCACGGTCAGAGATGATATCGCGAGGCGTCCCATGTCGACAAAAGATCTCGTTGGTGTAGATTCGGGCTAATCGTTCTACCTTGTAGTCTTCCCGTATTGGCAAAAAGTGAGCTGATTTGGTCAAACGGTAGACGACAACCCAGATGCTGTCATGACCTGATGGCGTACACGGGAGCTTAGTGATAAAGTCCATGGCTATACTCTCCCATTTCCATATAGGGATCGGGGGTTGTTCGAGTAAGCCAGAGGGCCTTTGATGTTCAGCCTTAACTTTCGAGCTGGTAAGGCACTTTCCGACGTAGAGAGCGATATCCCTCTTCATTCCCGGCCACCAGTACTTGTAGCGAAGGTCCTGGTACATTTTATCGGCACCGGAATGAATAGAATACCGAGATTTGTGGGCTTCGTCCATCAAAATCTGTCATAAATTGGTCCGCTTAGGGATCTAAATTCGGTCCAGAAAGTGGAATATTCCATTCGACTTATTCACAAGCTGGGCTCCATCGTGATAGATTCTTTCCTTCTTCAAGGTACGTTCGGTAAAACACGCATGCTGGGCTTCGCGGATGAGGGTTTCGAGATCGTATTGGGCTTGGATATCACGAATGCTGAGCAGATAGCTCCGCCTACTGAGGGCGTCGGCAACGAAATTTGCTTTGCCTGGGTGATAACGAATCTCACAGTCATAATCGTTGAGAAGTTCTACCCATCGGCGTTGACGCATATTAAGTTCTTTCTGATCAAAGATATGTTGTAGGCTCCTATGATATGTGAAGATCGTACACTTGGTACCATACAGGTAGTGTCGCCAAATCTTTAACGCAAAAACAACGGCGCCTAGCTCGAGGTCATGGGTTGTATAGTTCTTCTCATGGATTTTGAGCTGACGAGACGTGTAAGCAATAACCCGGTCTCGTTGCATGAGGACACAACCGAGCCCAAGGTTTGAGGCATCGCAATAGACTATAAAGTCGTCGTTTCCATTGGGTAAAGTGAGGACAGGAGCATTGCAAAGCATGTGCTTGAGGGTTTGGAAAGCAGACTCTTGTTCAGTTCCCCAAACAAAAGGCCTGTCTTTGTGGGTGAGAGCGGTAAGCGGCACAACTTTTTTTGAGAATCTTTCGATAAATCGACGATAATAGGCCGCTAGTCCGAGAAAAAAACGGACTTCAGACGGGTTCTTCGGCGTAACCCAACTCTTAACTGCTTCAATCTTCGCGGGATTGACATGAATACCTTGACTATTGACAATGTGACCGAGGAATTGAACCTCCTCTAGCCAGAATTCAAAACTTGGAGAATTTGGCATAGAGTCGATTCCCTTGGAGTAGCTCGAGAATCAAACGTAGATGTTGCGCGTGTTCGACTTTCGACTTGGAATAGATCAGGATAGGGCTGTAAACGAACCAAACGTTTAGTGAACAGTTCGTGAACTGTTCGGCGGGAAGTTCGTTTGTGTTCATTTGTTTATTAAACAAACGAACACGAATAAGAAATTCTGTTCGTTTAGTTAAATGAACAAACATGAACAGAAGTCGTGTTCGTTCGTTTATGTTAGTGAACGTTCGGTAACGTGTTCGATAGTTCATTAGTGCTTTTAGTTTTTATATGTATTTAAATACTTCAAAATTCCGATAAATTAAATATCTAATAAGTGTCAGTGTATTATATATTCTGCTCATGAATGATTGTTTGTGTTCATTTGTTTCAATTTGTGTTCATGAACTTTAGTTTGTGCTAATTTGTGTTCGTCAACGTTTGTTTTTGTTCGTTGCCTAAAATTAACAAACAAACACAAATGAACACGAACAAGATCATTTCCTTAACAAACGAACACGAACATAAAATCTCGTTCGATAAGTGTTCGTGAACGGTTCGTGAACACATACATTTCTTAACAAACGAACACGAACAAGGTCTTATTCGTGTTCGTTCGGTTCTTTTGCAACCCTAGATCAGGATATCATCAATGAACACGATGATGAAGCGGTCAAGAAATGGTTTACACACCCGATTCATCAGATCCATGAAAACTGCGGGTGCGTTAGTTAAACCAAAAGGCATAACAAGGAACTCATAGTGGTCGTATCGGGTGCGAAAAGCGGTTTTGGGTATATCCTCCTCTTGAATGCGTAGCTGGTGATAGCCTGAGCGTAGATCGATCTTCGAGAAACACGTAGCACCTTGTAGCTGGTCAAACAAATCATCAATGCGAGGCAGGGGATAGCGATTCTTGATGGTCAACTTATTCAACTCCCGATAGTCGATGCACATCCGAAACGACCCATCCTTCTTTTTAACGAAAAGGACTGGCGCGCCCCAAGGAGAGGTGCTCGGGCGAATGAAGCCTTTATCAAGTAATTCCTGAAGTTGAATCAAAAGTTCACGCATTTCGGATGGAGCGAGTCGATAAGGAGCTCTAGCAATAGGGTTTGCTCCAGGAATGATGTCGATACGAAAGTTGATATCACGACTTGGTGGGAGTCTGGGAAGATCATCAGGAAACACATGAGGAAATTCACGAACCACAGGAACATCTTTCACTTCTGTCTTTCCTTCCTTTTCCTTCTCCACTACTACAATGTTAGCCAAGAAAGCTCTGTATTCCTTGCGGAGATACTTGCTAGCTTGGACACATGACATGAACTTGAGACCCTTCGAAGCAGTTTCACCATAAATACACAATACATCACCATTAGCGAGCGCGAAACGAATCATCTTCTCGAAGCACACAACTTCAGCATGATTTTCACGAAGAAAGTCCATGCCTACTATGACGTCAAAACTGTCGAGTTGCATCGGAATAAGGTCAATTGGGAATAAGCTCAAGAGTATAATCACGAAGAACAGAATTAACGGCGACAGTTCTTCCGGTGGCGACTTCGACATCGAACGTCGAGGGGAGTTGGGAGCGCTTACGACTAAGGAGCTTCTCGAATTCGAACGACACAAAACAGTTATCGGCTCCAGTATCAAACAAACACGAAGCATAAATACCATTCACAAGGAACGTGCATTGACCACGTTGTTGTCAGCCTGGGCTTGACGCGCATTGATGTTGAAGGTTCGGGCGAGGGCGGCTTGTTGCTGTTGAGGCTGTTGCTGCTGCTGTTGCTAAGGCTGCTGCTGCTGGGGCTCTTGTTTCACAACCCTGTTCGGGCACATGTTCGCGAAGTGGTTGGGATCACCACACGCGAAGCAGACTCTGGCGTTGACCGAGGGTGCCTGAGCCGCTTGTTGGCCTTGATGAGCTGGAAGCAGAGCTTGATGAGCAGTGGCTTGAGCTGGTGCTTAACGGGGACCAGTACGGTAGTTAGCAGTGAAGTGGCCATACATATTGCAGTGTACGCAAAAACGGCAGGCGATACCCACCGGGTGATGATAAGTGCATGTTGGGCAGGCAGAGTGGGGACCTGTGTATGCACGCTTTGCAGGCGGTGCATAGATGACTGGTGCTGATCGGTGCTGAGATTGCTGTTGAGCCGGCACGGCTTGAAGTGGAGTAGCAGTGGTAGTAACAGCACAGTTCTTGTTGCTGGAGCTGCTGTTGTTGTTCTTCTTCTTGCGGCGTGAGGACTTTGATGATTGAGCGGCGGCGGTTTCAGTGGATGGTGCGGCGGTAGCTTGATGTAGGTTCTTCGAAGCTTTATCCCAAAAACCAGCTTTTACTCGCTTGTCGTTGATTTCAGCGGCAAGCAAGTAAGTCTCTTCGATCGTTGCTGGCTTTGCGGCATGCACAAAATCTGCAACACAGTCTGGCAGGGCCCGAATGTACTTCTTGATTGTCATCTCGGGCGTCTTCACTTGATCGGCACAGATGATACTGAGCTGCTTAAAGCGAGCAGTTAGAGCTGCGTTCTCTCCATCCTTCTGCTCGATATGCCAGAATTCGTCCTCCAGCTTTTGGCGTTCATGGGGAGGGCAGAATTCATCCATCATAATGGCCTTCAGCTCTTCCCACGTCAGCTCATAGGCTGCGTCATTTCCGCGTTTGTTTCTCTCGGCTGTCCACCAGTCTAGGGCGCAGGACTGGAAGACGCCGGTAGCGTTTAGAGTATGGAGATTTTCAGGACATCCACTCTGGCGCAGAGTGACTTCGATGGAATCAAACCATTGAAACATAGCCGTTGGACCATCCTCGCCAGTAAATTCCTTTAGACCACAGGCTTTGAACTGCTTGAAGCTGAAAGCAGTCTTGGGAGCAGCTTTAGGAGCTTCAGTTCTGGAATCCTCAGAGGATTTGCTCATATTCTCGTATATTTCACTCATGATCTGAGGAACCACCTTTGCTACTTGCTTCGCGACGAGAGCAGCAAGGCGTTTGTCTCTCTGCTCTTGGCGAGTGATTCATGGATGACAGGGTCCAGATGATGGTCCAGTTGACATTGTCTGCAACATACATCGTCATGGGTCTCAGACACAACATAGTCGATTCTCCTCACACGTATAATACTACTAAAGCTCAGGAACACGTATAATCACGTAACCACATAGGCGCATAATCACAGAGTCACATAAGCACAGAAGCACATAAGCACGTAAGAAACACAGAAGCACATAAGCACGTAAGGCACAGAAACACAGAAGCACATATGCATGTGAGCACAAGAGGCATATAGAGACACGTAGAGCATTCTGACTGCCTTAGAATACAGGATCCTATCATTTAAAGTTCGCGAGCGTTCGAGAACAGCGATCGCGAATATCATAGCAAATAGTATAGTATAAGCGTAATATAGCAAGCAACATGGCGTAAAGTCGTTCCTCATGTAGTAGCGATTTGTTAGCGTTTTGAGATAGAAGTGCAGTGCGAGTTGTGTGTGTCGATCAAAGCGAAAGCGAGAAGCGAATAAATCACCAAAAATCATAACACATAAACAGATAAAGTCACATAAAATACATAAAATTCACATAAAATTGGCAAATATCAGTGTCGGCAGTAGCGAGCTCAGAATCGAAACACATAAAAATAGAGAAATAGATTGTCTGCGGCTGTATAGACGTTGACTAACCAAAGCGATTCGACTATTCTCAAGGACTCTAGGTGCACACGTTGGCCTTCAGAACTATGCTCTCGCCTCGAATCTGGGCGATCGGCACGCATCCTTCCAGTTATATCGTGACTTCAAGTCGTTAGAGTCCGTCGAGACTTTGGTGAGAGTTTTGTAAAACCCAGTAAAGGTCGGAAAATGTCATCAAGGTTAGGGTTTCACCCCTGACTTAACAACTTCATTCCTGTTTTGATAAAATAAAAGAGAATTATGCGTCAAAGTATGGATTTCACTCCTGATTCAACGCAAATTCTCGTGGTTATAGATGAAAATGCGGGGCAAACAAGCAATTTAGTTGAGAGTTTGCGGTTTTCACACCTAATCTCAGCCTAATTGCTCGTTTATTTTGAAAACCAAAGTGCAGTGATAGTGTAGCGTAGGTGAGAATAGCGAGAAATAGCAGTAAGCTCGTGCATATTCCCTTCGGGATATGCACAAGTCGGTCTGTTGGTTCCTAACTATAGACTAGGTCATTTCTAAGACATCGACCCGGACTAGGTTGAGTCTTGCCTAATTCCCTATAGTTATGGCTCTGATACCAATCTGTCACACCCCAACCGATGGCGGAATCATCGGGGCGCGGCACTGAGCGAAACAGATTGTCCAGAAGTTTCCATAACAACTATATTTACCAAATATTTAAAGCAACACGTCCCATACCATGTCATAAATGATTATACAATTATTACAGAAAAGATCTAGTCAAATTGTTCTGTTCCGACAACTCAGATTTTTATTAAAGACAATTGTTTATTGTTGACCTAGGTCTTTCCTAGCCTCGATTTCACAGCAAGCTAAGTAAATAAGCACCCTAAGCACCTGTCACATACGTTAAAGTAAAAGTCAATACACATAGTGTAAAGGCGAAGTATCAGAAACCGACAACACCCATATGGAAGATGGAGCAACTGCCATGGATTTTGTCGCTAGTCTACCTACAACTCGAAACAGAAACAATATCACCTGGGTGATTGCTGGTTGTCTCACGTTATCAGCACACTTTCTTGCAATCAAGGAAGCTGACGAGTCTTCACAGCTGTGAATGTTCCTATGAGAGAGGCGGCTTTTAGGCACGAGGTGCCAACTTTTGTTACTTCTGGTTCTGATCTATACTTGATTTATGGCAGGCACTACACAACACTCTTGGCTCGTGTCTATACATTAGCATTACGTGTCACCATAGGACAAATGGTCAGAGTAAACGAACCATCCAGACACTTAAGGACATGCTGCGAGCATGAGTGTATCGACCTTAATACGAATAGGAAGGATACGTACCCTTGGATTAAAGTTCTACCACAGCAGTTACCATTCTAATAATCACACAGCACCGTTTGAGGCATTGTATGGACGATAATGCCTGGCAACCTAACTGCAGATCCAGGATTTGTACTCGAAGATTGTTTAAATAGGAAACCGTTTAGCGACAACGCGTGACTGTCAGGGAAGCTGATAAGCTTAGGAAACACTAGGAGTTCGCTGTGGGCGAACGTATCATAATCGAAAGCCTCACCCTGGGAGGGTGCGGTACGCCATGGGAAAACCTGGCAAGCTTAGTTTGCGGTACGCTGGGACACTCGGATTAATGGAACGGATCAGTGATATGACTCACAAACTTGAGTTACCTGATGAATCGGGTAACGGTTTCAATGCCATTTATGTCGTGAATCTAAAGAAGTGTTTGTCCGACAGAAAACTAGTGATACCCTTATTAGAACCTAAGGCTAAAGACAAGTTGCAGTTATCGTGGAATCTACTGAAATCATGGGCCAGGACGTCAGGATCCGTTAGCATAGTCGAATTCCAATTGTGAGAGTTCGTTGGAACTCAAGACGTGGACCGGAGTTCACGAGGGAACGCAAGAATCTGAGCAGGCTCAAGTATCCGTAGTTGTTCAAAACTGCAGAATCTAATTCTGTTGCAATTGGTGAATTTCGGGACGAAATTCCCTTTCAAGTTGGGGATGATGTGGTACCCGAGGAAAATCCACGGTCATCCTGATCTGACACTTCGCCGCTTTTGGATTTCTTATCAAATTTCAGGACGAAATTTCTTTCAAGTTGGGGATGATGTGACAACCCGGGATTTCAAGGTCTTTCCCTTACACATTACTGGTTTACGATCCTGTTTTTGTAATTTATTTTGTGTTGTAACTTGTGCATGAATAACTGAAGTATCCTTGTATATGATCCTTGTGTAAGGTTATTTATTAACCAAATTACAACTTACTACTAGTTTATGTTTATCATAACTAGAGTCAAACCCTCAAACTCGACGAAGCATAGAACCAGTATGCGTGTAGTAATATAATATTATCATCAATTTGATACCCTTTCACGTGCCAACTGTATGCGTGTAGTAATATATATGATGTTGAATTATTGATGACCTGCTCTCATTAACTCACATGACATATGTAGGATGATGTGATGTTGTTGACTTATGTGCCTCTTTGGCTCTTTGTCTATATTGCCGCCAAATCTTGTATATGATGGAAATTATATTATATTCTTATCAAAAAAATAAGAATTCATGTGATGATTACCTATGTCCTTCATGTTCTGATTAATGATGTTATATTATTAAAAGTAAAGTAATACTCCCCCAATCACTAACTGTGCACGTGATGTTCTTATTACAACAAGCATAGAACTTCGTCATCAACCCCACCCGACGAAGTATAAAGACTTCGTCATTATCACCACTTGACGAACAATGGGACTTTGTCAGTATCAACACAGCGAAGCTTGTTGCCGTATGGGCTTTCGGCCCAAGTGTGGCCTAGTTGGGACTCGGATATATTTATTGTGTATTTTTACATCTGTACGCGAAGTTTATTATTACTGAAACCCTAGCATCCTTTCTCCTCCCCTCTGATAGCGACGGCACTCCCTTTCTCATTTGAGACTTCTCTCCCTATTGATCTAAACATATTCGGTTAGTATCATCCCTTTAAACGAGTCCCTTGTTATGACGATTAATTGTATTATTTTCGTCTGAATGATCTTGGCTTAATCGACTAATATGAATGATCGTAGTATATATGCGAAATTGGGATCGTGTGTAGTTATTCTGGATGTGCAGGTTATATTAATTAGCAAATATGTTGGCATACTCATTAGGGTTTAATAAAGATTAACTATGCAATAGATCTATTTGAAGGGTTCACTGTGGGGTATTCATAATGGGGTTATTAGGATGCGTGAATCGTTGTTTGATTCGGTAGAAGAATCATGTAACTGTTAGGGTTGCAGGCTAGGTTGTCCTCGACGAAACCTAGTCTTCGACGAAACATGATCCTCGACGAAACCTAGAGGAGTTTCGCCATATGAGAACTCGACGAAACCTTGGGGTGTTTCGTCGTGCATGGCCTTGACAAAATATGTGGGTTCTTGCTGTTGTACTAAGACTAGGATGTCCGATGTCGAGTATTCAATGTTTTCAAGCATGATGAATAGATATGTTTTGATTGTTCGATGAAGATGTTATTGTTAAATGATTAGAGTTCTTGTTCATATTTGGTGTGTTATAGCAATGAATCTAATCTGGTAATTTGAATTAGCATGATGAAACTGTGGATTATTATGATTATGAAATCTTGATAGAGGCTGTTAATTGATAAGGAAATGGTTAGTGTCCATGTGAACTTTTAGGAAGATTGTGCATAAGAACTGATCTTGATTTCCTATGATTAAATTCTGTGTAACCGAATTTCATGATTGGTGACTAAATAACTAATTGGGCCACGCACACACGAATTGGATTGCACTGTTTTCTTGTCTTGTGGAATGTACATTGGGCTGTACACTTGGATTTGGCCGGATACCTCTTTGGGCCTGAACTGTTGGATCTTGTATCTGCATATGTGTGTGAACCACTATGATACATGTTTGAAAACAACATGCTAGCGTATGTGCACTGTTACATGATTTACATGTATATGAATTCCATGACTACGCGGCTTTACGATAAATGTTATGAATCAATGATTGCATGATTAACGGTTACGACTTGTATAAGGATACGTGTGCTATCTGTATGCTAATTGTGTGACGTGTACGTAGAATACGTGATACGTGCGAATACTAAACTAACTGTCTCTGGTAACCACGGTAGGGTTTGGTTGACCAACTTGGAACGGGTAAAGTAACTTGTTAAATACCAAGCAAACCAAGGTGAGTTCACTGCTCTTTTCCAAGCATGCATCCAGGGAAGGGATATCGGGTAACGTTCCAGGGAGGAATGCAGGTTAATGGGATGTTGGTTATTACTCAGTTTCTATCATATAAGACCCCTTACATCTACCGATTGTTGCCGGTAACGCAACGAGATATTTAGTTGACAGCGCTATTAGGTTTGGCACCCTCACACCGGGTCGGAATGGACGGGCGTGAACTAATTACCTTGACCACTTGACCAATGCTTTGATAGAGGCATTGGGGTTTGGGCAAACACATCTAGTAGCCACATACGGTAATCGAATTAATAACATCATCAAAACAAAACGTTGAACTGTTTTAAACACAGAACTGGTAACTAAACGTGTTAACAAAACTTTGAACTCACCAGCGTCGTCTGACACACTTGTCTGCATGCTTGCAGGTCTATAGGGTTATATCTTGTGGAACTTGCTGTCTGGAAGGCTGGAGTGGTCATGGGTCAAGAAACAAAGAATCTCCATACAACCATGTACACATGGTTTACGAAATACTTAACAAATGAATTATGCTTCCGCTGTATACAATGAATGGCATGTAACATTTGTAACACTTTATGTTAATGAATGAAAGTTTTATTTAAATACATTTATGAGTTCAATATGATTGGTGGCTTGGATCCTGGTACGTCACACGCCTCGCGGGGGGTTTCCGCATGTGGTATTTTGGGGGTGTGATACAGCACGTACACAGTGTGAAATGAGGCATGATAGTTATCGACATGAACCTATCGATACCAATGACTGCGAGTTGACTACCTGAGGCAGTTCGTAATACACACTCACCACTGTGAGCCATGTAAGAAATTGTCCTTAACAACCCCTAAGTGAACAAGTACTGAGTCCAAACAAATAGTACTATCGTTGCTAAGGTTGGTAGACAGCATTCCATGTGTAAACGTAATAAACAAGCATTCATTAAGCCACGTATAACATGCGGTAATTGGTTAGCGATTAAAGTATTGCGTAGTGTGTTTGATGTGATTTAGAATAAGTGACATATGTAACACCCAAAAGTGCGTAAAGCAAAAAGGGATCGAGTATACTCACAGCGATTAGTGGATTGAAGGGAGTGCTAGAAAGTAAGGTTAGCCTGATCAGAATGATAGCATAACGATAAGCGATGAGAAAAACGAAACAAAGTGCAAGTGGGTCGGACAGCAGTTCTATCGGATGGTAGTCCGATTGGACAGCCGGTCGTTCGAGTGACAGTCCGCTCGGATGGTCATCCGATCGGGTGACCTTTCGAGTGGATTGTTTCTTCTTTTGGGAAGGATGTGTTTGTGTATGATGGCTTGACTTTTGAAGTTTTTGTTGTAGCATTTGAAAACACAGAAGTATCTCTACCTTTCAGGTAGGTCGATCGGATGGACGTTTGATCGGATGACAACCCGATTGGTTAGACACTTTAGTGAGAACAAATTCACAGCAGTTTGTCACTCGTTCGGATTGAAGTCTGATCGGGTGGCAACCCACTGACATTGAACATGTTTGAAAATTGTTTAAGGATTGAAGTCTGAACATTACACGGTCGAGTGGTAGTCTGGTCGGGTGGTAATCCGATCGGTCAGCACTTCGTTCAACGTTCATCCTTCAAGGTTTTGAAAATAAAAGTTGAGTGTGGGGCCAAAGTGCAAGTCGATCGGGTGACAACCCGATCGGATGACAATCCGATCGGACGGCATTCCGTCCTGGTCGTTCCGTTCGTCATACACTTGGTTGTTTTTGATAGCTTGTCGTTTTATCGAGACGTGTAGGATCGTTGTGCGACTGAATGAGTCGTTCAGAAGAGTTTTGGATCCGAATCAAAGGCGGAATCAATGAAACGGACGCTCAATTCAATTATAATGTCTCTTGTATTGATTTAATAGTCTTACAACACCTGGAGACAATTCGGCAGCACTTCATTACCGAATCACAAGAACTAATTCCGTATGAAATGACAAACCAAGTGCCCCTATATATACTAGTGCTGATTCCGTTTGAAATGACCAAGTGTCATTTCAAGCGAAATTAACTTCAAGCGAAATTAACAAAGTTAATTTCGTTTGAAATGGCCATTGGCTGTTTCAAGCGGAATTACCTTTAAACACCTAAAAATCAGTTTCTAGCACCTCGAGCACTGGTTATCCTATCCTATTACATGACTCGATACAAGACGAAGTCCACAGACATAGTGCACTAACAGACTCCCCCTTGGATGTTGACGAAGTCTTCAGTGTCGAGTCTTTATCATGACACATCTTCAGTCTTGATCAGTCTTTCCAATCTTTCCAAATTGTCTAACACTGTAAGCATCCATCAATCTTTCTTCATTGATCAGCTTCTCTCTTTAATGTTGTACCAGGATCTGTCTCTGGCTCTAACATTAACAGCTTCTTCAGGCTCCCCCTTTCGTCAAGCTTCCGTGCTTTAGAGATCGACACCTTGCTTTCTGGTTACAAGCCCCCCTTGCTTTGAGCTCGTCTTCAGACTCCCCCTTAGACTCAGCTATCGGGATCGTGGTCTAGAATCTCATCTGCAATTTCTTAAACATTTATAAGAAACAACATTTTGAACATCCAGGATTAAATGACCTGGCTCTCTCATTATATAAAAAAAATATTTTACAATGAAAGCAATTTCAATTTTCCAGAAATCGTAACCTGGTATTTTGATATGGCAGTTTCAGCGAACAGGATCAGAAACTGGCTCTTTTTCAAAGATTTTAACAATATAAGCATCCAAATCCCTCACAGTTAATCATCCAAGTCCAAACTAATGACCTTGGAGATTTCACAAACTGTTTTTGATTTTTGATTTTAAAATTTCAAGTTTCAAATTAATGAACTTGTTTTATTTTCAGAAACACAATCAGCATACTCAGATTTTGAAACTCAGCACTCAGACATCGGTTGTCGAAAGTAAAGTAGAATAAAAATCTTTTTGTACTTTTCTGAAACATAAAGCTGTAAAGAAATATTTACAAACATATTTACAGACAATATTTTTGTTTGAGTTTGCGTCAGAGGATCATATCAGTTTTTGACAAGTCACAAGTACCGTTGAGTTTAGTTACACATTAAGAATTAAACAATTCACTTAGATTGTCGATATACTGGTCCACTTAAATTTTCACACAAATTTCAACTGATTCAGGATACGAATTAGGTGTATTAAGAACTTAAACTCATTCATGTGTCCCACCTCTTGAATATACTCCCGTATCCAGATCCCAATATTCAGTCTTACAGGTGAGTATACCTAGATGATATCTATAAGGGGTTAAATTGCGAGTGCCGTGAGAGCTCAGGTCAGAACTTCCGTTCAGCAAAGAGATGACGGTTTCGACTTTTGGTGTGTTCCCTTTAGAGAATCTTTTCTTCAACAGCACATGATTAGCATTTTTCAATGTTTCATCATTTTTTATGCTGAGGGCGATGCTATATTTCAAGCAAGCGGAAAGTATTATACGGGGACTAGGCCATTGCTTCCGCAAAATCAGAAGTCCCGGGATAATACCCCAGATATCACTAAGCATAAAGACCTAGTATCTCAGAAAGAGGGGTCCTTCAAACAAGATTTCAGGGGTTACCTATATATCCAAGTAGTGTTCCCCACGAAATAAGCAAGTTTGAATTTAAGTTTATATCCCGAAAAAGTTTACTAAATGTATAAAAACCTATCGGCATATCATCAGTGAGACTGTTTAATGCTATATAATCATTACATTTCTTTAGCATACTGTAACTGTCTACTGATGTACTATCATTTCCTCTTTTTACACAAAAACTCAATTTTGAATTTTATCATGTTTTTTACTTTTTCAAATTTTCAAATGTTTTTGTATTTTCTAACAATATTACTCCCCCTAAAATGCAAAATCATTTAAAGAAAATTTGACAACCAATACTGATAGCTTCGTCTCGCCATCCATTTTCTGCATCTCATGCTCTGATTTGCAGAAAAATTATAACACGAAAAGCAGCAATTACCCCCATGATTTACAACACATTGATATTTACAGTTTGGAAACCGTTTTCCAATCTTGTGAAATTAATCATGTTTGTTCAGCCGTGAGGGTTTCGGCGTATTCAATCAACATATTTTTGTAATTTTTGAATATTTAACAAATTTAAAAACAAACATATTTTTGGTTTTTCAAAATTTTTCAATTTTTAGGGTTTTTAAAATATTGTTTATTTATGTACAGAAAACAAGCAAACTCCCTGTTTCAACCAAACCAGGGTTCAGCTGCCTCCTCTTCCCGTTGTGCCAGGCTGCTCCGAAATCCATTTTCACAATCTTCAGTTTTCTTGAGCACCTGCACATTCAGACTACTTAATTACTTGAATAATTTAGCCCAGGTCTGTTTGACCTTAGGCATTTCAACACAATAAGCTTCATTCAATTTCGGAAAATCTTTATCATTCTGAACAAAGACTTTTTCAATTTTAATTTCTTCTTTCTCATCTTTTACCAAAGTCATTTGTTTCTTAACACTCCATGTTTGACCTTTCGGAGTACCTCTTTTGTAAAAATTTGACTCTTTTTGAATATTTTGACTTTGAACAACAACTTTTGGTTTCTAAAACTCGTTTGGTTTTGTCATATCAACAGATGTTTTCCAACTTTGAGTTGTTCTGAATCTGGGTGTGTGAGAATTCCAGGTCTGTCTTGAATCGAACCTATTCGGGTTTGATTTCCAAGTTTGGTTCGAAACAAACTTGTTTGTGTTGTACCTCCAAGTTTGTTTTGAATCAAATCTGGTTGACCTTTGTTTCACATCCTTAGATTTTTGTTTCTCAACATCATCAGACTTCCTTTTGTCAACATCAACAGGTTTCAGATTTGGACACTTTCGTGCAAGATGTCCAATTTGATCACATTTGAAACATGTTCTCTTGGGCACATCTTTGACCTGTGGTTGTTGTTTTTTCTTTTGAGCATAGAACTCTTCATTAGACTGACGCCTAAATTGGAGTTCTTTCTCTTCTTCTGAACTTGTTCCATGAACAAAATTCATCTTTGTCTGATAATTTTGAGTTTCATTTTTATTTCGACTTTGTTTCTTCTTATAACCCAACCCAGCCTTCATGTTTTTCTTCCTGTAACCAGGTTTGTTATAAAAAGTTTTGTGACCTTTTCCAGCAAACTTAGGAATTTCAGATTTCTCAATCTCAACCATTTTGAAAACTTTGTCAATCTTTTCTGAAATCACATTCTGAATTGGGAATACAACATCTAAGAATAATTTGTCCGATCCAATCATGGTATAAACCAATCCTTTTGAATCATCATTCAAATTCTTCTCGGATTTTGAGTTTTTCAGATATCCATCATGAAAATTAACTTCATTTTCATCCTGTGATTCAGATTTACCTGTATCAACCGACTCTTCTTTCAACACACTTTCAACGACCTTACCTACCACCTCTGAATCACTAGAATCATCATATTTGGAATAGGTTACGTCAATGTTATCTGGCAATTGATCTACCATGTTGAAAGCTTTTTCGACCTTTTCATCATCATAAAATGCAAAATTTTCCGGTGGTAGAACTTGATGAAACTCTGAGCCAATACCTTTCTTGTTTTGCTCAGAATCTTTTCCATCCGGTTTTATGTTGAAAATTCTTTCAAGCACATATGACGACACATGATAACTTTTTAACTTGTTGTTATCCTGTTCTAAATCAGCAATCTGACGCTTTAGCTTAGCAACATCCTCAATGTAGGAATTTATAACATGTTGCTATATTTCATACCGTCGCTTAAGCTCATTAGTTATTTCAGAACAGTAATTCAATCTTGATTGAGCAAATTTCATTTCACCCTTCACCTTTTCATATGACTCTTTTGTAATGTGATATGCCAATTTTATTGAATCATATTCTTTCTTCATTTCTTGACAAACATTTTCTTTTTGATCACATTCTTTTGTCTTTTTCAAAACATTTTCTTTCAAAACTTCATTTTCCTTTTCTAACTTTTTACATTTTTCTGAAAGTTTTTCGTCATTATCTTTCAAAACTTTTTCGTTTTCTAACATTTCTTTATATTTATTTTTGAAAACTTCTTCTAATTTTGTGAACTCAATATCTCTTGTTCTGAACCTTTCGTCTTTTTCAGTACAAGCACTGCACATTTCCATGCATTTCTTGCACCGTTCAACAGTTTTTAAGATTTCAGAATCAGAAATTACCTCAGTGATTGGCACCTCGGTGTTTGCTTCTGTTTGCTTCAACTCAGCTTCACTCTTCTTTTCTTCACCAGTACCAACATCACCAACACTATCAGCTGAACTTTCAACTTGCTGTTCTACAGTAACAGTCTCTTTTCCAACAATTTCTTCTTCTACCTTCTCTTCCTCAGCAATCTTCACATTTTCAACTTTCACAGCTTCGACTTTCACATCTTCAGCAACCTTCTTCAAATCGTTCACTATCTTCTCAACTTTATTCTTCATTCTCTCTTCATCCCTTTTCCTCAAACACGATGTCATGACATATCTTATGTCTTTTTCATGCCTTTTCGCATATGTGTTATCTTTTTCAACATTTGTGTAGTATTCGACTGATCGAGGAATTATGAGAAGAACATCATCAAAAACTATGTCCTTTTTGGGAACAACAGGTTCACCTTGTCTGTTGACATAGCACTCTCTCTTTTTATCCCATCTTTTCAACACAATATGCTTCATTTCAACACAATATGCTTCATTCAATGTCGGAAAATCTTTGTCATTCTGAACAAAGACTTTTTCATCTTTAACTTCAACTTTATCATCTTTTACCGAAATCACTTGTTTCTTAATAGACCATGTTTGACCTTTCGGCGTACCTCTTTTTAAAAAATGTGAATCTTTTTGAATATTTTGATTTTGAACAACAACTTTTGGTTTCCAAAACTCTTGGGGTTTTATCATATCAACTGATGTTTTCCAACTTTGTGTTGTTCTAACTTTGGGTGTGTGAGAATTCCAGGTCTGTTTTGAATCGAACCTATTCGGTTTAGATTTCCAAGTTTGGTTCGAAACAAACTTGTTTGTGTTATGCCTCCAAGTTTGTTTTGAATCAAATCTGGTTGACCTGTATTTCACATCCTCAAATTTCTGTTTCTCAACATTCTCAGACTTCTTTTTGTCAACATACATAGGTTTCAGATTTGGACACTTTCGTGCAAGATGTCTTGTTTGATCACATTTGAAACATGTTCTCTTGGACACATCTTTGACCTGTGGTTGTCGTTTCTTCTTTTGAGCATAGAATTCTTCATTAGACTGACGCCTAAATTGGAGTTCTTTCTCTTCTTCAGAACTTGTTCCATGAACAAAGTTCATCTTTGTCTGAAAATTTTGTTAATCATTTTTGTTTCGACTTTGCTTCTTCTTATAACCCAACCCAACCTTCATGTTTTACTTTTTGTAACCAGGTTTGTTATAAAAAGTTTTATGACCTTTACCAGCAAACTTTGGAATCTCAGATTTCTCAATTTCAACCATTTTGAAAACTTTATCAACCTTTTCTGAAATCACATTCTGAATCGGGAATACAACATCTAAGAATAATTTGTCCGATCCAATCATGGTGTAAACCAATCCTTTTGAATCATCATTCAAACTTTTCTCGGATTTTGTGTTTTTCAGATATTTATCATGAAAATTACCTTCATTTTCATCCTGTGATTTAGATTTACCTGTATCAACCGACTCTTCTTTCAACACATTTTCAACGACCTTACCTACCACCTCTGAATCACTAGAATCATCAGATTTGGAATAGGTTACGTCAATGTTATCTGGCAATTGATCTACCATGTTGAAAGCTTTTTCGACCTTTTCATCATCATAAAATGCAAACTTTTCCGGTGGTGGAACTTGATGAAACTCTGAGCCAATGCCTTTCTTGTTTTGCTCAGACTCACCATCTCCCGGTTTTATATTGAAAATACGTTCAAGCACATATGACGACACGTGATAACTTTTTAACTTGTTGTCATCCTGTTCTAAATCAGCAATCTGTCGCTTTAGCTTAGCAACATCCTCAATGTAGGAATTAACAACACCTTGTTTTATTTCATACATTCGCTTAAGCTCTTTAGTTGTTTCAGATAAGTAATTCATTCTAGATTGAGCAAATTTCATTTCATCCTTCACTTTTTCATATGATTCTTTTGTGAAGTGATATGCCAATTTTATTGAATCATATTTCTTTTTCATTTCTTGACAAACAATTTCCTTTTGGTCACATTCTTCTGTCTTTTTCAAAACATTTTCTTTCAAAATTTCATTTTCTTTTTCTAACTTTTTACATTTTTCCAAAAGTTTTTCATCATTTTCTTTCAAAACTTTTTCGTTTTCTAACATTTCTTTGCATTTATTTTTGAAAACTTCTTCAATTTTATTGAATTGTTTGTCTTTTTCAGTACAAGCACTGCATGGTTCCATGCATTTCTTACACTGTTCAACAACTTTGATTTGAGTTTTAGAATCAGAAATTACCTCAGTGATTGGCACCTTGGTGTTTGCTGTATCTGTCTGATCAGCATCATTTTTCTTTTCTTCAACACCAACTTCATCGCAAACATCACCAGCTTCCAAATTCTCATTCTTCACTTCAATCGAACTTTCAACCTTCTTCTCATCAAACTGCTGTTCTTCAGTAACAGCTTTCTCAACTTCTACATACACCTCAACTTTTTCTTCAATCTTTTCTTTCTCAGCAACCTTTTCTTCTACCTTCACATTCTCTACTTTCACTTCTTCAGCACTCTTCACATCTTCCTCAGCAACTTTCTTCAACCCTTCAACCATACTCTCAATATTCTTCTTCATTCTCTCTTCATCCCTTTTTCTCAAGCTTGAAGTCATGATATCTCTTATGATTTTTCTAAGCTTTTTTTCATATGAGTTGTCTTTCAAAGCATTTGAATAATATTCTCCAACTCGAGGAATCACTAGAAGAACATCCTCATGAATTATGTCCTTCTTGGGAACAACAGGTTCACCATAATGGTTGACATAACACTCTTGCTTCTTATCCCATCTATTGTAGCTGACAGCCTCTTCATATTCTTCTTGCATTTCATTCATTCTGTTCCAAGCCATTCTTATTTCTCTGTCTGTTTTCTCACTCAGAATTTCTTCTCTGGTTTTCTCTTTGACCTCGGCAACAACATTTTCTTCTTTATTTTCATCTTTGATTTCAGCAACAAAAACATAATGTTTGCTGTTTGATGGTTTTCTGCCATGAGCTGTACTTTGAATATCAACACGATCTTCTTCCGGACAAATCTGACTCCAATCATATCCTTCATCATGATGGAATACAGCACAAGCTCTTGACTTCTCTCTGAGTTTATCTTTGATCATCTTTGGCTCTTCTCTGCTACGGTGATAAATCGCCTTTCGATAATAATCATCATTGAAAGGTTTCTCCGTTTCAGCCACTTCAGAATTTCTACATTCTCTTTTAAAATGACCTTTTTGTTTGCATCTGAAGCAAGTCACTTTGGATTTATTAAATCCAAGCTTTGTTGAGGGACCACCAAGAGATTGTTTCCCAGTAATTTCCATATATCTTTGAGCTCTGCGGATGCAACTTGCCAAACACCATTGAATGTCAATGAGTTCCATTTCTTCCGGATCAATCTGGTCATAGTCTTCTTTGGTCAACTCTGAGTTACCAATTCTACCTGCAACTAGACCTTCATACGATTCCAACACAGATGCAAGGAAGCTCATTTGCTGTTTAGCCGCATTGATGCTCATAGCCGGAGAGTTTTTCAACTTAAGAGCAATGTTGCACAGTATCTCTTCAGATTCTTCAGAACTAGCTTTTGACGAATATGAATGATAACCCGGATCGTAACTTGATGAGCTTTTCTGAGGTTCTTTTGTCCTCTCACCACTGAATGCTGTCTTTGGTGTTTCACCAACTTTCACCGAAGGTAAATTGCCTTTGTAATAGAGACCAACATTCTGTTGATGCGAAGAACTGCTCATCTTGTTCTGCTTTTGCAATTCAAGCACATGACTTTCTATCAAAACATCAAGAGAAATTGTATCATATAAAGCATCATTTTTCAATATGAATACAAACGTTTGCCACTGATCAGCTCGTGGTAACGCTTCTATGATCTTATCAATTATTTCATCTCGAGTTTTGACAATTCCAAAACGATCAAGTTCGATTTTTAAATGACCAAATCTCTCTATCATTTGTCTAACTGATTCATCTTTTAAACTATCAAACAAATCAAATTCTTTCTTTAATAATGCAATTTTATTTTTCTTGATTTGTTTACCCCCCTCAGCTTTTACCCGTAAAGCTTCCCAGACAGATTTTGATGACCTATCATGTTGCAATAAAGCAAACATGTCATTTCTGATTGAAGATTGAATTAAAGCAATCATTCTATGTTCAGCTGAGAATTCTCTTTTTTCATCTGCTGATAAATTTTTGAGCGGGGTTTCTTCTCCTTTATCATTGGTCGGCCTTTTATACCCAAACTCCAAACAGAACCAGCTTTCATGAGCATAAGCTTTTGCCCAGTTGATGAACCGATCTTTCCACCAAGTATAATCTTCAATGCTTTCCAGAGTTGGTGGTTTTGAATGTGTGCCGTAAAAATTATCATGTTTAATGTTCTCATTGATCGCTTTTGTAATGGTTTTTGGTGTGACAGTTGAGATTTCGGAAGACTCGGATGTAAACGCGTTGTAGAACATATTGTAGAACTCTTCAGCCATGATGTGAAATTCTTGAATTACCTGGAGACAAAACAATCAAACAAACACAATCAGTTTAAACAATATCAAACAACTTGAAATAAATTGACACTCGGTTGACGTGAAATGATCTTGACACAAAATGTCCACTTTCAAACGGAATAGTGATTTTCAAACGGAATCACTTTGGTGCGAAATCACTTTGGAACGGAATACCCTTTCACACGAGATAATCACTTTCAAACGGAATACCACCTTCAAACGAAATCAGTCAATTTCGTGTGAAACACTTCAAACGGAATCAGTACTTTCAAACGGAATCACTTGTTTCAAGCGAAAACTTTAAACGGAATTACACTTTGAAGCGAAATCAGGTGAACTTTTTAAGCGGAATTACTTTTTGGTGCGGAATTACCCTCTTCACACGGAATTAACACTGACTTCAAACGGAATTAGCAGGCTATTTCAAACGAAATTATCCTGATGTCATCATGTCCGAACAGATTTTCAAGCGGAATTACCACTTTTACCAAGATTTAGGTTGATTTTAAGTCCAATTCTTTCAAGGGTTTGTTAAAACACTGTTTTGCATGAAATGTGTGAAATTCAGTCCATTTTGTACGTGAAATTTTGTAAATTTTGAAAAAGAAGGTGTAGAAGTCAGAAAACTGATGAAATCAAGCTAAACTCTTCCTCCTGAGCTCTGATACCACTTGTAGAATCATTGTGCGACCTGAATGAGTCGTTCAAAAGAGTTTTGGATCCAAATCAAAGGCGGAATCAATGAAACGGATGCTCAATTCAATTATAATGTCTCTTGTATTGATTTAATAGTCTTACAGCACCTGGAGACAATTCGGCAGCACTTCATTACCGAATCACAAGAACTAATTCCGTATGAAATCACAAACCAAATGCCCCTACATATACTAGTGCTGATTCCGTTTGAAACGACCAAGTGTCATTTCAAGCGAAATTAACAAAGTTAATTTCGTTTGAAATGGCCATTGGCTGTTTCAAGCGGAATTACCTTTAAACACCTAAAAACCAGTTTCTAGCACCTCGAGCACTGGTTATCCTATCCTATTACATGACTCGATACAAGACGAAGTCCACAAACATAGTGCACTAACAAGACGCTTTGATAACGTGTTAAGCAACAGAAACCTTGTCAATACTTGGTACTCCTGATCGGACAGGAATCACCCAAATTCTACCAGTAAACTTGTAACAACCCTCGGTAAAACCAACACCCTTATAATATTTCCGACACTCTAGTATATTTTAAAATAATCTTATATGTCTTTAATTACACCCCGTATGTGAAAACCGAGCCCGAATTATGTTTTAATATATAAAATAAATCAAAAACAAGAAATAGTAAGTTAAGGCGGGCCGCGTAGACCCACCTTAACCACTTACGCGGGCGGTTTAAGGGCTAGAACTTGATTTCGTTGATTCCATTAGTTCAAGCGGGCCGCGTAAGCCTTAGCTTACACTAACGCGGGCCGCTAGAGACCTTTATACGCGAAGACACCAGATGCCGACACATGTCAACATCGTGTCGAGTCTACTGGGTGACCGGGCTAAGCTATTATGTTGACCAAGGTTGACGCGGGCCGCGTAACCTTGGCCTGTGTTTTTACGTGGGCCGCCTGAGAGTCAATAGCAGCAACTATATAAAGGAGGCCTCGGGTTTCAATTTCCGTCGCTCATTCTCAATCTCGAATTCTCTGATATTAGGCATATTTTGCAAGTATTATACCCCCTAATTAGTGAGGTTCTGCTCCGTTGTAAGTATTATAACCCCGGTTTCATAATAGTTACGCTGCCCGATTGATTTAGGGTTCCGTAACAACTGTCGTGGTTCTGCCCGACGTAGTTGTTGGAATACCGTCTCGGGGAGGGTATTATTAATATTTTCAAAGGGTTATGGTACTAACCAATGTACATTTGTATAAATTATAGATTATATCCAGGAAACCCTTACGAAAAGCCTAAAACAGCAATGTGAGTTTATCCTCTTTTTGTTAACATTTTTGGAATGTTTTACAAAACCTTAATTGTTTACAATGTGATTAAGCGGTGATTGAGTCTTTGTAGTTCTTCAATTATTGCAGGTATTATGGGGTTTTGTATACAAAATTTATTACTACGAGTAGTAGTAGTATGTCGGAATGACAGTTCATTACCATTGGACGACGAGTTAGCCAATGGGTAATTTGACCATAGCCACAGATCCGGTCGAGTGGCAAATACTGAATGAGTAATTGTGTAGAAATAAACAATGTGATCGCTCTCAATACTGTTTTAATTGATAAAATGTTTCTTGATTAAACTGGGATTCACTCACCAGTATTTCCGACTGACAAATGTTTTTAAAACGCGTTACAGGTAACACAATGTGAACAACCAATTAATGAAAACCAGCTGGAGAGCACTGAAGGCTTGGGAAAATGTGGCTATAAAAGTTACCTAATAAACGATGTTTTAAATTCAATAAACTAGGGTTTGTCCCTATAAATGTATTGTAATAAGAAACTTGGGTTTTACCCATGTGATTATTAATATTAAATGAGGTAGTTTTACTCTGACAAACATTTCCTAACTACGGTCCTGATGTAAATTCCGCTGCGAGATTAAATAACCTGATACCACCGAAACTCTGAGATCGCGTTCGCCCGTTCCTGGGAATTAGGGATCGGGGGTTACGACAAAACTGTTCGAGACGGTGTTCCATGTTTAACTCGAAATCGGTAGTCTCGCGGATAGAATCCAGATCTTGAACCAACACAACCACAAGAATGAGTATACCGTCGGTACAAGCTCCGATTCTATCGGTTTTGAGTGCATTGAGTGTAAAAGAGTTGAAAAAAGGTGGAAAACCATCTTTCATCCCTTTTCACCGTGAATTTGTTTAGATCTATGGAAGATCTTTGTTTATTTATGTGGAAATCGTTTAGATTTAAGTTGTTCTTGGTGTATTGAAGTCAAAACATGAAGTTCTCTAGAACACCATGATGACATCATCCTAGAACACCTCAAATCTAGTGATTTCACGGTTAAAAGTTGAGATTCAAAAGATATAAAGGTGTAGAATTAAGTGTAGATCAAAGAAGTACAAGATTTAGGTTGAGACCTTACCGGAATTGCGAGAAATTGGAGAAAAAGTAAGGTTGGAGCGCTGGTCGGATAGGAGAGTGCCAAAAGTGGTAAGTTGTGATGGTGATAGGGGGTATTTATAGGGTTTCCCAAAGTAGAAAGGGTTGGTCGATCGGTTGGCAGCCTGGTCGATCGGCTGGTCGATCGAATGGTGGGTCGATCGATCGGCTGGTCACTTGGTCGATCAGCCACTTGGTTCGAGTGTTCGGTGCGGCGAGTTTTGCCGTTTCAATTGCGATTGCGAGTGTTGTGATGTGATAGAGTTTTCCTATTCAAATTACTTTTAATCCCAACTATTATATCTAACATACAATCATCCTAAATTGCTTGTGTTTAGCGTTTGCGATTCGATTGCGATTCGAGTTTCGATTGCATTTCGATTAATCCCACAACATAAATATAAATAAACATGCACAAGTAAAACATAAGGCACACACACACATAAAACAATATCCAGAATGCGTAATTCGATTTGCGAGTGCGATTGCGATAAGCGATAAAGCGATCAAATATGCGATAAATATCGAATAATCCTCGATTAGTAATAAGTACTCCACATAATACAACTAACGTTAAGCATAAAATAGACTATCTACGAGTCAAAGAACTCAAAACAGGAATTGAGCAAGGAGTGACAGGTCACAATTAGCAATCTTGTCTCCCTTTGACTTCAATCTTGACTTTGACTTTGATTTTCGAAACACGGGGTGTTACTGTTTCGACTCATGCAACATGTCTAAACTCTTACTTGCCAATAGAATATCATCTACGTAAATGACAAGTATAGTAAAGTTGCTACCACTCATCTTGAGGTAGGTGCATTGATCCACTTGATTCTTTATAAAACCTTGTTTCTTCATGACTTCATCAAACTTAAGATACCACTGACGTGATGTTTGTTTTAACCCGTAAATGGATTTCTTCAACTTACAGACTAGATGCTCCTGACCTTCAGGTTTAAAGCCTTCAGGTTGTTTCATGTAAACATCTTCATCTAAGTCTCCGTTAAGGAAAACGGTTTTAACGTCCATCTGATGCAGCTCTAAATCAAAATGAGCTACTAGGGCCATAACGATCCTTAATGAATCTTTACGAGAGATAGGGGAAACGTCTCTTGATAATCAATTCCCTCTTTCTGAGTGTAGCCCTTTGCAACCAATCTCACTTTGTAGCGTTCAACGTTCCCATTCAGATCCAGTTTTGTTTTGAACTCCCATTTACATCCTACGGGTTTGACACCGTTAGGTAATTCTACCAAATCCCAAACGTCACTTTTCTTCATGGATTCAAGCTCATCAATCATTGCTTTATTGGTTTTGAGATAGGATCATTGAACTTTCCGGCATCCATTTCAGTCAGGTAGGTAACATAATCATCCCAATTAGTAGGCCTTCTTTGCCTGGATGACCTCCTGAGTTGATTATCGGGTTCAGCGTTGTATTGGTTTTGAGCATTTGATGTGCCTTCGTTATGAGGTATAATGAGTTCTGATTGTGAAGGTATATTTGGAGTTGGTACAGTAGCTTCAGGTGCAGTAGTTGCATTGGGTACAAGAGGAGTAAACGGAGTAATGGTAAGCGACGAGTCTCCCCCCCCCTGCGTCTTGTACTTCTTGCAATTCGTCGTATGGATTGGTACTGCTCCCACTGACCTTGAAATCCTCCAGGAATGCAGCACACTTGGTTTCAACAATACGGGTGACATGGGAATGACAATAGAAATGATAACCCTTTGAGTGATCAGGATACCCAATAAAGAAACAGGTAACTATTTTAGGGTCGAGTTTCCTTAGGAAAGGATTGTAAAGTTTTGCTTCAGCAATGCAGCCCCATACTTTCATATATTTAAGACTTGGTTTCCTTGTTGTCCAAAGTTCATAAGGAGTTTTAGGGACAGACTTAGAAGGAACTCTATTGAGTATATGAACAGCTACTTTTAACGCTTCAGTCCAAAGGAATAATGGTAAATTAGTGTTGGCTAACATACTACGCGGAGTACGCGCCATGTTCATAAGGGTACGGTTTCTTCGTTCAGTTACACCATTCTGCTGAGGTGTACCAGGCATGGTGTATTGGTTCACAATCCCCTAGCCCTTACAAAACTCATAAAATGGACCAGGAGCTTAACCCACATCAGTATGTCTTCCATAATATTCACCGCCTCTGTCTGATCTCACAACTTTAATCTGCCGATCTAATTGCTTTTCAACTTTAGCTTTATAATCTTTAAAAGTTGTAAGAGATTCAGATTTTTCCTTAATGAGATACAAGTACATGTAACGAGAATAATCATCAATGAAAGTGATAAATGAAGTATGTCATGTTATGCCAGTGATCTGGTAGGGACCACTAAAATCAGTGCAGCGAATTCTAGCAACTGCTCATGTTTAGGGTTTTACGTTAGGGTTTAGGTTTATCAATGACTCAACAATAGACATTATACCTGGATAGCGATTGTTAGTATTGCTGGCGCTGATATCAATGATTATAGTAGTTAGCTATAATATTAGTTACTTGATGTTTATATCATCTAGTGTATGGTATTTGATGTTTAAAATTTCAGTGATAACTTAATGCTGATATAGTTTGTTTTTACTTGATTAACATGGATTTCCAGATGCTAAGACGTTGATTGGAAGGAGGTTCAGTGATCCCAAAGTGCAGGAAGACATGACATTGTGGCCTTTTAAGGTCATAGAAGGGCCTGCCGACACACCAAAGATTGTGATCACTTACAAAGGTCAAGAGAAGGAGTTTTTGGCTGAAGAAATTTCTTCAATGATTCTTGGCAAGATGAAAGAAACCGCTGAGGCGTATCTTGGAGAAGTTGTGAAAAATGCTGTGATAACTGTCGCTCTTTATTTCAACAATTCACAACGTCAGGCTACCAAAGATGCTGGCACTATTGCTGGATTAAACGTCATGCGTATGATCAACAAGCCTACAGCAGCTGCAATTGCGTATGGACTAGACAATAAGTCTAATATTGTTGGCAAAATAAATGTGCTTGTGTTTGATCTGGGCGGTGGCACTTTTGATGTTTCTATAATGACTATTGAGGAAGGAGGTATTTTTGAGGTGAAAGCTGTTGCTAGTGACACTCATCTTGGAGGTGTGGATTTTGATAACCGCATGGTGGATCACTGTGTACAGGAATTCAAGAGGCAATGGAATAAGGACTTAAATGGGAACCAAAGAGCAATTGCGAGGTTGAGATCTGTTTGTGACAAAGCAAAAAGGATTCTGTCAAGTACTATTCAGACATCAACTGAATTGGATTGCTTGCATGAGGGGATTGATTATTCTATGAAATTTACTCAACCAAATTTGAAGAGCTAAACAAGGGTTCGTTTAATAAGTGCATTGAGACTGTGGAAGCATGTTTAAGTGATGTTAATTTGACAAAAGCATGGGTAGAACAAGTGATTCTTGTTGGTGGCTCAACTAGAATACCAAAGGTCCAACGTATGCTGCAGGAATATTTTTTTTGGCAGAAGTTATGCAAGAGTATAAACCCTAATGAGACCGTTGCATGTGGTGCAGCCGTTATGGCTGCTAAGGCAAGTGGTATCAATGATACGAGTGTTCAAGGTGTGTTGCTACGTGATGTCACTCCTTTATCTCTTGGTGTTGAAGTTAATCAACAAGTATTTAGTGTTGTGATCCCGCGAAACACTCCAATACCCACAAGTAAAGCCCAAGCATACTATACAACCTATGATAACCAATCTGCCATCAAGTTCAAGGTGTACCAAGGTGAAAGATCCAGATATACTAATAACCATTTGTTGGGCATGTTCGGAATCTATGGAATACCACCCACACCTAAGGGAGTTTCTAAAGCTATGGTATGCTTTGAAATAGATGCCAATGGTATCCTCACAGTCTCCGCCTCGATAAAATCCACGGGTAAGATGGAAAAACTTATAATATCCAGTGAAAATGGATGACTCTCCCAAGAAGAGATTGAGAAGATGGTAAATGATGCCGAGAAGTACAAACTTGAGGACCAAGAGTACAAGAAGAAAGTGGATGCATACAATGAATTAGAGGATTGCATATACAACATGAAGGAAAAAAATCAAAGAGCAAAATGTTAGGAAGAGTGTGCACCATGAGATCTTGCAGGTTATTGTCACACCCCAAATTTCCACGTGTCACCAGTGGGCCCGGTGGGGAGTATCGTGACGTAGTTGATGTCATCATAGTCAAACAACACAATATATAAATGCACAGCGGAAGCAAAAGATAAATATTTTATAACCGATATAAAGTGATATCAAGTATTACAAACGGAAAGTATAGGATCCACAGGCGGATCGACAAAAAGGAAACATTTGTTCAACAGACTTTAATACATCCAAGCTTGCGAGACTTATTGTGGATGCTAGAAGACAGCCAGCCTATTACGTGTAGTACCTGCACTTAACCTTTTGGAAAATACGTCAGTTTACACTAGTAAATACAATTCGACTGACTCATTTTGAAAAGAGTTGAAAATTGATTTAAATGCACAAGGCACAAAAACATTTTAATTAACTTGGGCCAATTATTTAATATTATAATCATGTGAACGAATTACATGTTACTTGTGCGTTCAGTAGCCCGGATCTAGTCCGGGTTAAAGATCAATAGACACACCACATAAACGAGTTATACACTGACGGGTGCACGCCTACACCCCGTGCTCTGGTCGTGGCCATCTTGTAAGATGATGCCAAGGATATCCGGGACATGGGCATTAACCCCCCAAAGGCTTTAAGTAAGCAAAACTGTTTAAACGAGCCGAACAAACTATTCAAACTAAACACCCAAGGGTGTAGGATTTAACGCTCGATCAAGCGGTATTTTATATACCGTAACCCAAGCCCGTATAGGGAAAATAAGTCAAAAAGTATTTACCTGCGTATAGTATAAATTCACAAATAGCAGTGGAGATAGCTTTTACTGGTTCTTCTTATTCTGGAATAAAAGGTTTATAATAACCTATTAGATTTCTAACGGGTCTTTATTTAAGCCTAAGCCTAGACCGGTTAGTTTTAAGAACGATACGGTTCGCACGATTAAGCGAAGACCGGATAGAATGTGAATTTGACCCGACAAGTTCGAAGACTCGTATAATATGGGTTTACTAAACACATTCTGGATTTTGAGACTAAGATGATAATGTTTGACCCGTTTCGGTCAATTTATGCAAACTAGTTACATAAACCGAACCGAACGCGAAAATGCGTTACGGGCGACCATAAGAGTCATATGCAAGTTTTCTGAGTTAATATGCTTTAATTATGTTATAATAACAGCAAGATATTTTCTATTATGCCCGGAATGTATTTAAACTCGACTTATGCTTCATAGGGGCATTTTGGTCAATTAAAAGGTTATAAAAAGGGTTTATTTGTAAATCTGAGTTTCGGGTCTGATTTATACAGTAAGTATACTTAATTTATCAAGTTATCATAGTAGGGTATGACCCGTATGTAAAATACATCATTTAAAACCAAACTATGCACCGTAGGGGCATTTTGGTAATTTAACAAGGGCTAAAAATGCCAAAACTGGAAATCTGAGTTTATAAAGTTGCACTTACTGTTTTTATATAAAAATTTACTAATTACATCAGTAGGTATAAGTTTTATACGTTTGATATGGTTATAGTATATACTATGCGCTAAAAATGCCTAAAAAGGCGATTTGGAGCCGTTTCCGGGTTTGTAAAAGAAATCTGAAATTTTTATAATTCCAGAAGGCTCAAAATACCTTATTTAATAAATAAAATCAGTAGAAAAAGGTTTGGGGTCAATCGGATTTGTAAAACTCGTTTTATGGTTAAAAAGGGCAAATTCGGTATTTACCGAATTTGGTTTAAAGACCTATGTTATGCTCATCCAAAAATTTAATAAAAATCTTTAAAAATCTCAAAATATTATATAATATCAGTGTATGAAAAAGTTTGATACCAAAAAGTGGATTAAAATAGGTTATGTGCTAATTGCGCTATTTACTTAACATAAAGGTCGTAATTTACGATATTGAGCATAACCGTTAATCTAGACCTCAAACTGATCTAAAATTTTCGGTGCATGTTTATAAATCAGTAACAAAGGATTCTACTCTTTCACTTTTTCAAAAATCTCGTTTTATATTATAAAGGGCAAAATAGTCATATTTATGCACAAACCGATAACTTGCATATGAACCGGGTAACCATGGAACTAAGATGTAAAATTCCAGAGGGTTGTACATTTATGAAACTTGGTCCAAAATATGCTCTAATGCAGATCTTAACATGCCTGTGCGAGTCAGAACTGAAAGTCAACGAAAAAGTCAAATTATGTGACTTTCGGTTCCGATTCGGGTCTAAACAGAAAATTGTCGAGTTGATCATGAAGAAACACATTTTTACATTTATTATAAAGTTATTTTGATGATCAAACAGGTTACATGTACCCTACATTGCTAATCAAGCTTAGATTTGCAATTAACAATTCTGTTGACTTTTTAAAACGAACTTTGACTCGACAATTATCAAGCTTAGAGTGGGAATCTGAAAATACCCCTTTGGGGTTTTGTTACCCACATAAATACCAACCTATTGGTACTTTTGATTTGAGATATGACTGAGCACATTTCGATTTATAGTAAAGTCAAACTGTATTTACGACGGATTGACTTTTAACGATTACACTAAGCTAGAATGAATTTGAAAAGGATTTGAATACTTACAATGCTCCTAATCAAGCTTAGAGATCACTAGGAAGTGGTCTTCACGCTCAGAAAGCTCCAGAGAGGGTCTTATGAATTTTTGCAAGTTCAAGTGTTCTTGGTTTGTTACTTCAAGACCCTTTTTAAGCACTTTGATCTTGATTCTAGAGTGATTCATAGGTTTTGGATTGTTATGAACTGAATAAAGATGATCCAGAATGCATGAAATGTGATTGGAGAGTCCCTTGAGTCGTATATAGCTGTCTTAAGTCGGTTTAAAGGCTGAAACTGGCAGCTGTAGGTAAAATCGCCCAGATACGGTGCTAGCGCACCGCTACGCTTCTGATGTAGCGCACCGCTAGCCCTCCTCAGGGGCAATTTTTCCATTTTTCAGTTTGCATCCCTGGCTCTTGGTGCTCCGAAAGGTCAACTAAGCTTAATTCTTGCATTTTGACCCCTTATTATTTATATACAAGGGCCTTATGACTTATACTCACTTTGCCAAGTCCCTGGACACTCCCGGTTAACCCGAAAAGCCTTAACTTTCAATATTAACACTTTAACCCCCCGCACACGAATTTGATCATAACTTTCTCATACGATAACGAAACTTTATGAAATTTTAATCGTGCATTCTAGTGAGCATAATTTATATTTACAAAGCTTCGGGTTTGTCAAAAGATCACTCAGAGGTATATCTTTAACATGTTGACACATTTGACCCCTGTAGTTTGTAATCTCTCACTTTTAGCTTCGTATGATCCATGATTTATTCGTTTGATGTTATAAACATCATGTAGGGTTATTATGAAGTATATTCATTCACTGTTGACACTTAGAATCCGTATAATTACATACTTTCCATGTTTGTCAACTTTAGTCCTTTTATAATATTCTTTCACACGTTCAAACTTTATGACACGTGTTAACACATTATAGGACGTGAATTTTCGAGGTGTTACATCCTCACCCCCTTAAAATAAATCTCGACCCGAGATTTACTGAAATAAGTAAGGGTACTTTTCTGTAGGATCGTGAAACGACCTAACGAGTCGATCAGAAGATTGCTCAGACCGAATCAGAGGCGAAATTCATTGATTCGGTCTTTGTTTAGCTTGTATTCACTAATAAATGTCTTGTTTATTGATCTTGAACGATTTATAGTCCAGAGACACTTCGACAGCACTTCGGCGTCGGAAATCAGAAAGTTACAAATGAGAAAGTTTGAAGGCTATTTATAGGCTAGGACCCTCTAGTTTGAAGGTGGCATGTGAAGGGACCCTCTAGTTTGAAGGTGACACAGCCTGCTTCAAACTAGACCCTGTTCAAACTAGACCCTGTTCAAACTAGACCCTCTTCAAACTAGACCTCTTCAAACTAAACCCTTCAAACTAGCAGGACACTTTCAAACTTTCAGTCCAAGACTCGATATAAGACGAAGTCGACAGATGTAATGCACCAACAGACTCCCCCTCAGATGTTGACGAGTCTTAAGTGTCGAGTCTTTGCATCTTCAGTCTTTATCAGTCTCTTCTCTTTCTTAGCATATACCAGGATCTTCTCTTTGGCTCTAACCTCGTCAGACTCCCCCTCTCATCATGATGGGATCGCCGTCTGGAATTAGCTATCACCTTGAGATCAATCCCTTGCTTTATCTCTGTTTAAGCTCATCTCCTGCACACGTTATCTCATCACAACATAAGTTTTTACTTAAATCAATAAGAAAAACTTATTGAAAATAGTTCCATCAAGTTCAAATTAATGACCTTGATTAACTAATCTAACTTTCTCTCTCAAAAATCAAAAATTTCAATTCAATACACACACTCCCATACCAGTTCATCATGTTCAGCACTTGAAATTTTGAAAATCGGCTTTCCAACATCAGTTGTCGAAAATCTTTTTGTATTTTTCAAAAATTATGCTAAAACACACTAAAATCCTTTTGGATTTTTTTAATAGAATGAAATGCAGTAAAGAAATATTTACAAACAATATTTTTGTGAGCTTGTGTAAGAGGATCATATCAGTTTTGTGACCAATCACTAGCACCGTTAAGCTTTAAACATTTTCAGTTCTAAACGATTCACGTTGATTGACGATATTGTTATCCACTTAAACTCAATATAAAAACTTTCAATCTGCTTACCGATACGATTAGGTACATTTAGATAGCACTAAGTTCTTATGGACCCCACGATCTCAGCATATCCCCTCATCATGCAATACACTAACTCAAGCAATGCCTTTAAACTTTTATCAACTGTGATTTGTGCGAAAACAAAGCAGAATGTTTAAACATTAACAATCAGGTCGATACTTCCGTATACGCAGAGAAAGTCCAATGTTTAAACAAAATAAGAAAAATAAAATAAGTTGAAGTTGTTTAGGCTTTAACCACCAGGTCGATACTTCTGTATACGCAGAGGTGATCCAAAGCTTAAACGAAACACCAAAGAAAATAAAGCAGAACGTTTAGGCAACAACATCCAGGTCGATACTCACGTATACGCAGAGGATGTCCGATGCTTAAACAAAATAAAGAAATAAAACAAGTTTAAATCTTTGCAAAATGAAATGCACAATCACAGCGACTTTTCAGCAAAGTTGTGAAAGTTCACAAACTTAACCAGTTTTATGTCTTTCGACAATCAGCGATTACCGAGTAGGCACACAGTCAAGAAGGACAAAACTAAGTACTATGCTTTCGACCATGTTTCCCACTAGAACTAGGCTTTTTCATTTAAGTTTGTATCGTTATCGCAAATCTACTAGTCTAGTTGAGCCTATCGTCACATCATTAGTGAGATGGTTTATCACATTTTAACTCTCCATTTCTTTAGCATGCTGTGAAAGTCCAACTGATCTACTATCATTTCCTCTTTTTCACAACAAAACTCATTTTTGCATTTTTTATCATGTTTTTGGCTTTTTCAAATTTTCAAATGTTTTTGGATTTTCTAAAAATTTACTCCCCCTAAAATGCAAACACATTTTAGGAAATTTGAAAACAAACTGTACAAGTAACATGACAACTTGATGAGAATCACTTCAATTCTCCATTCACTTGGCTTGAACAATCAGAACTCCCCCTGACACCAAAACATTTTCCCATAGTGATTTCAAAACACTTAAGTTTGTTTTAATCAAAATGGTTTTTCCGAAAAATAAGTTTTGTGAGTCATTTCTCAAATTCGGGGATCTTTCATAACTTTGTTTTCTTCAATCACTTGTAAAAACTAACATTTTTAAGATCAATCCACAAACATTACTTGTAGAAAATCAAGTACAACTTAATGTCCCTGATTTACCACTTGTAAGTCGAAATATCACATTCGTGAATTTCTCAAGAAATGTGCCGATTCCTGTTCCACACTTACCAACCTGGGAACTCCGGCAAGTCAGGTTTTTCATTTAAACAGATTCACCCAAGCCTGACGGTCCTTGGGTGATTTTGAATTCTTGTTCAACAATGGTGGAAAATTTGCATCATCCATTGTTAGACCAGAATTCTCATTTTTTACCTCAACACATGGCTCTTCTGGTTTTACCATACCAGATTCATTGCCTGAATGTGGCTTGTCTGACTTTGATGAGCCAGATTCATCGCCTGAAGGTGGCTTGTCTGACTTCGACATGTCAGATTCATCACCGACAACTTTCTTCTTCTTCTTTCTCTCTTCTGTCCTCAGATTTGTATCTGATGAACTCGTCTTGTTTGACTTTGCAGTTGAGGAAAGTGATTCATCAGAACTCTTATTTTTACCAACAGATGAACCCGAGGACAAAATCTTCTCCAGATACTCTCTGGCCTTCTTCCTCTTCTTCCTCAGTCTGTCTTTCTGCCCCTGAGAAAGCTTAACTTTCTTTTCTTGAACTTTCTGTTCTTGAACTTTAAATTCTTGAACTTTCTGTTCTTTGGGCTTGACATTGACTGGTTTCTTTGCCATCTTATGAGAATTAACCCTCAATCTTTCATTTGATCTCCTTGGGCAATCTCTGGCAATGTGACCTCTGATGTTGCAGTTAAAGCATCTTCTCGTCTCATAATTCCAACTTTGGCAGTTAACAGCAATGTGTCCTTGATAACCACATCGGTAACACACTCTGTTATCGTACCAATCACCATTTTCAGCCCAAATGCTCAAATCAAAGCACTGTTTGGCTTGGTGATATTCCTTGCTCCTCTTGTTTGCTGGATTTGGCTTTTGATCACTGTGGTCCGACCTGCACCACTTATTACCAACAATTTTAGAGTTTTCTTTTTTCGATTTTTGTAATTTTTCATTGCGATTGGATGATCGATCTGATGAGCTTTTATTATCTTTTTGAACATTTTTCAAAATTTTCTCTTTTTGTTTTTGTTCCACTATCTTCTTCAAAGGTTTTTGCTTAGAGCATTCTCCCTTTTCAGTTGATTGTGGAACAGTTTCTTGAAACTTTTCTTTTAATTTCAAAAATAAATTCTTTTTCGACAATTTTTCATTTTCAACATCAGATTTCTCATCGCAATCTTCAACTATGACTTTGTCATAGTTTGTGACACCATCACTTATTGGAACGGAATTGATCGGTTTTGGACAGGGGAACTCAGATGAAGTCACAAAACCTTTCAATTTCTTTTCAAGTTCATCAATTTTGTTCCTTGAATTCTCAGCTTCATTTTCAAGCTGAGATATTCTCTCAAAATGAGACTTGATTGTCTTTTCATTTTCAATCTTAATGTTTTCAAGAACAGACTTTTCATTTTCCAAAGCTTTTATCTGTTCTTGAAATTTTGTTTCATTTGCTTTCAAATTTTTGTTCTCAAGTTTTATCCAGAAATCTTCATCTTCTGAAGATTTCTTTTTGCTTTCAAAATCCTTTTCTCTCTCTTTCAAAACTTTGTTTTCTAATGTTAAACTGTTCAAATCATTTAACAGTTTGTCATTTTCAGATTTCAACATCTCACAATTTTCCTGCAAACCGAAAATCTGTTTCTTATCAGCTTTCTTCTCGTCTTTCAAAACTGAAATCTCTTTAGTCTGTTCTTCTCCCACTTGAACACCTTTACTCTTGCTCTTCTTTAATATTGATTTTCCACTTTGACTTTTCTTCTTCTCAGCATTCCTCTCCATCTGTTCTTCAAGTTTCTTAATGAATTGACCAATTGTCAAATCAGAGTATTCTCCAGTTCTTTTTAAATTCAAAAGAAATGTACCCCACTCTTGTTGAGGTATGGAATTGGCTAATTTATCAACCCATTCTTCTGATTCTTTTTTAATACCCTTCTCAGACATTGAGCGAACAAGATGACTATACCTCTCTATGATACTTTTTGTACTTTCTCCTGGATAACCTGAAAATGAATCAAATTCTTTCTTTAACACATTTATTCTATCAAGTGTTTCTCTAGTCATATTAAAGAAATTTATATCCATGATTCGGAAACCCGTTTTTCAAGACAGTCCCATTAAGAGAAATATCAAATTTAAACAAGATCACCTTTCAAACGGAATAGACCTGTATCGTTTGAAACTACAGCACTTTCAAACTTTTAGACACTTTCAAACTTGACGTCAGTTTCAAACTTGAAGACAGTTTCAAATGGAAGCCAGTTTCAAACAGAAGGTGGCAGTTTCAAACTGGTGACACCTTCAAACTGGAGGTGTATCCTTCAAACTAGAGGTCCACTTCAAACTAGAGGTTCAAACAGGACCCCCTTTTCAAACTTTCAGGTGGCAGTTTCAAACAATAGGGTCAATTTCAAACAATAGGATGGCAGTTTCAAACTGTCAGGTGCAGTTTCAAACAATAGGGTCAATTTCAAACAATAGGATGGCAGTTTCAAACTGTCAGGTGCAGTTTCAAACAATAGGGTCAATTTCAAACAATAGGGCAGAGCTCGTTCAAACGGTCACCAGTTATCAAGCCATTTTTACCAGTTTTACTTTGAATTTTAAGCTGAAACTCTCAAGGGTTTGTTAAAATACAATTACGCACATATTGTGAAAGTTTTAGCCGATTTTATCCGTGAAAAATATCAATTTTGTGAAAGGTGTAGAAAATCAGAATTTGCTAGCGAAAACGAGCTAAACGGTAAGAACTCTTCCTCCTGAGCTCTGATACCACTTGTAGGATCGTGAAACGACCTAACGAGTCGATCAGAAGAGTGCTCAGACCGAATCAGAGGCGAAATTCATTGATTCGGTCTTCGTTTAGCTTGTATTCACTAATAAATGTCTTGTTTATTGATCTTGAACGATTTATAGTCCAGAGACACTTCGACAGCACTTCGGCGTCGGAAATCAGAAAGTTACAAATGAGAAAGTTTGAAGGCTATTTATAGGCTAGGACCCTCTAGTTTGAAGGTGGCATGTGAAGGGACCCTCTAGTTTGAAGGTGACACAGCCTGCTTCAAACTAGACCCTGTTCAAACTAGACCCTGTTCAAACTAGACCCTCTTCAAACTAGACCTCTTCAAACTAAACCCTTCAAACTAGCAGGACACTTTCAAACTTTCAGTCCAAGACTCGATATAAGACGAAGTCGACAGATGTAATGCACCAACATTTTCTTTCATCGTGGATTCAACCTCCCACGTGAATTCGGGACCTCTTCGGGCATCCCATTTGATCTTTACAATAGGTACATGCTTTCTTCGAAGCTTCTTTACCTGTCGATCCTCAATCGACAAAGGTTTTTCAACAATTCTTAAGCTCTCATCTATATGCACATCTGTATGTGGTATTACCAGTGATTCATCAGCGAAGCACTTCTTCAGATTGCAGATGTGGAACACATTGTGAATTCCACTGAGCCCTTCCGGTAAGTTTAACTTATAGGCAACTGACCCGACACGTTTGATAACCTCGAAAGGTCCTATGTATCTCGGGCTTAGCTTGCCTTTCTTACCAAACCGCATCTCTCCCTTCCAGGGTGACACTTTAAGTAGGACTTTGTCACCTATTTCGAAGTAAAAATCCTTACGCTTAGGATCAGCGTAACTCTTCTGCCTATCCCGGGCAGCTTTGAGAAGGTCGCGAATCTGAACAATCTTGTCCGTTGTTTTGAACCCTATCTCTGGTCCTGATAACTGGACATCTCCAACTTCCGCCTAACAATTAGGCGACCTATACTTTCTACCGTATAACGCCTCAAAAGGCGCAGCCTTATTGCTGGTATGGTAGCTACTGTTGTAGGAGAATTCGATTAACGGTAGGTTCTTATCCTAACCACCACCCAAATCGATCGCACATGCAAGTAGCATGTCTTCTAACGTTTGAATAGTACGCTCACTCTGACCGTCAGTCTGAGGATGGTAGGCCGTACTAAAATTCAAACGTGTGCCCAAAGATTGTTGGAAATTCTTCCTAAAATGTGACGTGTATCTAGTATCTCGGTCAGAGATAATAGACACAGGTATGCCATGTAAGGCTACAATCTTATCAACGTATAACTGGGCTAACACATCGGAGCTGTAAGTCTCCTTGATGGGTAAGAAATGAGCTGACTTAGTCAGTCCATCAACTATAACCCATATTGTATCATTTCCTTTTCTTGTCTTGGGTAACTTGGTAATAAAATCTATAGTTACCATTTCCCACTTCCACGTAGGAAGTTCAGGCTGTTGTAGCAAACCTGATGGTTTCTGATGCTCGGCTTTGACTTGCGCACTTGTCAAGCATTTAGCTACATAGGTGGCCACAGACTTCTTCAAGCCTATCCACCAATAGTTTGCCCTTAGATCCTGGGTAGCTGATGGAAATTCTTAATCGTTGCCTAATTAGGGTTGCGGCATGTATGCATAAGCAATATGAACCGTCTTTCTCATTTAATAACATAGAACCCTCAGAATATTGAGTCAGGCTTTATGTGCCTATGTTTTAAAACCTATTTAATCAAGGTTTCGATTATTCCATAATCAATATGGAGTTTTCACAATACTCCAGCCCACAGCGGGATACAATCTTAATTCTACCTGCCTTCCCGGAGGTAAGCAGGGAAAACTTATGAGAAGATAATCAAGATTGCAAGGAGGCTACAGAGATTTTCCATATCTCAGGCTCCAGTTCATTCACCATTACTCGTGTCAAATAAGTGACACCTTTATATTATAAGTCCACGAATTCCTTAGTCGGGAACATTTACTAAAAAAAAAATCCATTTTTGGATATCTTCTTTGAATACTACTAGTCGACTTTAGTACAATATGACCATTGGGATATCTCAGGGGTTCCATGTATTAAACCTCCATGCTGATCAGACATGGAAATAATCTATGGGACACACTAGGATATGCAAATTCTCATATGACACTTTAATCAAACATAGTTTGGCATTCGCAGTCGATAGAAAACAATGAGAAAAATAATTAAAATAACATATGTTGTCGTACTCTATGCAAAGAAAGAGTGCTCTTAGATTTTTGGAAGGTTTTTTCTTGCCGATACGAGAAGAATCGGTTACTATGGTTTCCTTGGTAATTATACCTTGTGGATGATAATAAAAGTTTTTTTTTTTTTTGCTAAGTTTATGGTTCTTGAAGATTTATTATTGTCTGTATTAAAAACAGGACACTTAGCAGAAATTATCATTGATAAATGATAAGGAAGTTTATTGCACAAGTGCTTATATTTAATCAATAATGGAAGTTTCACAAACTAGGCACCTAGCTCAGTTGGCTAGGCGCGCGAAAGGGTGCGGCCGGCCTAGACCCAGGTTCGATTCCGGGGACGGCCAGTTCCACCATTTTTTTATGTTTAATTTTAATTAATCGTACGGATACGTGTAATTATGAGAGTTGTCTCATAAGGAGTCTTGATAATTAATTGCTTCTTATTACCCACAATATGGGCTTGATTTTATCACTAAATTGAGTCCTTGTATTTAACGGAACTAGGACATCAAAAATGATTCCTAATGGATATAAAAACATGCATCTTTTAATGCTGAAGCAGTCTCAGAGGTATACCGGCTTCTTACCGAACTTTCGTTGCTTTTTATTAAGCCTGTACTTGCTCTCTTTCTTAGATTTCTGGGAGTTATTCTCCTTCTTTTGGTTCATCCTTCATATACGAAGTGTGAACAAAACTTCTTCTCATGAGTAATTGAACATGGTTTTCAAATGAAATTCAGAGCGAGGAGCATTCGGCTCTTTAGATTGTTTCATGATCTTTCTATGGTCCTTTCAACTGCTGCGTCAACCATAGCTTGAAGATTAACTCCATTAATATTGAGGTTTACGTTTGTGGTTTTATTAACTTTCATCGCCTTATTAGCATTGCGACTTTCGTCTACCTCATCCGAGTTTTCCATACTCGAAACTTGGTACCAATCACCAAGATTTAATCATTATTAGTCATCATCCTGATGACCTGACTTAGGTTAGCCACGGCACTCATAAACCGTATGGGCTATTCTGTTCCGAACATTCATAGTGAATGTTATTTGAACGTATTTCCATTATATTTAGCCTAGGTCACAACGGGACCATCAATGGCATGCAAAGTTTGGAGCGAGTCCAATACCTGCTTGACAGGGGACCATAATGTCACAACTGTCTTTGTCACAAGGACGATTATAAATAGCTCAAAGGCTTTCATTATATATATATATACATATATGGCATAGAAGCCTGTCTCGAGGGACGTAGAAAAATATGGCATAAAGCACAGTCCTGAAGGACATAAGTAATCATATGGCGCGAAGGCCTTGTCGTGATGGCATTTAGATATGGCACAAACGGCCTTGTTATAAGGACATTCATCAAATTTGGTACAAAGGCATGTCACCAGAAATGTTAACATTTAATATGTTAACTTGTCATGAATGACCAATTATAGCACATAGGCTTGTCCTGAATGACTTTAAAACATAACTCGATGGTCTATTTTTCAGGGACCTTAATTTATAAGCCGCAATCTTATTGGATTAGGGCTTCAAGGTTTGAACGTGGTTCTTCACCTTTGGACAGGGAGTCATAGACTACAACTGTCATCGTCTTGAAAGACGATTCTTTTGGCAGAAAAATAAGCCATTCAATCATCACTACTGGATGCTTATATATAACCATCGTATCTAAAGATATTAGTCATGATCACATCGATCATATTGACTATTAGGTTTGGGTATAATCACACCATTTTGAACAGGGGATCATAAAGATCACTACTATCTTTGTCTTACCGACACTAGAATAAAGTATAGCCCGTAGGCATTTCATCACGAGGAACGTTAATATTATGATTATCATACTGAGGATACTAGTCAGGATTGCAGTGATAGTATAGACTGTGGGATTTGAGTATAGCTCACCCCCTTGGCAAAAGAATCACAAAAGATTATAATAGCCTTGTCTCAGTCGGACGATATAATATAGCCCTTAGGCAAAACATCATTACGGATGTTAAAATTTTTAATCATCGTATTGATGATTTTTGTCACGATCGCATTGATCATATGAACTATTAGGCTTGAGCATAGCTCACCACCTTGGACAGGGAATCGTAAGGATCACAATGTCTTTGTCACATATGGACAGTATTATTTGGCCCATAGGCGAAAACATCACTCATGGATGTTTATAATTGGTTCATCCTATTAGATGCTATATGTCATGATTGCATTAATCATATTGACTATTTGGCTTGAGCATAGCTCACCACCTTAGACAAGGAATCATAACGATAACAATGTCAATGTCTCAAATGGACAATATATTATAGCCCTTGGGCAAGACATCACTAAAGGATGTTAAATAATATGATCATCGTATTAGATGATATTAGTCATGATCGCATTGATCATATAGACTATTATGTTTTGACATAGTCCAACCTTTTAGACAGGAGGTCGAAGACCACCACTGTCGTTGTATTATCGGACAACAAGTTTAGTCCGTAGGCACTTCATTACTAACGGATGTTTATAATATGATCATCTTATAGGATGATATAAGCCATGATTCCTAGATCATTAGGCTAGATTTGAGAATTGGAAGAATCCAATATAAGGATGACTGTTGTGATTTTCTCGAATCACATTTGTCAAGAGTGCTAACACATTCCTAAGTGTTAACAAGGATCTGAATCCCTTGAGTAGGTTTCACCATCTTGGCCGCGTAGGCTAGGTTTCACCTTCAAGATTCCCTTTTTAATTGCATACTGACAGGGAAGGAAGGATGTTTATTTTATTCAGGATTTTTATCATAAATCCTAATTTACAAGTTAATAATAGCACAAATGGCATAGTCGCGTAGACAAGTTAAATTTATAAGCCATGATTTCAGAGAATCGCGGCATTAAGGTTTGAATCAAAGTTCACTACCTTTTCCTGACAGGGAGCTGTAGGCTGCCACTGTCTTTAGTCTCAGAGGACATTAACTATAGCCCGTAGGCACTTCCCTCATAAGGGATGTTTATTACGGAATTGCCCCTTAGGGAAACCCATTAACCATGGTAAACAGTGACCATATTTGGTTAATTTATTATTCATATATTTATTTAGGAGTTCTATTATAATTTATCCTAATTATAAACATTAACAGTTTTATTAGTGGCACCCAATGGCCTGGTCACGTGGACATTTATAAATTATAAGCTTATGATTTCAGAGAATCAAAGCATGAAAGTATATTGGCATAATAGGCCTAGTCACAAGGACAATTATATGCTAGGATTTCAGAGAATCAAAGCATTTGAGGTTTGAACCTAGTTCATTACCTTTATCTGACAGGGAGTCATAGCTACCACTGTATCTTGGCTCATGTAGAAATGAGCAAGGCCCGTAGGCACTATATTACCACATATGGTTAAAAATATGATCATCTTAATTGATGACGTAAACCCAGGATTCAGGGATCATTAAACTGGGTTAGGAATCTTTTGAAGAATCCTATATAAAAATGACGTGTGATTTTAAATGAATCACATCTGACAGGAGCGTTAACATGTTTTAAGATGTTAACAGGGATTTGAATCTTTTAAACAGGTCTTACCATCTTGGCTCGGTCTTATAATTGACCCGAAGGCTAGGTTTCACACTTAAGATTCTTAATTAATGATTTGAATCTTTTTAACAGGTCTTACCATCTTGGCCCGGTCTTATTATTGACCCATAGGCTAGGTTTCACACTTAAGATTCTTAATTAATGATTTGAATCTTTTTAACAGGTCTTACCATCTTGGCCCGGTCTTATTATTGACCCATAGGCTAGGTTTCACACTTAAGATTCTTAATTAATAATTAACGCAGAGAAAATTTTAAATTGAGATGTTAATATGGATCTAAATCTAATTATGGAACTACCATCTTGGCCCGGTCTTAAAATGACACGTGGCTAGGTCTTGTCCTTTTTAAACCTTGCCATTTTATTATAATGGTAGATCTTGTAAAAGAAATGTTATTTTACATTTATTTAACATTTCTTGTTTAGAATGAAAGTTTAAACTTAATCATTCCACTATATAAAATAAAAGTATAAAGTTGCCCTAAGTGGGACTTGAAAGGGATAATGTTGTCTCGTAGGGACTGAAAGATAATTATGTATATAATAAATACGTCCTTAGAAGGACTATTAAGGAAACGATCTTCATTAAGAGGAGTTTCTTCTTCATTCTTATTTCTGAATGCTTTCTCCTTGTAGGCTCGTTTCATCCTGGCCGCGGTACGAAGCTCAGCATTTCAAGGCTCCAGGTGTGGAGGATTCCTATTACAGCTTCTTTGCTTGACGACGTATTCAATTAGAATTGGAAGCAAAATTTCCAGATTAGGGTTGAGATTATTCCTATGTTAAGTCTAGACTCAGAAGGTCAAAGAATGTGCTATTGTGTCATTGAGATTAAACACAAAAAGGATAGTGTTTAATTCCCTCAATGTTGGCTCTGATACCAACCTGTCACACCCCAAATTTCCACGTGTCACCAGTGGGCCCGGTGGGGAGTATCGTGACGTAGTTGATGTCATCATAGTCAAACAACACAATATATAAATGCACAGCGGAAGCAAAAGATAAATATTTTATAACCGATATAAAGTGATATCAAGTATTACAAACGGAAAGTATAGGATCCACAGGCGGATCGACAAAAAGGAAACATTTGTTCAACAGACTTTAATACATCCAAGCTTGCGAGACTTATTGTGGATGCTAGAAGACAGCCAGCCTATTACGTGTAGTACCTGCACTTAACCTTTTGGAAAATACGTCAGTTTACACTGGAAAATACAATTCGACTGACTCATTTTGAAAAGAGTTGAAAATTGATTTAAATGCACAAGGCACAAAAACATTTTAATTAACTTGGGCCAATTATTTAATATTATAATCATGTGAACGAATTACATGTTACTTGTGCGTTCAGTAGCCCGGATCTAGTCCGGGTTAAAGATCAATAGACACACCACATAAACGAGTTATACACTGACGGGTGCACGCCTACACCCCGTGCTCTGGTCGTGGCCATCTTGTAAGATGATGCCAAGGATATCCGGGACATGGGCATTAACCCCCCAAAGGCTTTAAGTAAGCAAAACTGTTTAAACGAGCCGAACAAACTATTCAAACTAAACACCCAAGGGTGTAGGATTTAACGCTCGATCAAGCGGTATTTTATATACCGTAACCCAAGCCCGTATAGGGAAAATAAGTCAAAAAGTATTTACCTGCGTATAGTATAAATTCACAAATAGCAGTGGAGATAGCTTTTACTGGTTCTTCTTATTCTGGAACAAAAGGTTTATAATAACCTATTAGATTTCTAACGGGTCTTTATTTAAGCCTAAGCCTAGACCGGTTAGTTTTAAGAACGATACGGTTCGCACGATTAAGCGAAGACCGGATAGAATGTGAATTTGACCCGACAAGTTCGAAGACTCATATAATATGGGTTTACTAAACACATTCTGGATTTTGAGACTAAGATGATAATGTTTGACCCGTTTCGGTCAATTTATGCAAACTAGTTACATAAACCGAACCGAACGCGAAAATGCGTTACGGGCGACCATAAGAGTCATATGCAAGTTTTCTGAGTTAATATGCTTTAATTATGTTATAATAACAGCAAGATATTTTCTATTATGCCCGGAATGTATTTAAACTCGACTTATGCTTCATAGGGGCATTTTGGTCAATTAAAAGGTTATAAAAAGGGTTTATTTGTAAATCTGAGTTTCGGGTCTGATTTATACAGTAAGTATACTTAATTTATCAAGTTATAATAGTAGGGTATGACCCGTATGTAAAATACATCATTTAAAACCAAACTATGCACCGTAGGGGCATTTTGGTAATTTAACAAGGGCTAAAAATGCCAAAACTGGAAATCTGAGTTTATAAAGTTGCACTTACTGTTTTTATATAAAAATATACTAATTACATCAGTAGGTATAAGTTTTATACATTTGATATGGTTATAGTATATACTATGCGCTAAAAATGCCTAAAAAGGCGATTTGGAGCCGTTTCCGGGTTTGTAAAAGAAATCTGAAATTTTTATAATTCCAGAAGGCTCAAAATACCTTATTTAATAAATAAAATCAGTAGAAAAAGGTTTGGGGTCAATCGGATTTGTAAAACTCGTTTTATGGTCAAAAAGGGCAAATTCGGTATTTACCGAATTTGGTTTAAAGACCTATGTTATGCTCATCCAAAAATTTAATAAAAATCTTTAAAAATCTCAAAATATTATATAATATCAGTGTATGAAAAAGTTTGATACCAAAAAGTGGATTAAAATAGGTTATGTGCTAATTGCGCTATTTACTTAACATAAAGGTCGTAATTTACGATATTGAGCATAACCGTTAATCTAGACCTCAAACTGATCTAAAATTTTCAGTGCATGTTTATAAATCAGTAACAAAGGATTCTACTCTTTCACTTTTTCAAAAATCTCGTTTTATATTATAAAGGGCAAAATAGTCATATTTATGCACAAACCGATAACTTGCATATGAACCGGGTAACCATGGAACTAAGATGTAAAATTCCAGAGGGTTGTACATTTATAAAACTTGGTCCAAAATATGCTCTAATGCAGATCTTAACATGCATGTGCGAGTCAGAACTGAAAGTCAACGAAAAAGTCAAATTATGTGACTTTCGGTTCCGATTCGGGTCTAAACAGAAAATTGTCGAGTTGATCATGAAGAAACACATTTTTACATTTATTATAAAGTTATTTTGATGATCAAACAGGTTGCATGTACCCTACATTGCTAATCAAGCTTAGATTTGCAATTAACAATTCTGTTGACTTTTTAAAACGAACTTTGACTCGACAATTATCAAGCTTAGAGTGGGAATCTGAAAATACCCCTTTGGGGTTTTGTTACCCACATAAATACCAACCTATTGGTACTTTTGATTCGAGATATGACTGAGCACATTTCGATTTATAGTAAAGTCAAACTGTATTTACGACGGATTGACTTTTAACGATTACACTAAGCTAGAATGAATTTGAAAAGGATTTGAATACTTACAATGCTCCTAATCAAGCTTAGAGATCACTAGGAAGTGGTCTTCACGCTCAGAAAGCTCCAGAGAGGGTCTTATGAATTTTTGCAAGTTCAAGTGTTCTTGGTTTGTTACTTCAAGACCCTTTTTAAGCACTTTGATCTTGATTCTAGAGTGATTCATAGGTTTTGGATTGTTATGAACTGAATAAAGATGATCCAGAATGCATGAAATGTGATTGGAGAGTCCCTTGAGTCGTATATAGCTGTCTTAAGTCGGTTTAAAGGCTGAAACTGGCAGCTGTAGGTAAAATCGCCCAGATACGGTGCTAGCGCACCGCTACGCTTCTGATGTAGCGCACCGCTAGCCCTCCTCAGGGGCAATTTTTCCATTTTTCAGTTTGCATCCCTGGCTCTTGGTGCTCCGAAAGGTCAACTAAGCTTAATTCTTGCATTTTGACCCCTTATTATTTATATACAAGGGCCTTATGACTTATACTCACTTTGCCAAGTCCCTGGACACTCCCGGTTAACCCGAAAAGCCTTAACTTTCAATATTAACACTTTAACCCCCCGCACACGAATTTGATCATAACTTTCTCATACGATAACGAAACTTTATGAAATTTTAATCGTGCATTCTAGTGAGCATAATTTATATTTACAAAGCTTCGGGTTTGTCAAAAGATCACTCAGAGGTATATCTTTAACATGTTGACACATTTGACCCCTGTAGTTTGTAATCTCTCACTTTTAGCTTCGTATGATCCATGATTTATTCGTTTGATGTTATAAACATCATGTAGGGTTATTATGAAGTATATTCATTCACTGTTGACACTTAGAATCCGTATAATTACATACTTTCCATGTTTGTCAACTTTAGTCCTTTTATAATATTCTTTCACACGTTCAAACTTTATGACACGTGTCAACACATTATAGGACGTGAATTTTCGAGGTGTTACAGTTATGAAGAGGGCCATTGAGGAAACGAGCAACTGGCTTAAGGACAACCAAAGTGCATCTTTTACTGAGCTTCAACTTCAGAAGATACACCTAGAAAAAGTTTTCAAGCCGTTGTTCTAGGTATAAGATTATGGTTGTTGAATGTTAGAATCTAGGCTTGTGTATATCTTTTTGTTCCACTTAATCTGTCATCAATATTAATGGTTGTTGAATATTGTTATCTAAGTGGATACCTACAATTTAATTTTGACAGTAGATCCTTACCATTCTTCAGATGTTTTATATAAAACACTAAACTCATTCTGCTTAGTAAGAAGGGGCTTATATCCATCATCTGCAACAGCCTTCTCATCATGTTTATCAGAAGCAGCTTCTTTATGCTCCGCATGACTGATAAAGTTTGAACTTTTGTTGTGGTGTGGAATAGAATTTTTTTTTACTACCAAGCAAATATTGGAACTAGCAATAGAGATATTGGTGTTGTGAACCGCAACTAACTGCTAAAACAACACATTAGCCCCTAATCCACCTTTGTTGTACTTCAGGCCTATTGAAACTTTCTACTTAATTCAAGAATCCTACTATTAAGTGCTTGAATTTTAGGATCAAGCACAATACTAATTTCAAGAAGCCAATTATTATGATTTTCACTACAAGAAACTATCACTTTTAGCGGCGACACCATTAGCGGCGACTGGCAAAATGTCACCGCTATTGGTCGATCCGCGTCCTGGAGTCTGAAACCAAACCCCAGACGTTGATCCTTATCCTGATCTAACGGTTGGGGATTTAAAGGGCATTAGCGGCGACAAGACGACAACATTAGCGGCGACAACTGTCTCTGCTAAAAGTGTGATCTGTGTGCGTCAAAAGCTGATTGATCCTGGCCCTTGATGCAAACATGATCCAACGGCAGTCACCTTTCTCCTCCTCAAACAAACACACTTAAACTTTTTCATCCTCTTCCTCAAAAAACAGTCACCTTTCTTCTTGTAAGGCTGCTTCGGGGAGAAGCTCCGGCGACAAAAGCTCCGGCCGTACCAGTCAACCACAATCAACCATCACCTCTGCCATCCTTCAACCACCACCGTACCAGTCAAACTTCGGCGAAAAGCTCAAGCTCCGACGACAAGATCAAGCTCCGACGAAAAAGCTCCAGCCAGTCTTGACATTTTATGTAGATTTTGTGTTGTTTATAATGTATAATTTTGTCTAATTTTTTGTAGATTTTTTCTTGTTTATAATGTATAATTTTGTCTAATTTTTGTAACTTCTTTGTCTTCAATCATAAATCATTCAAAAAAAATAACCAATTTATTAGGCGGGCGTTTGTAATCATTTTGTAACCTGGAAATCCGTCTCGGGCAAACTTTCAGGCAAAATCTCCGGCAAAGGCATTGGCGGCGACAACATCAATAGCGGCGCCAAACTGGGCAATAGCGGCCCATCTATACCGGCCACATGTCGCCGCTAAAGGTTAATAGTGGCGACAAGATAGGGCAATAGCGGCGACACCGGGCGCCGCTAAAGGTGCCCGTGTCTTGTATAGTCAGGGGCGCAGACCCCCCGAATTTTTCGCTCAGTAGTCTTATATATGTAGTTTTCGTATAAATGTTTTTGGGTATATACGTTTTCGCCCCCCCCCCCCCCCCCGGTTCTATAGAGTTTTTTGGGTATACGTTTTTGCCCCTCCCACCCCCCACCCATCCCGTTTTCGAAGGCAAGCTTCGCAACTGTGTATAGTGCCGCATATATACTAATTGTTTATTTTATTAATCACATACAATATTAAGTATAGTCACACATCTCACATTAATTAATCAACTAGCTTCAAAAATTTATATCAAACAATTAACAAAAAGTTTATCTTACATCTTCCCCTATAAGATATTTTCAAAAAATAACACTTAAGGTTTATTACACGCTATCATTTTCACAATATAAAAAAGGAAATTAATTTTTTATAAGGCGATCCATCTTACTGGTGACTAATGATGTATTTTTGGTTTTTGAAATCCTTGAGTTGTATAGAATTCTGTATTCTTAGTTGTCCTGGGAAAAGAAGTGAGATGGAGAAATTTGCTGGTGGGATCTATACCACTTGTGTCGAGGTACTTAGACTCCACGTTGTGGGCATTAAATCCTCTGGTACCAAAGCCACCTAAGCAACTTTAGGCGTTAAACACCGAAATGCAAGCGTGAAAGGAGGGCGCCAAAGTGGGGAGTGCCACTCCCTTAATGAGTGTGAGAGAGTAAGGGTGTGGGATCCACCCCCAATCAACCAATAAACTTGTTTTCTTTTCTATTATTTAACTCTTAGTTAAACCACAACTAATAGTGAAGATCCAAATTCTAGCAAGAGGCCGAAACCTGTAACCCGGATTTGGACGTTGGAGAAGATGAGGATTTAAACCTGCAAAAGAGAAAATCGTTAGGCACGCCGCAGAGATGGGAGGGCCCCTCTGCTACCACCCTCCGGCGTGAGGATAAGTATTGATAGAGAGAGAAAGTAGAGAGAGAAAGTAAGGACGAAGGTTCAGCGCTCAGCGTGTTATAGTAATAGTATATCTTCTGCTCTTCATTTGTCACCAATTCATTGCAAAACTTCATCTTATCCATAAACGTCGTCGTTATCTTGTCTATGGTTTCGCCCTTGTGCCTAAGTTGCATGAATTCTTCTTTGATCTTATTGATGACCGCCTTGGGACTATGATGTTTAATAAATGGCGTCTTAAACTCTTCCCATGACATGGCTCTTGCCGCTTCGGCCCATATTTCATTCTTTTTATTATCCCACCAATCCTTGGCTTGTCCTCTCAACTGACCCGTTCCGTAAGCAACGAAGTCACTTTCGTCACAATGGGTCCTTTCAAACACCCCTTCAATGTCGCCCAACCATCTTTGGCAAATTATCGGGTCAACCTCCCCGTTGTAGATTGGCGGTTTACACGCCATAAATTCTTTGTATGAACACCCTTTACGTTCTCCCGATTTCTCTTTCATAAGGTTGACACTATCCTCCAACCTTTTGACTCGCTCTTCGACAAGTGACAACACCGTGCTTTGAATTTTGTCTATAAACGCAGATAGACTACCTTCAATTGCCTTCCCTACTTCTTCGGCAATTATCTCTTTCATTTGTTCGGTGCTTGTCTGCACCGGTTCATCATCGTTTCCGTCAGACATCTTGAAACTGAAATGTTTACATTAAATGTTAAACATTTCATTTATTACATTACTTCATTTGTTTCGGTTTAGCCAAGCTCCCAACTTGCTTTAACCGTTCACATTTAATGCTCTTTCCGGGTTTGAGTGTGTTAACACGCTCTTCCCATGCATATCAATTCATTTCTCATTTCTTACATAAGATACAATCTATTAAAATAATAAGTTAATTCTTACCGGATGATTGATCAAGCTTGAACCGAACACTTTGTTGACAGCCTTAAGCTCTGATTACCAACTTGTAACAACCCTCTATTTACTACTCAATTTTAATCGAATTTCAAGTGAATTTATATATATAAAGTGCATCTAGGTTAAAACATAAGTTCCCAAAGTGACCAAACATTAGTCAACTACCGACTAATTCAAACTTTCATAAGATGTTTAACAAACTGTTTACATTCCCAAAAATATTGTCTAAACAAAGTTAATTTAACGCGGAAGCTTCAATAGTCGTGTTCGATTCTTCAAAACATGCTTGATCATCGTCCACATACTTACAATACCTAGAAGCTGAATTTTTTTAACAATTATTAGTATTAGTGTCCTTATAAATTTGCATAATCGAAACTACGCTCAGAAACGGATTCGATTAACTAAGATGTATAAAAATTAACAAAATTTTCAAGGCTCTACCGTAACTTACGGTATCTACCGTACGTTACGGTAGTCACTTGTTAATTCTGGTCCACCGTAAATCAGTAATAAACCACCGTAAGCTTTTGATCTCTACCGTAAGTTACGGTGGATACCGTAACTTACGGTAGACACTGCAAGTTTATGTTTTTTACTGATTTGATTATTTAGCCCAACCAAACTCTCGGATTTCTCATTCTTACAAACCAACATGTTAATTTCTCGTATTCTAATATGTCGTTTATAATCAATAACGAATGACCAATTTACTATATCACGAAGCATTCTCTACGCATTGATCGATTATTCGACCCGTTTGGCTCATCTACGGAATCCTCCATTATGATGACTACCAACAAGTTCTAACCAATCCTGGTCTTATTAATCAATATAGCGAACATTATCGCTTTAAATTAAGACAACCTTTATTCTACAATTCACTATATCTATGAAATTATCAGAATTTACCCAATGTAACGAATCAAGTTACATACCTTTAGTGCACGCCCTTCAAACGCAAGTCGCCACCGGCTTGTTCGCTTGGAGCTCCGGTATCTTTTCCTATAGAGTTCAACCAAGACATGTTTAGAACTCTTTTCGATTCATAGTTCGCATATTTTGCCGAAACATCACAATCATTCGGTTTAACTCAAATTTTCAGATTTAAGCCTTCTTTGAGGCATTTATGCGAGCACTTTAAGGGCAGAAAATTACACTATACATTATCAAGTTCATAACTTGTCGTGTAGCTCTAAATTTTCATCAATCAATTATATTACATGAACTTTAACCTCTAAAATTCTGAAATCACTTCACATATGTCAAATATTACTAGAACAACCACTATAATCCTAGTGTTTATCATTTTCTCACAAAACCCATGAATCACCTTCAATGTGTTCATGAAATTTTCAGAATTTAGGCATGATTTCACATATTGTTGTCTAGGTTTTACTCCTAGACACTATATCATTCCTATTCTAACCAAATAACTAACATGCATCCTCAAATTTCAGATTTCCCAATTTCATGAGAATTTCAAGTAGGAAATTTTCATCAAATTCTACATACCTTATAACCCCCTTGCTATGAGGATCATTAATCTCTGCTCGGATTTCGTTTTTGATTAGATTTGAACCTTCAATTTAGTTGTTTTGTGGATGTTAGGGTTTTGGAGAGCTTTGCCCCCCCCCCCCTTGCTTGCCTGGTTCGACCTCAGCACACAAAGTGTGTTTGAGTTGTTTAATTTTTTTGTTTTATCCTAATTTTTTTGTTTTATCATTATTAGTTTCAAATTAAACGCTTTTGGCCCCTCAACTTTCGTTTTTATTTTAGTTTAAACAAATAACTACTCATAGGAAATAATCTAACTAGGTTAATGTCATTCCTAGTTGGATTATTTCACTTATTTATTTACAACATATTTGTAATGTAAGAACTTGTATTTTCGGGGTGTTACAAGTCCACCCCCCTTAAAAGGGTTTCATCCCCGAAACCAAAGTACGTACCAAATAAAGTAGGGTAGAGATGTCGCATCTCCTCTTCGGATTCCCACGTAGTGTCCGAACCTTTCCTATGCTCCCACTTGACCTTGACTTGATCGATTTGTTTGTTTCGCAAGTATTTGACCTTTCGATCTAAAATCTCCACTGGTCTCACCGCATAATTCAGGCTATTATCCACCTCGATATCATCATAATGGATATAAGCTGTTTCGTCCGCTAGACACTTCCGCAATTGCGACACGTGAAACGTGCCATGTATTCCATTCAACTCTTCCGGTAATTCGAGGCGATAAGCCACTTTGCCAACCCGTTAGATGATTTTAAATGGCCTGATAAACCTCAGGCTTAGTTTCCCCCTTTTTCTGAATCTGATAATGCCCTTCCATGGGGAAACTTTTAGCATAACCATATCGCCTATCTGAAATTCAATCGGTCTTCGTCTTTTGTCGGCATAGGACTTCTGTCTATCTCGGGCCGCTTTCAAATGGGCTCGCACCACTTCAATTTTCTCATTAGTGGCTTGAATTATATCTGTATGTGCCAATTCACGTGGTCCCACTTCACCCTAACACACCGGGGTTCTACATTTTCTACCATATAGCATTTCGTAAGGTGCCATGCCGATACTCGAATGGTAACTATTGTTATACGAAAATTCGGCCAAAGGTAGATAAACATCCCAACTTCCACCGAAGTCGATGATACATGCTTGTAACATATCTTCTAGCGTCTGTATTGTTCTTTCACTCTGCCCATCCGTCTGAGGATGGTAGGCAGTGCTAATGAAGAGTTTCGTTCCCATCTGTTCTTGGAAATCTAGCCAAAATTTTGAAGTAAACCGGGTATCTCTATCCGACACAAAAGATACCGGTATTCCGTGACGTGCCACTATCTCGTTTGTATACACCTCGGACATCTTCTCCGAAGTATATGTTTCTCGTATAGGAATAAAGTGTGCACTCTTCGTCAATCTATCCACAATCACCCATATGGCGTCGAATCCCCGAATCGTTTTAGGTAGTTTGGTCAATAGGTCCATAGTGATATGTTCCCATTTCCAAACCGGGATCTCCAAAGGTTGTAGTTTTCCATATGGTTTCTGTCACACCCCTAATTTCCACGTGTCACCGGCGGGCCCAGTGGGGGTATCGTGACGTCGTTGGTATCATCATAGACAAACAACACAATATAATAATGCACAGCGGAAGCAAAAGATAGATTCATTTCAACTTTAAATAAAATGTAATAATAAATATCACGAGTAGTTGAAACGGATCCACAGGCGGATCGAAATAAAATAGGATAATTGTTCAACAGTTTATTGTCGTCCAAGCTGCTAGACTTATTGTGGACGCTCTAGAAGACTGCCAGCCTATTACGTGTAGTACCTGCACTTAATCTTTTTGGGAAAAATACGTCAGTTTACACTGGTAAATACAATTCGACTGACTCATTTTGAAAAGGTTGAAAATTGGTTTAAATGCACAATGCACAAAACATTTTAATTAACTTGGGTCAATTATTTAATATAATAATAATCATGTGAACGAATTACATGTCACTTGCGTTCAGTGGCCCGGATCTAGTCCGGGCTAAAGATCAATGGACCCACCACATTCACGAGTTATATACAGACAGGTGTACGCCTACACCCCGTACTCAGGTCGTGGCCATCTCGTAAGATGATGCCAAGGATATCCGGGACATGGTCAATTAACCCCCCAAAGGCCTTAAGCGAACAAGACTGTTTAAACGAGCCGATTAAATTATTCCAACTACCCACGCAACGGTGGAGGATTTAATGCCCGATCAAGCGGTATTCTATATACCGTAACCCAAGCCCGTATAGGGAAAATAAGCCAAAGAGTATTTACCAGAATAAGTATCAATCACAATCAAGAAAAATGCAAGTATCTTTTACTGGTGCTCCTAATCTGGAACAAAGGTTTATAATAACCTATTAGACTTCTAACGGGTCTTTATTTAAGCCTAAGCCTAGACCGGTTAGTTTTAATGACGATACGGTTCACGCACGATTAAGCGAAGACCGGATGGAATGTGAATTTGACCCGACAAGTTTGAAGACTTGTATAATATGGGTTTACTAAACACATTCTGGATTTTGAGACAAAAAGGATAATGTTTGACCCGTTTCGGCCAATTTATGCAAACTAGTTACATAAACCGAACCGAACGCGAAAAGTGCGTTACGGGCGACCATGAGAGTCATATGCAAGTTTTCTGAGTTGATATGCTTTAAATATGTTAAAATATCAGCAAGATATCTTCTATTATGCCCCGAATGTATTTAAACTCAATTTATGCCTCGTAAGGGCATTTTGGTCATTTAAAAGTTTATAAAAGAGTTTAATTGTAAATCTGAGTTATGGGTCTGATTTATACAGAAAATATACTTAACTTATTATGTTATAACAGTAGGGTATGACTCAAATATAAAACTTATCATTTAAAACCAAACTATACACCCTAGGGGCATTTTGGTAATTTCACAAGGGCTAAAAATGCCAAAACTGGAAATCTGAGTTTATAAAATTGTACTTACTGTTTTTATATGAAAATATGCTAATTACATCAGTAGGTATAAGTCTTATATGCTTGTCATGGTTATAGCATATACTATGCGTTAAAAATGCCTAAAAAGGCGATTTGGAGCCGTTTCCGGGTTTGTAAAAGAAAGCTGGGATTTTTATATTTCCAGAAGACCCAAAATACTTTATTTAATAAATAAAATCAGTAGGAAAAGGTTTGGGGTCAATCGGATTTATAAAACTCGTTTTATGGCTTAAAAGGGGAAAATCGGTATTTACCGAATTAAGCTTAGAGACCTATGATACGATCAGCCAAAAATTAAATAAAAATCTTTAAAAATCTCAAAATATTATATAACATCAGTGTATAAAAGGTTTGATACCAAAAAGTGGGTTAAAATAGACTATGCGCTAATTACGCTATTTATGTAACATAAAGCTTGTAATTTACGATAATGAGCATAACAGTTAATCTAGACCTCAAACTGATATCAAAATTTCGGTGCATGTTTATAAATCAGTAACAATTGATTTTACTGTTTCACTTTTTCAAAAATCGCGTTTTATATTAAAAAGGGCAAAATAGTCAACTTTAAGCATAAACCGGTAACATGCATATGAATCGGTTAATCATGGAATCAATTTGTAAAATTCCAGAGAGTTAATCTTATATAAAAGTTGGTCCAAAATATGCTCTAATGCAGATCTTAACATGCATGTACGGATCAGAACCGATAGTCAAAGAAAAAGTCCATTTATGAGACTTTCGGTTCCGATTCGGTTTTAATACAGAAAATTGTCGAGTTGATCATGAAGAAACATGTTCTTACATTATTTACAAAGTTATTTTGATGATCAAACAGGTTGCATGTGGCCTACATTGTTAATCATGCTTATTTTTGCAAAAACACATCCTGTTGACTTTTTAAGAAAAGCTTTGACTCGACAATTGACATGTTTAGAGTGTGAATCTGAAAATACCCTTTTAGGGGTTTGTTATACACATAAATACCAACATGTAGGTACTTTTAATTTGAGATTTGACAGAGCCAATCTCGTTTAATCATAAAGTCAAACTAGTTTTGCAATAAGTTTGACTTTTAGTGAATACACTAAGTTAGAACGGATTAGAGGGTGATATAAACACTTACAAAGGTCCTAACAAGCTTAGTGATCACTTATGAGGTAGCCTTGGCGTCCAGAAAGCTCCAGGAGAAGTCTTGTGAATTTTTGAATGCAAGTGCTTGAATGTTTGCAACAATGGTGAGCTTTTAGGATGATTTTGATCTGAATTGGAGGTGCTACAGATGTTTATAAGGGTTGTAATACTTACACAAGTGTCCTATCTTGCATGTAAGTCGATTGGTGGGTTCATAGAGTCGAGTACAGCTGTAAATGACCGAGAACAGATCAGAACTGGCAGCTGTCGCGACTTTTGTCGCTGGGCGCTGGGTCGCGGGCCGCGACAGGCCCCTCGCGGGCCGCGTGCGAGTGGTCGACCAGTTCAGCAGGTTTTCGATAATTACAATTCAGTCCCTGCTCTTATGATACGTGTTTTAGGCTGTTTATTTAGCACTTTAGACCCTCAAATCTGGTTTTTATGAACCTTGGGACTTTTATAAACATGGCAAAGTCCTCGGTTCACTTTGCGCTTACCCGAAAAGTCACGAAATTCACGATAACGCAATTAACCTTTCGTGTACGGTTTTAATCATAACTTTCTCATACGTTCACGAAACTTCATGAAATTTTTATCATATATTCTCGTGAGTATATTTTATCATTACAAAGCTTCGGGTTTGCCAAAAGATCACTCAGAGGTATAAATTCAACATGTTGACACGTTTAGCCCCTGTAGTTTGTAATTCCTCACTTTCTTTCATTTTTCGCTTCGTATGATCCATGATTTACCCGTTTAAGATTATAAACACCATGTAGGGTTATTGTAGGGCTTATTTATCCATTGTTGACACTTTGGACCCTTATGTGTACATAGTTTCACTAAATGTCAACTTTAGTCCCTCTAAAGTATGTTTTCACCTATTCTGAGTCCATGACACGTGTCACCACATTATTGGACATAAATTTTCGAGGTGTTACAGTTTCTGATGCTCCGCCTTGACTTGTAAGCAAGTCAAGCACTTCTCTACGTGTTTTACCACATCTCTCTTCATTACGGGCCGCCAATAATTTTGTTTCAGATCATTATACATTTTGGTCACACCCGGATGAATTGAATATCGGGATTTATGAGCTTCATCAAGTAGAAGCGTCTTCACTCCACAAGTATTTGGAACCCATATCCTTTCGGATCGAGTCTTCAACCCGTTATTTCCATCCGACAAATCTTTCAACTGGCCGATTATTCTTTCCTTCTTCCAGTTCTCCTCTTTCACTGCTTCTACTTGCGCCTCTCGGATGCGTTCAAGTATACCCGAGGTCACCACAAGTTGCATCGATCTTACTCGTATTGGGATATAGTCCGCTTTTCTGCTCAGAGCATCCGCTACCACATTTGCCTTTCCGGGGTGGTAATGTATTTCACAGTCGAAGTCCTTCACCGTTTCTAACCATCGTCTCTGGCGCATATTTAACTCCTTCTGATCGAAGAAGTATTTTAAGCTTTTGTGATCTGTGAATATGGTGCACTTTACTCCGTATAAATAGTGCCTCAATATTTTTAACGCAAATACCACCGCAGCCAACTCGAGATCGTGCGTGGGATATTTCTTCTCGTGTATCTTCAATTGCCTCGAAGCATAAGCTATAACCTTTCCACGTTGCATCAAAACGCATCCGAGCCCCGATAGTGAGGCATCCGAATAAACCACCAAGTCTTCAACCCCATCCAGCAATGTTAGTACCGGAGCTTGAGTTAACTTATCTTTTAGCGTTTGAAACACTCTTTCTTGATCGACACCCCAAATAAACTTTTCTTCCTTCCGGGTTAGCTTTGTTAGCGGCGACGCAATCTTGAATGAATCTCCTATAGTATCCCGCAAGCCCCAAAAAGCTTCTAATTTCCGAAGGGTTCTTTGGGGGATTCCATTTCGACACAGCCTCGATCTTTGACGGATCTACCAATACTCCATCGGCACTTATGATGTGGCCGAGAAATTGCACCTCTCGTAACCAGAAGGTACACTTAGAGAATTTCGCATACAACCTCTCTCGTCTAAGTGTCTCTAACACCTCTTGTAAGTGGTGTGCATGTTCAGCTTCACTTTTTGAATACACCAAAATATCATCGATAAACACGATGACTGATTTATCCAACATTGGCTTGCAAACCCGGTTCATGAGGTCCATGAATGTCGCGGGTGCATTTGTTAGCCCAAATGACATCACGAGAAACTCGTAATGTCCGTATCGCGTGCGAAAAGCCGTCTTCGGCACATCTTCCTCCTTGACCTTTAGTTGGTGATACCCCGATCTAAGGTCAATTTTTAAAACCAGTTCGCACCTTGTAGTTGGTCGAAAAGATCATCTATCCTCGGAAGCGGGTATCGGTTCTTTACCATGAGTTTGTTTAATTCCCGGTAATCGATACACATGCGCATGCTTCCGTCTTTCTTTTTCACGAACAATACCGGTGCGCCCCAAGGAGACACACTCAGCATTATGAATCATTTGTCAAGCAGGTCTTGAATCTGGGACATCATCTCTTGTAATTCCGACGGCGCGAGTCGGTACGGTGCTCTAGCTACGGGTTTTGCGCCCGGAATCAATTCGATTCCGAACACTACTTCTCGTTCAGGCGGTATTCCCGGTAAATATTCCGGAAACACGTCTTCGTAGTCCCGTACTACCGGTACATCTTCAATCTTCAGTGATTCCTTCTCGGGCTCGTTCGTGTATATCATAAATGCCTTGCATCCTTGCTTCATAAGCTTGTGAGCTTTCAACATCGAGCACATTATGGGGTTACCTCCTTTTTCGCCATAGATAGTGATATGTTTCCCGCTCGGAGATGTTAGCTTTATCTCCTTACGAAAGCACACGACCTTTGCGTGGTGTCGGGATAGCCAATCCATCCCAACGACTACTTGAAATTCCCCCATTGACATAGGGATTAGGTCTATCAGGTATTCTTCATCATCAATGCTTAATTTGCAGCCTCGACAAATATCACAAACTATAAAACTTTTGTTGTCCCCTATTTCAACTTCTAAGGGCACAGATAATTTCGTCAATACAAATGAAGGATGTCGAATAAATCCATGTGAAATGAAGGATTTATTCGCACCCGTATCAAACAATACACATGCAGGAATTGAGTTAATTGTGAATATACCTGAGACCACATCGGGTTCTGCTTTTGCTTCAACCGCGGTAAGTTGGAAGGACCTAGCCTTCGCCTTTGGAGTTTCTGCTGGAGATTCTTTAGTATCTCTCTTTCCAACCAATTCCGGGCATTCAGACTTTTTGTGGCCGGGCTGATAACATTTATAGCAAATAGAAATCTTTCTGGGACATAACGATGCAGTGTGTCCCGTCTTCCCACATACCGGACACGGCTTGTCCTTGAAGCGGCACTCACCTTTGTGCCCCTTTCCACACACCTTGCAACTTGGCGACCCGCCTTTAGCATCCACTTTCTTTCCCGATTCCCCAGTTCGAGCTTTCTTTGTAGGGCTTGGATTCACATCTTGTGCCCTTCGTTCACCCCTTTCAACTTGTTTCTTCAATTCAATTTCCAGTTCTCGAGCAACGTTTATGATCTCGGTAAGGGTCTCGTATTTTGAAGGAGTCATGAACTCCCTATATTCAGCGCTCAGCGTGTTATAGTAATAGTATATCTTCTGCTCTTCATTTGTCACCAATTCATTGCAAAACTTCATCTTATCCATAAACGTCGTCGTTATCTTGTCTATGGTTTCGCCCTTGTGCCTAAGTTGCATGAATTCTTCTTTGATCTTATTGATGACCGCCTTGGGACTATGATGTTTAATAAATGGCGTCTTAAACTCTTCCCATGACATGGCTCTTGCCGCTTCGGCCCCTATTTCATTCTTTTTATTATCCCACCAATCCTTGGCTTGTCCTCTCAACTGACCCGTTCCGTAAGCAACGAAGTCACTTTCGTCACAATGGGTCCTTTCAAACACCCCTTCAATGTCGCCCAACCATCTTTGGCAAATTATCGGGTCAACCTCCCCATTGTAGATTGGCGGTTTACACGCCATAAATTCTTTGTATGAACACCCTTTACGTTCTCCCGATTTCTCTTTCATAAGGTTGACACTATACTCCAACCTTTTGACTCGCTCTTCGACAAGTGACAACACCGTGCTTTGAATTTTGTCTATAAATGCAGATAGACTACCTTCAATTGCCTTCCCTACTTCTTCTACAATTATCTCTTTCATTTGTTCGGTGCTTGTCTGCACCGGTTCATCATCGTTTCCGTCAGACATCTTGAAACTGAAATGTTCATATTAAATGTTAAACATTTCATTTATTACATTACTTCATTTGTTTCGGTTTAGCCAAGCTCCTAACTTGCTTTAACCGTTCACATTTAATGCTCTTTCCGGGTTTGAGTGTGTTAACACGCTCTTCCCATGCATATCAATTCATTTCTTATTTCTTACATAAGATACAATCTATTAAAATAATAAGTTAATTCTTACCGGACGATTGATCAAGCTTGAACCGAACACATTGTTAACAACCTTAAGCTCTGATTACCAACTTGTAACAACCCTCTATTTACTACTCAATTTTAATCAAATTTCAAGTGAATTTATATATATAAAGTGCATCTAGGTTAAAACATAAGTTCCCAAAGTGACCAAACATTAGTCAACTACCGACTAATTCAAACATTCATAAGATGTTTAACAAACTGTTTACATTCCCAAAAATATTGTCTAAACAAAGTTAATTTAACGCGGAAGCTTCAATAGTCGTGTTCGATTCTTCAAAACATGCTTGATCATCGTCCACATACTTGAAATACCTAGAAGCTGAAATTTTTTAACAATTATTAGTATTAGTGTCCTTATGAATTTGCATAATCGAAACTACGCTCAGAAACGGATTTGATTAACTAAGATTTATAAAAATTAACAAAATTTTCCGGGCTCTACCGTAACTTACGGTATCTACCGTAAGTTACGGTAGTCACTTGTTAATTCTGGTCCACCGTAAATCAGTAATAAACCACCGTAAGCTTTTGATCTCTACCGTAAGTTACGGTGGATACCGTAACTTACGGTAGACACTGCAAGTTTATGTTTTTTACTGATTTGATTATTTAGCCCAACCAAACTCTCGGATTTCTCATCCTTACAAACCAACATGTTAATTTCTCGTATTCTAATATGTCGTTTATAATCAATAACGAATGACCAATTTACTATATCACGAAGCATTCGCTACACATTGAACGATTATTCGACCCGTTTGGCTCATCTACGGAATCCTCCATTATGATGACTACCAACAAGTTCTAACCAATCCTGGTCTTATTAATCAATATAGCGAACATTATCGCTTTAAATTAAGACAACCTTTATTCTACAAATCACTATATCTATGAAATTATCAGAATTTACCCAATGTAACGAATCAAGTTACATACCTTTAGTGCACGCCCTTCAAACGCAAGTCGCCATCGGCTTGTCCGCTTGGAGCTCCGGTATCTTTTCCTATAGAGTTCAACCAAGACATGTTTAGAACTCTTTTCGATTCATAGTTCGCATATTTTGCCGAAACATCACAATCATTCGGTTTAACTCAAATTTTCAGATTTAAGCCTTCTTTGAGGCATTTATGCGAACACTTTAAGGGCAGAAAATTACACTATACATTATCAAGTTCATAACTTGTCGTGTAGCTCTAAATTTTCATCAATCAATTATATTACATGAACTTTAACCTCTAAAATTCTGAAATCACTTCACATATGTCAAATATTACTAGAACAACCACTATAATCCTAGTGTTTATCATTTTCTCACAAAACCCATGAATCACCTTCAATGTGTTCATGAAATTTTCAGAATTTAGGCATGATTTCACATATTGTTGTCTAGGTTTTACTCCTAGACACTATATCATTCCTATTCTAACCAAATAACTAACATGCATCCTCAAATTTCAGATTTCCCAATTTCATGAGAATTTCAAGTAGGAAATTTTCATCAAATTCTACGTACCTTATAACCCCCTTGCTATGAGGATCATTAATCTCTGCTCAGATTTTGTTTTTGATTAGATTTGAACCTTCAATTTAGTTGTTTTGTGGATGTTAGGGTTTAGGAGAGCTTTGCCCCCCCCCCCCCCCCCCCCCCCCTTGCTTGCCTGGTTCGACCTCAGCACACAAAGTGTGTTTGAGTTGTTTATTTTTTTTTGTTTTATCCTAATTTTTTTGTTTTATCATTATTAGTTTCAAATTAAACGCTTTTGGCCCCTCAACTTTCGTTTTTATTTTATTTTAAACAAATAACTACTCATAGGAAATAATCTAACTAGGTTAATGTCATTCCTAGTTGGATTATTTATATAATATAAATTTGCAACATGTTTAGGCATTAGTTGTTGTAATTTGTGCTTATTGGGTTGTATGTGCTTTGTAGTGTTGTATAGTACAAGGTTATCTACTTTTTGGGGCTACGTGTTGTGTTCTGCATTTGCTATATTGTACACGCCTCTTTCTCACTCCTTATCACTATCTTTCTCTTGCTCAATGTTCAAGACCCCAGTTCAACAACTTCATAAACATCCAGCTCTACTAGCCACCCACTGTCAAAACCACACTCACTCCAGTTTGAATCTTCTTTACTGTGTTGATTTCGACACTCGGATTGTTACATGAATGGCGTCTGCAAGTTTTGTCAAGCTAAACGCATCTTCCTCATCGTAGATCGGTCAACGTTCCTTCAATCAAGTCCAAGATCTTCCTCCCGATCATTCGCCACCCGTGTCTCCGTCATCCGTGCAGGATCTTACTCTGAAGAACTTGTCAAAACCGCTGTGAGTTTCTGTAACCTTTTGGATTGAAATGTGGTGATTTTGTTTCTGAATCGTAGAAAATTGATCTGATTTGTGTTGTGTATGGTGGATCCAATTAGTAGATCGTATGTGTTTGTTATTGTAGATAGTAATTACTTTCAGGATTTAGTTTAGTTAGAATTCTTTTTTGTGATTCAGTGTAATTTAGGAAGAAAGCATATTAAGAGATACCAATTGAATGTGGTGTGAGGCAAGTAAGAAGGTTTTAGGGTTTGGTGATATTTGTGGTTTGGTGTTATGACAGAGAAAGATAAAGGGGTATGCATATAGATGAAATAGAAAAGTAAAATGAAGTTCCTTTTTCTGATGGTGTTTATTGGAAGCCATTAGTCTCCACACGCATTGAAAAGTCAACACAAAATTGAATTCAATCTTATAATCTTTGGCTTTATGTCCATTGCAGCTTAAATGGACGGGTTTATTAAATAAAAAAAGAAACAAGGTTTTAGATTTGTAACAAAAAGAGCGGTACATACATGTTTACAATCAAAGGCTGATTAAACCTATTTTTTTGTTTGGGTCCTGTTCGTATAAACTATATTGTCGAGGTCATTACTACAACAAACCGACAACAATCACTTCGGGATACTATATCCCAATGGGAACCAGAACAAGAAGTCACAAAACCCGCAACAGTTCCCTTAATCTGGAACATATTCCGGTCCAAGTGAAAGATGATAAAAAAAAACCCGTTTCGCAGTAGCCCCAGAACACCCGAAATCCTCATAAGTTTCCATCCGGACCAATCCGAATTTGGTCAACAATCACCAGAAGATGTTCATGGAGAGGGTGAAGTAATTGAAACACTTTCAATATCGATTTCGTGCAATTACATTGAACAGAACAGTGAAGCAGAGTGTTCGAAGTCGTTCTGTTCTGATTTTCAGACTCGCGATTATCTAATGAATCTCTTTTTGCCAGTAGTGAAGTTGATGATCATCGAAACGCCTCAAAACATTGCGAAGAGGCAAGAGGCTACAATTCTGGAGCCTCTAAGGTATGTCAAGAAGGTTTACAATGGCGACTTGAGACTGTTGGTTAATTATTATAACCATGAGGATATAGGAAGTATTGTGGTTGATAATGTTGATGATGTTAAGAAGAAACTGCGTAAAAAGGGTTTCAGGTTCTTCCTCCCCCGAACTTGCACGAAACGAAAGCCAAGGTTCACTAGATCCAGTCTTTTGTTACTGAGTCTCATGGACCTGTGCCACGGCTGTTTCGAAGAACTGCATACAGTTGACCATTGACTCCAAGTCTTGAGAAGGTAACTCTTGAGACTTTTATGTTAAATTTTGTTTGAATGATATTAATTAATCCGAATAACTGAATACGATAACGGGTGAAACAGTTGAATGAGATTGTCTAACGTGTGTATTAAACACATTTTATTATATCAATATCGTTAATTCACTCACCTTTTTCAACTAACACAAGTTATCACATGTCATTATATCAACAAAACACATTATATATTTCATTTTTTTAAATAAATGAGGTTGCCTAACGGGTGTCCTAAACACACATAATAAGGATTATGTGATAAAGGCTTAAATATCGCAAAATTTAGAATGAAACGTAAAACGAAAAACTTGCGAATGATAAAAAGTATGGGGAACCAAAGTTGTAAATAATAAATTGTTGTTTTAAATTATAAAAGATATAAAACTTTGGGTTAAAAGTAAAAAAAAATTAAAAGGGGTCAAAATACAAAATATGAAATGTTTGGGTTAAAAGTGAAAAATCAAGTTTTTTTTTTGAAACACTCCCCAAACTTGGGGTACAACTCTTAATGCACATATCACTTATTTATTTACAACATATTTGTAATGTAAGAACTTGTATTTTCGGGGTGTTACAACATGTGCACTACACAAAATTTTTTTTTTTTTTTGAAATTTTTTTATATAAAAAAACCTGCGAAAATTGGTTTGCAAAAAAAAAAAAAAAATTGGTATGTTTTTTTGGCTTTTTTAATTAGTTTTCGAGTTTTCACAATAACTAGTGATTTTCATTTGAACCTTCCCCTATATATATATATATATATATATAGGGAGAAGATCATGCGAGAACCACCTCTTATTGCGAGAACCAATGTGAACACACCAAAAATGCCTAAAAATAGCTAAAAATCACACAAAATTTTTTTTTTTGATTTTTTTAATATTTTTTAGGTTAAAATCGCTACTTTTCGAAGCCAAAAAAAAAAAAAAAATTTTTTGGCTTCGAAAAGTAGCGATTTTAACCTAAAAATATTAAAAAAATCAAAAAAAAATTTTTGGATTTTTTTTTGAAATTTTTAGATTTTTTTTAGATTTTTTTAGGTTTTTTGGGGGTTTAGTTTTTAGCATTTTAGCTTGGGGGGGGGGGGGGGGGGGGTTGTGGGGGGGTTTAGGTTTTTTTTGGGGGGGGGGGGGGGGGTGGGGTTAGGTTTTTTTTAGCTTGGTGGGGGGGGGGGGGGTGGGGGGTTTAGGTTTTTGGGTGGGGGGGGGTGGGGGTTAGGTTTTTTTAGGTTTTTTTTAGGTTTTTTATAGCTTGGGGGGGGGGGGGGGGTTTAGGTTTTTTGGGGGGGGGGGGGGGTTAGGTTTTTTTTGGGGGTGGGGGCTAGGTTTTTTTAGCTATTTTAGGTTGTGTTCACATTGGTTCTCAAGGTTCTCACAATAAGAGTGGTTCTCGCATGAGCCCCTCCCTATATATATATATATATAGCATGTTGTGTGTGCAAATTTTTCTATGTTTGATTCCCTTCCTCTCTCTTCTAGTTAACATCTTAACACGTGAAACTTTTAATGTCCCCTAACACTCTCCAGAAGTGGTATGATGAGTGTTAACGGATGCCAACTAGGATTAACATCTACTGATGTTAGAGTATACCAGGCTCCCTTAAAAGGTGGATCAATTAACCCACAACGCATAGACTTATAAGATACCACAAGTTGCAATTGAATCTTTTACTTATGAATGGGCCTATTCTACCTAGTTGTTCCTTCTCTAGTACTGTGTGATTTCTGCCCTATTTCTTAACGTTTGCTATTTCTTACGACCTACAGCCTAATGCGCGAGGACCATAAAGCATGAGACCTATAAAGTATAAAGCTCGAGGCCCATAAACTTTGACAAGCCGTACATGCGGTCATTACCAATACATCAACTTATAAAAGCATATGGTTATACATACCAAATAAAAAAAAAATTGAACATGCAATCTCCTCATTTTAGGGCGCTATAAAATTAAACGGGTTATGTAAACCAAAAATTTTGACTTTAATTTGTTAAGAAAATATTTTACATGGACATTTGTAGTAATATTAACAATGTTGATAATACAAAATACAAACTTCATATAGTCATATTTTATACCATTTGACAAATATTAAGATTTGACGAGTATCCTCGTCAAATCGTAATGTATAGTGAAACGTGTCACAAACACTTTAAACTTGAAAATCACTCGAGATATACTTTAACATAGACAAGCTTGTCGATCATTTTAACCAAAGATATAAATTAATCCTAAAACAGACAAGCTAAGTACATATTAGCACGCACAAGCTTGCAAAAAATTCGGTACGTATCAAAGGGTGGTCTTTTTTATGTGTCTGACAGTTGATAAAAGCACTTTTTTCATTTTTTTTTGGCGAGTAGTTAGTTGGGGGTTTGTACCATGTTTAGACACGAGATTTACATCCGAAGCCAGGATATCATACAACGATTTTGAAACCTATTTTAGGAAAAATCACTAGCAAATTTCATCATTCTTGGACTTAAAAACTCAATAAACGGGAACCTACATTTTGTGAACATAATGTTATGACCGATGATGGAGTAAATAAGTCATTAGTTATAGGTACAAAAATAGCATTGTTGTAAGAGCAATATAACTATTCCAATAAAACTAAACAATTCAGTGAAATTTTTTGATTGACCAATTGACCGGCTTATTAAGTTAAAATACAACCAAATTAACCAATTCATAAATCATAACTAAACAGGTTTAAACTTAGCACGTACCCTCGTGATTGATAATATTAAATTATGTTATTGGTGTAGATGTTGGTAATATTTCGTGTCACCATCTCAACGGTGATTACATTTGTTTTATTTGATCATTTTTGGTGATTAAATATAATCTTGAGTAAACTATCAAAATGGTCCCTAAGGTTTGGTCATTTTTTTCACTTTAATCCAAAACTTAAGCCTTTTACATCTGAGTCTATGTGCCTTCAATTTTGTTGCCATTTTTCATCCAAAATCAAAATCTAGTCAGATTTGTGTTCATGACCACAAACAAACGTTCATAAACACAAATGAATACCAACAAACACAACCAATCGTTTATGAACAGAAATTAAAAGGTGTGTAATAAACAATACACTAATATCTATTAAATAATTTATCAGTGGAAATTTTGAAGTATTCAAATAAATTATGAAAATTAAAAATGAAATATCGGACACAGACGAACATAAACAAACACTTTACCGAACGTTCGTGAACATAAATGAACGAACACAGCCTTTGTTCATGATCGTTCATCTAACTAAACTAACTAAACGAACGAATTTTCTTGTTCGTGTTTGTTCGTCATTTACAAACAAACTTCCCACCGCACGGTTCACGAACTGTTCGCTGAACGTTTGGTTCGTTTACAACCCTACTTATGGGTGGTTGGCAGTTGGTGATTAAAGTACAATGATTTAAGCATGAAAAGCAGTGGAAGTTTATTATTTGTTTATTAAAACCATAGTCTTTTTTCTTGGTCGTAACGCTTATTTGGATTATCTTTATTTGCGTAATGTCCACTCAATAACTGACTAGTTTCACGTAGTGTCACTGTCATTACAGGTCTTGATTGAAGGGAAATTTTATTGCTTTAAAAACATTTATTTTGACTTATACAGGTCCAAGAAAAAAAGATCAAGAAAGTCGCTCTTCCCCAACCCCAATATTCAACCCAAAGACACAGAATTTGAAGTGGAAAATGAGTTATTCCAAAATTCAAGTATGTTTTTTCTAATTACTAGAGAAACATATAAATAGGAAAAGAAATTCGAAATAGGCCTAAAAAAGACAACGGGCCAAACACAAGCCCAAAAATAAAATGCCAAAAACACTTCAAAAAACATAAAAACGTAAATAACTAATAGAAATAAGCGTTTTTTTGGCCCGGACGATGACCCAAACCGCCATAGGCCGTTTGCAGCAAGATGGAGCTCGTTCTCACGTTCGTTTCGCCTGGTCGCACGCCCAAAACGGACACCTGTAGCCCTAGTTAGAGCCACTTTAGTGAAGCCCCTTTTGTCACGCTATCTTGGGCCTCCAAATACAAGATAGCCTGCTCCTCCACACTTGGGCCCGCATCAATAACCCTAGACAGCTGGACTTTAGCTGGAGAAGCCCAAAGAGGAGAGAGCCAGCAACTGAAAGGAGCGGCCCAAAACGAGAACCAAGCTGCAACTGAAAAGGAGCGGCCCAACTATAGAAAACCCAAAGCAACCTCACCAAAAGCCAAAAAACACATATTAGAACAATATAAGGAAAAATATAAAAGGACAAGACACATTAAACTGACATTTTAACAGAAACGATTACATCCGAAGCCGGGATATCATACAACGATTTTGAAACCGATTTTAGCAAAAATCACTAGCAAATTTCGTCATTCTTTGACTTAAAAACTCAATAAATGGGAACCTACATTTTGTGAACATAATGTTATGACCGATGATGGAGTAAATAAGTCATTAGACCGTGGGGTATGGTGGGGCGTGGGTTTGGGGCATGGGTTGACACGTGGAGTTCGAGTCCCTCTGCTGGTGAGTGACGTGTCCGTGGAGTATGGCGGGGCATGGCTATCCCGGCATGGCTTGGCCATGTGTATTAAAATAAAAAATTAAAAAATAAAAAAGGCCCACTATGCCCTAGCCAACAAGCCAATAAGAGCCGGCCACATAGGATCGCTAGCATGCCCCACGCCCGGCCTTAAACTCCCGCCCAAGGGGCCACGCCCAAACCCAAGCCCACCCGGGGTGGTGACTTGGGCGTGTCTCTCCAACACACGCCCCAACCCCCGCCCCATACCCCATAGTCTTAGTTATAGGTACAAAAATAACATTGTTGTAAGAGCAATATGACTATCCCAATAAAACTAAACAATTCAGTGAAATTTTTTGATTGACCATTTGACCGGCTTAAGTTAAAATACAACCAAATTAACCGATTCATAAATCATAAGTAAACAGGTTTAAACTTAGCACGTACCCTCATGATTGATAATATTAAATTATGTTATTGATGTAGATGTTGGTAATATTTCGTGTCACCATCTCAACGGTGATTACATTTGTTTTATTTGATCATTTTTGGTGATTAAATATAATCTTGAGTAAACTACCAAAATGGTCCCTGAGGTTTGGTCATTTTTTTCACTTTAATTCAAAACTTAAACCTTTTACATCTGGGTCTCTGTGGTTTCCATTTTGTTGCCATTTTCATCCAAAATCAAAATCTAGTCAGATTTTTCAGTAAATATCCAGCTTTTTTGTTTTTTCCTCCCTTTTAATGAAAGGAAAAATAGTCTTTTAACGTTTTATTATAGCAAATTAAAAAAATCTGACAACTTTGCCCATTCGTTAAAATGGAGGAAAAAGACAAAAAAAGCTCAATGTTAACTGAAAAATTTGATCAGAAATTGTTTTTGAATGAAAATGACAACAAAATTGAAACCACAGGGACCCAAATTCAAAAGCTTTGAGTTTTGTACTAAAGTGGCAAAAGTGAACAAACCTCATGGACCATTTTGAGAGTTTACTCAAACTATATAATCTTTTAGAAGAAATGTTTTAGCTGAACAAGTCCTAGTGAAATATCACAAGTGGGGACTTCCTTTTTACTAACAAGTCCTAGACTCCTAGTGAAATATGACAAGTGGGGACTTCAATTTCACTATTTCCAGAATTTTCAAAGAAACTTTGCAGAAAATACATGTGGACCACTTATAGCGAGTATCAATGGTACCAGTGGCGGATATACCTTAGGCCGGGGGCAACGCCCGCTACGGCTTGGCGCGGAAAAATTTGGAAAAATTAGTCTAAATTTTGGAAAAATTTGAGGTTTTTTCGATTTCGTTACGGCTTATTTATAAAACGTTACGGCTTGGCGGATTTTCTAGATCCGTCGCTGAATGGTACCAGACAATTAATTATGAGTTGTTGAAATAGTACTCATGAAATTGCCTTCATACTTTCAAAGTAGTTTTCTTTAAAACTCAAGTTTAACTTTTTTTTAACTGCGAATTTCAGATATCGCCATTGAGATGAGTTTAGATTCTCATGAGAGAAAGTAGCCTGAATCCCAAGAAACGAGTTCAATTTGTCGAAATCTTTAATAGCAAAATTAAGAATGTAGTTGAAACACCTCTATCACAACGCCTCAATAGCTTCATTTAACAATGGTATCATCAACATATACAAAAGTAAATTTAATTACATGGCCCTTGACGTTTTTTTGTTTTACAAAATAGTTAAAACTAGTAAATTATAACTACAGGGACTGTTTGTGTAATAAATAAAACTTAAAAACTAACTTCAGTTAAAAAAAATTAACGGAAGTTCATTGAGTACCAACATGTTGATAGGTAGAATTATTGTATACCAATTACGTAGGTAGGATTATTATTTACCAATGGGGCAAAGGTTGGTTTATTAAAAACCAATTTTCTTAGGAAAGTATGTTTGCAGTTTATAAAGAATTAATTTTATTTAAACATTATTCTTGATCTCAACTCATTGTCTCTATATTTAGAATTTTTTTATCTCTTAGATGATACGACAAACATAATTATTAAAGTGGCCTTTCAATAAGTTGACTAGACTTTTGTGAAATTTCCATCATGTTATGTAGGGCAACAGTGTCGCTCTACTTTTATTGCTTTATGGTTAGACCCACAAATTCAATAGGTTGAAGTGCTGGACGCGTTAGCTACAAGTGGCCTTTCTATGAACCTTCCTTCTGAGTTCTGACCAATGTGTTGGATATGGTTTGTCTTTTCATTTTGTGAGAGTTCAATCTTCAGTAAAAAAAAATACAATTTGATAGTGAAAGTAGAGGGTGTCTTGTGGTTCTAAAAAATAAAAACAAAAACAAAAACTAGAAAGGTAATAACTTGCCTAAAAATAAAAATAAAAACTATATATGATTCATGGGCGACGAAGAGAGAGAAGGGATCCTTTTCGCCGAAAACAGGATGTTGGGGACACGACATCTTTCTATGTCTCTAATCTCCCAAACAACTGTTCAGTGAGTATGTTATGGAGAGAGTTTAGGGTGTGCGGGAGAATGAAAGATGCTTATTTAGCACGGAGAAAGGACAAGGCCGAATGATATAGGAGATAACCAGATAAGGGTTAACGTGGCGAGATTCGTGAAGGAGGATGAGTCGAGGACGAACAACATCGCCGGTAAGACTTTAATGCTGGGAACCCTCTACTCCAGCACCAACCAATGGCATGGAACTTCCCACCTTTAGCTAAGGTCGCTTGGCTGCCAAAGGAAAATGCTGCATCGGGAATACAGGGTGACGGAATGGGAAATAGAAAGGAAGGTGGGAGTAGAACTGTTATACTGCCCAACAAGGAGTTTCCAGGCCATCGGTCATGGAATGGATTCTCTCTTGTCGGGGTTGTAAAGGACGCTACTCGGTTGTGTCGATTGGATGACTTGCTCCAACTCATAGACACGGATGGTATCTGTATTAAATATGTGGGGAGTATGCGAGGGATGATGACGTTCCCCAGCCATCGATTTGCATTGTCATTCCTTCAGGAAAGAAGAGACTTGTTGTCTTCGTGGTTCTCTTCGCTTGAAAAATGGGGGGTCAAAAACTCAGGTTTGAAAGGGTTGCTTGGTTAAAAATCATGGGGGTTCTGATTCATCTCTGGGATAGTGAAGTGTTCGATCTAATTGCTGAAAAGTTTGGTCTTATTGTTCATGGTTCGGTGGCTTCGATTAACGATGGCAACCTGTCTTATGAGGAAGTTTTAGACCGTTTGGTTGCTCGTTTCGCGCTTGCAACCTCATTTGGAGTTGTGGCCCATTTTGGAGAATCCATTACAACTTGGCTTGCCACGCACGGACATGTGTGAAAGAAGTCTTATGTTCATTTTCGTATAAACGCATCGACTCATGGAAAACATTTTCGTTGTTTCACCCACTCGGTTTGTTGGGAGCGTTTGGTTGTAAAACCCACAAAAGCGTTGCATCACCGTATTCATCTTGCGCCACTTGGAGCCGATAGAATCAACGGTTCTGTACTCGCCTTGTTCCATAATCGTGTGGAACATATCAAGGACTTCTTGCCAAAACCTATCGCTTGATTGATTGTTACCTACAAGTTAGTAACAATAATAATATTTTATTAAAAAAATATAGTGTACAAATAAATGTTAGTAACAATAATAATATTTTCTAAGAAAAATATAATGTACAAATTAGTAATAATAATAGTATAATGAAAAAAATAATTTTTACCGAGTTTAGGATTCCTTGACGAGGCAACATACGCCTTCGCCAATGCCTTTTCCTCAATTTTTGACCATGGCCGTTGTTGTTTGACGGCTGCATCTTCTTTTTTACCCTTTCCCTTTGTATTTTTCTTTTTTGAAGATTGAGGTTGTGTTTCTGGTTTGATTGGTGTATGTGTTTTGCGTTGGTTGTAAGCGCGTGTTTCCTCCCGTATGGCATGTCATACGAGAGAACTGAGGAGTATTTGGGCTTCTCACTTGTTTTATTTGGTTATAAAATTCACCGGGGTAACCCTTTACCCAAAAAAAGGTTGCGTTTCTGGCACAACCTCTACGTCATCATCATCTTCCTTGATTTGTGTTGGATGTGCTTGTGGCGGTGGTTGATATGGTATATTAAGCGGGTTTTGCATTAGCATTTGTTGATATGGCATGTTGAATGTTTGTGGGTTTGGTTGCCTAAAGCGAATTAAAAACCCGAAGCCTTTTTTTCAAAAAAAAAAAAAAGAAAAGAAAAGAAAACACTATTTGAGAAAAACTCTCATTTACCCGGACTTGAACCAGCAAAATAAAATTAAAGTTTATTTTTGGCGAAGTGAATTTAATTTTTTGTATTTTTATATTTTTATATTTTTTATATGTATAAAGATAAGTTCAGCCCAACCCAAATATCATACATAATTTTTTTTTAAGTTGGAGGCGTTATTGATTTGGAGGCCTAAAGCCCAAGCCTCAAAATACTTGAGCTCGAGCCGGCCCTGCTTACATCCGAAGCCGGGATATCATACAACGATTTTGAAACCTATTTTAGCAAAAATGACTAGCAAATTTCATGATTCTTGGACTTAAAAACTCAATAAACGGGAACCTACATTTTGTGAACATAATGTTATGACCGATGATGGAGTAAATAAGTCATTAGTTATAGGTACAAAAATAGCATTGTTGTAAGAGCAATATAACTATCCCAATAAAACTAAACAATTCAGTGAAATTTTTTGATTGACCATTTGACCGGCTTATTAAGTTAAAATACAACCAAATTAACCAATTCATAAATCATAAGTAAACAGGTTTAAACTTAGCACGTACCCTCATGATTGATAATATTAAATTATGTTATTGATGTAGATGTTGGTAATATTTCGTGTCACCATCTCAACGGTGATTACATTTGTTTTATTTGATCATTTTTGGTGATTAAATATAATCTTGAGTCAACTGCTAAAATGGTCCCTAAGGTTTGGTCACTTTTTTCACTTTAATCTTTTAGACTATCCCCTAGTGACCTTTGTGTAGTTGGGTTGTCACTTGTTAAAATATTATTGATTGTACTAAAGTTAAAAAAAGAAAATGAAACCAACGACCAGGTTGTTGGAGCAACTTAGACCGTGGGGTATGGTGGGGTGGGAGTTTGGGGCATGGGTTGACACGTGGATATGGGGCACTAAATACACAAACCCAAGTTTCATAGGGGTATGGTGGGCGTGGCTGGGCTGGCGTGGCCAAGCCACATCATTTTTTTAAAATTTAAAATAGCCCGCTATGCCCTAGCCAACAAGCCAATAAGAGTCGGCCACATAGGATCGCTAGCATGCCCCACGCCCGGCCTTAAACTCCCGCCCAAGGGGCCACGCCCAAACCCAAGCCCACCCGGGGTGGTGACTTGGGCGTTTCTCTCCAACCCACGGCCAAACCTCTGCCCCATACCCCATAGTCTTAGGTCATGACCCAAAACCATATCCACTTGTCCAAACATGATTGATGCAACTTTTTTTATTAACTACTAATTCCCCAATCAATTTAATTACTTAAATAACTTTTATAATTAATCTTATAAGAAAAACTAAATACACAGTATTTCTTAAAATAATTTTGTGAACATCCCTATATAAATTTTATTAAAAACAGATTTTGTTAAAAAATACATTTTTAATATAAAATAAATATTTATTTATAAAAGTTGGTTTAGGTTGGGTTGTTAATGGGTATGAAAGGTTGGGTTGTGTAAATGGAAGAAAGAGAAATTAGTTTTTATTAAAGGTTGGGTTATGAACGTGAATGTTTTAGCTGAACAAGTCCTAGTGAGACCATGTGTAGTGGGCAAGATCCTGGGCGTGTTTCCCCCCAATCACGCCTGAAAACGCCCTCCCCCCACCCCCTCCGGCGTGATCCGGCGTTTTTCGCAACAAAACCCAAACCGGCGTGCTTTGAATCACGCCAAAAGGGCAAATTTTTTGGCCAATCAGATGGAGATAGCTGGAAATTGTGCCGGGATGGGACGAATTCGAGTCGGAATGGCTTTGTGGTTAGCCGGAATTGTCGCCGGAAAACCTGTATAAAAACGTAGAAGAAGATGGAACGCAGAGGAGGTTAAAAAGGTTTGGTTTTGACAACTTTGGTCCCTATAGTTTAGATATGGTTTTAAATTTAACTTTTGAACTTTTGAATTTTGGTCCTTGTGGTTTAGATATGTAATGTTTTCTATTTAACTTTTGAATTTTTTTTTAAGAATGTAATGTTTTTTATTTAAATGAAATTTAATTAGTTTTAATTAAAAAATTTAATAATTGTGTAATGATTGACGAGGCATTATTGGTCATTATCCCACTACGCCTTTTTTTGTAAAAACGCCAAATAATGCCCCCTTGCTGACTGGACTGTCACATGACGGAAAACGTCTAAAGGTAGGAGCATTATTCACTAAACCACTACGCATGGTCTGAAATATCACAAGTGGGGACTTCGTTTTTAGTGAACAAGTCCTAGCGAAACATGACAAGTGGGGACTTCAATTTCACTATTTCCATAATTTTCATAGAAACTTTGCTATTAATACATGTGGACCACTTATAGCAAGTATCAGTGGTACCAAACAATTATGAGATGTTGAAATAGTACTCATGAAATTGCCTTCATACTTTCTAGGTAGTTTCCTTTAAAACTCAAGTTTAACTTCTTTTTTAGCTGCGAATTTCAGATATCGCCATTAAGATGAGTTTAGGGGGCGTTTGGTTCGCAGGAATTCCATGGAATTTAAAGTAATTGGAATCTGAATTCCATATTTTAAGATGTTTGGTTCACAGAATTTGATGGAATTGGAATCTAAATTCTAATTTTATGTGTTTGGTTGACAATAGAATTGAACATGAAATCCTTCAAATTCCTTGAACTAAAGGAATTCAAAATCCTTCCTATATGTAAAGGAATTAAAGTAAATTCATTGGAATCTTCGACCGTTTCGACCCGCACCGCTTCGATCCGAACCGTTTCGACCCATACCGTTTTGAATCGAACCGTTTCGACGCGAACCGTTTCGACCCGTATTGTACCGTTTCGAATCGATCCGTTTCGATCTGAACCGTTTCGACCCGTACCATTTCGACCAGTAGCGTTTCGAATTGAACCGCCTCGACCCGAACCGCTTCGACCCGAACTGGTGGTTGTGGGTGTCGGGGTGATGGATTCCAATTCATTTGACAACCAAACACAACAAAAATGGAATTGAGATTCCAATTCCAACAATTTCCAATTCCAATTGGAATTGGAATGTTTAAATTCCAAATCTAATTCCTTCAAATTCTAATTCCCATTCCAATTCAAAAATATTCCGCGAACCAAACGTCCCCTTAGATTCTCATGAGAGAAAGTAGCCTGAATCCCAAGAAACTAGTTCAATTTGTCAAAATCTTTAATAGCAAAATGTAGTTGTTAGGATGATAACATTGATAACTACTGACATATCCAAAAAATATTCAAGGAATGGATTAATTGAGAGAGAGTTTATGAGGTCAGATATTCCCAAGGAATCCCAAGAAGGGATAATAGAGCCGTCCAAAGGTGCGTAAAATTGTGCAATTGGGTTTATAATCAAAAAAGAGTTCATATGGAGAAGAATGCGCTACGTTTTACATATGTTTTTTTTATTCGATGTGTATAGATACGGTATGTGATAAGTAATAAATGGACTCAGAAAAGAAAACAAACCATTGTTCTTTGAGTAATTTCGGGACCATCAACTATCGTAAGCGTCAGATGGCGTAGGAAAATATGTTAACTTACAAAGAATTAATTTCATATTTCATAAGTTTATGTTTTATTTGTATATTATTACATTTTTCTTGTATTAGAAAAGTGAATGAAAAATGCTTTAACTTAATCATTGTGTTATACTCTAGAAATCATTATATCATGGATATTTCTACAAACAAAATTATTAAAATAGGAACTTTAATAAGTGACTACACTCACGTGAAATTTCCTACATATTATGTAGGGCAAAACTGACAATCACATTAATGGTTAGACCCACAAATTCGGTAGGTTGGAGTGTAAGGCGTGTTAAGACCATGTGGCTTTTCTATGAGAAGTATTCTGATTAGTGACCGGTATGATGGTGTGTGCGGAGGACCTTCGCACAAGCCCCGTGATTTCTAAGGGTACGTGATTTAAAAAAAAATCCGATATATATATATGTTATTTTTTTAAATAGTAAGCATACACATATCAATTCTAATATAGGCCTGTTTAAAAATCAATTTTTATGGTTTATAATTTAGCTCACTTGGCATTAGGTTTATATGCCCAATACAAATTTGATTTAAAAAAATAATAAAACATTACGGAATTGCACATTTTTTCAAACTCGAACAGGGTACGTGAATTCTCAGATACACCTCTGATTCTGATAAAGTAGTGTTTTTGAGAAAAAAGTTTATCATGTCGAATATTCTCAAGAAATTCCAAAGAATGGATAATAGAGGCACCCAAGGGTGCGTAAAATTGTGCTGATGGGTTAGAACAAACCATAAGTTAATACAGAGACGAACGAGCTAGGTTTTAGTCGGGTAACATAGTAATGAATTATTTTTAGATGCACATTAACTTTGAGCCTATTTTGTTTAATGTTTATGATACTATTTGCGTTAGGTAATATTGGACTCAAAAACAGGGGCGGACCTACCTCTTTGGTAGGGGTAACCCCCGCTACCCCTTGGTCGGAAAAAATTTGGAAAAAATTAGTGTAAATTTTGGAAAAATTTGACGTTTTTTCGATTTCGTTACGGCTTATTTATACCACGTTATCCTTTGGTCGGAATCCTAGATCCGCCACTGCTCAAAAAGAAAAACCAAACCATTAGCCTTTGAGTAGGTATGAGAGTATCATCCTATCATAAGCGTTTGATGGCCTAGGAAAATATGTTTGCAGTTTATAAAGAATTAATTTTGTGTTTCGTAAGTTCATATTTTATTTTATTTATACATTATTCTTGATCTCAACTCATTGTCTGTATATTTACAATTTTTTTATCTCTTAGATGATACGACAAACAAAATTATTAAAGTGGGCCTTTCAATAAGTTGACTAGACTTTTGTGAAATTTTCATCATGTTATGTAGGGCAACACTGTCGCTCTACTTTTATTGCTTTATGGTTTGACCCACAAATTCAATAGCTTGAAGTGCTGGACGCGTTAGCTACAAGTGGCCTTTCTATGAACCTTCCTTCCGACCAATGTGTTGGATATGGTTTGACTTTTCATTTTGTGAGAGTTCGATCTTCAGTAAAAAAATACAATTTGATAGTGAAAGTAGAGGGTGTCTTGTGGTTCTAAAAAATAAAAATAAAAACAAAAACTAGAAAGGTAATAACTTGCCTAAAAATAAAAATAAAAACTATATATGATTCATGGGAGACGAAGAGAGAGAAGGGATCCTTTTCGTCGGAAACAGGATGTTGGGGACACGACATCTTTCTATGTCTCTAATCTCCCGAACAACTGTTCAGTGAATATGTTATGGAGAGAGTTTAGGGCGTGCGGGAGAATAAAAGATGCTTATTTAGCACGGAGAAAGGACAAGGCCGGATGATATAGGAGATAACCAGATATGGCTTAACGTGGCGAGATTCGTGAAGGAGGATGAGTAGAGGACGAATAACATCGCCGGTAAGTCACAACAACAGAGGAAAGACTTTAATGCTGGGAACCCTCTACTCCAGCACCAACCAATGGCATAGAACTTCCCACCTTTAACTAAGGTCGCTTGGCTGCCAAAGGAAAATGCTGCATCGGGAATACAGGGTGACGGAATGGGAAATAGAAAGGAAGGTGGGAGTAGAACTGTCATACTGCCCAACAAGGTGTTTCCAGGCCATCGGTCTTGGAATGGATTCTCTCTTGTTGGGGTTGTAAAGGACGCTACTCGGTTGTGTCGATTGGATGACTTGCTCCAACTCATAGACACGGATGGTATCTGTATTAAATATATGGGGAGTATGCGAGGGATGATGACGTTCCCCATCCATCGATTTGCATTGTCATTCCTTTAGGAAACAAAAGACTTGTGGTCTTCGTGGTTCTCTTCGCATAAAAATGGGGGGTCAAAAACTCAGGTTTGAAAGGGTTGCTTGGTTAAAAATCATGGGGGTTCCGATTCATCTCTAGGATAGTGAAGTGTTCGATCTAATTGCTGAAAAGTTTTGTCTTATTGTTCATGGGTCGGTGGCTTCGATTAACGATGGCAACCTGTCTTGTGAGGAAGTAGCTGTGGCACTATCGGACGGTTTAGAAGGTAGAGGAAAAAGTTGATATCCAGTGGAGTGGGTAAACATTCCCGGTTTGGATTATCGAATCCGAATCGGATTGGAATCTAGATTTTGTCCTAAAAAAACTGGAAATTCGACATCAGATCAACCTATTAATGTCCAGAAGATTGTCGATCTTGAGAAAGTGCCGCCGGAGGTTGTAAAGGACACATCAATGCAGGATTTGGATGAGAACAAGCAAGTGGAAAAGGGGGAAATTGTCGAAGAAGTTGAATGCACGGATTGACGGAGGTGGAATACGAACAGGTGCTCAATAAGCCGGCTGAGGTAAATGCATGGGAAAACGAAAAGACAGTGGCAAACCCCAAGGAATGCATGGTTGAACAATCAATGGGCGGGAATACAAGGGAAGAGACGCTTAACTTTAATGAGGAGAGATATGACAGTAGGGTAGTGCAGGTAGAAGAATCGGATATTGGTGATTTGGATCAACTTTTTTCTAATGGGCCCATCTTACAATCTAGGGAGGTTCTGGGCTCAATTAATGGAGCATAGTTGAGTAGCCCATCAGTCTTGGAGCAAAGTAGGCTGGTGTCAAGGAAAAGATGTCGACGCGATGTGGACCCTTTTTTAGACCTCGACCAAAACAACCCCCTAGGCGTCCTAAAATAAAGTTACCTTCTTTATTTCAGATCACACCTGAGAAGAGTACTGGAGCCAGATATCACCATGGGGGTGCTGACAGGAGCTCTCGATGCCGAAGGATTCCGAGGGCAAATATTGGAACCCAGGGGGAAGGTACGACTGTATTCACGTGGGAGATCCCAGGTATGACTCCAACGGTGATGGTTGACAATGGTGACGCTAAAATGTTCAACAACACAGAGGTAAGTAACACGATTGCTTTGGGGGTTACGGTTGGTATCTCTATGGAAGGGCACGAAAGCAATATGAATGTTACAATCCTAGAGGAAGGCGACAATAATGTGTATCAATGAAGATTTTATCGATGAATATTAGAGGGGTGAACGAAGACCAAAAAATTATTGCATTAGGTGATTTAATCAAATCTCAAATGGCAAAGTTCGTAGCAGTTCAAGGAACTTTGGCAAAGGATGGCTTTAGAATTCCAGAAAGTAGACTTTGGGGGAGAGGAGCTGTAGATTGTGATTGGCTCAATTCGGATGGGAGATCAGGCGGGTTACTCAACCTATGGGACCCTACCTTCTTTAATAAAACAGTGACTGTCCGAAATCAAAATTTTATACGGATCTCAGGAACATTACAAGGAGGTGAAGTAATTCACTTTGTGAACGTGTATGCCCCGCAAATTTTGTCCCAAAAACGGGAGTTGTGGAGAGTTCTAACCGATCAACTTGGGAATATGGAAGAATTATGGGTGGTAATGGGGAACTTCAATGCAGTAAGAAGCCCATAAGAACGCCTCAATACTGAGTTTATTCTGGGGTGTGCGGAGGTTTTTCAATGAATTTATTGAAGATAACGGCTTAATGGAGTATCCGATTGGGGGGGGGGGGGGCAGAAAATTTACAAGAGTGAGCAACACGGGAGATAAGTTAAGTAAGCTGGATAGATTCCTTGTCTCATCATCTTTTTGGAACCGGTGGTCGGACGCTACGGTGATAGCTTTATCAAGATGCGAATCAGACCCCAATCCTATCTCTTTATCCACATCGGTACGTAATTTTGGTTTTATTCCGTTTCATTTTTATAACTCTTGGATCGATTGGGAAGGGTGGGATGGGGTGGTAAATGATGGGTTGGTAAAATTCCATAGCTTAATGGTTTTAATTTCGGTTAATTACACGAAGTTACTTTCTAGAATACACTACTTTGATATGGTTTGTTTTTTGCAGGCATTGACGGGTTTAAGGTGCATTTTGGAGATTTACTGAAGCTTTAGACGGATGCTAGAGAGAACATAATTGAAGAAAATGCAAAAAGAGGCAAAACTGAGCTGAACTCTGCGCCAGAAACAGTCCAAACTTCATTTTAGCTAATCCTGAGCTAGAAAATGAGTTTCGGGATTATAATATATGCATTTGGGGTAGATCGATAATACGAATCAAAATATAAGGTTTTGAAAGGCCAGAAATTGATGCATTATCTGCTGCACACCGGCTGATTAGTAAAAACATGATTTTTTGAGAGAAAAAGTCAATTTTGGAAAAGGGGGAGTTACACTTTATTATTCCTTCAACTCCCATTCATTTGAAAAAAAAAAAGAAAAACACTCTCTAATGATTCCCAATCATGATGATCATCTAAGAACCAAGATTTCTATTGCCAGTTCTTCATCCTCAAGATCCGGATTCCAATCCTCCAACACCATGTGAGGCTAATCTTCTAGGGTTTCACCCCGATGTAGACTTTGTAAGATTTTCAAGGGTTTAAACATTTGTATTTTCTTTGATTTCGTGACAAGTTGTTTAGTATTTGAATTTTTTGATAATTGTCTTGCATTTGTTTCAAATTTGTAAATTGTCGAGTGATGATAAAATTTGACGTTGCGAAATGGTAATGTGCAATTATGCCTTATCTTAGGTTAGGATTTACATGTTCTTTGTAAAGAAGTGCACTATGTAACATTTGTGCTCTGTAAACACTGTACGATGTAGAACAATGTCAATTATCAATGAAACGATGTTTTTTTATCTCAATGATTGTTTGTTTGTGTATGACAATTTTACGTTTCAATTCTAGTTCGATTTCAAAGCTCTAAATCGCTTTCTGGAAAGTTATACGCAAACTATTACGTAAATGTGATCAGTTTAACGGGAAAAACACTCTGAAATAGTGACACAAGCTTAACATACCTTAAATAACCTTTACATAACTTAGAAATAAGTTTTGAAGTGTTTGGTATGTCAAAAACAAGTTTATTCGATCGCATGGACTATTTGCGACAAACTGCAAAAATATGCCAATTCGTATAGCAAGTACACTCCAAAACAAGATCATAAGCTAAACATACCTTAAATATCCTTTACATAGCTTAGAAATAAGTTTTGAGGGGTTCGGTAGGCGAAAATACGCTTATTTCATCACAGGGACTAAAAGCGTCAAAACTGCGAAAGTATGCATTTACGTGCATAACTTGCATTCTGACCATATCTGGACAACCAAAAATTTATGTAATCATTAAAATATTGTATTTTAGTGATGGGTATGCAAAAACTTCATTCGTTTCGCAATTTGGGTCGTTTTCACGTCCGTTACGATTTTCGTCGTAACTAATCGAAAAACGCAACTGTACAGCCAAACGAACCGACATCCGTGACATTTTTTAGCATAATTCAAGTTAAATATACTTTAACTTCATCATGGAGCTTGAAAATGGGCTTGACGGGTGTTAGAAGTGCCGAAACGCGACAAACCAAGCTCAGGGTCTAAAACTGTCAAAATACAAAAATAGCTGGTCTGCAGGTCCCATACAGACCGTATGGGATGTTGCTTACGGTCCGTAAGCCGGTGACAGCACAACAGAATCCAGAATCTGCAATCCCAGCTGTTGCAACCTGTTTTAATCCCTGATTTTGCATCTTGTGGGCTGGTTTGTGTGTTCATCAAGTCCCTCAATCAATGTTTAACAAGTGTAAGGTCAAGATCTTGTTTAAAAACACATGGTTTTGATCTAAAGGCACTTGAAAATCTATAAATAGCAACGGGTTTTTCATGGTTCCTTGCTCATCTTCATTTTCTTCTTCATCTGCTCTAAGTGGAGGCAATCACATTGTTGAAGGCCACCTACCTGAGCATTCTTAGTCTTCTTCTCAAGCATTGGACTCTTGTAAGTGTTCCTTCATGCTTGTTTAGTTATGTTAAGCAAGAAAGTCAAACAGTGTTTGACTTTCAGCTTTGACCGTGATTTGGTCAAGACAAAGTTCGTTCGAGCTTTGCAACGTGAGCGTAATCACGATGGTTATAGTCCCTTGTGACTATACCTACTGATTGCTACGTTGATTAGTCGAAGTGATGAGTCAAAGTTTCGGTCAAAATGCACGATTATGTACATTTTGTAACGAAACTATTTTCAGGTATCAAAACACTTTGTTTTGATATCAAATCAGTTTTCTAACTTAGTTAAACATGTTTTAACATGTTTAACTCGTCACTTTTAGTTTAGTGCTTGTTTAGGGTCGTAAGTCAAGCGGTCTTGACAACCGCTTACACTTTCGAACCCAACCCGTTTGGTCGATCATTAGGATCCGACCAAACATATATTATGACCATAGTTATATAGGGAATAACCTTCCGAGGTTATACCTTATGGTCACTTAGTTTGATTAGTTGTATGATAGGTAGTTTATATACCTTAGGAAAATGACCAAAATGCCCTTTTCATGCATAATTTGAATTTAAGCATATGTAACTTAATTTCAAACACTTAAACTGATTACGCAATGTTATTAAACATGTTAAGGCATATAATACTTGTCATAGGACTAGTTAGGCGGTTCGAATGCGCTTTTGCGCAAATGACGCGTTAAAGTAGCGTAGACTACCTTAACGGGTCATAAGCACTTAGGATAGGTTCTGAATCAGAATGTAGGCTTTGTAAACCATATCATATGAGTTCCAATACTCATTTGGTTTACGAGACCTCATTCTACCCGATCTCTCGATTTAGGTGTCAATTTATTAACATAGTGATCCGATACTAGGTGCCACTTGATTCCTTGATTGCCAAGCTTTGTTAGTTCACTTAATCGAGGATACCTTGCAATCTCAAGTGAGTACATAGTTCCCCTATTTTACTGCTTTCAATTGTTTTTGGGTGATTCATATGTGCTAAACGACTTTGAGTTTTCAAAACAAATACTATGGTTTATATTAAACACAACGATTTCAATAATGTGGACAAACTTGTTGGTGAGTTAATACATAACACGAATGTCATTCATTAGCTTTGGCCGAGCCGACCAGTAGTATGTTATGGTACCATAGGATCTGACAAATCCCGTTATCGAACTATCGCCATGGTTATGGGGGTAATGTGGGTAACGACAGAACCTGATGAATTTTAACTAACCCTTTGGTGGTTTGTTAATACGATTGAACGATGAACGAGTCAGAACACAGGTTTGAATGTATTCAACGAGAACGACCAAAAGTTAGTTTTCACAATTAAAACATGAACGATTGGAACGATTTGAATAATTGGAACGATTTGAATGAATGAACGATGGTTTATAACATGAACGAGTTGAACGATTTAAACAATTGGATTTTGATAACACGAATGATTGGTAACACGAATGAATTAAACGATTGGTTTTGGTATGTGATTAGATAACGGGACAGGTGTAATATGATAAAAGCATGGTAGATACGCCGCTGGTACTTCTTATATATAAGTGCTTTTATCATATTACATTCTGTGGCGTTATTTAGTTCACTTGAACGATTGATTTCAAATGATGACATGCAACGATGTTTACTAAATGATATAAACCATACGAGTTTTATTACAAAAATGATTTACAATTTGGTTTACAAAGACATATGTTTTAGTCAAGATTCATGGCAACAAGGTTTTATAAACTATAACCAACTTGTTTTAAGTTGGTTAATCATATTGCAATACAAGACACTTTTCAAAACAAGGTTTTCAATTGTCGACTCTTGTAGTCGTACGAGGTATTGCAACAAGTATACAAGCCGTGAATTTGACACACTCATAAAACCTATGTGCTCTCCGGCATTTTTATGCTGACTTTATTTTCACATATGTTTCAGGTGCTGTTGTTTGATGACGTTGATGATGATTAGGATGCATGCTCACATAGGATCGGACGAGGCCTTAGTGACTTAATAATAATGAAAGACAATATGTTTGTGTTTTGCTTTTGAACATCAAGACAATGTAATAACTAATTCAATAAAACGAAACTTTAATCCATGTGTTGTGAAACAATGAGTCTGTTACGACACTCCCTGACGTTTCCGCCGCGGTTTCGTTATTTTAACGCGGTCGGGGTGTGACACACTACGCTTTGTTCCTGTAACGTTGATAGCTTTTGGCACCTAAGCCACATGACACTAAATTCGTTAATCACTATATGCAACTGAATCAAGTTAAAACATGTAGGAACCCTAGGTCTTGCAATTGTCGAACCGGGTGTGGAACTTGTTTCTAAATTATTGTTTTCAACCACTTACTTAAGTTTTGCAATTCTAGTTAATAAACCATTGTCTTAGATAATAGCAATTTGTCGGTTCACTTCGACACCTTTTTCATCCAAACAAACAAACAAATAAAATTAGCATTCTTTATAATCACTTTGTACATTATTTGTAAATAGTCTAATTAATCGAACAGGTCGTGCGATACTGACCACATGCTCTTCATGGATACGATACCCGACTTACCCTAGCTACCTAGGTTTAATTGGGTTTTTGACTGATCGGGACGACACGGTCACGTCAAAATGGCGCCGTTGTCGGGGAGCTAGTGCGCTTAGTATTTCATTGCTTGTTCGATTTTAGTGTTAGTTTTCTTTCTTGTATTTTTGTGATTTTACTTTGGGTGGTCGAGCTTGTTTGTGCAGGTATATGTTTTGCAGGCACCATCTTTCAATATGAATTGGGTAGATGATAATCTGTGTGAGTTTTGCGGAAGCAGAGAGCATGTATTACAGGATTGCTCTGTTTTCTACGAGAAGGTTCAAGCTTACAAGGATCGGGAAGACTACATCAGTGGATTGTACGGATATGGGAGGGCGGATTTTGAAGATTCAATGGTCCATCCTCACATTCTCCATACATTAGGCCACCACCACCACCAAATTATCAAGACTACTACTATGAACCCGAATTGCCACATTTCTCAAGTTACCGGGATGAGTATGATGATTATTATAATGAATACCCTCAACCGGCATACGAGGAACCTCAAGATTCAAAAATTTTAAAGCTTGATGCGATTCTGAATGTAATAGGAGATTCAAGGAAAGAAATTAAAATGGAATTGAAAAAGGAACTTGAGGTGAGAGATAAAGCTCACGAGATATTGGCAAAGCAAGTGGTTCAACTCGCCGAAGAACTGCCTCAACTTAGGTGAGACCAAGCGATGTTGGCTAGTGGTACCATGTTTGATGGTGATGTGGTGGAAGAGGTTACGGAACTTCCGGAGCAAGAAACTAAATGTTTGAACTGAGCGGAAGACATAACACTGCAAGACGGGTCAGAGCCAAAAGAAGACCAAGTTCATATCCATCCTTCTTCCATACTTATCACTCCAACCAACAAAGTTGGGGATGCGGGTTTGGGTATAAGGATTCGAAGGGTGGCATTTCTATTGGCCAATTTATTAAGAAACGACCCCAAAGTTGTACTGTACGCATGCCGTGTAAAAGAAAAAGAGAGTGGATTCGGCATGCCAACTACCGAGCGTATGTTGGAAACTCGGTGGGCAAATGTTCACTTCGACCGCCATGAGAGGCAAATCAGGTATGATTGTTGTAGAGTTAGTATTATTATTCGTTTTATTTTATTTTTCTAGTTAAATGAACTTTGTGGGTGTGTTCTCTATATAACCCTCACGACACCTACTCGTCCTCCCAAGCTATCGGGAGGTTTAAAAGGGCTTGTTGCTTAAGCTAAATTCAACCGTGATTCCTACGAAAGTGAGTTAGGTTTGTTGTTGTAAATTATTTTTCCACATAAATCAAAGTAAATTAACGTATGACTTGATAATATTTTCATAAAAGTGGTAGAACTAGGTAACTAACAAGTTTTAATGGTTGTGAGAAGCATGCTTCTACACAAGGGTTGAGATTTGTAGGTACATTATGTTCGTGAGATGACCGCTTTGTTGAAAAGATGAAGAACACACGAGGAATTAGCGAAAAACCAGGTGCATACGTTTCTTTTTATCTTTGATTTTTAGTTAGCAAATAAGTGGAGTGTATTTTGTATTCTATTTTTCCGGGGTGAAATTTTTGGGAAGGTAGCCGTGTCACATCCCTTGTGCATTTTAAAAACTCTAGTTCTTACACATTAAGGACAATGTTTACCTCAAGTGTGGGGATGGGGGAGTAAAATTTTTTCAATTTTTGACTCGTTCATTTAAATACTACACATTGAGGACAATGTTTACCTAAAGTGTGGGGATGGGGAAAAAATTTAAAAAGAAAACTTCAAAATGTCTTTGTTTGAAGCGATTTAAAAAGCACAAGTAACTAAGTTAACGAGGGATGACTCAACCCATTTGGTCTTTTTTCATGGTCAAGTTCGAATTAATAAGCATGACAGGTATTTAGCGGGTGGTTATTTGGGAATAATCCGCCTAAGAATCTTGCAATTTATGTATATCATATTCCATACCCTTTATACGTGAGATCTTGAGCCACTTTTATACATCATATATACATATATTTCTTTGTTTGAGTGGACCATTAGTCATGTATTGTAGAACTTGAATCTTTTGATACGTTTGAGACCATAGACCGAATACAAGCACGAGAATGATTAAAGCATTAGGTAAACCTTTTCCTTTTACACCATTTGCTTACCCTTACCCGAAATTTATCCCTTAGTCGCCAACTTTGAGCCTAAACCTTTCGTTTGACAACCCACTTAGCCCATACCCATAAACCTTTTTCTTTTCAAGCCCGTGTGATGAAAATTCGATTATAGGATCATGTGTTTATATAGTTGTAATTCATATTTATTGTGAAAAAAAAGCAAAAATTCAGAAAATATTGCGAAAAAGAAAGAAAAAGCAATGAGAAAAACACAAAAAGATGTGTAGTAGTTATTGAATAAAAGGCGAAAATCGTTGCCTATTAGATTGATGTTTATGTTTAGTTTTGTTTAGCATAGTCATTTGTAATAAAATTCGAATTTTCATCACCTTAGCCACTTTAAAAATATCCTATTTCCTACCCTTCGCCTAGCCCCATTACAACCATTTCAAAGACCTTTTGACTTGTGCTTAGTATTCGTGTTCGGTGGTGGAGAATGACTGAGTTGCAAGCCTATGTGGGTACATCTTCTATTCGGTTTGGAGCGATTAGTTTAAAAAGTGCTATTACATCCTTAAAATTAGCCAACTTGTAAACCGAGTGGAGTGAACATTGTGAGGGATATGTATGAATTGCGAGTTTTAAGGGCGGGTTAATCTTGGATAACCATTTTTACATGATTAATCATTTATTGCTAAATATGTCGAAAATTGTAAAAAGTTTGAACCGAGCATTACAATAGACCTTAACCATAGTCTCGGGAATGGGGAGTGTGTTTTTCGTTCGACCCACGTGAAAGTGAAAAACAGATTTGCTTGAGGGCAAGCAAAAGACAAGTGTGGGGATGTGATGGGTTGGTAAAATTCCATAGCTTAATGGTTTTAATTTCGGTTAATTACACGAAGTTACTTTATAGAATACACTACTTTGATATGGTTTGTGTTTTGCAGGCATTGACGGGTTTAAGGTGCATTTTGGAGATTTACTGAAGCTTTGGGGGGATGCTAGAGAGAACATGATTGAAGAAAATGAAAAAAGACGCAAAACTGAGCTGAACTCTGCGCCAGAAACAGTCCAAACTTCATTTTGGCTTATCCTGAGCTAGAAAATGAGTTTCGAGGCTTATAATATATGCATTTGGGGTAGCTCGACGAGACGAATCAAAATATAAGGTTTTGAAAGGCCAGAAATTGACGCATTATCTGCTGCACACTGGATGATTAGTAAAAACGGGATTTTTTGAGAGAAAAAGTCAATTTTGAATAAGGGGGAGTTACACTTTATTATTCCTTCAACTCCCATTCATTTGAAAAAAAGAAAAGAAAAGAAAAACACTCTCTAATGATTCCCAATCATGATGATCATCCAAGAACCAAGATTTCTATTGCTAGTTCTTCATCCTCAAGATCCGGATTCCAATCCTCCAATACAATGAGAGGCTAATCTTCTAGGGTTTCACCCCGGTATAGACTTTGTAAGATTTTTTAGGGTTTAAACATTTGTATTTGCTTTGATTTCGTGACAAGTTGTTTAGTATTTGAAACCTTTGATAATTGTCTTGCATTTGTTTCAAATTCGTAAATTCTCGAGTGATAATAAAATTTGACTTTGCGAAATGGTTATGTGCAATTATGCCTTATCTTAGGTTAGGATTTACATGTTCTAGGTAAAGAAGTGCACTGCGCTCCGTTCCTGTAACGTTGATAGCTTTTGGCACCTAAGCCACGTGACACTAAATTTGTTAATCATTATATGCAACTGAATCAAGTTAAAACATGTAGGAACCCTAGGTCTTGCAATTGTCGAACCGGGTGTGGAACTTGTTTCTAAATTATTGTTTTCAACAACTTAGTTAAGTTTTGAATTCTAGTTAATAAACCATTGTCTTAGATAATATCAATTTGTCGGTTCACTTCGACACCTTTTCAACCCAACAAACAAACAAATAAAATTAGCAATCTCCATAATCACTTTGTACATTATTTGTAAATAGTCTAGCTAATCGAACAGGTCGTGCGATACTGACCACATGCTCTTCGTGGATACTGTGACATTTGTGCCTCTACAATCATCATACAAATACAAATCAAATGAAATCTTGTGTTTCATTCTCGGGATTTGTACAATTTCATGTGACATTCACACATATCAATTCTAGTTTGATTTCAAGCTTTTAATCACTTTCTGGAAAGTTATACGCAAACTATTACGTAAACATAATCAGTTTAACGCGAAAAACTCTCCAGAATAGTGACATGTGCCTAACATTCCTTAAATAACCTTTACATAACTTAGAAATAAGTTTTGAAGGGTTTGGTGTGTCAAAAACAAGTTTATTCGATCGCAGGGACTATTTGCGACAAATTGTGAAAGTCTGCCAATTCGTATAGTAACGTACACTCCGAAACATGATCATAAGCTAAACATACCCTAAATACCCTTTACATAGCTTAGAAATAAATTTTTGAGGGGTTCAGTATGCGAAAATACGCTTATTTGATCACAGGGACTAAAAGCGTCAAAACTGCGAAAGTATGCATTTACGTGCATATCTTACAATCTGACCATATCCGGACATCCAAAACTTTTTGTAATCATTAAAATATTGTAATTTAGTGATGGGAATACAAAAATACCATTCGTCGCACAATTTGGGTCGTTTACGCGTTCGTTACGATTCCATCGTAATTAACCGAAAACTGCAACCGTACGGCCAAACGAACCAACATCCGTGACATTTTTGAACATAATTCAAGTTAAATATACTTTAACTTCATTATGGAGCTTGAAAATGGGCTTGACGGGTGTTAGAAGTGCCAAAACACGACAAAACCAAGTGCAGGGGCTAAATTGTAAATAATTGAAAGTCTGCTGCTAGCAAGGGTCCATACGGACCGTATGGAGGACCCTTTGCGGTCCGTAAGGTAGTCCCAGATCAGCAAAAACCTAGAAACTTCAAAACAGCCAGCTCATATGGTTTTAATCCCAGATTTTTCAATCTTGTGGGCTGGTTTGTGTGTTTATCAAGTTGCCCAAGCATTGTCCAACAAGTGTAAGGTCAAGATCAAGCCTAAAAACATTTGGAATGATCTTGTTGGTTCAAGAAATCTATAAATAGCAAGGCCTTCTTGCTTCATTTCTTGCCATCATCATATTCTTCTCTAACCTGCTCTATGAGAGGCTCTCACACTTGTTGAAGGCCTCCTATTCAGTTTTCTTTGATCTTTTTCCAAGCTTGGACTCTTGTAAGTGCTCTTTCATGCTTGGTTATGTATTTCAAGCAAGAAAGGCAAACAGTGTTTGACTTTCAGCTTTGACCATGAATTGGTTAAGACAAAGTTCGTTTGAACTTTGCAACGTGACCGTAATCACGATAGTTATAGTTCCTTGTGACTATACTATACCTACTGATTACCACGTTGATTAGGCGAAGTGACGAGTCAAAGTTTCGGTCAAAATGCACGATTATGTGCATTTTGCAACGAAGCTATTTTCGGGTATCAAAACACTTTGTTTTGATATCAAATTAGTTTTCAAACTTAGTTAAACATGTTTTAACATGTTTAACTCGTCACTTTTAGTTTAGTGCTTGTATAGGGTCGTAAGATAAGCGGTCTTGACAACCGCTTAGACTTTCGAACCCGACCCATTTGGTCAATCTTTAGGATCCGACCAAACATATTTGTGACCATAGTTGTATAGGGAATAACCTTCCGAGGTTATACCTTATGGTCACTTAGTTTAATTAGTTGTTATGATAGGTAGTTTATATGCCTTAGGAAAATGACTAAAATGTCCTTTTCATGCATAATTTGAATTTAAGCATATGTAACTTAAGTTTTGACACTTAAACTGATTATGCTATGTTACTAAACATTTTAGGGCATATAAATACTTGTCATAGGACTAATTAGGCTATTCGTTTGCGCTTTTGCGCAAATGACGCGTTAAAGTAGCATAGACTACCTTAACGGGTCATAAGAACTTAGGATAGGTTTTGATTCAGAATATAGGCTTTGTTAAACCATGTCATATGAGTTCTAACACTCATTTGGTTTACGAGACCTCATTCTACCCGATCTCCCGATTTAGGTGCCGATTCATTAACATAGTGATCCGATACTAGGTGCCACTTGATTCCTTGGTTTCCCGAGCTTTGTTAGTTCACCTAATCAAGGATACCTTGCAATCTCAAGTGAGTACATAGTTCCTGTCTTTTACAGCTTCCAATTGTTTTGGGGTGATTCATATGTGCTAAACGATTTCGAGTTTTCTAAAACGAATGCTATGGTTTATATTAAACACAACGATTTCAATAATGTGAACGAACTTGTCGGGGCGTTGGTCGAAAGACATCAAGTGACATTCATTAACTATGATTAAGCCGACCAGTAGTATGTTATGGTACCATAGGATCTGACAAATCCCGTTATCAGACTATCACCATGGTTATGGGGGTAATGTGGGTAACGACAGAACCCGATGATTGTTAACTTACCCTTTGGTGGTTTGTTAATACGAGTTAAACGATTGGGACGAGTCACACAGGTTTGAAAGTATTCAACGAGAACGACCAAAAGTTAGTTTCACAACTAAAACACGAACGATTGGAACTATTTGAACTATGTGAACGATTTGAACTATTTGAACGATTGGAACTATTTGAACTATGTGAACGATTTGAACTATTTGAACGATTGGAACTATTTGAACTATGTGAACGATTTGAACTATTTGAACGATTGGAACGATTTGAACTATGTGAACGAATTGAACGATTGGTTTAGGGTAAGTGATTAGGTAACGGGGCGGGTGTAATGTGATAAAAACATGGTGGATACGCCGCTGGTACTTCCTATATATAAGTGCTTTTAACACATTACATGTCGTTGCGTTATCTAGTTCACTTGGACGAATGTTTTCAAAACGAAGTTACACTACAAGGTTTACTTAAAGATATAAACCATACAATGTTTACTTTCAACGACGATTTACTACTTGGTTTACAAAGACAAATGTTTTCAGTCAAGATTCATGGCTACAATGGTTTTGGTTTACATATATATCAACTTGTAAAGTTGATAAAACATACTGCAATATCAAACACTTTTGATTGCAAGGTACACACTCGACAACTCTCGTAGTTGGACGAGGTATTGCAATATGAACTCAAAGCCATGAATCTGACACACTCACAAAACCTATGTACTCGTCGGCATTTTAATGCTGACTTATTTTCACATATGTTTCATGTCACACCCCGACTTTCCACGTGTCACCGGTGGGCCCGGTGGGGAGTATCGTGACGTAGTTGCAACATAATAGTCAAACAACACAATATATAAATGCACATCGGAAGCAAAAGATAAATATCATTACATTTCCGAATATAAAGTAATATCCAGTATTACAACGGAAAGTAAAGGATCCACAGGCGGATCTTAAAACATATCATTTGTTCAACAGACTTTAGACGCCTAGAACTTGCAAGATTCCTTATTAGCGCCCTGGCTTCCAGCCAATTACGTTCAGTACCTGTCACTTAACCTTTTTGGAAAATACGTCAGTTTTCACTGGTAAATACACTCAACCGACTCATTTGAAAAGAGTTTAAGAAAATTGATTTGAATGCACGTGGCACAAAATATCTTTTATAATTTGATTAAAATGCACAGAGGCAAAATTAACCTTTTTAACTTTGATTAAAATGCACAGAGGCAAAAGTAATCTTTTATACTTGGAACAATTATATTTATAACCCTGTATACAGATTTACATGTTCGTTGTACGTTCAGGGCCCGATGTAGAAACCGAGTCAGATTAACAGACACGCCACAAGTATAGGCCCACAAGAGAGTGAGATACCGTTATTACTTAAGTAACTGTCAGGTGTATGCCTACACCCCGTACTTAAGACGTGGCCATTTTATAATACAATGATGTCAAGGATATCCGGGACATGGTCATTAACCCCTAAAGGTCTTTGTTTCAAACAATACAGATTAAACCGGGTTACCTCAATAATTTAACCATAATAAGATTAAATATTCAATACCCGACCAAGCGGTATTATTATACCGTATTCCAAGCCCGTATAGGGAAAATAAGTTAAGAGTATTTACCTGAGCTAGCTCCTGTCTTAAATAGCAAGAATCTAATAACTCAGCCGTATTCACTTAAGTAAGCGTAGGTACCATTTACCGAAATGCTCTAGTCTGGAATGATGGTATAAATAACCAATTAGAATGCTAACGGGTCTTTAATTTAGCCTAAGCTTAGACCGGTTAGTCTTAAGGGAATATACGGTTCAGACGCATGATTAAGCAAAGACCGGAATAGAATGTGTTTTAGACCCGACAAGTTTGAAGACTTGTCTTATATGGGTATTTCATACACATTCTGGATTTTGAGATAAAACCAATAAGGTTTGACCCGTTTCGGCTAATTTATGTAAACTTGTTACATAACCGAACCGTACGCGTAATAAGTGTGACGGGTATTCATGAGAGCCATATACAGGTTTCCTAAGTTAATTATGCCTCAAATATGTTGTGACATCAGTAAGATGTTTTTCATTATGCCCGAAACGAATTTAAACACAAACTATGCCCCGTAGGGGTAGTTTGGTCATTTTAAAGGTTGTAAAAGAGTTTAAGTATTAATCTGAGTTACAGGTCTGATGTAATCAGTAAAAATACTCAATTTAATAAGTTATAATAGTAGGGTAAATTATATATGTGAAATTTATTAATTATAACCAAACTATGCACCGTAGGGGCATTTTGGTAATTTCACATAAGCCGTAAAGCCCAAAACTGAAGTCTGAGTTAAACAACTTTTGCTTACTGTTAAAACATTATAATTTACCTAAAATATCAGTAGGTATCAACCCTTGTATGTCTAAAATGGTTCTAGTACATACTATGCGTTAAAAACGCTTAGAAAGGCGATTAGGAGCCGTTTCCGGGTTATATACATAAAGCTGATATTTTTATTATTCCAGAAGGCTTAAAATAATTTATTTATCATTTAAGATCAGTAGCAAAAGGTTTGGAGTCGTTTAGATATGTAAAACTCATTTTATGGCCCGTAAGGGCAAAACCGACAATTACCGGATTAAGCCTACGACTACTAGTTATGCTCAGCCTAAAATTAATTAAAAATCTTTAAAAATCCCAAAATAATATATTACATCAGAAGGTAAAAATTTTGGTATCAAAAAGTAGGCTTAACTAGGCTATATGCTAATTACACCGTTTTATTAACATAAAGCTTTCATTTTGCGCTAATGAGCATAACTCTCAATCTATACCTCAAACTGATGTCAAACTTTGCATACAAGTTTATATATCAGTAACTAAGGTTTCTACACTTTTACATTTTCATAAATCACGTTTTAAGGTGTAAAGGGCATAATGGTCAACATATAGGCAATTAACGGAATCATGCGTATTAATCGGATAACTGATGATCCGAGGTGTATAATCACAGAGGGTTATACTAGCATGTAACCTGGTCTAAATGAAGCTCTAAGGTATATCTAAATCATACCTAAACGGGTCAGAACTGAAGTCAAAGCAAAAGTCAAAGCTTTGCGACTTTCGGTTCCGAACCGGGTCTAAACAGGAAATTGTCGGGTCGAACATGTTTAGACATGTTCTTACACTTACTACCAAGTTATAACAATGATCAAACAGGTTACATATGTTATAGATTGCTAATTATGCATAAATGGCATTTTAAGTATCCTGTTGACTTTTTCTTGGCAAGTTTGACCCGACTTTTGACCTGGTTAGAGTGGTAATCAGGGGAAAGCCTTTTAAGGGTTTATTACCCACATAAATACCAACTTATAACTACTTTTAATTCGAGATATGACTGAGCCATTGTTGACTAATCTTGAAGTCAAACCATAATTACGATGGTTTGACTTTTAGCTAAATACCTAAGCTAAACTTAATTTAGAAGGGATTAGAACACTTACTGAAGTCCTAAGCTTGTTTAGAGAACACTTGAGAGGAAGTTTGAGTTCCAGAAGTGATCCAACAATGCAGGAGAAGTGAATGAGAATGTTTGTGAACTTGAAGGCTATATATACGAGTTGTACTCACCATAAGATGTTGACAACTAAGGCTACAAGTGACCACAATTGTCCCACAAGTGTCCCTGGGGTCTAGGAACATTTTAGGGGTCGTCCAATAGTGAGAAATACCTGTGGGATCGGTCACAATCGCGCAAAACAGGCTGTAGCAGGTTTCTGGTCGCTGGCAGCTACCTTACGGACCTCAACCTCAACAATGTTGAGGTCCGTAAGCTTATCATAAGGGCAATTCTTTCATTTTTCAGTTTGCATCCCTGGCTCTTGGTACTCCGAAAGGTCAACTAAGCTTAATTCTTGCATTTTGACCCCTTATTATTTATATACAAGGGCTTTATGATTTATACTCACTTTGCCAAGTCCCTGGACACTTCCGGTTAACCCGAAAAGTCATAACTTTCACCGTTGACGCTTTAACCCCTCGTACACGAATTTGATCATAACTTTCTCATACGATAACGAAACTTTATGAAATTTTAATCGTGCATTCTAGTGAGCATAATTAACCGTTACAAAGCTTTAGGTTTGCTAAAAGGTCACTCAGAGGTATAACTTAAACATGTTGACACATTTAACCCCTGTAGTTTGTAATCTCTCACTTTTAGCTTCGTATGATCCATGATTTATTCGTTTGAAGGTATGAGCATCATGTAGGGCTAATGTACAATACATTTATTCACTGTTGACATTTAGAACTCGTATATTTACATACTTTCCATGATTGTCAACTTTAGTCTTTCTAGAACATTATTTCACACGTTTAAACATATGACACGTGTCAACACATTATAGGACGTGAATTTTCGAGGTGTTACATCCTCACCCCCTTAAAAGAAATCTCGACCTCGAGATTTGTTAAAGTAAAGGAAGTATTTTCTGCCTTATACTTGCAACTTACAGATGATTAGGGATTTGTATAATCTTATTCGTTGTTTCCAATGCAACTTTCACATCCAATTAAGTGGACTTTCTAAAGTCTTGTCCATCCGACGGATGTTTTGATATTTCATTTATACAAGGTCTCTAAAGGAGCCACCTTGATACTTATATAACAGCTATTATAGAAAAGCTTATCTTAAGGTGAGATGGTTATTCCAACCATTGCTCAAAAATTAATCTTAAGGAATAGCTAATCTTTACAGTTAGTCGAACAAATCGATGATCCTGGGCAGCTGATGGCGATTCTTAATCGTTGCCTAATTAGGGTTGCGGTAAACAATGCCTTAGCAAGATGAACCGTCTTTAATAATTTACTATACCGAATTCTCAGGATATTGAGTTTGGCTTTATGAATCTATATCTTAAAACTTACTTAACCAGGGTTTTCGATTCTGCCAATAATGGTACTAGTTGTCTTGGAGATTTCATAATAATGCAGCCCTAAAAGGGATATTAAACTTAACCCTACCTGCCTCCCAGGGGTAAACAGGGTAATCTTAGGAGAAGATAATCAAGGTACAAGGAGGTTACAGAGATTTCCATATCTCAGGCTCCAGTTCACTCATCATTGCTTGTGTCTAATAAGTGACACATTTATGTTATGAGTCCACATATTTCTTTACCAGGGAATATTTATTTGGACAATTCCATTCTGGATATCTTCTTTGAATACCATTAGTTGACTTTAGTACCATATGATCATTGGGATATCTTTGTGGTTCCATGCATTAAACCTCCATACTGATCAGGCATGGAAGCAATCTATGGAATTTATTAAGATACACCAATCCTCACATGATGTTGTTATCATACCATTCAGTATTCGAAATCGTTAGAGATTAAAGAGATATCAACTATATGTGCTTATATTTAATCAGAATGGAAATTTCACAAACTAGGCACCTAGCTCGGTTGGCTAGGCGCGCGAAAGGGTGCGGCCTAGACCCAGGTTCGATTCCGGGGACGGCCGGTTCCACCATTTTTTGCGACTTACCGATTTCTTACAGGAACAGGAAAAATAGTCCTTATTACTAAACGAATCAACTTCTTGGTTGCGATCCGACAACTGCTATTCATCATCCTCATGGCTTTATACTAACCATGGTTTCATTAAACCATACAGGCCAATATAGCATTAACATTCTTAATGAATGTTATTTAATATATATCAATTTTTACTTAGCCTAGGTCACAAAAGACCATTAATGGCATTTAAAGTTTGGTCCTAATACATCATCTTTTTGACAGGGGATCAAAATGTCACATCTGTCTTGATTATAATGATGAATTTGGATAGCTTGAAAGCTTGCCATAAGGATATCAGAAAAGTGATTCATAATAGATATAAAATATTAATCTAAGATTTGTTGGAGCATTTTCTAAAGTATCATCGGTCACTTTTTACCGCGCATTAAATGACCGGAGTCTTAATCAGGTGGAGACAACAGTTCTCAACCTTTATCATTCATTATAGAATTATATGTGCCAGTATCAAATAAGTTTCTGCATAAACTGCTTGATAAGGAAAGGTACATATTATACTATTATCATTCTGCACCATCTCTTGGGCGTTCTTCCTGAAAGCTCATGCGTTTGTTCTCTTGGCCTCTTCGGGCTTCTTCTGATTCCTAGGGCAGTTAGTCTTGATATGCCCCTTCTCGTTGCAACCATAACAGGTTGCATCTTTCAACTTCTTGCAATCCAGGGTTTTATGTTCCTTAGACTTGCAAATTCCACACGATAGAGGCTGAGACTCAAATCTGCATTTCCCAAGATGGTATTTCCTACAGGTTTCGCACCTGGTCTTCTCTCCCGACTGCTGGCTGTCTCTCTTAAACCCGGAACTCTTCTTATCTTCAGAGTTCCTCTTCCTATCGGAGCGATGAGAATTCTCATCCTCCCTTTTACGCTTTCCATCTTCCGAGACTTTGGCAGTCTTGTTTCTGATCACATCGAGTGTGAGAGATAGCGACAGATCTGCCGCTGACCTGAATGTAGTAGGTCTTGAAGCCTTAACACTGGCTTTGATTTCTGGGACTAAACCCCCAATGAAGCGAGCAATTCGCTTAGGTTCCGGTGTGATTAAATAAGGAACCAATCGAGACTTGGTATTGAAACTTGTAAGGTATGCTTGACAATCTAAGTTCTCCATGACTAATGTCAAGAATTCGGTCTCAATTTTCTCAACTTCATGTTGAGGACAGTAATTTTCTTTGATAAGAGCAACGAACTGATCCCAAGTCATTTTGTATAAAGGGATCTTCCCCGTAGCTTGAATGCGAGACTTCCACTATGCTAGTGCTTCTCCCTTGAACGATTGGGATACATACTTCACTACATCCCTTTCAGCACAACCGCTGATATCGACAACTATGTCCATTTCATCCAACCAGACCATACAATCAATTGCCCGTTTCTCCCCAGTGAAGTCCCGGGGTTTGCAGGAAACAAAGTATTTATAGGTACAGGACGTGGTATGCGGTTCATTATCGAACACTATCTTCTTGGATGGAACACTGTGTTGACTAGATGAATGTCGGTCATCATCTTTCTTTAACTCATCTTTCTTTGGAGGTGGCTTGCTATGAGCCTCTGAATGAGTTTTAGGGACAGACTTAGAGTGGGGTACAGATGAGGCTTTACTATTAGTCTCACTATACTCCCTGAATTGCTCCTCCACAGCTTTAGATACAGCTGCATCAATCAATGCACGAAGCTCCCCTTTGGTTATATTAACCCTATCATTATCATCGCGGTTTTCCAAAGGATGACTGTTCTCTTCCTCCGACCTAGCCATGTAGCTTTAATTGCTGAGCAAAAAGAAAAATAGGGCAAGGTTTATATGGAAGCTTGTACAGTTTTATCGTTTTAAACGATTTATTAACCATGGTAATATAAACCATATTGGTTAATTTGTTAGTTATATTTAATTAGCATTTTCATTATAATTTATCCTAGTTATAAAAACATTAAGGATATTAAGGTGGCACAAAGGCCTAGTCACATGGACACTTTTAAATTATAAGCTATGATTTCTGAGAATCAGAGCATGAAGGTATTCTGGCACAATAGGCCTAGTCACAAGGACATTTATAAATTATAAGCTAGGATTTCAGAGAATCAAAGCCTTGAGCTTTGAACCTAGTTCATTACCCTTTTTTTTTTTTACAGAGAGTCATAGCTACCACTGTATTTTGGCTCATGTAGAAATGAGCAAGGCCCGTTGGCACTATATTACCACGTATGGTTAAAATATGATCATCTTAATTGATGATGTAAACCCAGGATTCAGAGATCATTAAACTGGGTTAGGAATCTTTTGAAGAATCCTTAATAACGTGTGTGATTTCCAACGAATCACATCTGCCGGGAGTGTAAACATGTTTTCAGATGTTAACTGGGATACGAATCTTTTAAACAGGTCTTACCATCTTGGCCAGGTCTTTATAATGACACTCAGGCTAGGTTTCACTCTTAAGATTCTTTTAATATTTATCGCAGAACAATTTCTAAATAGAACTGTTAATAGGGATCCGAATCTAAATTGAGGAACTGCCATCTTGGCCGGTCTTAATATGACCTGAAGCTAGGTCTTGTCCTTTTAGATTTTTGCCATTTTATTATAATGGTAGATCTTGCAAAAGGAATGTTAATAAGGATCTGAATCTAAATTGAGGAACTGCCATCTTGGCCGGTCTTAATATGACCCGAGGCTAGGTCTTGTCCTTTTTTTAGATTTTGCCATTTTATTATAATGGTAGATCTTATAAAAAGAATGTTATTTTTCATTTATTTCATATTTCATGTTTAGAATGAAAGTTTAAACTTAATCATTCCACTATAAAAATAAAGGTATAAAGTTTCCCTAAGCGGGACTTGAAAGAAATAATGTTGTCCTCGAAGGGACTGAAAATATAAATATGTCCTTATAAGGACTATTGAGGAAACGATCTTCAGCAAAGGAGTTTCTTCTTCATTCAATTCCTGAATGCTTTCTCCTTGGTTGCACGTTTCATCCTGGTCGCAGTACGAAGCTCAGCATTTCAAGGCTCCAGACGTGGAGAATTCCTATTACGGCTTCTTCGCTTGGCGACGTATCCAATAAAAATTTGGAAGCAAAAATTCTAGATTAGGATTTAGAATATTCCTATTTTAAGTCTAGACTCAGAAGGTCAAGGAATGTGCTACTGTGTCATTGAGATTAAACACTAAGGGCTAGTGTTTAATTCACTCAATGTTGGCTCTGATACCAACCTGTCACACCCCGACTTTCCACGTGTCACCGGTGGGCCCGGTGGGGAGTATCGTGACGTAGTTGAAACATAATAGTCAAACAACACAATATATAAATGCACAGCGGAAGCAAAAGATAAATATCATTACATTTTCGAATATAAAGTAATATCCAGTATTACAACGGAAAGTAAAGGATCCACAGGCGGATCTTAAAACATATCATTTGTTCAACAGACTTTAGACGCCTAGAACTTGCAAGATTCCTTATTAGCGCCCTGAGCTTCCAGCCAATTACGTTCAGTACCAGTCACTTAACCTTTTTGAAAAATACGTCAGTTTTCACTGGTAAATACACTCAACCGACTCATTTGAAAAGAGTTTAAGAAAATTGATTTGAATGCACGTGGCACAAAATATCTTTTATAATTTGATTAAAATGCACAGAGGCAAAATTAACCTTTTTAACTTTGATTAAAATGCACAGAGGAAAAAGTAATATTTTATACTTGGAACAATTATATTTATAACCCTGTATACAGATTTACATGTTCGTTGTACGTTCAGGGCCCGATGTAGAAACCGAGTCAAATTAACAGACACGCCACAAGTATAGGCCCACAAGAGAGTGAGATATCGTTATTTCTTAAGTAACTGTCAGGTGTATGCCTACACCCCGTACTTAAGACGTGGCCATTTTATAATACAATGATGTCAAGGATATCCGGGACATGGTCATTAACCCCTAAAGGTCTTTGTTTCAAACAATACAGATTAAACCGGGTTACCTCAATAATTTAACCATAATAAGATTAAATATTCAATACCCGACCAAGCGGTATTATTATACCGTATTCCAAGCCCGTATAGGGAAAATAAGTTAAGAGTATTTACCTGAGCTAGCTCCTGTCTTAAATAGCAAGAATCTAATAACTCAGCCGTATTCACTTAAGTAAGCGTAGGTACCATTTACCAAAATGCTCTAGTCTGGAATGATGGTATAAATAACCAATTAGAATGCTAACGGGTCTTTAATTTAGCCTAAGCTTAGACCGGTTAGTCTTAAGGGAATATACGGTTCAGACGCATGATTAAGCGAAGACCGGAATAGAATGTGTTTTAGACCCGACAAGTTTGAAGACTTGTCTTATATGGGTATTTCATACACATTCTGGATTTTGAGATAAAACCAATTAGGTTTGACCCGTTTCGGCTAATTTATGTAAACTTGTTACATAACCGAACCGTACGCGTAATAAGCGTGACGGGTATTCATGAGAGCTATATACAGGTTTCCTAAGTTAATTATGCCTCAAATATGTTGTGACATCAGTAAGATGTTTTTCATTATGCCCGAAACGAATTTAAACACAAACTATGCCCCGTAGGGGTAGTTTGGTCATTTTAAAGGTTGTAAAAGAGTTTAAGTATTAATCTGAGTTACAGGTCTGATGTAATCAGTAAAAATACTCAATTTAATAAGTTATAACAGTAGGGTAAAGTATATATGTGAAATTTATCATTTTATAACCAAACTATGCGCCGTAGGGGCATTTTGGTAATTTCACATAAGCCGTAAAGCTCAAAACTGAAGTCTGAGTTAAACAACTTTTGCTTACTGTTAAAACATTATAATTTACCTAAAATATCAGTAGGTATCAACCCTTGTATGTCTAAAATGGTTCTAGTACATACTATGCGTTAAAAACGCTTAGAAAGGCGATTAGGAGCCGTTTCCGGGTTATATACATAAAGCTGATATTTTTATTATTCCAGAAGGCTTAAAATAATTTATTTATCATTTAAGATCAGTAGCAAAAGGTTTGGAGTCTTTTAGATATGTAAAACTCATTTTATGGTCCGTAAGGGCAAAACCGACAATTACCGGATTAAGCCTACGACTACTAGTTATGCTCAGCCTAAAATTAATTAAAAATCTTTAAAAATCCCAAAATAATATATTACATCAGTGGGTAAAGATTTTGGTGTCAAAAAGTAGGCTTAACTAGGCTATATGCTAATTACGCCGTTTTATTAACATAAAGCTTTCATTTTGCGCTAATGAGCATAACTCTCAATCTATACCTCAAACTGATGTCAAACTTTGCATACAAGTTTATATATCAGTAACTAAGGTTTCTACACTTTTACATTTTCATAAATCACGTTTTAAGGTGTAAAGGGCATAATGGTCAACATATAGGCAATTAACGGAATCATGCGTATTAATCGGATAACTAATGATCCGAGGTGTATAATCACAGAGGGTTATACTAGCATGTAACCTGGTCTAAATGAAGCTCTAAGGTATATCTAAATCATACCTAAACGGGTCAGAACTGAAGTCAAAGCAAAAGTCAAAGCTTTGCGACTTTCGGTTCCGAACCGGGTCTAAACAGGAAATTGTCGGGTCGAACATGTTTAGACATGTTCTTACACTTATTACCAAGTTATAACAATGATCAAACAGGTTACATATGTTATATATTGCTAATTATGCATAAATGGCATTTTAAGTATCCTGTTGACTTTTTCTTGGCAAGTTTGACTCGACTTTTGACCTGGTTAGAGTGGTAATCAGGGGAAACCCTTTTAAGGGTTTATTACCCACATAAATACCAACTTATAACTACTTTTAATTCGAGATATAACTGAGCCATTGTTAACTAATCTTGAAGTCAAACCATAATTACGATGGTTTGACTTTTAGCTAAATACCTAAGCTAAACTTAATTTAGAAGGGATTAGAACACTTACTGAAGTCCTAAGCTTGTCTAGAGAACACTTGAGAGGAATTTTGAGTTCCAGAAGTGATCCAACAATGCAGGAGAAGTGAATGAGAATGTTTATGAACTTGAAGGCTATATATACTAGTTGTACTCACCATAAGATGTTGACAACTAAGGCTACAAGTGACCACAATTGTCCCACAAGTGTCCCTGGGGTCTAGGAACATTTTAGGGGTCGTCCAATAGTGAGAAATACCAGTGGGATTGGTCACAATCGCGCAAAACAGGCTGTAGCAGGTTTCTGGTCGCTGGCAGCTACCTTACGGACCTCAACCTCAACAATGTTGAGGTCCGTATGCTTATCATAAGGGCAATTCTTTCATTTTTCAGTTTGCATCCCTGGCTCTTGGTACTCCGAAAGGTCAACTAAGCTTAATTCTTGCATTTTGACCCCTTATTATTTATATACAAGGGCTTTATGATTTATACTCACTTTGCCAAGTCCCTGGACACTTCCGGTTAACCCGAAAAGTCATAACTTTCACCGTTGACGCTTTAACCCCTCGTACACGAATTTGATCATAACTTTCTCATACGTTAACGAAACTTTATGAAATTTTAATCGTGCATTCTAGTGAGCATAATTAACCGTTACAAAGCTTTGGGTTTGCTAAAAGGTCACTCAGAGGTATAACTTAAACATGTTGACACATTTAACCCCTGTAGTTTGTAATCTCTCACTTTTAGCTTCGTATGATCCATGATTTATTCGTTTGAAGGTATGAGCATCATGTAGGGCTAATGTACAATACATTTATTCACTGTTGACATTTAGAACTCGTATATTTACATACTTTCAATGATTGTCAACTTTAGTCTTTCTAGAACATTATTTCACACGTTCAAACATATGACACGTGTCAACACATTATAGGACGTGAATTTTCGAGGTGTTACATTTCAGGTACTGTGTATGATGATGTTTATGATGCATGCTCACATAGGAATGGACGAGGCCTTAGTGACTCAATAACAATGAAAGTCAATTTGTTCATGTTTTGCTTCTAATTTCAATACAATGTAATAAACTTAATTTAATAAAACGAAACTTCAATCCATGTGTTGTGAAACAATGATTCTGTTACAACACTCCCCGACGTTTCCGCCGTGGTTTCGTTGTTTTAACGCGGTCGGGGTGTGACAGATACGATACCCGACTTACCCTAGCTACCTAGGTTTAATTGGGTTTTTGACTGATCGGGACGACACGGTCAAGTCAGTAAATCAGGCAGTACAAGATTCAGTTTTTATCGGACCCCCGGATCTTATGCTGGCTGATAAACTAAAATTAGTTTAAAAAGGGATAAGGGATTGGTTGTGCTCGAAAAGGGATAGGGTAAATGCTCAAAGTAGGCATGTGGAAACAAGATTACGTGACTTAGAGGGGGTCATGAAACAACGTCCGTTAACTGATGTTTAGAAAATTGAGTGGACGGATTGCAAAAAACAATTACATGATATACTTTTAGCCAAAACAAGTGATTTAAAACAGAAATCAAGAGTCAATTGGGCAGTGGAGGGTGATGAGAATTCAGTGTTTTTTCACGGTCCTATAAACAAAAATAATAGTGATAAACGTTTGAACGGGGTGAATCTAAATAGGGAATGGGTAACGGATCGAGAAAAAATAAAAATGGAAGCAAGAAAATTTTTTTCTTTCAAATTTCGGGAACCCATGCAACAAAGACCGGATTTTGTGGTCCCAAATTTAAAATAACTTTCATACGAAGAGGCAAATTTGTTGGTGGGCCCATTCAATCTTAATGAAAACAAGAAGGCGGTGTGGGGTTGTGATAGCGACAAAGCTCCCGGGCCGGATGGTTTTAACTTCGGATTTTTTAAACACTACTGGGAGCTGTTTAAAGAAGACTTGGTGAAGATTATGGACATTTTTTTATGAGGATGGCATCATCAATAGAGGTTGTGGTTCCTTTTTCTTAGTGATAATTCCCAAAGGTACGGATCCCATATCTTTTGACGATTACAGACCAACTAGCCTAATTGGGTGTATTTCCAGAATAATTTCTAAGGTACTGACGGGTGGTCCGTAGGATGATGCCTAAGTGCTACAAACGGCATTTAAATCCTACATTTAATCGGGTAATTGTCTAGAATTAGATAACTACTTCTGCTTGTGTTTCAGGTACAATGGAGAGTTAAAAGAGCGGAAATGAAGTGTTAGACGGCAGCTGGGTAGCTAGCGGATGCGAGAGGCTAAAATGGAAGTTTAATGAAGAAACAAAGGAGAATCTGCTAGCCTCTACCGTAGCTTACGGTGGCTACCGTAAGCTACGGTAGCCTCCAAGACACAATTCTTCTGCCGTAAGACAGTTTCAACATGGCGTAAGGATTTAAAAACCACCATAAAGTATGGTGTCCACCGTAAATTACGGTGGCGCCCAGCTTAAAAAGTGTAACTCCCTTTTTAAAGACAATGGGTTGTGTCCTTTGATTATCCTTATCATTAGTTCCGTTTTGCAACATTATGAGGACGAATTTTGGGTGCTTTTGAGTGTGCTTGAAGATTCTAACATTGAGACTTTGTGTTTGATTTCCATGAACAAAGGTTTGATTTGTATGATGATTCACCGAACCATGAGCGGCTAGTTTGATTGGTGATCATCCCGAATGTAAGGTTTACTCGTGACACTTATGTTTTGTGCTTTAATTTCTGGAATAATGAACTTTGCATGTGTTGTTTAGTTTATTATGGTGTTTGAATAATTGTTTGTAAATTGTTAATTTGTGTTTGATCATAGTTCTAAACCATACGTTCTTGGTGCCGTTGGCAATCGAGATATCATGGGAGGGATTAGGGTTGGATATATGTTAATTGGCCATCGAGTAACAACCTCTCGTTCTAGGAATCCGAGTACTTAGTTCCCTTCCATCATAAACAATTGATCATACATGAGCCATGTCTATGTGGTTGTTTCCAGTTGAGCATGAATATTAGTGTCACTTAGAACCTGAAATTCGGGATTATCGCTACCTCTTTTATCTGTTTAAAAACTTAATAGTGATTTGTGACTTAATTTAGTTACATTTAGTTAAACAAATCAATCAATCAAAAATCTAAAATTTATATTTTCAGCAACTTAGTTTTAATTTAATCAATTAGGAAGCTACTTAGTAAACACGCATTCCACAAACTCTTTGTGTTCGATACCCACTGACCACTCTCTATATAGTGTATTTGGATTATTTTTAGTGGACTTCGACCTCACGTCAGGTACTCGCCAATAGGCTTAAAGGGGTGGTGGGGTCGGTTATCTCGGAATGTCAATCCGGTTTTTTAGCCTCACGAAATATTTTAGACGAACCACTAATTCTAAATGAAATGATTTCATGGGCGAAAAAAAACAAAAAGAAAGCCTTTATTTGAAAAATTGACATCGAAAAGGTTTATGATACAATAAACTGGGTTTTTATCGACCGTGTTCTCCAACAAATAGGATTCCTAACGGTTTGAAGAAAATGGGTTAGAGGCATCTTGGTGTCCTCTAGAGCATCGGTTCTAAATAATGGTTCCCCATCGTTAGAATTTCAATGCTATAGGGGGGTTCGCCAAGGTGATCCGCTCTCACCTTTTATCTTCATAATCGCAATGGAAGCCCTTACCTGTTTTTTGAATAAGGCTTTGGAAATAAGAAAAATAAAAGGTGTCTCACTTCCTGATAATGGGACGGTGTTAACACACATGATGTACGCGGATGATGTTGTGTTGATGGGGGATTGGGATGAAAACTCTATTCGTAATATCATAAGGCTCATGAGGTGTTTCTATTACACTCTGGCTTAAAAATCAGCCACAAAAAACTAACCTTTTTGGGGTTGGGGTAGGGGAAAATCTGATTAATCAAATGGCATCAACAATAAACTGTAATGTCTGGAAGTTCCCTTACAAATATCTTGGGGTGCCGGTGGGGGCGAACATGAATCAACTTTAACATTGGAAATGTATAATTGATTATTTTAAAACCCGGTTGTCATTGTGGAAATACAAGATGCTCTCCTCAGGTGGGAGACTGACTCTTTTGAAGGCAACTTTAGATAGTCTTCCTCTATATTTCTTCTCTCTTTTCAAAGCGCCGCAAGGTGTTTTGGATAAGCTAGAAGCAATTAGAAGACGGTTTTTTTTGGGGAGGTAAGGATGAAAAGTAAAAGATAGCATGGGTATGTTAGGAAAGGGTTATTGGTCCCGTTAAAAAAGGGGGGTTGGGGTTGGGGGGTCACTTAAAGATATGAACATGAGCTTATTGCTAAAATGGTGGTGGTGCTTCAAGCATGAAAAGGATTCACTTTGGGGAAAAACCATCAGGGCAATTCATTCACATCCGCATCCGTACTCTTATGTTCCGATTAGAGAAGGCATTTATAGTACCTGGAATAACATTGTTCGGATCCGGAAAGATTTGGTTAATAGTAATGTTCATGTTCAAAGACTGATAAAAGGCGAGGTAGGAAACGGAAAAGAGGTTCGGTTTTGGTTGGACTGGTGGGTAAGGGATAACACATTGAAGGTAAGCTTTCCGGAACTTTTTGAATTAGAAAAACACAAACGCGAAACAGTTGAAGAACGTCTAACTGAGTTGGATTGGAAAGCGGTTCCGAGTACAAGTGCACAAACTTCACAGCTACAACAACTATTAATCTTGAGGTAAAGAACCAGGTTGAAGAATCGGTCAGATAAATGGTCATGGGTTCCATCCGCAGATGGGTCATTTTTGGTAACGTCAACCAGGGAAATTTTAAACAGATTCGCGGTTCCTTGTTATCCTTATGAATGGGTTAAGTGGGTGCCAAAAAAGATCAATATCTTTTGGTACTGAGGAATCAAAGACAGACTGTCAACATTGACTGGGTTAAAGAAAAAGGGTATGCTCTCAAGCTCACCAATATGTAAGCTATGCGGAGACCGAGAAGAAGATGCAGATCACCTATTTACGGGGTGTTTTGTAGCAGCGGTTTTGTGGAATAAGATGAGTTCGTGGTGCAGAATCCAACTGATCTTTGATTTTTCTATGAAAGATTTGTTGGAATTTTATAAAACACAGCCTATTGAAGAATCAAAAAGGAAATATGTTCAAACCATCGTATTGGCGACTTGTTGGAGCATATGGAAAGCAAGGACTGAAGGAATTTTCAATGGGAAGCGAGCGAGTATAGATAAGATCTTTGGGGAAATGCAAGCGAATACTTTCCTGTGGGTTAAATACAAAGCAAAGCAAACAAATTTGGATTGGAGGAAATGGGTGAGTTTTGCGTCTTTAAGTCGAGTCTGATACTTTTTTACATTTTTTGGTGTTAAGGTTCCGAATTTTCGATTACATGGGGTGATAATGTAATAGGTGGTTGGCTTAGTAGCTTATTAACCAGTTTGTAATTATGAACTTTTAGGTGATGAATAAAGTTGTTGTTTGCCGTTCAAAAAAAAACTAGAAAGGTAATAACTTGCCTAGAAGGACATTCATATGCGGAAGAAATGTATTATGAACTAGAGACTTTTAAATGAGGCAATAAATGCCAATTATAATGAGTGTGAATTTTGACTGAGGCAGATGTGTTTATTAAATATAACTAAATAAATTATTATTATAAACACTCGAACGGCGTATGAGTAGAAAAAACATTAGTGTACAGAAATCATATATACTATTGATCCTTTTCGTGCACAACTTGCAGTTTTCATCAAAGAGATGAATTTTGTGGGTCTGCTTGGCTTATTTCCTTTAATTGTGATCTTTACACCTGTTGGTGAATTTACTTGTATTGACTTTTGATCACATAGAATACTGGCTTTATTGGCTATTAACCAATCCATTCCTAATACAATATCAAATCCTGCCAGATTCATTGGGTAAAGATTTGCAATAAACTTATGGTCTAAAATTTCTATTCTTGCTTCCTGCAAGATTTCAGAAATCTTAATGGTTTCTCCATTTGCTGTTTCTACTAGACATTCTTGTTGGAGTTTAGTTAATGGTTGGTTGAGAATTTTGCAAAATGAAGTATTAATAAAACTTTGGTTCGCACCAGAGTCAAATAATACTTTGGCAAAAACATCATTAACTAAAAGCGTACCGGCAATTACGTCCGGAATCATTTTTGCTTCTTCAGCTGTCAGAACAAATGCTCTAGCATTTTTAGTAGTCTTGTTATTTGTGGTCGGGGCTAGTTTTGGGCAGTTCGTCCTGATATGTCATTTTTCTCCACAATTGAAACATACTCCATTGCTGGGTTTCTTTCTGCAGTTTTCTTCCTTGTGTCCCGGCATCTTGCAAAAATCGCAGTAGGTGGAGCATCTTCCTGAATGTTTCTTCGTGCAGGCCTTACAATAAGGTGCAGAGGTAGAACCTACATTTTTCCCACGGTTGCAATTTCCATAACGAAATTCCTGGGTAAGCCTTTGAGCTAGGTTCCTCCTCTGGTCCTCTTCTCGTGTACGTACTAATTCATTAGTCAAGGTGTTTGCTAGTTCTACAGCTTCTTCCATGGTTTGAGGTCTAGCTGCCTTGACTACATGCCTAATCTCACTGATTAATCCCCATATGTAGCGGGAGATTAATACTGGTTCTGGTGATGCAAGGGTCGGCACTATCCTATCATGTTCGAAGAATAGCGTAGTGTAACCTTTACTATCCACTCCAGCTTCTTCTAGTTTTGTCCCATGGCTTCTGGACCAGGTAACACCGGGACGGGGGCCGTGACACCATCAGCGTCTTTTACTAGCTCCGACTCACGAGATAACTGGAGACATTCCTTTGAACCAGCGAGACACTCTGTTTCTGTATGATCTTCTCCTTCAGATCACCCACCTTTTATGCTACCTATTCTAAATGAACCCCAACATTCTCACAATTCACATCACTCTCTTCATTCTCACTCTTTTCACCATTCTAGTTCCCACGATCTTTATTCGCCGGGACAATTTAACCCAAACGATTATATTAACGGACCACTGGGTTTTAATCCTTTAGGACCCGAGGACCATTTCTCCCAAGATATGGAAGTGGATGATGACCCCGATCCAGAGCCACCAACCAGGACACCAACTCATCCCATCAGTATCTCTAGCGGTTCTCCTTATCAAGGATCGCCGTACCAAGGCCCCGATTCATGGGCCGAACGGTGGAACACCTATCCATGGGAATTTACCCCATCTTTTTCATAACTCTCCACAACCTCCATTAGAGGAACCGTATCTTCAAGCGGTTTCTCTACCGCCTTTGCCTATTGAGGAACCACCTCAACTACCACCGCAACCACCTCCCGAGCCGCCAAGGCGAAGGAGAAATGCACGAATGTCCGTGCGAGGGGGACCTAGATTCAGTTCCCTACAAGCTTCAAGCATATACCCTCCTATTCCTGAAGATCCACAAATGGGTAGACCTTCTCACGCGGTGCCGGATAATGATCCCCCGACAGCTTCTTATGCACCACCGCCACCGCCAACGGGTTACGAAAACCCAATACCAACTTACCCAGGTTCGTCTGGGTATAACCCGAACGAGTATCAGGCTCCTACCGGTTATGATTACCAAGCTCCTGCTCAGGATCCATATCTTGAGGTAGCTAACTTTAACACCCTTTACCCGTCACCGTTTCCTCCAACATACCCAACTGGGTATCCAACGCAAGGGTATCCATACCCTTCCTATCAACAACAACCTCTACCTCCTCAGCAACAAACGCAACAAATTTTACAGAGGTTAGATCAGGTTGAGCAAAAAGCGGAGGAACGCGAGAAAAAGCATAACAAATTTCTCAAAGGTCTTGCGAACTTCATAAAGGGCAAGAAGAAGTAGAAGTTTGTTTTATTTTATTTTATTTTATGTTGAAATTTCAATCAAGTCCCTGCGTGGACATTTTATTTCTTTTTGTAGTCCCTGCGTGGACAGTTTGTTATTTCAAGACCCGTTTAGGGCATATCTTGTAATCACTTAGCATTCTAAATGAAATTTCTTTTGGAAACTTTTATATGTGTATTTTATTACATCATCATGCAAATATCGTTTCAATTTTAAATTGATCTACCAAAGAAATTTCAAGAGAAGTTCTTAGAGGTATAACCTAGCCAAAATATTAATGGCTATGATGGTACAACCTTTTTAAGACAATGGTTCTCTGTTAACATCTAGAAACATGTCAACATTCCTGGTTGCGTGACTTGAGAGACCACACTAGCTTCCAAAAGTGCTTGGATCTTTCCAAGCTAACTTCATGGCCTATATGATCAATGTAAATCATGGCTATTAAACATCAAATATGATGTATATATCAAAACATCCATTTGAGATGTATGCCTATGGGCGAAGGTGTATTCATGACAATGATAGTTTTGTTTTGTAAACTTCTTGTCAAAAAGGCGATGAACTATGTTCGACCCTTAAAGATCATTGATTATGTTTTAAATTGTCTTTGTGACAAGGCCTTTTTTTGCCATCTAAATGTCCTTCGAGACGAGCCTTGTGCTATTATATTGTGTATATTGACTATGATGATACCAACTACGTCACAATACTCCCCACCGGGCCCACCGGTAAAATGTGGAAATATCTGGGTGTGACAGAAGCGTATGCTATAACCTTCTGGCGTTGCATTAACACACATCCATAACCTAACTTAGAAGCGTCACAATAGACTTCAAAGTCTTCCGTTCCTTCTGGTAACGCTAGTATGGGTGCGTTGGTTAATCTTTGCTTAAGAATTCTAAAGGCTTCTTCTTGTTTTGATCCCCATTCAAACTTAACAGATTTACAGGTTAGCTTAGTCAAGGGATTGGCTATTCTAGAAAAATCTCAGATAAACCTTCTATAATAATCGGCCAATCCTAGAAAACTTCTAACCTCTGTTGGTGACTCAGGGACTTTCCATTTAGTAATCGCCTCAATCTTTGTGGAATCCACATGAATTCCTTCATGGTTTACTAAATGTCAAAGAAACTGAACTTCTTTTAACCAGAATTCACATTTGAAAATTTAGCATAAAGTTTTTCTTTTTTCAGTAAATTTAGGAGTGCATGCAGATGCACTGCATGTTCTTCTTTACTCTTAGAGTATATGAGAATATCATCTATAAAGACAATTATGAATTTATCCAAATATGGCTTACATATTCGTTTCATCATGTCCATGAATGCGGTTGGGGCATTGGTTAAACCAAATGGCATGACAGTAAATTCATAATGGCCATACCTTATTCTGAAAGCGGTCTTAGGAATGTCCTCTTTCTGTACCTTTAATTGATGATATCCTGAGCGTAAATCGATCTTTGAGAAAAATCAAGCTCCTTGCAATTGGTCAAACAGATCATCGATTCTCGGTAATGGGTACCGATTTTTAATTGTGACCTTATTCAATTCACGGTAATCAATGCACATATGCATTGAGCCATCTTTCTTTTTGACGAACAATATCGGTGCTCCCCACGGCGATGATCTTGGCTGTATGAATCCCTTCTCCAATAGTTCGTCTAACTCGTTCCTTTAATTCTTGCATTTCAGCAGGTGCCAAACGGTAAGGTGCCTTGGCAATTGGTGCTATTCCTGGTAGCAGATGAATTCTGAATTCGACTTCCCTGTCTGGTGGTAGTCCTGGTAATTCTTCTGGAAAGATATCTGAAAATTGTGATACTACGGGAATATCTTTCAATTCCTTTCCTTTAGTGTTAATGATTATGGAAATCATATATACTATTGATCCTTTTCGTGCACAACTTGCAGTTTTCATCAAAGAGATGAATTTTGTGGGTCTGCTTGGCTTATTTCCTTTAATTGTGATCTTTACACCTGTTGGTGAATTTACTTGTATTGACTTTTGATCACATAGAATACTGGCTTTATTGGCTATTAACCAATCCATTCCTAATACAATATCAAATCCTGCTAGATTTATTGGGTAAAGATTTGCAATAAACTTATGGTCTAAAATTTATATTCTTGCTTCCTGCAAGATTTCAGAAATCTTAATGGTTTCTCCATTTACTGTTTCTACTAGATTCTTGTTGGAGTTTAGTTAATGGTTGGTTGAGAATTTTGCAAAATGAAGTATTAATAAAACTTTGGTTCGCACCGGAGTCAAATAATACTTTGGCAAAAACATCATTAACTAAAAGCGTACCGGCAATTACGTCCGGAATCATTTTTGCTTCTTCAGCTGTCAGAACAAATGCTCTAGCATTTTTAGTAGTCTTGTTATTTGTGGTCGGGGCTAGTTTTGGGCAGTTCGTCCTGATATGTCATTTTTCTCCACATCTGAAACATACTCCATTGCTGGGTTTCTTTCTGCAGTTTTCTTCCTTGTGTCCCGGCATCTTGCAAAAATCGCAGTAGGTGGAGCATCTTCCTGAATGTTTCTTCGTGCAGGCCTTACAATAAGGTGCAGAGGTAGAACCTACATTTTTCCCACGGTTGGAATTTCCATAACGAAATTCCTGGGTAAGCCTTTGAGCTAGGTTCCTCCTCTGGTCCTCTTCTCGTGTACGTACTAATTTATCAGTCAAGGTGTTTGCTAGTTCTACAGCTTCTTCTATGGTTTGAGGTCTAGCTACCTTGACTACATGCCTAATCTCACTGATTAATCCCTATATGTACCGGGAGATTAATACTGGTTCTGGTGATGCAAGGGTCGGCACTATCCTAGCATGTTCGAAGAATAAAGTAGTGTAACCTTTACTATCCACTCCAGTCATTCTAAGGTTTATGAACTTATTTGCTATCTGTTCCTTTTCAGTGGGAGGGCAGAATTTCCTTTCTACTATATTTTTGAATTCCTCCCATTCCATATTATAAATCCTATCACTTCCTCTGGATTGGAGGATAGTGTTCCACCATTCTAAAGCTGAGTTCTTAAACAAATTGGAGGCAAACATTATCTTATCTTCTTCTACGCACTTGCTTATTTTTAAGACTGCCTCAGTCTTTTCTATCCAGTGTAGAGCTGCAACAGCCCCTTCATTGCCCGAGAATTCCATTGGTTTACAGGACCAGAATTCTTTATAAGAACAACCATAAGACATGGTTCTTCTTCTTTTGGGAATGGGCACTTGAAGTATGGGTCCATTGTTTACGCTGTTTTCTGGTTCAGTAGGTCGTTTACTGCCATTGTTACTTTTATTATCAGCTTCCCTAACTGTCTGGATAATATATGGCATTGCGTCTATAATTCCTTGTGCCACTATGTGTTGGATGACACTGTTGTTCACTTGGTTTCCGTTATTATTGTTATTCTGGTTATCGTTATTCTGGTTTTCCTGGTTCACTTCGTTGTCCATCTGAATTTTAAACATTTACCACATATTAATATCACAAAATAATATTTAATGCAAACGATCACACAACACGCATATTGATCAAAATCGTTGAACATTGCGACTTACTCTATTTTATATATTATGCTTCTAGTACTAACTGGAACTGAAATTTAAAATTAAAATACTATTATGCATCCATAGCTATTGTCTAGATTTTTTTTTCAAACATACACACATATTATATATTATTATTTTATTATTATTACTGGTATGGGTTCATCCAGAACTCCATATTACGCTTGTCATACTTCCAGACGAGTCGTTCTCCTATCTGCCTCATCCTCTCACTTCCTTCTAAAATTTCCTCACCAAAGGTTCGGAGTTCTTGTATGTTCTCAGTACTCATAGGTGGTGCTGGGACTGGTATCGGGTCAGGAAACTGGGGCATGGGTTCTTCCTGAGGGTACGGGTTCTCTAGAATCTCCCTGATATATTGGTCATTATCATAATAAGGGTCTAGAGGGTCAAGGTCTGGGTAGGGTCCTACTAGATCTTGCATGGGCTCCTTTATTGGGATTGGGTAACGTCGCTGATAATCCCTGCGGTCGTCAACCCAAGGGTCATAGTCTGGTGGAGGGGGTGCTGGTATTCTAGGGATTTCAGCTGGGTCTAGGTCAGGTAGTGGGTTTTGGTCAGCTGGGTCAATCTCTACTTCCATGGATTGTGTTGGGAACAACTGCAGTGGCTGGGGGTGCTATGTGTTGTTCTAGATTAAGGTCTGCAGCTGTGGTTGCTAGTATGTGGAAGTTTGTCAGTCTCCTATTGAGTATATCCTGGGTTTGAAGATTCATTTCTCTATTCGCGGCTGCTAAAGCTCATTGTTGCTGAAGTTTTCTCATCCTTTTTCTACGTTCGTGAGCTCCTCTGCTGAACCATCCTCTCTTCTTAGGAGGGAATGGTTCCTCAGATTATGCTTTAAACACAAAAATCCCTTCTTCAGTATCAGCCGAATACCCCGAGGGGGTAGACTGCGAAGAGGTTCCTTCGTTCCTAGGAGAGTTGGAAAACTGACGGTAAGCGTCCGAAGGTCCTTGATCACTCATACTGTAAACTAACAAATTGTAAAATAACACAAAATAATAATCTACACGTATGCACATAGTTTCATTTATTATTTCCTAACAAAATTGATAATTTCAATGTCAGCAGAACACCTCTTTGGCTGAAATCAGTGGCTAAGCTCTGATACCACCTTCTGTCGCAACCCCCGTCCCCTATCTACCCGGGAATGGGCAGCCGCAGCCAGTTTCAGTGGTATCGGTGATTATCAGTTTGGCAGCGGAAATTTACATCAGGACCGTAGTTAGGAAATATTTTTATCAGAGTAAAATACCACACTTTTATAACATTAAAACATGGGAAATTCCCAAGTTTCAAGTACACACATTTTATAGGGATAAACCCTATTTTATTTAACAAAACATCTTCTTTATTTTAGGTAACTTTATAGCCACTTTTCCAAGCCTTCAGTGCTCTCCAGCTGGCTTCTATTTTGGCTTTCATATTTTGTTACCTGAAACGCGTTTAAAAACATTTTGTCAGTGGGAAATACTGGTGAGTGAATCCCAGTTTAATCAAAACAGCTTTTATCATTCGCAGTATTGAGGACGATCGCGCAATTACATATGTTTATATTTTCTACCTTAATTACCACCCACGGTACTGTCGTCTCGACTTATGGTCATGTTACTACTCACAGTGTAGTAACAAATTTTGTATACAAAACCCCAAATATACCGACGATAATTGTAGAATTACAAATACTCAATCACTGGTAATATAATGTAAAATAATTGAAGTTTTGTAAAAACAGTTTATGCAAAAAGGAGATTACAAACATTGCTAGTTTAGACTTTTTCCTGTGGTTTCCTGGTTATAATCTAATAAATTAAACAATGCACATGTGTTAGTATAATAACCCATATTTACATTAGTTATACTCTCCCCGAGACAGAAATTCCAACGACTACGTCGGGCAGAACCCCGACAGCCGTTACGGAATCCTAGATCAATCAGGCAGCGTATCTAATACGTAACCGGGGGTTAAAATACTTACAACGGGGCAAAGCTTCGCTATTTTAGTAGGTATAATACCCGATTATAATTCTTAATATTTAGAAAGTTGAGAGAGATCGAGAGAAATGAGCGAATGTAAACTGAAGTCGATGCCTTCTATTTATAGTGTCTGATCGACACTTCCTCGCGGCCCGCGTAAGCCGAAGGCTTAACCTTCGTGGCCCGCGACGTAGGGAATCTAGGGTTTAGTCTTGTCTGGTCAACAACATAGACTCGACACGAAGCTGCCATGTGGTAGCACCGGTTGAGGCAGCGTAGCCTAGTTGTCGCGCCCCGAGTAACCCGAAGAGTCAATCTTCGCGGCCCGCGAGCGATGACTGAAATTTGTTTTTATTTTATTTTTAATTATATAAAGGTATTTAGGGTTAAAGATCGTATATGGGGCATATTTTAGGACGTATAGGGATGTTATAAATATATTAGGGGTGTCGGAAATAATTTTAGGAGGGTTTTTATAGCTTGTCACTTAGATGGTAGGGTTTTGTTGAGAGTTTTGGGAGCTTTGAGTGTTCGTCTTTGTCTTCAGTAACAAAACTCAACCAAAATTAATATATGGAAGTTCATTGAGTATATCTTGGTTTTATTGATTGCGTATTGCTTGGTCTGTGTTATAACTTGGATTCCGCACTTGTTATAACATTCGTAAACAAGAAATCATCATTGTTCAAAGATCAAATCTGGGCCTTCAAGTGGTATCAGAGCATTAGGCTCAAATTCTTGTTGAAAACCAAGTAATTTGTTTAGATTTTGAGTGGTTTTTGAGTGAAGAATGGACTTTTCTTGGATAACTAAACCTTGTTCTTGGCTATAAAACGTATTAAAGGATACTAATATGATGTTATTTAATAATAAAATTGATTGAAAACTTGTTAAAACTTGTGGAAACAACTTAAAACATGGAGTTTGTGAACCTACTTCATCTTCAACCTCCACTCACCACCATCAACATCTTCCATCCCAAGACCCTTAAATCACTCGCACCACAACTACCACAAGATGATCGGGCGTATGATTCCCCAACATTGTTTAAATCTGGATTGTCCCCTCCACCATACCACCACTTGCAACCAAGTTCATTAAATCACCTCCCTACGCCGATCACCGTGATCCTACCACTAAGAGGAAATGAGGAGATAGGTTCAATTACCTCAATAATTGATTGCAATATTCCCATCATTTCAATACCCCACCCCTTCCCTTTCACCAACAATTGTTCCATGTTTTTCCGATGAACCTCTTCAATGAAAACATAAATCAAACATATACCAAAGGTAGGGCCACATTATTCTTGAAAAGAAACAGAGATCCAACATAAAGAGAGGTTAGATCTGGTGTTGGCCGGAAGTTTCAAACATTGATTGTTCATCGGAAAATCGAGTGGATGATATGATCAATCTCAAATATTTAACTTTAGTTGTTTGGTCATCGTTGATGGAGTTGATAACCAATATATGGTGGAACCTTCAACTCCCACGGTCGTCTTCTCCAGCGAACGAACAGGTCTCAACCTTCAACCAAAGGTTGAAGCCATTTAAACACTATAAAACCCCCAGATCCACTTCCATCTGTGATTTCAATAGCAACCTCGTAAAATTACTATCAAACTACGAGAGGTAGGAGTGGTCGGAGGCGGAGTAGAAGTCGGCGATGGTGATGTGTTAGTGGTCGATCGTTTATGTGTGGTGGTCGACATTGGAGACTATACTGGCCATGGAAAAGAAAAGAAGTGGATATGAAGGATTACAAGTTTTGTCCTTTATGTTTACATCAAATTGTAGGCGCTGTCCTTTAGCACAAAAGTTGACAGCTTTTGTACTTAATGTTCCAAATCTTGCACGTTATGTCCTTTAGGCCAAACCCAGTTAGACTTTTTAGTTAAATATGGTCATGTGCAAGGCACAAGAGGGTATTCTTTTCATTTTATATTCCCAGGGACTATTGAGTAAATAAATTATAATTAGAGACTTTTGTGTAAAATATAAAAAATAAAAACCTTTAATCTCTCTCTAAACTCATCTATCTCTCTGTTCTCTCCCTCTCTCCTTTCTCAAGAACTAATAAATACAAATCAGATTAAAATCAATATCACAACAGAAATCTGGAATCGATTTAAAGATATCACTTCTTTAATCGTAAACCGGCTTCCTAACCTCGTTATACTTCTGCTCCACTTCTAACACCTCATTACTTGCCTTTTCATTGATCTGGTGCCACATAAGCAATTAAAGAACACAAATTGCATACCAATTTACCCATCAAACAACAAATAATAACTTTTAGTTGAAGACCAAATTTGAGTACAAATGTATCAAACTTCAGCCAAAAGTAACAAATGTAACAAATTTCTGTCAAAAAGTGAGAAATTGTATACATAAATAATCTAACCTCTGGCTCAGCTCACTCATCTGAGCCCTAAGAACAGGGTTCTGTTCTTCCATTATAACATATTGCGGCGTTGTGTAGATCTGAAAGCAGAAATGAGTATTTTATATCTATGAGTAGATGTATACAAACCTGAATTAGGAGAAACAATCGGAGTAACAAATCGGCGGCGAGTGGACGGTGCGACGGCCGGAGGAAAGTGTGAGAGGTGGAGCATAGTGAGGTTTTGGGGGTTATTGCTAGCCATCATCAACCGCCGCTCACCACCTCTTTTATCGTCGCTGACGAGCCTTAGGATGAAACCCTAGGGCCATCGTAGCTTATGAGCACCAACTGAGGAGTGGAAGGGTTGGGTTGGGTTTCTAAGGTGGTGGTGGAAGGTAGCAGGTGGTGGCAGTGGAGGCTGATGGTGGCAGTGGCAAAGATGGAGAGAGGGATGGGTCGCCAGAGGTGGTGGTGGTCTATGGCTGAGAGAAAGATAGAGAGAGAAAAAAGAGAGATATAGAGAGACTGAAGAGAGAGAGGGGGGTTTGAGTTTATATATTTTTTAACAAGCTATACTAAGAGAAATCATCAAATCATGTGAGGATTTTTATGTTGGAACAACCCAAGTTATTCCATAATCACTTCTTCATCAAGGCATAAGCTTGAACATGACTTGTGGGTTAAACACCCTTAACAAAACAGAATTATTTGAGGTTTTAACCTCTGATTTATAGTGTCTCAACCTTGTTTTTAAGCCTAACCAACCATGGGAGTGGTTGTAAGCATTGGGACATAGGTATGAGATGTGTTTGACACAAGTTGTATGAGTATAGACAAACTTTTGAAGAACATAAACCAAAACAGAAAGTTTGTGGATGATTTCGGAGCAATTCCAGGTCTGATTTCTCCAAGGAGAAGTCAAGGAATCAAACCCCATGATTATCCAAGCAAATAGGAAGAAGAATCAAGCAATTTCGTTAAGAAATGAGCAAGTTATGCTCATTTTAGTAAAGGTGTATGAATCTACCCGAATTTCTGAAATATGCAAGAACTTGAGAGTGTTTGAGAGAGATTTGAGGGTTGTGAAAGTGTAGGAATGCTTGGAGAAGGGTTGTATTTATAGTGGAAGAGGTTGGTGGTGATTGGAGGTGATTGGAGGTGGCTAAATGGTGATTGGGGAGGTTTAGTATGGTGGGATTAGTGCCAAAATCGCGTCTGATCGAAGCTGGCTGTGTTTCTGCGTAACAGAGGGGCCATGCGGCCCGCATGAGGTTTCATGCAAGTCAAAGCGGGCCGCCCGGGGTTGGGTTATTGGTTATAAGTTTCAAAATTGACACTTTAGCCCCCAGACTTGTTTATTTTGATGTTTTTGGGACTTTTAAGGACCATTCTTGCCATAAAAGCATATTTTAAGGTAAGTTCAAGTACGAGAAGTATAAACCAAGTATAATTGAGTGTAAAGTATCATAACCAAGTGTTGTTTACGTTCAAAGCACGTATTATGCATAAGTTTCATGTATTTACAAGTTTAGCACCTAGTTTCCAAGAATTACGAATAAGTATCAATTGTTCCACGAAATTGATTGTATGAGACTATATAAAGTATGTGTATCATGTAATTAACAAAATACGAGTTTAAAACATAATCCAAGTCTCGGATTTTACATCGTTTTTAAATGTAAGGACGATTACAAGACTTACGAAGTTTCCAAAAATAGTTTTACAAACGATGGTTAAATATAGAAAGTATGAAAACGCGGGGCGTTACAGTCTCCCCTCCTTTAGGAAATTTCGTCCCGAAATTTATTCAAGAGGTAGACTTGAAAAGTTTTTGTAAAATTTGAGACTTGAAAATTTTGAAACATTTTGAAAGTACAAAATTTGGGAGAATAAAAATAGGTTTGTAAAATGATTGGTTTGGCTAAAATGGTTTAGAGGCATGAGTATGCGTGGAACACGTATAGGTAAGAATGATTTTGAATGGCTAAATAGGAGTTGCTTTAAAAATGTATTGTATTCACGAAGGGGATATTTATATAATGGTTTGAAATCAAGAAAGTGAGGTAGGTTGCGTAGGAAGTTTTGAAGTAGTATAAGGCCATATATTCGTAAAATTTGCTTCTCGAGTGAAACGAGAAAGTTTGGTAAAATAAATTATTGACGACCCACTAAATGTGTTTACGCAAGAATAAAGATTAAGGGACGGTTCTAAAGGTAATAAGATAAGTTAGGATTCGAATGATTAAACAAACTTAGTTGCGAACGAGGTTTGTGTGAATGACAAGGATAAAGAGAATAATACGAGTATAGAATGAATGAATGATCCTTAAGGAGTGCAAGTATAAGATTAGCATAAGTGTTGGATAGATGAACGTAGTGTGTTAAGGATGAAGTCTCGTCATGGATAATCGGATATAATGCGTTTGTGAGTTGTATAAAGTTTGTATTAGGTCTAAATAGGTCTGTAAAACACTGAATTTCTCATGGTACGTTTTACGAGAGTTTGGTAACGTGGTGAAAACACTTATATATAGGAAGTACCAGCGGCGTATCCACCATGTTTTGACCACATTACGTCTGTTCCGTATCCGGTGTCATGTTACGTTTCGTGTCTTACCATACACAGTAGTACACTCTATGGTTCTCATACGCCTATCACCATAATCCCGTGTGCACCCGTGATTATATTGATCGTCGCATGATCCGCATAGCTTGTACTAGTTGTGTATGAATTAGGGTATCCATAGTTTAAAAAAAATTAAGAATGTGCACGTGTAAGAATGTAGTATGTAAGCAAGTCTATGCTTAAGTATGTATGGGACCCACGCAAGCGAATCACTCGGATTACGTTCGCGTATGGGTACGAATGTATGGATCATGAGTATGAATGAAAATGTGAGCAGAAGTATAAGTTTGGGTATGAATAAGCACGCAAGTATGTGTATCGACATAACACGTACGAGTAGTATGTGTACATGTATAAGCACGCAACGTATGAGTATAAGTGAAATCATGAAATATATGAGTATAGGTAAAATCATGAAACGTATGAGTATAAGTAAAACATGAAACGTATAAGTAAAAACATGAAACGTATGAGTAAAAACATGAAACGTATGAGTATAAGTAAAAACATGAAACATACGAGTATAGGTAAAAATCATGAAACGTATGAGTATAAGTATGAATACGATTATAAGTATAAAATGTATTGTTATGAATATGAGTGTGAGTGTGAGTACGAATACTAATGATTGCGTATATAGTATTAATTGAAGCAGACCAAAGTTAAGCAAGTAAAGGTGCTCAAGAGGTTGAGCATGTAAATACGAACGATATCAATGAAATTGTCGCGATGCAACGACTAAAACGTGTATGATAATATGCATGTATAGTTGTTTAAACAAAACGTTGAGTTTATCGTATCCAAATTTAGATTGAGCTTGGGTTGAAAGGTAGAATATAGTTGCATATGTAAAAGGATATAAGGTACTCATTGGTTAAGCATAATGCATTTTGTAATGAATGGAAATGCTACTTTTGTTTTTAAAAGAGTTTACGTAATCCGAAGATGGTCGGTCCCCATGAAGTCTTCTTGCCCACGTGTTTTGTGAATTGGTGTAGGAAAAAGGTTTTCAATCAAAGTATGTTCGTTTCATTAAACAAGAAATTATGAATTTAGGAGGTTCTTGTGAAAACGAGGACCCTTAGAAAAGAATTTTAGCAAAAGGACTTTGTGATTGTTAAAGGTTCTAACAAATGGTTTGTTGATGTGAAAAGAGTCTTTGGTAAAACGATCATATAACATCCATAAGATCGTATAGGTGTAAAAGAAAGGTTGGTTTGATCCTCCGATTGAGAATGAAAATCTTTAGTTGGTGATATATACCATGAGTGCGTTTTAGTGATTAAGTCGAATATGAAGTTCATGGGCAAGAGATTTGTTTGACCGATTAAAGTGATAGGTAGCATTTCGTAAGGTTTGGAAATTTGTGTAGTAAAACGTTTAAGATAAGTTAAGAATCCGTGTAGGTGAGTTAGGTAAAAATAGGTTGTAGGATAGAAAGTATGCTTGATAAAACAATGTATTTCGAAATCGTTTACGTATGTATTTTGAATGATGATAAATAATTTAGGGAGAAAACATGACCGAGTTTGCATAATAAGGTATCTTGAAGAGACGTTTTGGTAACGATCACCTAGGTAAGGGAATCACCCCGAACTTGTTGGTGAGGTCGTTTTAAGGAAGAGGGAAGTGGAGTTAATCGTCAAGGTAAGGAAATCACTCCTATCTCGATGATTTGTCTCCGCCTTTCGTTACAAGAAATATAAATTCAAATTATATGAAATCATGTATATGTATAAGTGTATGAAAAGATTTAGTACGATGCGTGTGTGAGAAGAAAATATCGAAAGCAAATTCAAATTTGAAAGATTGCATCTAATAAAGTAAATAATATAACACATGTTTGATTAAATTTGAGATGGTTCCAAAACGGAACGTTGACTAACCAAAGTGGTCGAAAAGTCTTTCGAACTTGAGGAGCATGCTTTGGCCTAATAGGTGAAATACTCTTGCCGACAAGTCGGTTAACGGTATTTACCCTTCCAGTTACTACACGTCCCCAATTCAATTGAAATTTCGAGACTTGGCGGGATTTATGAAAATCAAGGAATGGAACTAGTCGACAAGGTGCGGGTTTCACCCCTAACTTGGCGATTTAGTACCCTAAGTGCGGTTGGTACTCGTTAGGTCAAAAGTTAATTTTGACACTTTGACGAGGGTCCACTAGAATTCGAAATTTGAACTTCTCCATCAAGGTGAGGATTTCACTCCTAACTTGGTGGTGAATCTCGTGGTGAATCTCGTGTAAGAAAGAAAAGTAGAAGGATTGAGAGTCATTCACCAAATTGTGGGTTTCACGCCTATTTTGGTGAAGTCGTCTCGTTTGTGTATTATGAGTGTTTTCGGATTTAGAAATACCGAGTAAAATGCATGAGGGAAGTGTATGTCAAAGAAAACTCATAAACAAGTATAAACACATAAGAAAGCATATCAAGAATGGTGCTTGGATAACGAAACGATAAAACATGTATTACTACATAGAGAAATATGTTTAGAGCAACACATAAAGAATTGAACAATGAAACAAGTATTAACACGTAATAAGGCAAGCATTATTGCATAAGAATATCATGTCGAATATTACTCACTAGTGATATACATGTTTAAAAGGGCATAAATAAGAAACAAATAAAGTATCATGTAGTTGTTCAAGCAAAACATACGAATAAGGCTCTAAACTATAGACTAGGTAAAAGCATGGCAATTCTACCTAATTCCCTATAGTTATGGCTCTGATACCAATCTGTCACACCCCAACCGATGGCGGAAACATCGGAGTGAGACGAAGAAAGATTGCTCATCACACATAACGCTAAATTGTGACAATAGAATTAAATATAAATTGATTTCTTTCATAAATAAATGTTACAATACATGGAATTTGAAATACAACATGTTAAATACAAAAAGAACAATACGACAACAAATACGACATTTATACAACGTGTTTAATCTAAACGTCTATATGTGTATCTAGGTATCAACGCTACTTCATTTCATAGCATCATCATCCTCAACCTGTAACATGTTTAAAATAAAGTTCAATGCAAAAGCAAAGGCGAGTATACAAGTTTGGTGCATACATAGCAAAAGATAAGTTTCGAACAATTCCTCATAGCAAGCATGTTATAGGAATGTTCATGTGTTTAAGCAAAATGTTCATGTGTAAGGTTGTTGATAGGTAAACATGTTTACACCCCAAAAGTGTTAAAAGTAAAAAGGGGAAATACGAGTATACTCACAAAGGTTGCATATGCTTTCCGATTATCCAATTATTGACGAGTTGATGAGGTTAAAAGATTGAATGTGTAAGGGTTAAAGTTCAAGTATGCATAGAGTCGAGTTTCGGTATTTAAAACAACATAAAAATATGATAGGAGAATACATGTGAAAATAATCATCTTCAACACCTAACACTTGCATGACACTTGGTAACCACAAGGGTTATGATAATGTTTTCATGAGTTGAACACCCATAAGAATCACAACAAGGTTTTGGTTTTAGATGATGTTCTACTACTTTAACATATAAACATAAGTTCAACATCAAAGGTTCGTATGAGTGTATATGTATATCTAGGTTAAATATATTATTAGGTCCAATGTTTCAAGTAGGAGGTAGGAGATTAAATCCCCATTTAGGCACCTCGAGTTATCATGGAAGTCATGTATGGGGTAGGAAGACAAGCTTCCGTTTAGGGACCCCTTGTATGTTCACCACTACACTTGATGTAAGAACAACCAAGGAGGGTCAAGAACTAAGGTAAGTACAATATTATAACAAGCTATACTAAGAGAAATCATCAAATCATGTGAGGATTTTTATGTTGGAACAACCCAAGTTGTTCCATAATCACTTCTTCATCAAGGCATAAGCTTGAACATGACTTGTGGGTTAAACACCCTTAACAAAACAGAGTTATTTGAGGTTTTAACCTCTGATTTATAGTGTCTCAACCTTGTTTTTAAGCCTAACCAACCATGGGAGTGGTTGTAAGCATTGGGACATAGGTATGAGATGTGTTTGACACAAGTTGTATGAGTATAGACAAACTTTTGAAGAACATAAACCAAAACAGAAAGTTTGTGGATGATTTCGGAGCAATTCCAGGTCTGATTTCTCCAAGGAGAAGTCAAGGAATCAAACCCCATGATTATCCAAGCAAATAGGAAGAAGAATCAAACAATTTCGTTAAGAAATGAGCAAGTTATGCTCATTTTAGTAAAGGTGTATGAATCTACCCGAATTTCTGAAATATGCAAGAACTTGAGAGTGTTTGAGAGAGATTTGAGGGTTGTGAAAGTGTAGGAATGCTTGGAGAAGGGTTGTATTTATAGTGGAAGAGGTTGGTGGTGATTGGAGGTGATTGGAGGTGGCTAAATGGTGATTGGGGAGGTTTAGTATGGTGGGATTAGTGCCAAAATCGCGTCTGATCGAAGCTGGCTGTGTTTCTGCGTAACAGAGGGGCCATGCGGCCCGCATGAGGTTTCATGCAAGTCAAAGCGGGCCGCCCGGGGTTGGGTTATTGGTTACAAGTTTCAAAATTGACACTTTAGCCCCCAGACTTGTTTATTTTGATGTTTTTGGGACTTTTAAGGACCATTCTTGCCATAAAAGCATATTTTAAGGTAAGTTCAAGTACGAGAAGTATAAACCAAGTATAATTAAGTGTAAAGTATCATAACCAAGTGTTGTTTACGTTCAAAGCACGTATTATGCATAAGTTTCATGTATTTACAAGTTTAGCACCTAGTTTCCAAGAATTACGAATAAGTATCAATTGTTCCACGAAATTGAATGTATGAGACTATATAAAGTATGTGTATCATGTAATTAACAAAATACGAGTTTAAAACATAATCCAAGTCTCGGATTTTACATCGTTTTTAAATGAAAGGACGATTACAAGACTTACGAAGTTTCCAAAAATAGTTTTACAAACGATGGTTAAATATAGAAAGTATGAAAACGCGGGGCGTTACAGGGATGGATGATGAGGCTACCCCACCTCATTATTTTATAATTGTCTAAGTGTTTAAATTGAAAAAGGATGAGAGAGATGGTATTTAAATTGAAAAAGGATGAGAGAGAGGGTATTTAAATTGAAAAAGGAAATATAATATTCAAGTGGGGCCACGTCTCATTCGGCTGTGGAGAGCCGTTTGGGCCGAGCCGACCCTCAGGGGGGCGGTGTGGGGGACCGGCGCCGGTCCTAGCCGGGCCTAGCCGGCCCCCATACCCTTTAGTCTAATTAACAATTTTAATCCCCTTACAAACCTACTGATCATTTTTATTGCTTTTCATTGAGCATCTCTTTCTTTGTCTCTCTATATCTATTTCTCTCAATTCTCGCATTCCCTTTTTATAGCCTCAAGATTCTTGCAACCGAACACAAAACTAAGCCAGCCAAACATCCTGAAAATACTTCATTAATTGTAACCATTGTCTATCTACACAATTTCAAATTCAAGTAGTTCAAAACTCCGGAATCATGAACTCAATGTTTACCAATAAATATGTGTACTATTAAAATAGAAATGCAACATTATGATCCACATCAAAATTTCTTGGCAAATGTATTACAAGTGTGGAAAACATAAGTTATCAAAATGATTCAAGATCACATCTAAAATCATATTTCATACAACCTATAATTGTGACGGAGGGACAAGCAGCGGCAATCAGCTAGAGATAGGTTAAAGTGGGTCTTCTGAATGGTCGATGGAAACTATGATGGCGACTGACGAAGGCCAATGCCAACCCAACTGGGTCCTCTGAATGGTCAATGGGTTCAACTAGGTCTTCTGGATGGTCGATGGGTTATCATTCATTCGATCACATCACTAGGTTGTGTTTTTTGGAACGGCGACTTTCTTGTATTAGGCTACCGCACTCTCCAAATTTGATCACATCCCAAGGTTGTTATTAAGTTTTAATTTCACTTTAGATGCTAAAAATAATGTCTTTAATCCATTCAATTTTTATCTAATTTGGTTTATTTCTAACAACTTGGGTCCATTAACTTAAAAAAATTGAATTCATAGTTGCTTTATTTTTTTCCTTGATACCCTGATAAAAATTTTGTTGAAACAATGTTTTATTTAAAATAGTGTATTTTTTTTGGCTTTGTGGGCTATACGAGTGCATATAGCCCAGCCAATCCCAACCGAACAACATCAATAGGTATTGATATTATTGGAACTGGCACCGGAATTTGTTTTTATGGTTTTCGATTGATGTTAAACACGTGTTAATATGATTCTGGGCATATCACTACTTTATTTTTTGGGTTTTCTCTTTCAGTTCCAATAGCGAATATCGATATCATGAAACCATGTGTAGTCGAATAACGCCCTTCACAAATCATTTTCATCGTGCGAGTTAAACCTTTTCTAATGGGGCGTTGCCACTTCTTCACTTAGTACCTAACAGGTTTGCCCACTAACAAAGACTGATTTAATTTCTTGCGAACCAATAAAAACTATATACACACTACATATTTATTTATATAGTTTATATATGTAGGATTCGGTTCAATTAAGATTGACTACAAGTTGTCCAGCCGGTACGATGACATCACCAATAAAAAAAAATTACATCCACGTAAATTTTTGCATGCAACATTTTTTTCTTTTTGTTTTTGCTAGAAAAGGTGATTTTTTAAGATTTTTGATGTATTAAAAAAAGCTTTTTAAAAGATCTAGTTTCATTGTTCTCACAACTTAATGTAGTTCTCATTTTATATAGGCTCATTCTATACGCACCCCCCCCCCCCCCTCCCTTCCTGATTATACCCCCTTGTGAGAGGAAAACTGTCGGTCCCACGCAGGCCCCACCTGTAAGTATGTGAGAGGAGGGGGGTGAAAAAAGTAAATGGGGGGTGTAGAAAGTAGCACCCTTTATATAAACATAAAAAAAACATAATGTAAAAAAACTAAATTAATACACGAATGGGAATCCCACAAGTTTGTTATTATTTCTTTTGGTGACAGAGCTAGCTATTAATTTAGGGATATCAAAAAAAAAGAAAAAAGAAAAAAAACCCACACAGTCATACGAAAATAAATTAAAAAAAAATTCCTAATAGATTTGTAAAACTATAACTTTTTGTAAAATTTAATTTATCTAAACACTAAACCCTAACAAAACTACAAACAACAATACTACATAAGCATTAACCACAGACAAAAAATCAAAGGACAAGAAACATTCACCAAACACGCAGGTCAATGACACAGCAACAGGGGACGAGCAGCGGGGAGTCTAGGACGATCGCAAATTTTGTGACGTTCTGTTTCTTACGTTGTTGTCATACACAAAACAAAAACAAAAGGATATTTAATTTGTTCTGGGGCTTGAGCTATGTTTAACTATTATGCCTCTTTCAGTAATATTATACTTAATTTGGCTTAATTGTTATATAACTTTGGTGTTGTAAAAGGTTTGGGCTTATAAAAATTTGTAATTTCAACAAAATAAAGTATTCTATTTTTTATGGGTATCCCATTATTTGTTCATGGTTGGTAATTTACATTGGCCCGAACTTGAATTGTTCGCAGGTTCAATTAGAAATGACTGGACCTATTTAAGCTAAACCCGAAACCTCTGAATTTCGTATCAAGTTCGTGTCTTATGAAAGTTCACACGTCTACTTGCAAAGCAAATGGCAGAAATAAACGCTGCGAGCGTTTAGTAGAATTATGATTTACATGGGCTTTTTAAAATGGTTAAAAAAACCGCTCACATAATCCATCTAGGGACCAAAAACATTAGACACGACATGATAGGTGTTTGATTTATTTGGGTGATAAAGATGAGAGTTATTGATGTAAGTTCAAAGTAGTTGTTAGAGAAAACAAACTATATAATTAAATTCGATCAATAAACTTTATAATATGAAAAAAAAAGTGCATGTTCAATTTAACACTTGAAAGACATTTTCTTTTCTTTTGAGAATTATAGTGTGACAAAAGTACATACGGAATTATGGATGCAGTCTAATGCTGGAGGGTGGGGGAGCGGGGAACACCGCGCCGCCTAGGGGTGTTCATCGAATCGAATATCGAATTTTCGAATTCTTCGAATCGAATTATTCGAATAATTTTTATTTTCCCTTGAATTCGTATTCGATTCGAATTCGATTAAAATCTACCAAATTCGATTCGAATTCGTATTCGAATAAAAAACCCAATTCGTATTCGATTCGTATTCGATTAAAAATTCGAATTCGAATCGAATTCGAATAAATTCGATTTGATTTAGATTCTTTAAAAACATGTAAAAAAACTATCAAAATGAAACATAAATTTTAAAGCAACCACAAAGCATGATATCATATTAAAATAGTTCCAAATAAAATATCATAAATCTAAAATTCAAAACGAGAAGTCGGGAATAACCACTCCACATTACAAGTTAATATTTTTAGGTTTAGTATTGATAGATTTGTTACTTAGGTTTTAGTTATGGGTTATGTAGATAGTTTGGTAATGGGTAATTTTAATACTTGAAGTAAATTTTGAAAATAATTTGTGGTATAGCCTAATAAAAGTTATATATCTTCCTATACTAATAAACGAAAATCTTTTTGTACACGTGTCACTCTCTGGTGCCTCCTCCCTTTTAATAATAGTATTACATATTAATTTTTATACACAAAATATAATATAATATTAATTAATATAGTTAGAGATAAACGTATAAATTCAAATTTAATTAATAATTATCTACAACAAATATAAATGTATCAAATAATATAATAAGTATAATATTATTTAATATAGTTAGAGATCAAACGTATAATTTCAAATTTAATTAATAGTAAATTACTTTTTGAGTCCCTATGTTTTAGTGGTTTTAACCACTTGAATCCAAAATCAAAAAGTTTAACGTCCCGAGTCTCCAACCGCTAATTCACATTCCCTGTAAAAAAAATCAAAAAACCTTTTGTAAGGCTGAGTTCTCTAAGTTTTCACAACTTGTAGAAATTTTCATTTTACCCTAACCATATATATTTGTTAAGATAAAATATATTATTTGGATATAAACAATAATTACTAATAAAGTATCAAATCACATGTACAAGTACTTATAGTATATAACTTAGAAGACTAAAATTACAATCGGATTATCTAAATAAAGTACCAAATTATCTTTAAAGCGAACACTAAATGGGTTTCAAAAGACATATCTTTTTTGCTATTAAGTATATAACATTATATTTACTTAAGTCGTGTAATACACGTGTTCAATATTTTCTTCCAATTTTAAATTTATGTTAATATTAATATGTTTTCATCTTAAAAAATGGTCCAACTTTCTAATTTCAATCATATTACGCAACTAAAGACATTATCATCATGCTAAATAAAGACATTATATAATATTATCAAAATTTTAATTTGAATATTTAAATATCGACTACTAATTAAAAAAGTTGTTGTAGACGCTCAAATTTATAGTTTAAAAAACTTTAGTCCTATTTTTTTAACGTATACTTTATATTTAGTATGATTTTTTTAATATGTAATATTTTCTATACAATGATGATATTCGGATCTTGTCTCATGATCCATATATCTAAAAATAGTATTTATATCAAAGTATTTATTATATCATTAATATACATAGTAGAATTTAATTACAATTCATTTACCATAACCTCATAACTTATAATTATTTTTAAAAATACTTACAATTTTATGATAATTATTTTTTTAATTTTTTAGTGTTACTTCTTTTTAAGACATATAATAAAATGGATTGTAGTATCTCAAAAGAAAACTGAAAACTTAGAAAATTATTTTGAATAGCGAAAATATAACTGTTCTTTTGTTTTACTATTTTATCTAAATAAGTCATTTCATTAATAAGGATTATATACAAGTTTATAATTTATATTTTTTCATCATTTAACCCGTGTAATACACGGGGTTGTAAGCTAGTGTATTATATATGAAAATAATAAATAAAAATGTATAATTTTTATTCGAATTTCGAATCGAATCGAATTTGAAATTGTAAATTCGTATTCGATTCGTATTCGATTTACTTGACTCGAATTGAATCGAATTCGAATTCTTATAATCGAAATGAATTCTAGATAATCGAATCGAATTTAAACGAATTTCGAATTTTTCGAATTCGAAACGAATTCTGAACACCCCTAGCGCCGCCTCCCCCTTTTCTGTGAATCTCCCGGGTGGCCATGGCAGGGCTGAGGAGACAAAGGACATTGTGAAAGCAGCGTGTGGCCAATTACATTCCGGGATCCACTATACAATGAATGTCCGTTAGCGGTCATCACAAAAGAGACCACTAGGACATCATGATAGCGACGTCTAGCCAATGGCACACCGCGGATATACACCCTCTGCCACCACTAATGGTAAGTAGGGAGGGGACCAAATGGATGTTCCGACAATGACACCTCGCCCAATCATATCTCACCATCCCGGCTATAAATACTACACTTCATCAAGGTGAAATCATTCTTCACTCTTTAGTCTCGCTCATCAATTACTCATTTAAGAGCAATGCTTTCTCATGCCGGAGAATGATTATGAAAACCTCCAATCTTTCCTAGTAACCAGTTTCACGGTGTTTAGTTTTGCAAATCGATCCACTGTGTCACTTTGGTGGACAAGGCAATAATAGATAGAGCATAGCCTCCTTGCAGAGGTGCCAAGGCTCTATCCTGGGCCCACCCGGGTTTTCGTCCCACCGTGTGTTACGCCAGAGAGTTCTGCTCTTGTGGTGGCACAACGACTGTCAAGTGGTAGCCGGTGGAATATTGGAATAATGGAATCGCCCCTATTATTCTATTATTAATTTAATTTTCATATAAATAAATCAGCAAGTGGAACTAGATGGGATATTTCTTGGTTACCTCCTAATTTTCATATAGGCTATATTTATACCTCTGCCGCTGATTTCTTTTAACTACCCATCTTTCATTGATCCTTCCAAGTCTCCCCCCACCTTCAAGTCTTTGTATACTCTACCCACCACCGTTGACTACTCCTTCCCGGTCAACCCAGTGACAACACCGCCCCTCACACCGTCGTGACTGTCATCGTCATCCTCGTCACAAGGTCAGATCCTCTCTCTCTCTCTCTCTCTCTGTCTCTCTGTATATATATCTATATGTATCTCTGTTATGCCGTGGATTTTATTTATTTTTTTCTGACTAATTGGGTTTCTAAGATATCTGAATTGTGTTCACTTCGATTAATTTTAGTTATTTTGATGATTTCCCCCTTTGCCGGTGTGAATATGTGATCACTGTCATATGGTATATTAACCAATAATTGCAGAAAATAACTTGCTGACCAGAAAATCGAATCATGCGTTCACTATGTACGGTTTTTCTTTTAACGTCAAATCATTTCACAATAAGTTTACCTTGCCGGTGTGATCCATGTACTATGGTATATGAGAAAAAATATTTTATAAATAATTCTCTAATGTATAAAATAATAGTATGGTAGTATAAAATAATCACTAGTGGGCAAATAATTATCATGTGGACCCTTGAGAATTGAAATGATAGCCTTCGAATTTATCAAGAACTTTCCTTTAAAGTTTCACAACATATTGGTGTTTATATATATTTTTAATATTGTTTTCTTCTGTTATAAGAAGGTAAGACGAAATTTCGTAGCCATGATAGAAATAATATCATGCATCTCCTTATATAAATCTCATTTGAGTAGATAAAAACAATTCAAACCACATAAATCTTCATTTAAATTGGTTTCCCTTTACTCTACAGATTCTAAATACGTCAATGGCCAGTTCATCATCCTCTTCTCACTCTGCAGCCGCCGCTTCTTCTCGTTCGTGCAAATATGATGTATTTCTTAGTTTTAGAGGAGAAGATACCCGCAAGACATTTGTTGATCATCTATATTCTGCTCTTACACAACACCTTATCCGTGTTTACAAGGACGATGAAACACTTCCACGAGGTGTATCCATCAATCAATCCCTCTTCGAGGCTATCGAAGAATCACAAATTGCTGTCATAGTATTCTCCAAAAACTATGCAGATTCTTCATGGTGTTTAGAAGAACTTGCACATATTATGAAATGTAAGGATGAGAGAGAGCTAATTGTTATACCAATATTTTATGATGTGGAACCTACAGATGTGAGAAATCAGAAAAGGAAATTTGGAGAAGCGTTTTCCAAACAAGAGACGAAGAATGTCACCAAAGCTGAAATATGGAGAAAAGCACTTGTTGATGTGAGTAGCATCGCTGGATGGGAGCCCAAGAACATTGCCAACGGGTAAACTTTTTTTATCTGAATTATTTAATTGCGTACCGTTAATTAATGTGTTTTACAATCAGAAGTGATCAGTTAATACATTATCATCACACCACACCACCCCACCAAGCTCTCACTCCTCCCACATCGAAGCTCATCCATGGAGGTGCAGGTGCTAATAAAACCACTCATTCTACTCCTCTGCATCTCACTCATCTTACAACCTTCACATTCTCAACAGCTTTCCACATCATTCTACCACCTCTTCTTCCACAACAGAGACGCAAACCCTAACTAGAATCGATCTACTCTCGTTGTGAAGATCTGATTATCGATCTGTTCTATGTTTCAATTCTCGATCCGTTCGTTCGTTATGACGTCATCATCATCTACATTGTAGTACCAGCATGACCTAACTGAAACTGAGATCGATTCAACGAACTCGTTACCGAACGCCGGAGTCTCTTCATTGCTAACTGAAACTGAGATTGATTCAATGAATCCGTTTTTGCACTCGAAACCGACGACGGGGTTGTTAGGTACGGTCGCCGGTGGTGGTGGATCTGGAGTATTGGATACGGTCGCCGGTGGTGGTTGTTGATTTGAGTTTGATTTGAGACAAGATTCGATTTGATTTGAGTATACACAGATCTGATGATTTATTTGTGTGAAAGAAGATAGCTGATGGAAGGTTTTGTTTTGTGTGGATTAGCTTAAAAGAGAGAAGATATCATGAAACCATGTCATCCTGTACACGTAATTGATAAAGTGCCACGAATTCGCCATGTCATTCTGTCCACGAAAGCTAGGTTGTGCCATGTAGGATAAGAAACAAACTCAGTTAGTAAAGATTTAACTTAGTGGTGCCAGCACAAACAAAAAGTCGAGTTGTGGGTGCCGGGTGTCAAAGTGTTAGTTGGGGGTGGCAACGACCACAGACCGATAGTTGGGGGTGATAAAATCCAATAACCCTAATAATAAACAACGTTAGCCCTTAAACTTATTAACATGTTTAGCCTCTCAATTTTAATAGTGAACAACTTTAGCACCTAAACCTTAATAATGACATATTTAGCCTCTTAACTAAAACATCAAAGAACTTTAACACTCGCAATTTACTTATTTTTGTCTACGTTTGAACCCGCCGCGGAGCGCAGGTGCCGGGTGATAACCCACTAGTTTTCATTTAAAAAAACAATTTCTACTTTATATTATATTGTGTGCATGAAAATACAAATTCATTTTTATATTCATTAGCTTGTAAATCTCTTGGAGTTAAGAGTGGAGGTGAAGAGCTCGATCCTTTGTAAAGCCAATTTTTTTACACTCCTAAATTATAATGTTTAAAAAGATTGTCGTAAAAAAAAAACGAAATGGTGTTTTTCGGTCCCTTAAAACAGCTGTAAAAATGTGATAATATAAACATGGCATCACTTTTTACAGCATTTACAGCTGCCATAAATGAAAAAAAAAAAATCTAGTTTTTTTTTTTTGGTTTTGGAAAAGTTATTTTTTTAGTTATTTTGGTAAAAAAAATTGAAAAAATCTTTCGTTAGAACGAGTTCCCTAAGTTCTCACAGCTCGTATAAATTTTCATTTTACCTTAACCCTATAAATTTTGAATTTGAAATGTTTTTGACCAAGTTTTTACGGTTTTTTTATTCGTTCTTTTGGTTCTCGTGATATTTAGCGTTCTTATTTAAGCTCTTCCATGTATATATATATTTATGTATATATATATAAGCTAGGCTAAGGCTATCCTTGCAATATATGTAGACTGAAAAGGTTATCCATTTAGATGGATTGATTAGGTGACTTCACCGTATTAGTACATTCATAAGTTATTTATTTATGTACAGTAATTTTAAATTTGTGATTATCTTTATTCAGTTAAATATCTCAAATTTACAACTCAATTCTCTTTAGTTTGTGGATATAATAAATTATCCATATATATCGAATATGCAGGCATGAATCACAATTCATCAAAAAAGTTGTTGATACAATTTTGGATAGGCTCTTCACGTTAAATTCATGTGTAGATGAATGTCTTGTTGGAATGAGGACTCGCTTCCAAGATTTGAAATCATTATTAGACATTCGATCAGGTGGTGTGCGTATGGTTGGGATATGGGGGGTTGGGGGAGGTGGTAAGACTACTCTTGCTACTTCCGTTTATATGGAAATGTCTCAACATTTTCAAGGTCACTGTATTTTGGAGAATGTTAGAGAGGATACAAGCAAGCATGGCTTAAAGAAACTACAAGAGAATATTTTATCATCTCTTTTCAATAAAAAAGTGAAGGTAGGTAGTGTTATCGAAGGAAAACACAAGATGAAAAGTATGTTATGTCAAAGAAAAGTGTTGGTAGTTCTTGATGATGTCGATCAACTTGGCCAACTAGAGGCGTTAGCTGGAAAACATAATTGGTTTGGTTGTGGGAGCAGAATAATAATCACAACTAGAGATGAACATTTGCTAAGAACCCACAGGGTAGACCACGTCTATCCTATCACATTATTATCGAATGATGAGGCTACTAAACTCTTTAAAAGGCATGCATATAATGAAAAAAAACCTATAGAAGATTATGATAAATTTTCTCTACGTGCAATATCTTATGCTTCTGGGCACCCCTTGTCACTTAAAGTTTTAGGTTCTTTTCTGTATGACAAAAATAAGAACGAGTGGATTAGTGCCTTGAAAAAGCTAAAAGACATCCCAAATCCAGATGTCATGAACATAATCAAAACTAGTTATGATGGACTTGAATCTTACGAGAAAGAGTTATTCTTAGATGTTGCATGTTTCTTTAGACGGTGGAACGCGGATAAGGTAGTTCAGATACTTGAAGCTTGTGGTTTTCACCCTAAGATTGGGATGAAGGTGTTAATACAAAAAGCTCTTATAACAATTGTGGATGACATCATTGATATGCATGATGTACTTGAAGAAATGGGACACTACATTGTCAGAAAGGAACATCCGAACAATCCTGAAAAACATAGTAGACTCTGGATACATAAAGAAATTACAGAATTGTGTTTTAAGGATGAAATAATGGTAAAGATTAACCTTTTATAAAACATACGTTATGTTATATGTTTACTAAATGATTCTCAATCCACGCATTGTTTCCTGCTTCATTTTTAGGAATATGACAAGACTGAAGCCATAATCTATGAATATGATGGTGAAGATGATCATATGTCACGCTTATGTAAGATTGTGTCAAAGATGAAGAAACTAAGGTTGCTTAGTGTGGCTATCAATGATGATATCTATGATGATCTCGAGAATGTCGAAGGGGCTAATTTTCTTTCAAATGAATTGCAATATATTAACTGGAGCGATTATCCTGCCAGTCCATTTCCACACAATTTTCAACCAATGAAGCTTGTTGTTCTACAATTGTCTCACAGCAAGCAAAAAGAACTTTGGAAGGGTTATAAGGTAATTCATTATAGTTTTTTCTTAAAGTATTTTTAGCTTTTTTTTAACAATGGAAAACTTTATACATAATCATATACAACATTTGAAATTTTTTAGTTTGTTATAAATAAATAGTTTAGTTATAAATGAAAAGTAGAAACTACCAAAGATGTATAAACATTTCTTTTTTAAAAAACTAACCTATGGTGCCTTGATACATATTTTGACAAAAGATCAAATACAAATAAGTTTATTGTACAAAACGTACGAATAGAGTGAAAAAGTAAAAAAAAAAAACAAAAAAACACGGTGACATTTTCGTGATTATTTATTCGTAGAGTAAGTATTTTATCCGCAGATTAATTATCTTAATAAACTAGTAGGGTAACTATGATATACATGTAGAGTAATTTTGAATTTTATATTGTTTGATATCCCGGTAGAGTAATTTTGAATTTTATGTTGTTTGGTAAACTTGTAGAGTAAATGTGTTTGTTATTTTTATATTATTTTTTTATGAACTCGTAGGGTAATTATGATGCACTTGTAGAGTAATAATAATGAAAAGAGTAATTATGACAATTGAATAGGTAATTTTGGAATTATATGTTGTTTGTTGAACTTTGTAGAGTAATTGTGTATGTCAAAGGGCGTATTTTTCAGTCAAACAGGTCTAATCGTGTCTTAACAGGTACCCAATTGCCAGCCCTATATGTTATGTTATTTTGATAAACTAGTAGAGTAATTATGATGCATTTGTAGAGTAATTTTGAATAACTAGTAATGTATTAATACTAAACTGGTAGAGTAATATGATGCACTTGTAATTGTATGTTGTTTGATGAACTTGTAGAGTAAGGGGCTGTTTGGTAGCCTCTTAATCTATTCAGAGGCTGTCTCTTAATGAAATCATTTGTGGCCCTTATGTCTGAATGAATAAGAGGTAACCTTATGTCTGACTGGATAAGAGGTAAAATCTGAATGGTAAACCATCACATGTCACATTCTTCTACATTATCTTTGTTAAACTCTTAAATGATTTCATTAAGAGGTTGCCTCTTAATGTCATTCAGATGCTACCAAACAGCCCCTAATTGTTTATGTTATGTTATTTTGATCAATTACTAGAGTAATTATGATACACTTGTAGAGTAATTTTGAATTTTATGTTATTTGATGCACTTTTAGAGTAATTTTGATAATTACGGAACTGTCACCACATTTTTTTACCTTTCCACTCCTTTCGTACTTTTTGTACGATAAGCTTATTTGTATAGGATCTTTACTCAACGTATTTTAATCCACTAGTTTCTTTTTTCACTAATATGAAAAAAATTAGAAAATTACAATAAATACTGGTACCATTTTATAATATTAGGATAACTCATGAAACTCTATATTTTATAAAATTAAAAAATTACAATAAATTAGGGTTGTTCATGAGCCGAGCTAGGTCAAGCTCGGGCTCGGCTCGATTATAAACCGAGTTGGCTCGGTTCGGCTCGGATTTGAAACCGAGCTGAAAATCTATGCTCGGGCTCATTTTGGTTTTAAACCGAGCTGGTTCGGCTCGGCTTGGTTTGGCTCGATTTTAAAAATAAAAATTAATACATAGCTCTCAAAATTAAGTATTCTAAAATATTATTCAATACTTTAAAAGAACATATTCAAAATAAGTTCAACCTAATACATTATAAGCCAAAATCACGTTTAACAACGCAAAATAAGTTTTATATTTCAAGTAAATACAATATTTGTTCATTAGCACGACAATCAATCTTTAAATATGTCATAGACATCAAACTACAAGGCTAAATACATGTAAATAATAATCACTTTTTTGTAATATATTATATAGTATATAAAAATAAAATATATTATAAGAAAAATAATTCGAGCTAAGTCGAGCCGAGTAAACCGAGCCAATTTGGCTCGTCACGAGCTGAGCCGAGCTAGGCTCACTTTCTAACCGAGCCGAGCCGGCTCAGCTCACTTTCAAACCGAGCCATATCGAGCGAGCTTTTTCCGAGCTAAATCCGAGTGAGCTTCGAGCGAGCTACGAGCCGCGAGCTTTTTGGACAGCCCTACAATAAATACAGGTGAAGTCAATAAATACTGGTACCATTTTAGATTTTACACAAGTTTTTTCTATACAAACCCCATTTATTTTTAACTTGTATAGGTAATTGCATTGCATTAGAACAAACTGTATAACTCTTAGCCCCTTTCATTTTAAAAGACACAAGGTAGGATTACTAGATTTTAATAGATGAAAGTATAATGGATCACCTGCATCCAACTTATTGACAAGAATCTCAGTAGGAGGATTACTATTACCACCGGTCTCAACAATATCATCTACCATGTTTGTTTACACACCAAATAATACACAAGAATTAACAATCAATAGTATCACTATAATCAACGGAACTAAAAACACACCACAAATGGCGAAGCCAAGTCAGAGTGTCCAATCAGTGGTTCATCACTCAAAAGTGCCACCACAATAGCTTCTTCAACTTCTAAGAAGCCCACGTGTCAGAGCATTCACATCCATTCCACCATATTTTTACCCTAAATTACATTAAAAAAACTATATTTTCTCTCTCTTTTTCAATTAAATATTATTTTTATACCTTTATCATTACCTGTTCTCTCTCCTCTACTCACAACTATTTTCAAAATATATTAAAAAATTATAGGGGGTGAACAGTATCCCCTCAAATATACAGATAAACAGTAACATTTTCTCTCTTCTCTACTCACAACCACTTTTTATACTCTTTATATTATAACAACTCCACTCGTAACATTTTGTGGAATGAATGTGAATGCTCTCACAAGCCCAACCAGTACCTTGCTACAAGCTATCCTATCTGCTACATCCCAAGTGTCCACAAGCCCATCCGGGTGCAAGTCCATCATCCAATTCAGCTCAACATATAACAAATAAAATAATTAGAAATATATTAAGTATAAACTTGATAAAACATAGGTATAAAATTGTATTTATACTAGTTGGATGCCCCGCCCGCGTTGCGGGGCATTAAGCCGAATATTTCTTAGTTTAATAACATGTACGTATGTTTTAGTTACTTGTGCATACTACTTATAACATGATTTCAAAAAAAAAATATATCGACTCAACCAATTAAACCAAAACACTGCCATAGTTTTGCTAACAAAAAGATGGCAAGCCTGAGCTGGGGGCAAAATAGTAAATTGTCATAAACAATGAGGAAATGTCAGACACCCGCTTGACAAAAAAAGTTAGATTGAGTAAACCAAGTAAAATAAAAACTACTATAGTTTTGAAAAAAAAAAATTAAAACGATGGCAAGACTCCAGATTTTAACTGAGGGCAAAATTATAAGTTTTTAAAAGAGGACAAACTCATAGTTTTAAACTTAGAGAAAATTCATAATTTTTAGCTGGGGCCAAAACCAAAATTTTGTTTTGAACGGGGAAAAAATCATAGTTTTGAACTAAGGGCGAAATCGTAATTTAGCTGGGGATAAAAACATAAATTTATTTTGAACTTAGGGTAAAAACGTAATTTTAAACTGAGGGCGAAATCGTAATTTTTGAAAGAGGCAATTATAATTATATTATATTATACTAACATTAATTAAATTAAAACTAAAAATGAAAAAAAAAAAAAAAAAGAGCTGCCCATTTAATCCAATGGAAGGCAAGTACTATTACCCCTCATGGGGTTTGTATATGTTGAATATACATTTTTAACAAAACCCATTAAGTATAAATTAGCTTTTTTATTATTAAAAAATAAAATAATGAAACCGAGGCCACTCTCATTGTTGTTTAACTTCTGAATTTTCTTGATATCAAAACTAATAATGCAAAACTCAAGTCAGGAACTAAAATCAAACAATACAACTATTCGTAACTTAGCTACAATTTATTTGAATTCCCACAGGAAGATATAACTTATTTGTTAGATCATATCAATTCTCATAAACTCTATATATTAACTTGTCTGTTTGTAGGATCTACCACAGTTAGAAGTACTTGAACTTGAACACATGGAGAAGCTAATTAGCACACCAGATTTTGATGGACTCCCACGTCTTAAAAGGTTGATTCTCTTTAATTGTTGGAAGTTGGAAGAGATTCACCCATCATTTAGAAATCATACAAGTCTTGAACACTTAAAGGTTGAAGATTGTTCCAAGCTAAGGCTTCCAACAATTAGTCAGATGAAAAACATAAAGGTTCTACGAATAGCGTTTTGTGATCTAAAAGATGGAGATATACCATATGGTATTGGTGAATTATCCAACTTACAAGAGTTAAATCTATGTCGTAACAATTTTTCACGACTGGATTTCAACTTCTCGCAACTTACACGTCTCAAAAGTCTGGACGTGTCATTTTGTGACAATCTTCTTGAATTGCCCGAGCTCCCATCAAGTTTAGCTATTTTTAGAGCATATCCATGCAGGTCACTTACACTTGTCAAAGATTTTAGCACAAAATGTAAACACTTACGTCAAGTGTCACTTGAAGTTGAAGTTGGGTGGAGTGACAGATTACTACAATCCATGCTTAAGGTATCTCTCGTTTTGAAAATCAAATTAGTTCTATGTATATCGACCATGTTAATGGTAATTAGAATATAATTAATTTGTGTTAATGAATTAGGGAACAAGTATTGAAAATGGTTGTATGCATCTCCAATTTGGTGACCTTAAGATTCCAAAGGGGTTTACACCTCTTTTGCGTAGAGGAGGTAGTTGTAGATTGGAACTTCCAGAGAATTGGTGTAATGACTTCACTGGTTTCTTAATGTGCATTGTTACTTCATATGCCTCCGGCAGGGTTGGGTGTGATATAAGTATGAAGCAGGAAAGTGGTATGGATTTCGAAGATGATGGGGTTTGGGAGGAGAGTGATGGTGGTCTTGATACATTTGTGTGGTATGTTTCGTTTGGTTCATTAAGACACACTACTTGGTGGTATCAAACACACAACGCGGTTTCTCTTAAAATTGAAAGTCATTTGCGTATACCAAGTCACTACAATCATGGTTTTGGAGTTAGACTCGTTGAGAAGAAAAGTAGAAGTGGTCAAACAGAAACATCAACAGATTCTTCTTCTCATTATACCCCTAAGATCAAAATTCAACATGACTCAACATCTGAACTAAAGGTATCCTTATATCCATATCGTTTTCCGTGGTAAGGAAGTGGAAATCTGTTGCGCAAGCCTGGGGATCAAACTTCGGTAACACCTGATTTACACCAGACATGTGATTTATCTCCATCATATTGGCGTACACGTGATTTACCGGTCGGTGGGGACGCCTAGTGGTGGCGTACACAATTATCTTTCAACATCTTCACCAATGTTATGAACTACCAACATCATACTTTATTTTGAGCTTCAAATGTTTTTGAATTTATAAATCAAGCTAGGGGTAAATTTGGGATGTACAGACTTGATTTTTGGAAGCATATGAGAAGACAGCTCATCGGAAGTGATACTTGAATTGGGTTATCTTTTTGGGATGTACAAACGATCGGTGATGCTTTTGTTGATTTGCTTTTAGTTTGGATTCAGTTAATTAATTGATTGTTTTTTCTTTTTAATTGCAAATTTTTTATTTTACTACTTGTAGGTAGGGGTGCAAACGAGCCAAGCCGAGCCCGAGCTCGACCAGGCTCGAGCTCGAGCTCGTTTAACATATGAAAGCTCGAGCTCAGCTCGAAGGTAATTTTTCAAGCTCCAACTCGTTCAGTATTTATTAATTAATTTATATTAATTATAATTATTATTATACATATAATTAAGTTATTTTTTATGTTTGTATAAATGGTAATTAGTATTATATAAATATATGTTTAATATATTAATAAAAAAATATATAAACAGAAAGCTCGTTTAGGCTCGCGAGCCGGCTCGAGCTCGATAAGCGAAGCTCGGGCTCGGGCTCGTTTACTAAACGAGTTTGTTTTTTAGGCTCGAGCTCGTTTAAGCTCGGCTCGTTCGAGCTTTTTTTCGAGTCGAGCTCGAGTAGCTCGGGTCGTTTGCACCCCTACTTGTAGGCAGTGTTGGATCCAAAAAAAATTTTCATGGGAAGCGGAATTTTTTTTCATTGGGGACGGAAAAGGGTTTGTTGTTTATGCTAAATACTAAAAAACTTCGGTCCCATTCGAGTTAGGTCGAATCGGGTCGGTTCACGTAACAAAAGGATAAAACTACATTAAATTTTAAAAATATTATAAAAATATGTCAATCTTCATTGGAATAGAAATACAAGATCTATATAGTCACTTTCTTCTTAAAAGCCATTACATAAGATGACAAAACTAGAAATTTTATTCGAATATTTTTTACAATTGCTAGTATTAGTTAGTTACTATTTTTACGAGCAATCTCATCTTTTCATAATTTAAATTCTTAATCAGTGTTTTTCTGAATATCTAGTAAAATAGAAAACACAAAATATTAAATAAGATTAGTAAAGTTGGTAATGTCACTCTATTTTTTTGTTAGTAGTTATGATGTACATGACATAACAAATTAGGAATGGATCTTTAATTAAATAAGCATATATAACAACAGGGGTTGATTCCGGTACAAACCATATTTATCCTACAAACCGTAAGAACAGATCCTAACACTTAAAAAAAGTTAAATTAGCACATACCAAAACAATACATACATAAAAATAGCACTTTTGAATTATATTAGCACATAAAAATTAATCAAGATAACTGATTTTAGCACACATTTGAATGATATCAGCACTTTTCTTAATCAGCACATTGAAAACAAAAAGAAGATCCAATAAAGAATTAATTGCATGTTAACATATTTATAGCGAATTCAATATAATTGATATTATTTAGGATATTATTTTATCATTTCTCTATAATGTGTTGTATGCCACGTGACATTTTTTAAATGGTTCTTACGGTTTGTATGCAAATTGTAGTTTGTATTTGATCTTACTCCTATAACAACAAATGGTCTCTACGCCGATTACCAATTTCCAAAAAAAAAAAAAGCGAAAGTAATGAAAAGAGGTCAAATTTTAAACGAACGCACGTGATCTACTATTAAACTTAGGGGCAGTTTGGCAACTTCTGAATGGTTAAGTGCTGAACCAGTAAGAGGTCTGAACCATTAAGTGCTGAACCAGTAAGAAATTCTGAACCATTAAGAGCCAATATAATTAAGGCTGTAAACGAGCCGAATCGAGCCGAGCTAGACCCAGCTCGAGCTCGGCTCGAACTCGATTCGAGCTGGCTCGGCTCGAGCTCGACTCGATTAGAATTCAAGCTAGCTCGGCTCGATCTAGCTCGACCTAACAAAAAACCGCAAAATTTACTACTTAAAAAACCCTTAAAATGAATTTCTTCAGACTAAGGGTCATAATTGCCATTTAGTTTAACCATATGGCTAAATATGCAAGTATAAATAGTTAATTCACTTTGTACATTGTCTTTATCTTTTTTTATAGGGGAAATATTCCCTTAGTTTTGGTTTTCTAAGCGATGTGGGACAAAAAAAGGATGTAAACCTTATCGAGCCAGCTCACGAGCCGAGCCAGACCAAGCTCGAGCTCAGCTCGTTTACAAACCGAGCCGAGCCGAGCTGGCTTGTTAACAACCGAGCCAATTTCGAGCCGAGCTTTCTTCGAGCCTTTTTCGAGCGAGTTTCGAGCGAGCTGCGAGCCACGAGTTTTTTGAACACCACCCCTAAACATAATGCTGAACCGTTCAGAGGCAAATGTCTAAACAATTCAGATTAGAGCTTTTAAACATTCAGACTCAATATAATGCTTAACCATTTAGAGGCAAATGTCTGAACCATTCAGACATTTGGTCATGAAACAAACAGTCTAAACCATTAAGTGCTAAACCAGTAAGAGGTCTGAACCATTAAGAGGCTCATTAAAAGGTAAACAAACAGCCTCTTAGTCTAGTGGTTTTGTCTAATTACCGAATTACCCCTATCTTAATACCCATCTCCAACAATTGCCAATTGCTGCAAGTCTGCAACCTTGAATGATCGGAAAACTTCCGATTAACACAAGTATCATTTTTTTTCTTTTAGTTCTGATAATCATTTCTTCAACTATTCGCTATTTTAAGGGGTGCGATGCCAAAATTTCATGGGGGAAGCTCGAGATTTTCAAGTACATTTAACACTAAAAACCAAAATTTTAAGTGGGCGGCTGCCCCCCTTGGAGTGGCAGTCGGTCCGCCCCTGCTTGTGGGACTTGAATTGAGGACCTTCCCGACTTAGATACTTGTAGAAGTTTTGCTTCTCCCATTAAGCCACCAACCCCAATAGTAAGTAGTTCTATACCCGTCCGATGGATGGGTATATGTTATAATACCATAAGAATTGGTTTAACATCATAGTCTTGTTCCCAAAAACAATGGTGGTTTCATATTCCTTCGGTTTCAGTCCATTTAAATAATGGCATGTATATCATTAGTAAAGAAAAGTGGAGCTCCCCTTAACCATGTCAAGACTAACCAACGTTCAAACCGATTGGCAATGGTTCCATCACTTTTCCATGCCATTTACTAAACCAAACATATAAAAATAACAATAATAAAAGTAAATAAATAAACTCACGTGGCTCCAAGCTGTTTACCAATACTTGTTATAATATGCCTACAAAAGCTACCTGTAAGTATCTTTTTTTTAGTTAATAGAATGTGGGAGGCTATAAACATCAAAAATACACTAGTGACGAACTTCAATCATTTCACCCGTTTCCTTTGAACTTACCTTTTTTACTTGACCCAGTACCGATAAACCACAACCCAAAGCGAGCCATTTTAGATGGATATTTCCAACTCTAGAATATTATAGTGTTAAGGGAGAGACTTAGTGTTCTAAGGGACCCAAGTTCGATTTCTGCCATCCTCATTATATTCTACGAGGGAGACTAGACAAATAGATGGTAATCGCTAGTTCGATCCTTGAACTGAGCGGGTTTTACCTCACCGCACTGTCGTGCCTTCTGGAGAGTGTTCACGGGCTTCGGCCCTAGGTGAGGGTTTTCCCCGATTCGGAGGCGAGTGTATCCCGATGTGAATTTCGCCATTAACCCATTTGGAGGATTCATTGGCCGTTAAAAAAATATTCCAATTGGTCTTTCTAAAAAGGACTATTTTGCTTCTGCCTTTTTTTTTCTTCGCTTGTGACGTGTCCGCGGGGTATGGCGGGGCTTGGGTTGGGTGCACCGCGTGGCAGATTGTTAAAAAAAAAAGAAAATACAAAAAAATTATAAAATTCACACAACATTTATAGAAAAAAACCTACAACTTCATTAAAATTTTAAAAATTACATAATCCTAAAAATTACATAATTTCTAAAAATTACAAAATAACAAACCTAGAGCGTTAGATAAATTTAAAAAAGGGCGATCTTGTCGAACGCCTTTCGCTCTTTGCCTTGAAACGACCGAGCTTGGGCCGTAGCTCGCGCCATTTGTGTTGGCACGCGTTGAGGTTGTGGCGGTCGTTACCAACGTTATGTCGTTAGGTTGCGAATGCTTCCTGCCAATATTTTGTTTGGCCCGGTGGCCGCCCCTTCATAGCGTCAACGACGCCTGTGACGAGAGCCAATTCTTCCTCGTGAGTCCAAGATGCCATGTTCTGCGTGGGATGGGGGGGGGGGGATCAGTGGGTTAGCGGGCTCGAGAGAAGTGGGTAGCCGGTGGGGTTGGGTTCGTGGGATGGGGGGACCAGTGGGTTAGCGGGTTCGAGAGAAGTGGGTAGCCGGTGGGGTTGGGTTCGTGGGATGGGGGGACCAGTGGGTTGGGGGTTACATTTTATAGGGGTTGTTGGGAGACCCGGGTGGCGGTTTGGTTTTCCCCCAAACCGTTTGATTTTAAAATTCAAAATTTGAAAAGGCCGCTATGACATGGCGGGTTGAGCGAATGGGAGGCAGCCAGCTAGCATGTCCATACCGCCCCACGCCCGGCTTGAAACCCAAGCCCCAAGGGCCACGCCCCAACCCCAGCCCACCCGGGGTGGTGGCTTGGGCGTTTTCCCCCAACCCAAGCCCCATACCCCCCATAGCCTAACAAAAGCAAGCTTCACTCAAAGAAACTGAAAATTTGGTTATTAATCCACAATTAGCAAGGTATATTTTCTATAATATTTGAACCACGTACTACAAGATTCAGGGTAACAGCAACTTAGAGTTTCATTTAAAATGCTTGATATTTTCGATTAGCCTTGTATAAGCATATTTCTACCCCCGTAAGAGCGTATTTCAAAGCCATACATGACTGTATAACAAACCCTATTACATCAAAATTATTCCAGCCCCATACGCAGGGGCGGATCTTAGTGGAGCCGTGGCAGGGCCACGGCCCTGGCAAGTTTTTCGGCCGTAGTGCTAATTTTCCGCATTTCGATCGAAATTTTGTATATATACTATGTTCGGCCCTGGCAAGTTTTTCGGCCGTAGTGCTAATTTTAGTGCCCGTGTCTTTCCCTGGCAGGTTCAACGGGCAAGATCCGCCACTGCCCATACGGGTATAATTCCCAGCCCTTTGTGACTGTTTTTCGCACCATTTGCAGCTGTGTTTCTTAGCTTAATGTGCCTGTATAACAGCCCTGAACAGCCTAGAATACAAACTTTTATTCCAGCAAATTGAAGATAAAAAATGTTGCTATAAATCTATGCAGTTACACGACAACAATTTTCACATTTTAATAGATAAAAAATTATATATACTATTAAGCAAAAGACACTTGAAGAGTGATTTACTGCTTTGATGCATCAGACTTCATAGTACAAAGTAAAATGTTTCAAGAACATCATCATAATCATCATGTACAACATAACAAATAAAATGTTATGCAGCAGAGTACGACACAACAAATTAAAGTCTTTCAAGAACATCATAATCATCCTTCAATAACCACAATATAGTTAAATGTAGCATCATGTATGTTTCATAAACTTAGGGTTTTGTACTTTCCTCAAATCTTTAATGCTTCTCTATGAAGTTCTTTTCCTTCTGTTGGGTTGGTTGAATTTCTATAAAGTGAATGTTTGTTAATCTACTTTTAAACCAAATGTGTAGTTTAGTACCTTTAAATCATTATTCCAACCCGTTGACGCGATGAAAAATTGTTAATATAATTGCTTGTTTTATTATAAAAAATGATTCTATTTAATTAGTCATATTTCAAATGATTTGACCCGTGACATAGTCACATGGTGTTTGAAATGTACCTTAATTCTGATAATCAATTCATACATGCATGCGAATTGTAATCGCTAAGAAGACTAGAGAAAGTCCACCCTTGTTTCCCTTCCTTGTAAATGTCAGATAAAAAGTATACTTTTTTATCGCCAACATGTAAAACAGGTAAATAAAAAAAAACTAAAAAAGAAAATGGGCAAATGTGTAAAAGGACATAAAATATTTCAGGTGAATCCAACCCAGCCCATTTCAACTCAATTATCTTATTGAAAGAGACACAATTTTCCCCATTAGCATTAGAGCCACTATCAGGTCCAAATATTAAATCAATTTCCGCCTAACAAAATAACTATTAATTGTTAATGGGATACTACAATAAATGTATGAGGAACACTTTTTTTGCAATTTTGTATGCTTTCAGCTTTCTCCAACACCAATTAAAAAACAGAACAAAAACAAACCACTTAATAAAACATACAACATCTTTAAAATTATGATGAAAAATGAAAATCAAGGAAACAAATTTCACTACGTTAGAAGATTTACAATTATTGTGCATCAATATTTAGAGATAAACAAAGGAAACCAAAAAGAAATAGTAGGTTATTCTTACCTGGTAGCTGTATCGATCCACATAAAACGAAGGAGATAAAATCAAACTATGACAAAGACCTACAACTAAAACAAAACAAAACATAACAATATCATAAGAAGATCGTAGAAGTATATTGTTCCCTCTGACTTTAAGGGGAACATAAGAATATATAATTTTGGGGTATTTTAGGAAGATCCGTATGTATGCTTTAATGAATAAGTATTTGGATCTTAACTTTTTTTATAAAAAAAAATTAAGGAAAATTGGTTTTAAATAATCTGAACTTTTATCAATTAGTAGATAGCACTCTTAACTTTTGATTTGTACCATAACACTTTTAACTTTCAACTTATTTTCTTCGAGCACTTCCAAACTAACTAAAACTCTAACCCAGTTAGTTTTTTTACTGATGCGGCATCTGACATGGCATTTTTTTTTTGCTACGTTGCATGTGAAATGACATTTTTTGCTGGCGTGGCATCCGACATGGCAATTTTTGTCGATATGTCATCTGATGTGGTACTTGTTTAGTGACGTGACATCAGCAATCAGCTAATTGGGTTTAGGTTCAGTTAGTTTGAGAATGACAGAGAAGAATAAGTTGAAAGTTGTGAGTATTGTGGTACAAATCGAAAGTTGTAAGTGATATCGGCCAATTGATGAAAGTTGAGGTTATTTAAATCTAATATCCTAAAAATAAATTTTATTTTCTTAAAACCTGTTTACGTCAGTATCTTGATTATGTAAGTGAATGTTGGGTATATAATCAGTTATAAAGAGATGATTGTATAAATATATAATACACTTATGCGTAGTTTATGGTGTTTTTTAACGGAAAATAACAACATTTTATCATGAGGCTTACATGGTCAAATTATAAGATCATGGGGTGTGGTTTGGATAGTCCTTTTGGTGACTATCCGTCACGTAGGGGCCACGTCACATTCGGTGGAGGACCATCCCTTTGGGACTACCCAAGGGTGTGGAGGACTACCCAAATTTAATAAAAAAACCAATATATAATACAAAGAGAGAGAAAGAGAGAAACCTCGTTGCAGGCTCGTCCCAAACGTCCAAGGGGTGCCGTTGGCGACACGACGAGGGGGAGGGGGCGCCGGGGAGGGGACGATCCCCACACCCCATGGTCTAAGGTATAAGTGTTTATCTGATTTTCATGGTTGTCTAATTGTTAGCTCCTAATTATTTCAAGTATTATTTGAAAATTGTATACCTTATACTTTATAAGTGAATAATCCTTTTAATAAAAGAGGAGGTGTTATGTAATTTATACTTTTGGATAAAATATTGAATATTTATTCAGCAAAATGTTGGGTTTTTTTCGTAAATACCTTGACTTTTTAAATTTATCTACGCTACGTTATAAAGTTCTTCAATTGTTTTTCAATGTTCAAAATTAATAATAGTTTTAAAAAAATAATCAATATTATACTTATAATTGGTAAAAAAAAATGAAAATTCTGTAAAAAATGTTTGCAGTTATTTAAAATTATTGTTAGATATTACAAATCTTGTCACTACCAGTCATAAATACGTATTTCATAGTTGAGGACAAGGGTACTTTAGTAGCATTTAATAGTTAGGTCACACATTTATTGTCTTCTCTAAACTAAGTAAACTCATATATTGAAATTAATTTAGTGGATAAAATAATAAGTTTATAAATTAATTTTTTTAATGGCTAAGCTTCTTCTAAATTAATTAGTATTTAGTAAAAAATATATATTTTGTTAATCAGTTCTTTCAATATCTAATGGAAAAACACTTTAGGGATCATGACATACCTGACAATCCAGTAGTAGTTAGAGATGAAGAAGAAGCCATCTTGATCGGTTCCCGTTTAGGGTGAGCAGTTAGGATGGAGAGGGATGATAACAGATTCTAGTGAGGGGGACCGTAAACTTTATGGTGTGACTTTAGGGTTCCCAATAACCTGTATTTATATGCTTCACCCAAGGGGAAACCCTAATTAATTAGTACGGGCCTTTATGTCCATCAAATAAAGCCCAGTTAATTTTATAGGGATATTAAGGTAAATATTGATCTAGTTATTAGATAAATGATCAATAAGGGCACCATAAATTATTTAATAATAATTTACTCTAACATTCTCCCACTTGGCCGAGTGATCATTTATTATGAGTATTAGATAAGCCTGATCAGGAGTTAATACTCATTTTAGTTTTAAACCAAAATTGCAACAAAAAAATACAGTTGTTGAGTCAGTTATTCAACTCAGGACCCCCATTAATCATACTACAATCCCAAATTTAAAACCTAAGCAAAGTAAGGATCAATTTACAAGTAAGCCCTTAAACGATGATTTGTATAATAATAGTCTTTACATCATTAGGCTAGCGAAACGTAGTTAGAGACAAACAAATCAAATGAGGAAATTTTTATTAAAACGTAAGTACAATATGCATTTAAATAAGGTCTTTACAAAAGCCCATCTTCAAAACATGTTCTTCGAATACTTTAGGTGGGAGACCTTTAGTCATCGGATCCGAAAGCATATTTTTCTTACTTATATACTCAATACAAAGCTTATTTTCCTCAACACGTTCACGTACGAACAAATACTTTGTATCAAGATATAATCCAGCTCCGGTCGAACTGTTACTGTTCGAGAAGTTAACGGCTGCTGAGTTATCACAGTACAGCTTCAATGGTCTAGATATGGAATTAACAACTTTGAGTCCAGTAATCAGATTCTTTAGCAACATTCCATGACAGGTAGCATTATATACAACAATGTATTCTGCCATCATAGTGGATGTTGAAGTTAGCTGTTGTTTATGACTCCTCCATGAAATAGGTCTGCTGGTTAACATAAAGATATACCCTGAAGTGGATTTCTTGCCATCTTTGCATTTAGCAAAGTCAGAATCAGAATAACCAACCACTTCCAAAACGTCACTTCTTCTATAAGTCAGTTTATAGTCTTTCGTCCCCTGAAGATATCGAAGTACTTTCTTCGCTGCTTTCCAGTGATCAAGGCAAAGATTAGACAGATAACGGCCTAGCATCCCTGTAACATAAGCTATATCTGGGCGAGTGCAGACTTGAGCATACATGAGGCTCCCAACTACTGAGGCATAAGGTATCATTCTCATTTGCGCCTTTTCATCCTCAGTTTTCGGACTTTGAAAAGAACCGAAAACATCTCCTTTAACTACTGGAGCTACAGAGGGAGAGCTGAGTTGCATGTTATATCAACTAAGTACACGATCAATGTAAGCCTTTTGTTATATCAACTAAGTACACGATCAAGGACAAGTATAGCAAAATTGCTCCCACTCATCTTGAGGTAGGTGCATTGATCCACTTGATTCTTCATAAAGTCTTGCTTCTTCATGACTTCATCAAACTTAAGATACCATTGATGTGATGCTTGCTTCAAACCGTATATGGATTTCTTCAGCTTGCAGACAAGATGTTCTTGACCTTCAGGTTTGAACCCTTCAGGTTGCTTCATGAACACGTCTTCATACAAGTCTCCATTGAGGAAAGCAGTCTTGACATCCATCTGATGCAACTCTAAATCAAAATGAGCTACTAGGGCCAAGACGATCCTTAAGGAATCTTTTCGAGAGACAGGTGAAAAGGTCTCTTGATAATCGATTCCCTCTTTCTGAGTGTAGCCCTTTGCAACCAATCTTGCTTTATATCGTTCAACGCTTCCATCCGGATTTAGTTTTGTTTTGAAGACCCATTTACATCCTAGGGTTTAACACCGTCGGGTAATTCAACCAAATCCCAAACGTCATTTTTCTTCATGGAATCAAGCTCGTCAATCATAGATTTGTTCCATTCAGAAGACTGATCACTACTAATGGATTCATTGTAAGAGGCAGGATCGGTAAACTTTCCATCATCTAATACGGCTTCAGCTAGGTAGGTTTCATAATCATCAAAATTAGTGGGCCTTCTCGCCCTAGATGACCTCCTAGGTTGATTCTCAACTTCGACATTTGAGGGTCCTTCATTCTCAGGTACATGCAGAGCAACATTTAATTCTGAATGAGTTGGAGGTGGTGCAGTGACATGCGGTTCAGCATCGAGTACAAGAGGAGTAGTAATAGGAGGTAATGAAATGGACGAGTGTCTCCCCCCCCCCCCCCCCGCGTCTTGTACTTCTTGTAAATCATTGTAAGGATTTTCACTGCTCCCACTGACCTTAAAGTCCTCAAGAAACGCGGCACGCTTGGTTTCTACAATACGAGTAACATGGGAGGGACAATAGAATCTATAACCCTTTTAGTGATCTGGATATCCAATAAAGAACCAACTTGTTGTTTTCATATCCAGTTTCTTTAAGAAAGGATTATAAAGTTTAGCTTCGGCAAGGCAACCCCATACTTTCATATATCTAAGACTCGGTTTCCTTCCTGTCCAAAGTTCATAAGGAGTTTTAGGGACAGACTTTCGAAGGAACTCTATTGAGTATATAAACAGCTGCTTTTAAGGCCTCGGTCCTGAGGAATAAGGGCAAACCTGAGTTGGTTAACATACTACGTACCATGTCCATTAGGGTTCTATGTCTTCTCTCAGCAACACCGTTCTGCTGAGGAGTACCGGGCATAGTATATTGGTTCACGATTCCCTGGCCCTTACAAAACTCATAAAATGGACCAGGAGCCTGACCCACGTCAGTATGTCGACCATAATATTCGCCTCCTCTATCTGATCTAACAACTTTTATTTGACGATCTAATTGTTTTTCAACTTCAGCTTTATAGTCTTTAAAAGTTGTGAGAGATTCAAATTTTTCTTTAATGAGATACAAGTGCATATAACGTGAATAATCATCAATAAACGTGATAAATGAAGTGTGTCCAGTTATGCCAGCGATGTTATAAGGGCCGCTAATATCAGTATGAATGAGTTCTAATAAATTAGAGCTCCTAGTTTCACCTTTCTTATTCGCTGATGTCATTTTACCTTTAAGGCATTTGACACATGTTCTAAAATCATTGAAATCGAGAGGTGGTAAGACCTCATCCTTCACGAGTCGAGTTAAGCGTTCTCGTGAAATGTGGCCTAAACGTTGATGCCACAACATGGATGAAGTTTCTAAGTCTCGTTTTCGTTTTCTCTTTGTTAAGTTCTCATTAATATTATATGACAACAAAGACTTGGAAAAATCATCATCTAATTCTAATCGATAGAGACCACCATCCAAGAAGCCATAACCAAATATTTGAGAATTAAAACTGATAGTAAGTTTGCCATGACCATGAGAAACAAGAAAACCGTCTATGTCTAACTTTGGTCCTGATACAAGATTCCGAGTAATCTCAGGAATATATAAGGTATCATAAAGTCTAATAGTTAAACCAGTTTTCATAAATAAATCTAATGTTCCCACGGCCTCGACTACTAGCGGCTTTCCATTTCCCAACTTAAGCGTTCTTTGGTTTCTTTCCAGCTTCCGGATTGTATGGAATCCCTGTAAGGAATTGGTTACATGAACCATAGAACCAGAATCAAACCACCAAGAATTAGATGGAACATTTAAATTAAAGGACTCAAGTATCACGAAAAGATTATCACCTTTCTTGGCTAGCCACTCCTTAAAGTCCGGGCAGTCCTTCTGCTTATGTCCCACCTTGCGGCAGAACTTGCAGTGAATCTTCCCTTTGGAGTCATTAGAGCCAGAAGCACTTGCACCTGCATCCCGCTTTTGGACCTTTACATTAGGCTTCTTATTGTAGTTCCCCTTCCTTTTCTTCGAGTCAGCAGTCATCACGTAAGCAACATCGGCTTTTTCCAGTTTCAGAAGTTCTTATTCTTGCACGCACATGGCAATCAACTCGTTCATCTTCCATTGCTCCTTCTGAAGGTTATAGTTGACTTTGAATGCTTCATAAGATGCGGGCAGAGACGTCATGATAAAATGCACCAGAAAGCCATCACTAATCTCCATGCTTAATCCCTTGAGCTTTTGGGCCATGTCATTCATTTTCAGGATGTGCTCACGAATACCGCTGATCCCATCATACTTTGTAGTCACCAATTTCAGAATGAGGGTGCTGGCTTGCGCCTTAGACGTACCTTGGAATTGAGCCTCTACATTAGTCAGATATTCCTTAGCTGTAGCAGCGTCAGGAATGGCTCCCCTGATAGCAGGACTTATCGAGTTTTTCATGAAGATAAGAGACAAGCGATTAGCTCTCTCCCACTTTTGATAGAGTAGTTTTTCAGCTTCAGTACTCTTATCAGTAAGAGCAGGGGGAGCGTTTTCAGTTAGCGCACAGTCAAACTCCATGAGTGCGAGAGTAAGGTTAAGAGAATCCTTCCACGAAGCATAGTTCGCACCAGTCAAAGTATCAATAGCCATAATAGGAGCTGATAGTGGATTAAAATGAGAAGGATAAGATACACTTAGAAAGAAGAAGTTATAGTGACTTATGGGTAACCTAAAACTAAGGCAGGCGGAAATTAAGACCATTATACTAAGGAAGCTGTGATAACGTTATTTATACACACCAATTTTAAGTAAGGTTCTACTTGAATGACGGTTTTCGCTTTGGCTATGACCAATCATACAAGTATTATGAACAGTCAGACTGTGCAGATTAGATGTAACACATCACCTTTGGGCAGAAGTTGAAACACCATAATTTTAGGCACAAGTCAAAGTTTGCGAGACATGAGTGTAACACATCACCTTTGGGCAGAAAATGAAACACTCATGCATCTTAGGCAGAAGTCATGTGTATATCATATGAACAAAAGTAATAAGGTAAGTGTTACACTATGTTTGTTCATATAATAAGGATATACACCTAAGTGACTATGCTTAATTCACTAAATCACGCCACAAGTAAACACATCACCTTTGGGCAGAAGTGAGAACTTGAAAAAATGTTATTTTAGTTAAGCAGATTTTAAATCAATCAAAAGAATTAGTTGAGTGATTATTTAAAAGTTAGGTTTATAAAACATAATAGAATAAGGTTTTATAAAACAAAAGTTGACGCACAAAAAGACTTAAGGTACATCGCGTAACGATTGTATTTTCAATGTGCGATTTAATTCTTCAACATGCGATATGTAAAAATAAATACAACATGCGAAAATTATACATGTGATTTCATGAACTATAACATGCGTATTACAACATCATGCGAATAGATGTTGTGCACCGACAATAACACACATATGCAGTTTGAACAATAACTAGTCGCTTGTGCTTGAGAAACTTAATCTTTTTGTCTTCTATCTGCAGTGGTTTCTCCACAAATTTTAGTTTCTCATTTACCTCTATATCTTGGAGAGGTACTACCAAAGATTCATCTCATAGGCATTTCTTGAGGTTGGATACATGAAATACATCATGTACTCCTGCCAATTCTTCTGGTAGTTGTAAACGATAAGCAACTGGTCCTACTTGTTGGATTACTGGAAACGGTCCTACGTATCGTGGACTCAGTTTTCCTTTCTTACCGAACCGTACTACTCCTTTCCAAGGAGAAACTTTCAATAGTACTTTGTATCCCACTTGGAATTCCAACGGCTTCCGTCTATTGTCAGCATAACTCTTCTGACGATCTCGAGCCATCTTCAATCTTTCCTTGATTTGGGTGATCTTATCGGTAGTTTCTTGCACAATCTCTGGACCTGATAATTGACTTTCTCCTATTTCTGCCCAACAAACTGGAGTTCTGCACTTTCTTCCATACAGTGCTTCGAATGGGGCAGTTTCAATGCTTGCATGATAACTATTGTTATAGGAGAATTCTATTAACGGTAAGTGATCATCCCAATTTCCACCAAAATCTATTACACATGCTCTGAGCATATCTTCCAAAGTTTGGATCGTCCTTTCACTTTGCCCGTCAGTTTGTGGATGATATGCAGTACTTAAATTTAGGCGAGTTCCCATAGCTTCTTGGAAACTTTTCCAGAAGTGGGAAGTGAAACGACTATCCCTATCTGATATAATGGAGAGTGGAACTCCATGTAAGGATACAACTTCATCTACATACAACTTTGCCAACCTTTCCATACTAAAGGTTTCTTTCATAGGTAGGAAGTGAGCTGATTTGGTTAATCGATCCACAATTACCCAAATCGTATCATTACCTTTTCTGGTTTTGGGTAACTTAGTAACAAAATCCATTGTTATAAGTTCCCATTTCCATACAGGCATTTCTAATTGTTGCAGTAAACCTGAGGGTTTCTGGTGTTCTGCCTTAACTTGCGAACAAGTAAGACACTTAGAAACATATCTAGCTATGTCCTTTTTCATTCCTATCCACCAGAAATTATTTCTTAAATCTTGGTACATCTTATTGTTTCCTGGATGCATGGTATACCTAGATTTATGGGCTTCTTCTAAAATTTTATCCCTTAAATCTCCTTGTTTAGGTACCCAAATCCTGCTTTTGTGGAATCTCCAAATTCCATCAGCTCCTTGTTTTAATTCTTTTATTCGTCCTTTCATTCCTTTAGCAACATCCTCTATTGCTGTCTTTTGAACATTCTTCAGTTGCTCCATTAAATCTAATTGTAGATTTAATCTGAGAGCACGAACTCGTCTTTGTTTTTCATGGTACTTACGACTTAAGGCATCTGCAACTACATTTGCCTTTCCTTCGTGATACTGAATATCACAGTCGTAGTCACTTAGGATTTCCATCTATCTCCTTTGCCTCATGTTAAACTATTTTTGCCCAAATATATACCTTAAACTTTTATGAATCCTAATGTGGGCAGCACTTAAACATCCATTGGATAATTTAATCAATCGGGCATTGAATTGTAGCAACGATCAAGTTAATACCCGGTATCGGAGCAGCGCCTCGCTAATTATATATGAAATTTCGACTTCAGAGTAATATGAATTCGTTTTTGAAAGTTTTGATCGACACCAACAGACTGTGCATGCAACAAGCTATTTATAGGTGAAATTAGGACCTCACGCGGCCCGCGTAAACCATAACACGAACTTTACGCGGCCCGCGTGGCCGCCCAGTCTACGAGTAGGGTTGACTAGTCATACGTAGGTGCACCAGATGGACGACATGTGGCACGGTTACGCTTATCCGGTCAACCCAGTATTGACGCGGCCCGCGTAAGACATGTCTTGTCTTTTACGCGGCCCGCCTGAGACCCAACATTTTGTTTTTCTTGGTTTTTAATATGGATTAGGGTTTCAGGGGTCCGGGTTTATACTTATGGGTATTTTTAGGATAATTTTGAGAGTCCTTACATTTGTTGTTGACTCGTTGTTACATGCCTTGCAGGCCTTTAGGTGCATATTGTTGGAACTTGCTATCTGGGACGCTGGAGTGGTCATGGGTCGAGATACATGGAAACGCGAGACGAACTTAGTGGCTTCACACACTTGGTTTATGAATTTCTTAATTAATGTATTATGCTTCCGCTGTACGTTAAATAATGTTTTGTAACACTTCTATCAGTAATAAATGAAAGTATTATTTGGAATAATTGTTATGAGTTCAACATGGTTGGTGGCTTGGATCCTGGTATGTCACACGCCCCGCGGTAATTCCGCATGTTGTATTTTGGGGGTGTGACAAATTCCAATTGCAGTTTTTTCAAGCAGACACTGATGCTAAACGTACTGTTATTACATCCGAAACGATTCAAGTGAGTCCTATGAAGCAAGTGTCGGTCTATTCAATTGAGAGGAATCATTGCATTACATCCCTGTTGAAAAACATAATCGATAAAGAGGAACACTTTCTTCTTTTGTTTTTCGATCTTTGTTAGTTGTTAATATTTTATTTTTTTCTACTTTTAGAAAGGTTTGAGAGAGAAAGTTGTGTCAAAGGCTCAGACACTGTTTGTAGCGTCAAGCTCAAAATACAGGCCAAGGAACATATCCCCTTTGACCAACAGGAGCTGATCTTCAACGAGAGAAATCAAGTGTCTGTCTATTCAATTGAGAGAAATCATTGCATTACATCCCCGTTGAAAAACAGAATCGATAATTTTTTTTTAGGGACAATGGGGTTGAAAGATGATAACCCAACAGTGGAGGATCTCATTCTACAGCTTCGATAAATTCAGGGGTATTCTCAAATAATGTTTACTAGATGTTTGAAGACCAACAAATGTCCAAAGTGTTGTTTTTTCGTTCGCGTGACGGAAAGCTACCGCGTGACAGGAAGTTACCTTGCAAAAATAAAAAAATTAAATCGACACCCTCAATACGCATCGTATAGGCCTATACGATGCGTATTACTTTTTGGTAGGGGACAATGGTAGCCTTTGGCAGGCATGAAATTTTGAACCCACCTCAATACGCATCGTATAGGACTATTATACGATGCGTATTGAGGATGTCGATTTAACTCCAAGGTATGCTAATAATACTACCCATAATAGAAAGCTAGGTTCACGGATTTCACGTGATAAAGAGAAGAAATCAAGAGAAGTAAAGATTGCAAGTGCACGTGTTGTAGATAATTGTTCATAAAATAATATTTAGGACAATTTACTACAAAATTGTAATAAAAAACGGAAAGAATCAAATTACAGTGTATAGTTACAACTAAAATAAAGTGAAACTAGGATTAAGCACCCTCACGTTGCGGCGGGGGCAAACACCAATGCCACACTACTGCCAACGACTACCAACACTAAAGTTGTGGCGTGTTAATGAGAATAAATTAAACCGAGACGTAAAACATATAAAAGAATAACTAAGTCGATCTAGGACCCGCGTGTTACGCTAAACCTGTCAAACGGAAAAAAATAGACAACGTATAAATGTTTAACCACACACGCACGTTGCGCCGTGTTAACTACCAAAATTTAGAACGGAACGTAAAGCGATAATTTTGCGAAAAATGAAAAGTATAGAGGACAAAAGTTGAAAGTAAAAAAGTTGTGAGGTTAAATTGTAAAAGATGATGTAATAGTTTAATGCATACAAATACAAGTGTTACAAATTATATTTATACTAGGATCCACATGGGAGGAGCTTAAAGTTCAAGCCCCACTACACATGGTCTTATACTTGCTACAGACTTACACATTATCATGGGACACTCTACGCAATAATCACTTGTACTTTCTTGTGACTCAAAGTTGTAAACCCACATTGGGTACAACCATAAGATACATAATATATCTACAAAGCTTGATGTACAAGCTTTAGTGCAACAAAATGTCTACAAAGCTTGATATACAAGCTTTAATGCAACAAAATGTTGCAAATTATATAGTATATAATATGCACATTACATGCGAATTTGTAAATAATTAAATAACTATGAGCACTAATTAATTAAATACACACATTAAAATAACATGTGAATTCCAAAAGACTAACATTCATAATTGGGAATTTATTATCGGGTTATTGAATTTTATCACCTTTAATTATTGGCTATTGGCCACTGCCATCCTCAACTATCACTTTGACGCCCGTCACCCCCAACTTAACACTTAGTGTGTTCTGTCACCACATTCGTTAACCGATCACTAACTTTTGATCATGTTACTATACATTTGGGGTGTCCTAAGATCCCTAAAACCTTTCTAAGATCCCTATGACACCCTTAAAAGTATAGTAATAGGATCTAAAGTTAGTGATTAGTTAACGATGTGGTGACAAAACACATTAAGTGTTAAGTTGGGGGTGACGAACGTCAAAGTGATAGTTGGGGGTGACAGCGGCCAATAGCCAATAGTTTAGGGTGATAAAATCCAATAACCCTTTATTATCTGGCAATCATACGAATTATTCCTTGGAAAAAAGAATATCATACAAATTCCTAAGGGTGAACGGGGCACTCCCCTATTAGGGGAGTCCCCTCTCTTACGCACGGCCAATCAGCACGCGCCACGTCAACTCCCCTCACACCCTCAATTTGATGGCGCCACTCCCCTCTTAACTCCCCTTGTTTTTTTATTCAAAAAAAAAAAAAAAAGAAGAAGAAAATGTTTTGATTGGTTGAAAAAAGGGTGGCCCACCATCTCTCTCCCTCCTTCATTCGGTAAGCTATCACCGATCTTGCTCCCCTATGTGACTCCCCTCGTTGATGGCGGCGGTGTTCCCGCTAGGTGACTTGGGTCACCGAATGGGGTTACCGAGAGTGCCCCGTTCACCCTAAGAAAAGTTGGAGACATCATAATAAAGTATATCGATATTTGCAAAAGCAAAAGAAAGTGGAATTGCAATAATATTATGTGAATAATCATTATTAAACTGAGTTTGCAATTTTGGGTGTGGAATAGTAAGCCACTTCATCGATAACAAAAGGCAGCGGAAATACAAAGCCGATTATATCAGGTTAAAAAAAAAAAAACTTAGTTTTTCCGATCAATTCCAAATCATAAGGGAGTTTAAGAACTGAGTAACATCGCTCTGATACCACATGTTAATCAGTTCTTGTAACACCCCAAAACCCGAATATTTATATTCGTTAAAATGTTATGATATGATACATCAAGAAATAAATAACTAGGCTACTTAACCTAGTTAAATGTATGGTTAAAATTATTAAAAGATGGAATGTGGTAAAATGTTTAGTAAAGCAAACAAGGGAAACAAACTTGAGGGACCAAAGATGAATAAGGGGGAAAGCTATGTTTTAATTAACAAAACACACACACAAACACACATAGTGTGTTCGTGAAAAGAGCAGGAAGCTCCCATGGAGCCAAGAACCCTAATTTCATCAATTCCCTCAAATTGGAAGGCTAAACGAAGCTCAAATTCATAACCGAGCATAGATTAATGATCACCTTCACAAGAGGATCGTAAGGTATGTCTTAGATTCTAGATTGGTGATGGTGCACGAAATGGGTTATGTTGTAAATCACGAATTTGTATGAAATGAAGCATGAGAATGTGTTAGATTCATCATTTGGAACATGGATTATGCATGAATTAGGTTAATTTGATGTTTAAGGGTGAAACCCATTTGTTATGATGAAGAAGATGACATGGGTAAATCATCTATGTTTAAGTTCTTGCTTAATATTGATGTATTTTGAGTTGTATGATGTATTCTTGTTAGAAGAATTGAAAGAAATGTGATACTAGTGGGTTGGATGTTATGCATGTATGAATCATGTTGATTAGGAGGAAGAAGTTATGAATTGTGTATGAGATTAGAATGATATGCATGAATTAGTTGTACACTATGCTTACAAGGTAGTACATATATCAAAAGTATGATGAATTATGAAGAACTTTAGATTAGATCACTTGTAAGTGATTAACAAGTAGTTATGAGGTGGGTTTTAGATGATGTAATGTAATTTGATGATTACATGTTTGATGTTTAATTTAAATACCCCATGTTGGATTGTAGAAGCATTTGATGAACTATGTATGAATTTAGGAGATTTTGTATGATTAAGTTGTACGTCGTGCTTAAAAGGTAGTACGTACATCAAGTGAATGATAAAATGTATATGATGTCGTCCGTATAGTCGATTATGATGTTACGGGAATATGTTGATAAGTCGATAGATATGTATGGTTAAAAGTTGACTTTTGAAAGTCAACTAAGTATAAGCAACATGAGTTGACTCGTTGTCGTAAATATAGGTTAATGAGAAGTCGTATGGTACATGTAATGTCAATCCGTGTTAAATGTAATGACATGATGAATTACATGAGTTAAACGTATGCGAACATGATTATATGAATTATGTTTGTTAGAAATGATTGATGAAAGTTAAGTGTGAAATATGGGATTGATACGATTGTTATCATATACAAATGAGTATGCTAATGATAGCGTGATTTCTATGACATGAAAGTATAGGAATCATGTGGAGACGGACTCAAGCGCGAAAGGCTAACGGGTCAAGAAGAGGCGTGGAAACGGATGTGGACACGGATGCATGAGGTAAGTGATTTCCGTAATCACTTCTTAGTACTAGTAAGTAATAAAGTGATGTAATGAATTAAACAAGACGTTTGAGGCCAAATATGTGTTAAAGTCCTTCGTCGTAAATGATGGGTTTAAGGTTGACCAAAATGCCCTTGATGGGTATTTTGGGGTAAACGAGCTTAAAAGTAATGTTGAAGCAAGTTATTCGGTTAGCGTAATGTTTTGGACAAGTATGGAAGTGGGGATGATGGTTTGGTTAGTCATAAACCAATTAATGCGCAAATACCCATAACGGGTCAAATAATTAGAATATAATAATAAGTCGAATGCATGCAAGTTAAGAATTTCCTTAATCCGGATGTGGGATTTTAATGTCATATGATAGAATGTGAATTTACAAGCGTGTAGGAAGAAACGGGGGGTTAAACGGGTAAACGGTTCAAAAGTTACGCGCGTTTTAGTGCGTTCGGACGACACAACGGATCTGCAGAAAAAGATGTTTTAGAGAGGGCGTCGCCGACGGGGTCTTAGCCCGTCGCCGACGGGTTCGCCTTATGAAGTCTTCGTCCGACGCCTTAAGTTACTGCCGACGGGATGATATGTGAGACGGGCATTTCCCGAGCCCGTCGCCGACGGGTATAGAGCCCGTCGCCGACGGCTTGTTCTGCTTGTTTCCCGGTTTTTCGCGTTATGCATTCCCGTTTGACCCGTAACGCTCCCGAAAGGCTCCTTAACCTTGTATGAGATGATATCTATGTATGTTTATATGTAGGCATTAGTGTATGCATGAAATCAAGTAATATGAATGAGTATGAGATTTAGGTAATTAAGTATGAAGGTATACGCGTGTGTAGGTATGAATATATATATATATATATGTGAATGGAAGTATGCAAGTTTGTATATGAGTAGGTAGTAATGTATGTAAGTATGTATTGATGTAATGATGTATATGCGAAGATGCGTATGTGTATATGTACGTATGTAGAAATGTAGTAACATATATGTTTATGTAGATGGGTATTTGGTATATACTAAGCTACATATGAGTGTGTGCATACATGTAGATATATAAGAAAAGTATGTACACACGTAGATGTGTATGTATGCATGTATAAGGGTAGGTATGAATGTATACATGTAAGTAAAGATGTAGGAAAGGTTTGTATACATGTAGTTGCGTATGTATGTATGTGTAGAGATATGTACGAGGGTATGTATGCATGCAATGATGTAGGAAATGTTTGTATGTATGTAGATGTATATGTATGTATGTGGAAAGATATGTACGATGGTATGTATGCATGTAATGATGTAGGAAAGGTTTGTATGTATATAGATGAGAATGTAGGTATGTACGTATATATGTATGGAATAGACACGTTGAGTGTTAACGTTATTAATGGTATACCTCGAGAACGAAAAGTAATGCAGGCACATTATTGAAGCCTCACCAGGAACTGGATATGCAGATGAAATGCTTAAAGCTTAAAAGATGACGAAGTGTGAAGTGTACGCGAATGAACCTTGTTTCTTAAATGTGTACTAATGTTATGAATGTATGTGGTGAATGCAGGTTGTATGGATGATGAGCGATTAGCACAAGGATTAGAGATCGAAGACCGAGTCACTAGAGAGATTGTACGGGGACGTTGAATGTAAAATGTAGTTAATGTAAGCTATGTTTTTAGTTAACAAGTAAGAGGATGACAGACTTTTAATTAAGAATTAAGTTAAAGTTAAAAGTTCAAATCAGTTGAGGTTCTTATAACGCAAGAAATTTTATGGTTGGTGTTTCCGCTGCGACTTTTTGTCAAATATGATTTAGGGTGTAACAGTTCTTTCAATATCTAATGGAAAAACACTTTAGGGATCATGACATACCTAACAATCCAGTAGTAGTTAGAGATGAAGAAGAAGCCATCTTGATCGGTTCCCGTTTAGGGTGAGCAGTTAGGATGGAGAGGGATGATAACAGATTCTAGTGAGGGGGACCGTAAACTTTATGGTGTGACTTTAGGGTTTCCCAATAACCTGGATTTATATGCTTCACCTAAGGGGAAACCCTAATTAACTAGTACGACGGGCCTTTATGTCCATCAAATAAAGCCCAGTTAATTTTATAGGGATATTAAGGTAAATATTGATCTAGTTATTAGATAAATGATCAATAAGGGCACCATAAATTATTTAATAATAATTTACGCTAACATATTTGTCTAATAAAAGTAGGAGTACCTGTAAATTTACGAAAGACGAAAACATCATTGTTTAAAGCAACAACTAATGGTAAAGAAACATGTTCGTCAGTGCCGGCTCTTGGGCCGACTAACCCGTGCCGTCGCTCGTGTGTGGTCTAACCATACTCTGAAACTCTTTGCTGTATCCGAAATAATTGCGTCTACAACATGCACGATTAAAATCGCACATCATTCACTAAAATATTTGCATACATATTAACAATTCCTGTAATTATTATTATAACTCTATAAAACTATAACATATATAAAGAGCCATGAACAATAGAACTATAACAAAACACTATAAACATGAACACCGTAAATTAGACAACATAAAACCCAATAAACAATAGAAGAAAAACGTAAATTACCATTGCAACAATGGCGCCAAAGGATTTTGATATGATATCCAATACGGTATATGTTCGAAGGATTCTTAATTTCTGTTTATGAATGATTCACGAAACACTCCTGAGATTAATTAGAAAGTTTATCAATCCTTGGACTGATCTAATTTGACTTTGGTTTCTTGATCGGATTCATGGGCGGACCTAAGACAAAGCCAGGGTGGGCGGGCGCACCCCCGGGAAAAAAAAATTTAGTGCTAAGTTCCGTCGAAAATCTCGTCCGCACCCCTTGGAATTTTTCGTCCGCACCCCTTGGAATTTCTGTCCGCACCTCTTGAAATTTTCGTCTGCACCCCTTAGGTAAAAAGTGTTATCAATTTATATTTTTTTTTAGTAAACTCTTATTTTTTTTAAATACTACCTAAATTATATAACTTTTAATACCTAAATAACTAAACCCAAATACCCAATATCTTTAACTAGCCCACTACTAACTCTTAGCCCAATAAACAAACCCAACAAATCAACAATATTTCAAACTAAAATAAAATAAACAAGCCCAAAACCCTTACATATTCTCTCCCGCTCTCTCTATACCACCGTAATCAGCCACCATACCACCGCCGATCGAACACGGGTAAATTTCTTTGTTATTTTTTTATGAATTTTGGTTATTTTTTTGTTGATATTAGCCGCATACTAACCATGACAGTAGACATGTGCTTCGTTTTGTTTTTCATTATGTTATATGGCGGGTTATATTTTGTTAGTGATGATATTTTGCCTTTTTTATAGTTGCATACACCACACGGTAGATCTGGTGGGTTATATTTGTTAGTGAAGAATGTTTGGTTTCTTTTTATGGTGTATATGTTGTTTAGATGATTTTTAGGGTTATTTACATTATTATTTCTAGGACTTATAGTTGATATATTATGTAATATGTTATGGAGCCATGTTTCGGATAGATTTCAAAAAATGAAAATCCGTAGGGTGTCGTTTTAATTATGTTTGTAACAAGGTTTGACATATTTTTGATGATTATATAAATTTAGTTCGATGTTCTTTTGTTTTACATGACCCGACCCGACTCGATACTAACCGATTTTTTACTTATATACCTTGGAGCCTAAAATTTTTAAAAATGTTCCGCACCCCCATGGAAAAATTCCTGGGTCCGCCACTCGGATTGTTGTGAGTAAAACAGGGGTTGAATTTTTGGGGTGATTAGCGAAACATAAGTGGCCAAAGATGAGTGTGGTGGGGTTTATATACGGCCTTAAACGGTGGCATACGACGGTGAGTCGGTGGATGGAGTTGATGCGGCGGTTGAGTTCTGTGTTTGTATGAAACTGTGAGTGGATTCTTTGTTCGAGATGTGGTAAACAAGTGGGATGTAGGCCCCGTTTCGAAAACGGTGTAATTCTTTTACCGTACTCCGAAGTGATGTGTCGGTTCATAAAATAGATTTAAGCACCGAATCAACTTCAAGTTATCCTAATATCCAAAAAATGAACCGCCGCCATTGGTTTAACATTGCTGTGCATCCAATGACTTTCTAAGGGACGTGACTTTTGAGCAAAATTAACGTAACCCGATTGCTATTTGTTATTATATGATAGGGTGTGAGTAAAATAAACTAAAAGGTGTGACTCTTAAACAAATGAGACATAACTTAAGTTACTAATTGTATAAGGGTATAATATTTATAATTAAAAAAGTATAATATTTACTTATAACAACATTTAAATATAAATACAAATTAAAGAAACACTAATCTATACTATATAATAAAAGAAACCAAATTGTGGACACATGTCACTCTATGGGAGTTTTCCGCTAAAAATATATTTTTCCTATTTATCTCTACTTAATCTAATCTTTATATAATATTTAAATTAAGTAATAAAAATAATAAATATCACATTCAATTAAAACATATCTTTTTATAAAACATATCTTTTTAAAATACATTAGTTAAACCAAATAAGGTAGTTTTCTTTTTGAAAGGCAAATAAGCCTAATTTTATATATATATCTACGAAATAGTCATCTTCTTCATATATAGGAAAATATTTTTTTTTACTATAATTACAAATTTGAAGCTAAATATTATCCAAATATAAACAAAAATGATAAATAAGAATTTCATCTTACGACAAAATATCAAATATTTGGAAATTTTATCAACCAACTTTCATTCTTATCTCCATAACTATAATTTACCTCTATTTAATTTATCAAAGTCAAATAAGTATGATGAGTTTATATTTCAATTCCATTTATCCCTATTTAATTTATCAAATTCAAATAAATGTGATAGGTAATTTAAAATTATAATCCTCTGATTAGTTGATAAGCATAAAATTATTTATAACACCAAATTGTGTTAACGAAACTCCATATATTATTAAGCTTTCACACAGCTACCATACGAGGAAATGTAATATAGATTAAAGCTCAAATTTGTTTTTTCTTTTAAAAAAAACTCTATCAACACCAATACATTATCAATGGGGTGGTGGTCCATTCGGAAATGCGAAACAGTTAGGTTTGGGGGAGTGAGGTCTTGGGTTCAAGTCCCACACACTACACGGATTAAAAGAAATTTGCCGTCAAAAAATAAATTAAATTGTAAGTTGTTACCGTGCAAAAGATTTATTTTTTTTTAAAATAACGTAACACACGTAAAATAACAAAACTGCAACATATGAATAACTCTTTTGTAGGTGATGAGGAAATAACTTTTATCTAACGTTTAAGATGGTATTATATATATTACCTTAAAGATGTATACATTATTAATGTGTCTTTTAACTTTAATTTTTTAAACAAAAAAAGTTAATTTCTTGCAATCTGTACCCCAGACAATGCTTATACAAATGTTGTTGAGAAGCCTAAATTTAAAAAGTAATTGTTGGATTATCGTAGATCCAATATGATACCTAAAACAACAAATTATAACAAGATATAATTATCAAAGTTTTCAAAATATATTAGATATGATCTATAAAATAAAACACGAGCAACAACATTTACCAATAAAACAATATTCACTCCCGTGTGTTACACGGGGAATAACCTAGTAAAATATAATTGATTACAAATATAAATATACTTTAGTCTTAAAAATATTTCTCCTGAACCATTAAACTTTACGAGCATATAAGTGATGACAATGTATCTGCCATTTACATGTGCTCAATCTTTTTAGAAATTTTAAAAGCTAAACATTAATTACTATATGTGTTTTATTATACTAGTGGGAAACCCGCGCGTTGCAGCGGGGTCGACAATACGAGGCCTGGAAAAAAACTCAAAAATCTTAAATAAAGTTTTTTTAATGGACACGAGACGGTTAAATAATAGCATGCTAAGTTCTATATACATTCTAGCACAACAAAATGTTTGGAAAACAAGGCGTATTATTTTGGAATATATGATCTAAAACATTGATACAGTTCATAAAGTACAGTAGTGGATGCCACATGGCAATAGTTTGCTGTCTTTTTCACCAATAACAACGGTTCACTATTCCCGGCCATTTTAAAACATAACCTTTTATTACTAACAATAAAACATTACATTTATCAACTCGTGTAATACACGAGATTATAACCTAATCAACCACTCTAGCACATGCCATTTTAATACATGAGTTTGCTTTCAATTGTCTAAATATACTAAGTTAAAATTCAATTCCATATTTTCGAGTTACGATCCAATATAAACCTTTGGGAACCTGCAGCTCAAACCACAAGAGGTGTGTTAAGTAAATGAACGTGTACAATATGTAGTTTATACACTTTGTATAGCTTGTGTGGAATAATACATGTAAGTGGTTGTGTTCAGTAACCACATCATACTTTGTTCTCTTTGATGTAAAAAATACAACAAAAGAGAGTCCTTAATAAGGGTGCTAAACGGGTCGTCTTTGTGGGTCAACGGGTTCAACTTGACCCGAAGTCGAAAATTCTAGACGGACCTAAACACTGCCCGAACCCAAAAATCGTATCATACATTTGAATCCAAACACAACCCAAATATTCGTGGGTTGACCCGAACAAGACTCGTTCAACCCGATGTTTTTTTTTCCGCAAATTAGTGTACTAAAATTAATATTTACTAAAAAAACGCAAATGTATAAAATATAATTACATTTAAATTGTAAAATATTATGTCAATTTCTCTTTTGCGGTATAAGTAGGGCATAAAATACACACCCAACTTAATTTATGACAGAAAATATATTGTAAAAAATATAATATAATATAATGGGTTAAGCCTGTCAACCCGCCAACCCTACCAGGTTGACCCAAACCCGACCCGCTTAGCTAAGGTTCAACCTGAAATTGACTTGAACCTTTTTAGACTAAACTCAAACCCGCAAATTTCGTGTTAGGTTCGTGTAAAAAATTCACACCCCTAGTCCTTATATTAGAGATTAGTGATTATATGAAAAGCAAAATGAACAACTTCTATATAAAAGTGTGACCCTTGAGACATGTGACTAAATTCTTGACGTTTGATATTGTGCAACTAATCAGATGTCTTAACTGGAGATGATACTGCTAAGTTCATCTAGTGGATTATGCTTTATGTTTGTTGATTTTAGTTATATTGCATAGATAATAGACCCCTGCATCTATATATAGCTTAACTCATAGAAGAAAGATGCAGATTCCATGAACCTATTAGACTAAAGGGTATGGAGAGGATGGGCTTGGAGGGGATGAGCCTCCACGTAGGCGCCACGTAGGCGGCTCGTGGGGGATGAGCCTCCATCATATTTGAGGGGGATGGAGGCTCGTGGGGGATGGGGCCCCACCTTATTATTTTATAATTTTCTAAGTTTTAATTTATTAACTTAATAAAAACTTTATAAAAATTAAAAAATACAACATAAAACAACATAAATAATTTCATTTCATAAAATAAAAAAAAATTACATTTCCTAAAAAAAAAAAAATTACCGAAAAATAAAAATAAAAAAGTACATTTCCTAAAAATAAAAAAACAACCTACGACGACCATTTTTTCATCACTTCTTCCTTCATCCTCCGATAAACCACTCGTTCCTCCTCCGGAACCGAGTCGAGATCCAACCTCATAATCCTAAAATCCTCCGCTCGAGCTTGGTCGGCCGACACGGTTTTCTTGTGAGTGTATTTTTCGGCCGCGAACTGTTTGAACGAACGGAATTCGTCTATCAACTCGTCCATTTTCGCCGATGCCTTCGAGCCGCCCCCTCCACCCGAGCCGCCCCCTCCACCCGAGCCGCCCCCTCCACTCGAGCCGGCCCCTTTGCGCTTTCCGGCCGCCTCTTTTTTTGCTTTGTCCCTCCCGGTGGGACGTTCCGCCTCGTGAATGGGCAACACGTCCTCGTCATCTTCCGGGTCGTCGTTTATGTTGATTTGACAACGACCGGTGGAGCCTCCCGCACTATAACTTCCGGACTCGGAAGTTTTAGTCCGTTTGGCGGTTGCTACCTCATTTGGAATCGGCGTCCATTTTTGTTGTTTCCTTACTACGTTCCATGCTCGGAAGTGCGGGAAAGGCTTTGCATTTTGAGAGTCCCACTTAGCGATAGCAAGGTTAAGAATGTCCGTCTCGTTACTCCCGCTAGGAGGATTCATAATAATTTGGTTATAAATTGCGTTAAAGTTATTGATGACCTTGCTCATTTTACGCCACTTGCCCGAGACGGCTTCTAAATCACGATCCGAGCTATGCTCCATAATCTCATGAAATTTAGCCGTTGCCTTCTTCCAAAAACTATCACCCGTTTGATTGTTTCCTAAATTTTAAAAAAAAATGCATTAGTAAAAATAAAAAATTTAAAACTTTTAAAATTTGAATTAAAAATTTAAACTTTGGTTCATACCGACTATCGGGTTAGTAGAGGACTTAGTAAACGCCATTGCTAGCGCCTCCTCCTCTACTTTCGTCCAAGGTCTCCCCGGTTTTCTCGAACCGCTTTTTGGCGCGGTTTCGGGTACGTTTTCAACCTTCTTCCCCTTCCCCTTGTTTTTTTTTCGGTTGAGCTCTTGCGGTGGCGATTCGGGGACGACTTCATCATCATCATCGTCAAGGTGAACCGGTTGGGAAGTTGGCGGTTGCGATTGGAGTTGTTCAAACGAGTTGCGTTGCATGATTTGTTGTAGCGCATGGTATTGTTGGAGTTGTTGAACTTGAGACATTTGTGAGAATGCGTTGGGTGTTTGTTGGAAACCCGAAAAAGGAAATTGCGGAGCCCCCCACGATTGATCCATACTCGGAGTGTAAGCGGGGGTCGAAAAAAAGTTAGGTTGGTTCGGGTTGTAATTATTTGGGTTGGGGTTGTTTGGGTTGAAAGGATTCATGATTTAGAGAAAAAGGTATAAAAAATATGGAGTGTTTTTATAAAAAAGGAAGAGAATTGGAGAAGAATGGGAGTAGAATGGGGTTGAATTGTATAAAAATGGATAAGATATAGGGTATTTAAATTGGAAAATAAATTTTTTTTTTTTTAAAGAAAATGCCGTTTGTAAACGGCTAGTTTTTGAATGTGGGGCCCCGTCCAAGTCGGCTGAGGGGAGTCGATTGGGCCGAGCCGGGGCTAGGGGGGCGGTGTGGGGGACCGGCGCCGGTCCTAGCCGGGCCTAGCCGGCCCCCATACCCTTTAGTCTTACCTGCTAGAAATACATCTATAGTTCTATGGGTTCGCAAGTTACAATTTCAAACTAACATTTGTCTGTGATGTTTTCTATCAAAATTTAACAGGGCTTACAACAACCAATTTAGCATATAACCTATAAACTTCTCAAGCATAAAAATTTAACACCAAATAAGAAAATCAAACAAAACTGAGTAATAACTGATCAACAATATATAACCATACCTATTGGGTGATGAAGTTGACTGCGGACTGAATATCGACATTACGGGAAGCAACTGCAGGCAAGGCAGTGGCACAGTAGTGACGGACTTGCATCTGCTTGTGCAGTTAAAACTAAATTTTTGACTTTTCCTTTTGTATTCTTGTATTGCATGCCCCTTCTGCTTCCGAAAATATTTGCAGACAAATTTAAACTAACCAAATAGAAAGATATTTAAACAGACCTAAAAATTGTAAAACACAAATTCGGGTTCCACCGATACCTGTATTGGTCAAGAATCGAATGTCATGACAGAGACGACTGTGCCGTCAGGCGAGACGGTGGCAGTTTTCGGTGGTGAGGACACTGAACCTTGATTCTAATAGTGAGAGTGGTTGTAAGCGATCTCGGGCAATTGATTTGACGGAAAATGTATAGATATGCTAAAGTTGTAAAAATGCTAAAAAAACCCCTACAAATCCATTTGGTACCAGTTAAGAAATTAAGAGTAGAAGAATTGGACCTTGGCAAATTGAGAGTCCTCAGGATTGAAGTGGTGAATCTGCTTCGCTTCAAAATGATTGTAGAATCTGCAGTTATCAAAGAATTAATCGATCTACAAAAACCCTAATGGTATTTTGCTCTGTGTTTTCTTGCACAAGAAGGTCACAATAAACTTAGAAATGGAAAACCCCAGTAGTGGGGAGTAATACATCGGGTAGAAGAGATGACCATGGACCTATTAAGTGTCTTTGAAGGCATGATTGTAACCTTGAACGAACGATTTCTAGCATTTGGTGGTGAATTTCCTTTATTGATATAGCAATGATGGAGTTTCAATTGATTAGATTCATGGCGTAAAGATGAATAGTTGCAAATCAATTGCTTTGAATGATAATGATAAGTTACGGAAGTGCAAAAGATATGAATTAGGCCTGGTCTATTCGCACACGGTCTTTGTCTTTTTGCACACTCAAAGCGCCCCGCTTTGGCCAAAGCGCCCCGCTATGGCCAAAGCGGGGCGCTTTGAGTGTGCAAAAAGACAAAAAGCGTGGGCAGGAGTTTGTGTTGTTTTTTTTTTTGAAATAGGTGGGATGTGGGTTAGTTTGGTAGTGTTTTTTGGAGGAAAAAATTGTATTTGAGTTTTATTATTATTATAAAATATTAGTTACATATAATTCATAGTTGTTTTATAATTACGTTTTTTTACGTCATTATTTTTATAGAACGTATATAATATAAGTGCGTCTTTATAAACTGTTAACCTTGTTTATTTTGTTAAATTAAACGAACACGTTAAATAAAATGTACAAAAAGCCATAAGAATTAAACGTAAACAATCCAAAACCAACGTGATTTAAATAGAAGATTAACTGCAATATATATATATATATTTATATATATCAGTTTGTACATACAAAACAAAAAGGTACAACTGAGTACATAATACATAACAAATCACTATACAAACAAACTAAGGTACTAATCCTCGTGCGGTGGGGACGGTGGGAGGGGAAGTGGAGGCAACCCAGCGTGCTCTCGTAGAGCAACGAGCGTCTCGACGATCCAGTCAATGCGTGCGCCCTGGTGTCTGAGGCGCCGGTCGAAGTCCCGAGCCACCTCACGCGCTACCGGAGGCAGGTCAGCGTAAACGTGCTGCGGGTACTGTGGCGGCTCAGGAGCTGGCTGAACTGGTGGTACCGGGATCTCCTCGACATGCTCCTCTTGAGCCGGATCCTCTATTACAGGCTGAGCCTGAGCCTGAGGCTGAGCCTGAGCCTCAGCCTCAGCCTGAGGCTGGCCCGGGAACTAATCGAGTCCCAGAGCCTGTAGCTGAGCCTGCCGAGCGGCCGCCTGAACATCAGGAGGGGCCAATACTCCAGGCCTCACCTCAATAACAACCGGGATGACCTCCGGCACCACCTCCGGCTGCCAAATCAGCCCGTCTGCGCCCTTAAACCTCAGACCAACATCAAAGGTACGGGTGATCTGCATGCTAGAAACTGACGCGCGGCCCAACCTGGTAGACGGGACCGGAGCGGACAGCTCCGGATCATGCTCGGGCACGAGCCCGAGCGAGCGTGCGATGGCGGTGATGTATGAGCCAGTGTGCACGTACCCGCGGAGCTGCCGGTGGTATGCTGTGGCAAAGTAATCTGCCAGGCAGGCTGCTAGATCGCAGGGCTGTCGTCGCAGTAGGCAGTATAAAAAGAAAAGGTCACTGAGGTTGACCTTCTCCCTGCTGGCACCCCGCGGCACGATAGTTGCCGCGATAACATGGTGCAGGTATCGGAACAAGGGGTCTCTAATGGTGGTGGCCTTTTGCCAGGATTTCCCAAAGGGAACCCTGGAAATGGCCCTCCAGAAACTGATAAGCGTCTGCCTGTCCATCATCCTAACCCTTGTACATGTTCGTTTTGTAGGTGGCGTCAATCATTAGCACATGCGGGAAGGCACACCACATAGTGCATGATTTTTCGTGAACAAAGAACACATCTTCAACTTCGTTCGATATCTCATTCGTGCGCATGTAATAAGTGTAATTTTTTTCGAGAAGAATGTTTTCAAGTTTTTGCATCGGAGACTTACCGACATTTTTTTCGGCGTTGATCTTCTGAACAGCGTTGTGTATATCTTTCGGAATAAGCTTTCTAGCCGGATTGTTTTTTGTCAGCGTTCGCCAGATACTTTGGTTGGGAATATCTTGCTCTGCCAGCTCCTTAACCAGTTTTTTATCCTCCGAAGAAAGCCTTCTCGCATACGCGTGACCCTCTAAGTTTTCAATAGGAGTGTGGTTATGCTTCGCCTTCGTCACCTCGATCCTCCAAACACTTCCGGATGATTCCGAAAACCCGATCATCTCGAACGGGCAGCCTATTTTCTTGCTACCCGTTTTCCTCTGTGTAGCTATACTCTTATGATCCCCACCAAAAGTACATTGAAACCAAATCTTGTAATTCTCTCCTCTTTTATTCGACCTCTTAGTCACAATGAGGTAACCGTTGTCTTTTGCCGTGTCTTGTACCCAACGCACCAACTTTTTACGTGACGAAAAGGTCTGCGTTGTATCAAACGAAAATGTAACCGGGTAACAGCCTTCCTCGTCAACAGACACATCCCCCGGCTCACCATCGTCACCGAGGTCCGAATATACTTGATGTTCAAAGCTCGGTTGACAACCGTAACTGTCGTTTGGATAACACTCCTGCTGTACAAAGTTGTACTCGCCACCGTAACCGAAATTCGAATAACCTTGTTGTGCATAAGGGTCCTCCACAGGGGTATTCAAATCCAGCGTCACCGTGTTATCACGATAACACTCCTGCTGTACAAAGTTGTACTCGCCACCGTAACCGAAATTCGAATAACCTTGTTATGCGTAAGGGTCCTCCACAGGGGTATTCAAATCCAGCGTCACCGTGTTATCACGATAACGAATGCCAGATACAACCTCTGCCTCCCTCAAGTTGGACGAGACCGGTTTCTCATACGAGTCAGAAATAGCGGTCCCCTCGTAAGAATCAGGAACAACTGACTCGTCAGAATATGGACCGAAAAGATAGTTGCTTAACCACGACATCGTTTTTTCAAGACACGTAACTAATACAACAAAACCGCGCGTTATTTTGAAGAAACACAAGTAATTTGGAAATCGACAAACAACAAAACGAAAATGAAAACAACATATTGAGTTGTGTCTCGAACATTAAAGGAACTGTCTCAGCAGCTTGCATTTAAAAGGGAAAATTTGGGATCGAAGCGCCGCGCTTTGGCCATAGCGCGGCGCTTAGGGTTAACGACAAACATGGTAATCAGCTTTATGTCTCTCAAACAGTATCGCATGTCTCAAACGTCAATCAAAGCACCTTTTGTCGAGCATAGCGCCGCGCTATGGCCAAAGCGCGACGCTTTGAGGTGTGAAAATAATTTTGGGCGTGTGTGAATAGCATGACCCTATGAATTATGGTTTCATTTAAGGCAATTTAGTCTAATACTATAGGGTTTATTAACTTATTTTAATTTGATATTTTATGATTAATTTAATAGTCATGTAGAAAGTCAGTTTTAGCCCTAAACTAATCTCATTCGGTGTTGTATTATAAGCATCAAACTTGTATTTACTTAAATTTTACCGTCACCCTTATGAAATGCTTTATAATATAGTATAGATATTTACTTTTAGTCATTTAGATTTTAAAATCTTGATATCAAATTATCAAAGAATTTCATAACTAAAACAAATTAAACTTCCTAAAAGAATGATGATAAACGTGGATTAAGTTATTCCATTTATATCTTATAAATCAAAAATATTATATGTTTATTTAAAAATAAAATTCTGATAAAGATGAGTTTGATAAGTCAAATTGGGATAGATAGGAAAATACATGGTTTTAAAGATATAATATTTTTATTGTTATTTATTCAACTCGTACAATACATATGGTTTATATATGTATAACTTTTTAATATATCAACCCTTGTAATACACAGGGTTATAACATAGTATATTTAATATAGAGTTAATTACTGTTTTCGTCCCTGAGGTTTGTCAAAAATAACGGTTTCAGTCCATTAGTTTAAAAATTGTGATTTCAGTCCATTAGTTTCATTTTCGTAACCATTTCAGTCCACTAACTTAACTCCATCCATTTATTTTGTTAACTTTGAGTTAACTAACTAATTCAGGGACTGTTTGCGTCAGTTTTAGAAACACAGGGACTTAAGTGTAAACTCTAAAACATTAAAACAAAAAAAAAAGTAAATTCCAAAAAATCAAAAAAATTCCAAAAACCAAACAAATTCCAAAAAATAATAAAAATTCTAAAAAATCATAAAAATTTTAAAAAATTATAAAAAATCCAAAAAATCCGTTTCGGCGCGAAATGTTTCGAACCCGAACCGTTTCGAGCTGAACCGTTTCGACGCGAACCGTTTCGACCCGTACCGTTTTGACCCGAACCGTTTCAAGCTGAACCGTTTCGACGCGAACCGTTTCGACCCGTACCGTTTCGACGCGAACCGTTTCGACCCGTACCGTTTCTAAGCCGAACCGTTTCGAGCTGAACCGTTTCGAACCGAACCGTTTCGACCCGTACCGTTTCGAAGCCGAACCGTTTCAAGCCGTACCGTTTCGAACCGAACCGTGCCGTTTCGAACCGAACTCTTTCGAGCTGAATCGTTTCGAACCAAACCGTGCCGTATCGAACCGAACCGTTTCGAGCTGAACCGTTTCGAACCGTACCGTTTCGATGCGAACCGTTTCGAACCGAACCCTATGGACCCGAACCGTTTCGACCCGAACCGTTTCGACGCGAACCGTTTCGAAGCCGAACCGGTACGGTTCGATACGGCACGATTCGCGTCAAAACGGTACAGCTCGAAACGGTTCGGTTCGAAACGGTTCAGCTCGAAACGATTCGGTTCGATACGGCACGGTTCGGTTCGAAACGGTTCAGCTCGAAAGGGTTCGGTTCGAAACGGCACGGTTCGGTTCGAAACGGCACGGTTCGGTTCGAAACGGTTCAGCTCGAAACGGTTCGGCTTCGAAACGGTTCGGCTTCGAAACGGTACGGGTCGAAACGGTTCGGCTCGAAACGGTACGGGTCGAAACAGTTCGCGCCGAAACGGATTTTTTGGATTTTTTAGAATTTTTTAGAATTTTTATGATTTTTTAGAATTTTTATTATTTTTTAGAATTTTTTGGAATTTGTTTGGTTTTTTGGAATTCTTTTATTTTTTGGAATTTACTATTTTTTTTGTTTTAATGTTTTAGAGTTTACACTTAAGTCCCTGTGTTTCTAAAACTGACGCAAACCGTCCCTGAATTAGTTAGTTAACTCAAAGTTAACAAAATAAATGGATGGAGTTAAGCTAGTGGACTGAAATGGTTACGAAAATGAAACTAATGAACTGAAATCGCAATTTTTAAACTAATTGACTGAAACCGTTATTCTTTACAAACCTCAGGGACGAAAACAGTAATTAACTCTTTAATATAAGATAAGTAGGAAAGAGATGTATTTGTTTTAAAAATATATTAAATTAACAATATAGATTTGAGAATAATATTTTATTAAAGTATGATAAGATTTAATATTAATTTATTATTTATTTAATTAATATAAGATAAGTATATATTTGAGGATCTCTTTAATAAATAATACGTGTCCAAAAGTTGTTTTTTTTTTATAGCAGATAGATTTTAGATAAAATTGGTATGAACAAAAATGAATATCGGCTGTCCCATCAAAAAAAGTTTAATATATGAACATGTGGGAAGATGAAATAAAAAGTTTGATTTTTTAAATATATTTGGTATAAACAAAAATGAATATCGGTTGTCCCATCAAAAAATTTAATATATGAACATGTGGGTAAAAACAAATAAAAAGTTTATTTTTTTTAAGTAGGGTGAGAATAAATTTTAACCATTCAGTTTTTAAGTCAATGGTTAAGATAAAAATGTAGGAAAAAGGAGAAGCGTAAGGGTATATTGGGAAAATTATATTTATTGACTTTCTATCTCCACACGCAAAGTACACGCATATTTCAGCCCTATTTTTAAACGTTCATAACTTTTTTATACAACGTTATTTTTTTTTATAAAAATTTCACCATAAAATCGAGCTTCTTTTTGTTTTTAATTTGAGCACCATATTGTTATATAAAATATAACGACTAAAAAAACCCACAAAAATGTATTGTATTTTTATGTTGTATAACATTTTTTTGTGCTAGATATTTATACTATATTTTTGTGCTAAATTATTTGTGTTGAATTTTTTTGTCTTAAATTTGTTTTTCTCAATTTTTTGTGCCAGATTTTTTGTACTATATTTTTCGTGCTGAATTTTTTAGTGTTATATTCTTTTGTACTAGATTTTTTTATGCTATATTTTTTCGTACTTGATTTTTGGTGTTATATTTTTTTGTACTATATTTTTTATTGTATTTTTTAGAAAATAAAATGGGTGTCACTTGTCATTTTCACACTCTTATTTCTAAGGACCAAAATATTTTAGGACCAAAATGCCCTTAATTCATACTTATAAGGAGAGACGCATGTCATTATCACAATCCCTTTTAAACTACTTAAGCAAAATCCATTTTTAGTGGATCCTTCCCTATAAACATGTAAATACTTGAGTGAATAGTCTAATATCATGACCCAAGTTACTTCTAAATCGTAATATACTAAATATAGTTATAACTTATAAATGTAGCTATTAATGTACTTATCTGGTTTTCTATAATGGTTTTCTATAAGGGCTGTATTATTGGCACACCTTGGTAGATTAAATCGACACCATCAATACGCATCGTATAGGCCTATACGATACGTATTGAGGTGGGTTCAAACTTTTATGTCTGCCAAAGGCTGCCAATGTCCCCTTACCAAAAAGTAATACGCATCGTATAGGCCTATACGATGCGTATTGATGGTGTCGATTTAATTTTTTTAATTTTTGCAAGGTAGCTTTCTATCACGCGGTAGCTTTCTATCACGCGGTAGCTTTCCGTCACGCGAATGAAGAAGCAACACTTCGGACATTTGTCGGTCTTCAAACATCTAGGAAACATTATTGGAGAATAACCCTGAATTTATCGAAGCTGTAGAATGAGATCTTCCACTGTTGGGTTATCATCTTAAAACCCCATTTTCCCTAAATTTATCGATTCTGTTTTTCAACAGTGATGTAATGCAATGATTCCTCTCAATTGAATAGACCGACACTTGCTTCATATGACTCACTTGAATCGTCTTGAATGTAATAACGGTACGTTTAGCATCCGTGCCTGCTTGAATTACAGAAACCAAAGGATAACGAAGATGAACATTGTATTTATCATGAAAGTACTGAACAACCGAGATAACAGCTCCGGTTTCATCAGCTGCATTTGGAACAGGAGAGTTGAAAAAACTGCAATTGGAATTGATCTTGGAACAACATACTCTTGTTACCATATGACACATGATAAAAGCGCTTCTCTAGACAATCTGGGATTATGTTCCGCAAATTGGGAACCAAATATTTGCTACAAGATTTACGTCTGATGTCCAAGTTTGATCACATTTGACTTCATCTGCGGTAGTCCGATGACTTTCTTCCCACGTTTCTGCACCGTGATCTTCATATTCTTGGTTCAATACCAACTCATCTTTAGTAGTGTTTGTTTGAGAACATGATTCAGATACACAACGGTTCTCCAATTCCAGATCAGCAAGCAAATACACAACGGTTCTCCAATTCCAGATCAGTAATGTTAGGAGAAGTGTTGAGATAACGGACATCCATCAAGCTCAAAAAGAAAACTTGTGTTTCCCATAGTCACAAACGATTGCGGTTTGTATTTCGCATAGCCACCGTTTCCGTAGTAAAAAATGGTTACGGTTTGCAGATTCAATCTTCATTGCTTCATTAAAATTAACAAGGCGGTCTCTTTGCTTCGTCCGCTAGAACTATTTGTGTATGCATTCTTTTGGTAGTTAAAGCGCTAATGAGGCGCCATTAGAAAAAGTACCCAAACATTATCTCCCTCTCTCTCTCTCTCCTCAGCTATACAACTGATTCCTCTGGGTTTCTTAAATCGGATTTTCACTTAGGGTTTTTATTATTTGATCAATGGAAGTTGAAATCGACATAAAGGACACCGATGATTCAATCGCAAACAAAACCAAACACGATCTGGTATCGGAGAACGTGTACTTAAAAATTCGGTCAAATAATGGCCAATAAGAAACAAATCTGTAAAATTAAACAATATCGATTGCTATAACAGGATGGATGTGACATACACAGATAAATAATATCTGATTGTTTCAGTTTTTTCCGACTGTTTCAGTTATGTTTCAATAAATAATATCTGATTGAGAAGCACTAAATTAACAACGGTTCTCCAATTCCAGATCAGTAATGTAAGGAGAAGCGTTGAGATAACGGTTCCCAGTTGGTTACAGAAACCACTAGCAGAAGAACCTGACACGTCTTCATGTTACGGAGAATGTTCTCGAAATTGAAGGAAAAGGAAAAGATTTGTTGAAATCAAAGAAAAGAGTAAAAAAAGATGAACCGAGGCGTGCATTGTTTAAATCTGAATCAGTTGGTATGTGTTCATATCAGCGTTGTTTATCACCCTGTGTGAGCATTGGAAGCCCGACAAACAGTCTTGCAATTATAACTACACAAAGATTTGTTGCGTACATTTGGAACAAGAAGTCCAAATAAGGTTAAAATAAGCGAAATACGTAAAAATACATGAAAATACGTTAAAATACGCCGAAATACGTAAAAATACTCTAAAATAGGTTAAAATAAGCTAAAATACGTTAGAATACTCTCAAATACGTCAACAATACTATTAAATACGCAACAATATGTAAGAATACGTCAAAATATGTAAAAATACATCAAAATACGCGACTAACGATATTTCCACACACGTATACATATAACACGACACTATGGAGTACAAGTGGATTTCAAACAAAACTGTACGTAATCATAGAATACGATATTCGCACGCAACCGAACGGCATCGAAACGACTTATGTTGAAGGTATATGCCATAAAACGACAAAATATGCGAAAGTTCGGTAAAAAACGACACGTATACTCGTCGAAACGAGGGAAACACGATAAAACTAAATTTCAAATAATGCCATATATGATCGTATAGGCCAATGTCGTATCGTATATTGGCTCAATACGCATCGTATAGGCCTATATGATGCGTATTAAAGTTTGAATTTTCTCAATAATACCCCTGAATTTATCAGAAAAACAGGGGTATTTCAGTAAATTCATCGATTAATACGCATCGTATAGGCTTATACGATGCGTATTAAACTATAAATTTCTCAAAAAATGTGTTTCAAATCAAGGGTTCCATCATTACAACCACTTGTTTTCAACTGGGATGTAATGCAATGATTCATCTCAATTGAATAGATAGACACTTGCTTCATAGGACTCATTTGAATCGTCTCAGAAATACTGAACAATAGAAATAACAGCTTCGGTTTCATCAACTGCATCGTTTACTGTGGAATGCATCCTTATTTATGTAAATCGCACAAACAAGCATGCCTTGAACGAGTCTAGAACACTCGTAATCCTCAACCGGCTTTGAAACCGGACAGAATCTATTAAGAAACTGTTCGATTTCCCGGTGAGTGGAGAAATCAGCGACGGAGAAACTGCTCGACACTGACATGCATCAGGAAAGAAGCATATAAAGAACCTTCAAAAGTTAGACATATTTTATTAGCTATTATACCTTGTTTAATAGCAAGATAAGAAGGATGAGATATCGGCAATTAGCTCGAAGAAGTTTCTCTCGATCAGGTGTTCCAATAAATTCTCCCTATTAACAATGTCCTGTTAATTGTTTCAGATGACATGCTTGGTAACAAAGAGGAACACTTTCTTCTGTTTGATTTTTTTCTACTTTTAGAAAGGTTTAACCTTGCCGTATCATGTGTCATGTGTCATAAAACGAAACATAATCCCAGATTGTCTAAAGAAGCGCTTTTAACATGTGTCATATTAGAGTAACATAATTTTACAGACGATTTTGAGAAACAGAGAATACGTTACGAGATTCTTCGAGAATTGGAAAAGGAGAAAATACGGAACGACAAGGGTGCTGGTATTTTCTCCCACGTGTGATCCACAGGTCGGTATTGGGTGGGCATAAGATCTGTGGGCCCTATTGTCAGATCTGTGACTCCATGGAAGATGTGATTAAGGTAAGCGTGTCGTATCATGTGTCATAAAACGGAACATAATCCCAGATTGTCTAAAGAAGCGCCTTTATCATGTGTCATGTTAAAGTACTATGAGTCTGAGTCCGTTGTGGTTCGTGAATGTTTCGAATCATCATAGAAGACGTGTCAGGTTTGTATTTCTCATAGCCACCGTTTCCGTAGTAAAAACCGGTTGCGATTTGCACATTCAATCTTCATTGCTTCATTATAATTAATAATGCGGTCTCGATTGAAGATGTAATT